>CM021797.1:10694551-10741659 GCA_011076525.1 Nettapus auritus | reverse complement strand
AAAATAAAATAAATAAAATAAAATAAAATAGAATGAGGGCAATGAAATACCAGATGTTCTTCACCCACTGTGGACAAGCTAGAATTTGACTCTTTATGAAGTTTTACTCACCCATATTTGCATGACTATCATTGACATGCATCCAAATTTGAATAAATTTAAATGATGGGATTTGATATGCTCACTTTTACCTTAAAATGGACTAAAAGTTCGTGGAAGCATGGAACTAGACTTGCAATTTGGGAGTTACGTGGGATGACAGACAGCAAGATTACATCATCCCAGGAACTGGCTTTGGCTTTTGTGAACACTCGTCATGGATCCTGTGGATTTTGAGAGGGAAAGGGAGAAGACTGTGCACAGAGGTCCTCGGGGGGAGGTGAAAGGGAACGGAGCCCCTGGTGTCCTGTAGTTTGTTGGGGTGCAATGACTTCGGCTGGCAGCTGGCCTTTTTAGATATCTGTGCACTTTTCCTGAGGGAAGTTACCTTGCCTGCCTTAGCAGCTTTGTTTCTTCCATTCTAAAAACATGAAAACCTTCACCAATGACAGCGGGATCTAAATCTGGCCCTCAAATTACTGGAAAAGAGCTTCAAATCTCTTCTGTAGCAGGTTCTGCCCAGCACAGTGGAGTCCTGGGGAGCAAGCCCCATACAGAGCACTCCTGCTTGCCCCCATCCTCCTCTTCCAAGCATCCCCTGCTTATTATGTGGGGGGTTGACACAGGGCTGTGGGGTTGTTTGGCTGATATAAAATAGCGGCCACATTCCGATTTTCTGGATGCAGGGCTTCTTTGATGAGATGTTGAAGAATGAATTCCCATGTGCTCTGTGGGAATTAAAGCTCCTTTTGCACTTTCCATCCGAGTTAAGACTCTGGCCCAATGTCAAAACATCCCTTCCATATGTGCTATGCCATTCAACAGCTGCTTTTTGCCTTAGGCTTCTGTAAAGTCAGGGAGTGCTTTGAGGTAACCCTGTGATTGCCACTGTTAACTCCCAACCCTTTATATATATATATATATATATATGTAATATTATCCTCTTTCTTTGCATATATCCGAGATTTTCCCTCCCCCTGGACTTAACACCAACCAGTGTAATTTCAGGGGCCACACAGCTGAGAGCAGATGCAGCGCGGAGGAATGGGGTGGGAGCAGCTGTGGGGAGCAACACGAGAGCGTGGGATGACACAGCAGGGCAGCCCTTGTTGTGAAACTGCTCATGAAACCTAGCCTCCGAGTTTTCTGGGGTTTGCGGTGTTTTTTTATTCATTCACTTATTTATTTATTTTTAGGCAGAAGACGGTGAAGTCCAAAGGGCTGCTCGTTCTTTGCGCTTGGGCTGAAGCAAGGGGAATTAATTTCCTTCTGAATTGCAAGTCACTACATTTTAGCTCTACAAATGCTGTCTCAGGACTGCATGCACTTCTTTTTCCTTTACTTTTTGTATGCCCGGGGTTTGGGGTAGATAAAGCGAAGTATTACAGAAAAAGCAGTGGGAGGAAATGAGACGTGCTTATCGTTAATGTTTTAGATGTGTTTTTTATTTTATTTTTTTTCAAATAGTAGCTTTTGATGCCCACGTCTTACACCTAGTGACACTTGTAAAACATGCTTTATTTAGAGACAAAAAAAAAAAAAAAAAATTTCCATAAACTCTACCCCGCATGCAAAACGCCGCCTGGGCAGCTGTTGTTTCAGCGGCGGGGCAGCCCGCCCCGCCCACGCACCGCACCTCTGCCTCCACCGGCACCCGAGCAGGCGGGGGTTAATTAGCAGCGTTAATTACCCTCCGCGCAAAGGCGGCGCTGACGCGGGACTTCAGCACTGGGAGGCGGGCGCGCCTGTGACTGATGGCGGCGCTGCCCAGTGAGGGCGGCCGCGGCGGGGAGGCGGCGCCTGACAAAATGGCCGGCAGGGGCGGTTACGTGCGCCGGATGCCGCCGCTGCCGCCGCGGCCCCGCTGAGGAGAAGCCCTGGGGAGTGGCGGCGCCGCCGGCTCCTGGGGCGGTCGGAGCCATGTTGAGCAGCGGGGCCAAGGCGGCTAAGCCGTCCTTCGTGTCCTACATCAGCCCAGAGGTGCGGGGCGGAGCGGGGCTGCCGGGTCCCCGCAGCGGCGGGGAGAGCGGGTCGGGGGCTGTGAGGGGCTGAGGGGGATACGGGGGGGTCCTGCGTGGGGCTTTGGGGTCTCCATGGGGCTGTGGGGGTCGCTTCCCTCAGCCCCCTCTGTTACAGAGCCTTCTGTTGGTGCTTTGGCTCGAGTGGCTCTAGGTCTGTTCACCGAGGGTGTATTGTTAGTGCTGTTAGCGCTGCGGTTGGGCTCTGTTCGCTCTTGTAGCCGGCAAATAACAGTTGTCCAGGAAGGTTAACCTTCGTGAAAAACAGCCGTTTGTCCTTGTGTTTGTTGTTTTTCCTTCAGGAGTCCTCGTAATCTATGTCACATTGATTCTTCTCAACTTCTATCATCTTAATAACTAAAGGAAAATATTTTCCTTATCTTCATAATTAGTACTGGGTTTATCACTGACGGAACCTTGAAGAATCTACTGTTTTATTTTTCAGTGCTTCTGAAACACCAACACTCATGCAATTATTACAACCTGTTCAAGGCAACTGTGCTTTTTAAAGCTTATTTTCTTACTAGTGTTAGCAATTTCGTTTCTACAGCTTTTTTTCCTCAGCCTGATGACCTGTAGTCTTGTCATTTTGCTTCAGAAGCTTTCTATCTTTCTAGTACTTCCAGGTGAAACAGGATATAAACAACAGGTACAAAGATTTCTTGAGTCTGTGAATAAATCCATGTGAAGTCCTTCCTTCATTTTAGGAAGGTGTTTACGTAGTACAAATACCCAAAGATGTTTATGCTATGGAAACTGATTTTTTGTGAAGGTAGGAGCTTCACTTGTTGGACTTACTGAAAGATCTTTCTCCATTAGAACAAGCATGCTGGATGGTTAAATTTTACAGGAAAAAAAAAAAAAAAACAGCTAATGGTAAAAATTGCAAGTCAAATATATGTGGTATGGCAAGGCTTCAAAGAATAAAGAATGCTTTAACATGATGGTAACAACTGTAGGTAGTTACCTACATGTAGGTAGGTAGGTAACTCCTCAGGTCTTGATGGCTGCAGAAACAATAATGAAGGTACTTAAACTGGAAGATTAAGTTCTTAATGAAATATTCTGATGTAGCAGAACTTGCCCTCATTTGTTTTTTATTTGTTCCTGTTGCTTTTAACCATCTCCCTGATGCACTTACATTTAAGGACTTTGTGGACTATTGCAGTGGAAGCTTTGAAATATAGCCGTGACTTCTGCCACAAAACTACCATGTTTTTGCAGTGCCAAAAAGCTCCTTGAAACTGAGGTCAGACGCTGGTAGCAACTAAAGCGAGTTTAACTCATTGCCCTGTCAGGCACTGCTGCCTTTCTGACAACCTGTAATTGCCTTATGGGATGGTTACACAGGACGCTGAAGACTTGAGTGGTTCTTATAAGGATTAGAAATACAGCTTTAGAGATATGGTGAAACCTGTTGAGGTTATTTTGGGGATCTGGAAAAGCATGGTAGCCATACTAAAATAAGCAGAAGTGATAATCTGTCAAGGAACTGTGTTCTTTGTGAACATGGGAGCCACCTCCTGAACACAAATTTTCTGTTTTGTCATTAAGTTGAGTTTTTCAAAACTGGGACTGGATTGGTAGAACAGTGGAAATACTTCAGTCCCTCTTAGTGCAGAAAGCTGGAAACTCATCAAGGTAATGTAATTGCCATGCTAGGGCAGATGTTAGACTGCTTCTTTCAGTAGCAGATTCTCAGGGAAGTGCATGTGTGACAGATGTGTTTAGTGTGGTGCTTCCTCTGGTAGACCATGTCAGAAGGTGAGAAAGTGCAGTTCAGGGGCTTTGAGAGCTTGATGATATATTGAGATAGAATCTGAGTTTGTGGTGGGCTTGCCTGTGAACGTATGGGGCTTTGCCTTGTCTCTATGCTTCTGACTTGTAACAGGACTTTCTGTCATGCCCTGATGCAATACAGAGCAATATAGTAGTGCTATTGTGTAGTCCTTCATGCTGCAACTTACAGATTCATTGGGCTTGTCCTTGTTTGCCTAGAAAGTTGTTTGAGACCTTTCTCTAGGTTAGGGGAACTGTGCAATAGGAAAATACGGCAGGTAGAGCTGATTTTTTTTTTTTTCTAGCCCCAGCTTGCTTAGTCTTCATTCCTCACATGTGAGGGACACATGAGGTAATGTTCAATAAAATCAAGATAGCCTTAAAATGCATTTGGTTTTTGTTTGAAGAGAAGAGGAACAGGAATTCAGTTCCTGTTAATAACATATGGAAAGATGTAAGAAAGGTATGAACAGAAATTGCTATTTATTAAGGAACTGAGGTGGCTTCCGCTGTGTTTCCCAGGATGTCTGGAAAAGTGGAGTTTTTGACAACTGACTAAATATAACCTAGTTATGCTCTGCTATATGGAACCACAGATCAATCATAGGTCTGTTCAGAGCGAGCCCATAGGATGTTGATATTAATGACACACTTCCCCTCAGGACAGACTTGGCTACCCTGCAGGAAATGGGGTGAGCACTAGGGTATGAGAGTCAATGTTTTGACATGTCTGATCACAGGCAAGGACTGTTTGTCTTTAGAGACACAGAAACCGGGACCGGTGAGTTATTTCAGGTTTTCTAACTTTAAAATTTCAAAATGGAAAAGCCTCGCAAGGTTAACAAGCTGGATCATACTTTCCATAAAAATCTCAATTTGAATAAAGATTGTGGTGTCAAATTTGGTTTGAAGCTTACTGTTTATTTTTGTGTGCATTCTGAAAAGTTAAATCTTTCATGTTACTCCTTATAGCATATTAGTTCTTATGTTTGTCTTAAATTTAAGGACAAATAGAAAATTGTTTCTTGCTTGTAAATCCTGTAATGCTCTTCCATATAATTTCAGAACAGCTTTATTGGTGCCCAGTGGTTGCTTTGCCCAGTCAGAGCTCTGTGAATGGGTATGTGTGTGGAGTCAAAGCAGGATTTGAAAGAGGTGCCAGCTGCTGCTTAGTTATTAAATGCGGAACGTGTCCTGTGTGGAATGTGGGTGGAAGTTAAGTAGCCCATGAAAATATGGGCTCCCACAAATACTTCTTCCCTGTAAATCTCAGTGCTGTATTATGCGTTTTGACGCTCTGTCTGAATTAGTAGTGGAGGTGAAGCATGGTGTAAGGAGTAAAATTTGCTGAGGTGGGCAGCTGGGCTCTGAATTGACGTGGGGGAAGCCAGGCGCTGAAGTCAGAGGAGATGAAGAGAACAATGTAAGGAAAGAGGAAAGGATAAAAGATGAAACAGCTATGGAAAACATGTGCTGTGATGTAATGGACTGTTGGATAATGGAGCTATGGAAGGAAGGAAAACAGGCATTTAGAGATTATTTTCAGTGTTGTTATTTTAATTAAAATATAGTAAGTATCTCCCCTGGATTTTACAGAATACAGCATGGGATTAGGTTTGCTTGATCAAGGAAGTCATTCAGAAAGTACCAAGTGTAGATTCTGGTTTGCTTCTGAATGCTCTGTACATGCTGAGTGTGTTTACAGTGTTCTGTTTTTTTCATGAAATTCCAGTAGAGCTGTTAGACATTAATTTGACTTACTTTACTCAGAAATAGCACATTCACTTGTTCAGCACAATAACTTGCAAGGATCTCATTATACAGTTTAACTTTACAACTGAAAGATAGCTTTCTTAACTATACATTTCTCAGCCTTATAGTAAACCATAATCAAAACCAAGTTCACAGCAAGCCTCAGCATAATGCAGAGCTCTTCTGTGGAGTGATTACTTGTGAAAGCTACATAATACTAAAATATTTTACGTTCTCACAGCACTATATGCTGTCAGCCTTGAAAGAACAGATGTTTAAGCCAGTGCTCTTGAAACCTTGGAAGTGATAACTGGTTCCTCCGTGACTTGAGTCTAATAAGTGTTGTTTTCCCCAGCATGTTTACTTAAATCTTGCTTTCCACTGCTGCAATTACCTCTAGCGAAGATGTCTGGCTATGGGCACGTGGAAGCCTTACTGTGGGGTAGGGTAGGTTCAGAGCTTACAGCATTTAATTTGCTGTAGCAGACCACGTATATAGTTCTCTCTGCCACGAGCGATGAGCAATATCCTGTATTATTAGGCCTCTATACGTATTTTACAAATTTTTCAAAGAAACTCTAAATTTCCCAACAAAATCGGAGTAATCTGGATGCAAACATGCTGGGAATGTTTCTCACTTTTTTCCCCTTTTTTGTCCACAGTTTATTTCCCTGTGGAGTGGGAGGTGAGGAATTGCTGTCAGTTGTGGTGAGTCTCCAGGATGCAGAACAGGATGTGGGATCCCTCTCCTGCCTGAACTGTTAGGACCCTGTTAATGCAGCATAACAGCTGCTTGACCTTACTGCCTGAAGCCCGATGTTTGTGGCTTTCTTATGCTTCAGCACTTGGTAAAAAGCTATCTTTCCAGGCAGACCTGGGGAATACCCTGTAGCCCCTCTGCAATATTTTCTTGAGAGAGAGAGCTGAGTGCAGTCCCAGGGTATTGCAGACTGCGGTTTTTCCTTGTACTTGGGTAAATCCCTGGGCTGGCTGAGTATTCAGAAGAGGTGAGCCTTTCCTTAAGAAAACCATTTTCTTGATTATTTGCTGCTCTGGAAGCAGAGAATCCGCACAGAGTGTGGTGCTGCTGTCCTGGGCACTTCAGGGTTGTTGTAGTGCTGTGCGCTGCTCAGCTGAGGTGGGCTTGGGCTAATGAGAAGGGTGGTGCATAACAAATCAGTATGGTATGATGTGCTTTCAGCCTGCAGTTTCAGTGTGACTGGGTGCTCTGTACTGTTATAATGGATAGCTATAAGGTGTTGATATGTCACCTCTTGCTGTTTACTCAGATAACCTGGAAAAAGGCACTTAGTATGTGGTAAGTGTGGAAAGCACCTCTGAGTAAGAAGCTTCTAAAGCCTCTAGTAAAGCAGAAGTCTTTGTTCCTATAATTTTTGGGGCAATCCATACTTCTTGCATGTTGTCCTCTGCGCATCTGTTTTTAGATAGCCCTGACAGTAGGTAGGGTTTCTGTGTCGTATCTTGAGTAAGAAGTACCAAAATTCTGCTTGGGGCACTCAGAATGAAGAAACCTCTATCTAGAGGTGTCTGACTTCCAGTGGTCATATATAGAAACTGTTTGTGTCCTTAATTTCAGCAAATGGTCAAAGGGTAAAATTTCCTGAGGCCTGAGCAGATTTAGCAGCTTGTCAAAGGGGATAGACCTGCTTTAGATGCTTCACTTGCTGTTGTTTCTAAGCTCATCTCCTGTCCATGAGCCAGTTCTGCTAACAGTAGTCAGTAACAAGAAAACCAAGCAGAACAAAAGTAGACTTTCCACCTGATGGGATGAACTGTGAATTACCTCACCATGTAGGTGCACAAACCTGCATGTAAGAGGAGGCAGGGGGGCATAAACTTCATGTCTGATTAAACCGATGTTGAGCAAAAAGGACTGACTAAAGTGCCTGTTGTCTAGGGCTTGTGTTGTACCAAAGTGGTATCCATTAAAAAATAAAGTTCAAACTGAGAAGAAAGACTAGCTAAACTTCTGGGTTCCTGCAGAGCTTACACTAATTCCTGGTGAGTTAACAGCTTTTCCTCATGGAGATCTTTGCTTTCGCTCTTAAAAAGAACAAATACGAAATGTGACGTTAGTAGACTTTAACATTTTAATATCTGTCCTTGGAAAATGAGTGAGGGAGAATGGGTTCATCAGCAATGTTCATCTGTTCATTGCTTGCGTTCTAGCCATCCCTAGTGCGTATGTATGAAAACTGTCATTAAAATATCTATGCTTTTATTATGGGAATGCACGTGTTGACTCTGAAATAAAGCTTACTTCCAGAGGCTCAGTGGTTGGAAGCTGTTGTATAGGAGTTCTTCCTGCAGTACACAGTTCAGTTTCTCTTTTTTTGGTCAGTAAATAGTGAATTTGGATTTTTTAAATCTTAGCTGTGGTTCATGTTTGACTGAAGTCTCTTGTGCTGTGATGCATTTTATTAAAATTCACACTGCTTTCAGGAGACAGCCAATTTACCCTCTAACCGCTTTAACCATCCAGGCAAGTTATTTTGAACCTGTTATAAAAGCTTCACTGCACTTTAAAAACGATGAGTGTAAGCTCAAAGGACTTCTTAGGGGTCAGTGGTGTTTTTGGTCTCCTATTCTCACAGCACCAAGACAGTGGTGCTCATATCTGTCAGAGCAAAATTTAAGCTGTTCATATATACACAGAAGCTACTATATGCCTGGTGAGATCTCCCAAAGCAAAAGCTAATGGGGAAAACACCTCGTTAGTATATTACTTTGCTGTTCTATAGCAGTAATTGCTGGCATATAGTTTGTAAGGGAACAGTGCTGCATTTGGTTGCACGTAAACAGTGGTGACAGAAGGCATGGCTATACAGACACTAGGTAACCCCACGTTTAGCTTAGAGCTGCTGGTGGTGACGACACAACATTGGGAAAACTCGTATTTCTTCTCTGAAGGCAGCAGTGTTTTGCCTGAGCCATGTTAGTATAATAATGTTTTAGTTTATGAACACGAACTTTGATTAAAACTGACTGGTACAAGATCTAGACTTAGGAGTCAAAGGCTACAAAGTGTGTTTTGTTTTCTGTGTTAGCTGCCACCTATGGTTAGAGATTTTTCTTCATGACACCACCGCTTTTGTTTTTTGTGAACCTTTACCACTGTCAGCCTGCCTTGAAAGCCTCTGCTGCTCTCATGACAGTTTCCTGGTGTTTCTAATTTTGCTATTCCTCCTTAAAGCTTTGTTTTGGGTCTTCTGAGCTTTGAGAGCAAGTGTTTATGTGAATGGCAAAGGGAGGCTATTTTTATGCTCTCAGGGGCTTTTTTCTGTGTTTAATCCAGCAAAACTGCTATTGCTTATGCCTCCTTTTGATTGCTTGCTGTGATTTGCAAAATCTGTCTCTGGATGCTGGTCACAAACTAAAATTAGTTTGCTGTGGCTCCCAGGGGGTTTCCCATTAACTAATAGCCTTCCATAAAGACTCCAGTGCGTGTGAAGTGACTCTGGCTGCAGGAGGAAGTTCTGATGGGCTGAGCAGGAAGGGTGTAGTATGTCCTCTGGCTTAATAGTCCTTCAGCTGGAGATCTTTAGCCCAACTGTCAGCACCTCAAGGATGGAATAAGCGATACTGAGAGTTGAATAGATCTGTTCTATGCAATTTGATTCCATACTAAAGGATATCCTGTTTTACCTCTTGGCTCTGGGATTCTGAAGTCCCTTTCTCTGTAATTTTAGTAGTACTTTAAGTGACTTACTTTGTTTGCAGTAATGCATGTAAGTAGAAATGGGTAATGAAGGATGAAGCATGGAAAAATTACAAAGGGTGCATGAGAAACAAATACTTAGTCATGTGGAAAAGCTTTTGAATGAACTTTGGGAGATGATGTAATGCATCAGGTTTACGCATACCCTGTACCAAAAGATTGTGAACAGTGTTAGTGATGCTTTGTTTTTGTCTGTTCCTTGTGCAAGTAATACGCTTCCTTTTTTGTGTTTCTAACTGACACTGTGGGTGTCAACCTAACTTACCTAGCTGGTAGACCATTGACCTTAAATGGAAGAGCATACTGCAAACTTTTTGTCCTTAATTTGGAAGTATTCTCAATAATTTTCCTATTAGCTAGAATGTGAGGAATTTAAGAGAAGGTGCAGTCACAGCATATATTAAAGTTATGGTCTCGCAAAGAAGTAATTACTCCTCTCTTTCTAGGAGATACATATAAAGGAACCCATAGAAAAGGAAGTAAATCCTCATTTATTACCAGGTAAGTTGTATATTTTGAATGATGTAATTTAATTTTATTATTATAAAGATTCTTATTTGCATACAGTAAACACCCAAGTGACATCTGTGTCCGGAGTACTAAAGTAGAGGTTTAGGAGTAACCACCCACACAAGTTGAATGTTTTAAGTATCTGTATCTGCATGGATTACTGAAAAAATGTAAAAACTTGATTTATTTTTTTTATAGAGAACAGTATCTTCAGGTAAAGCTGCATATGACAAATTGTCCATACTTTCGTTTGTCCTGTTTCTTAAAGGTGGCTTTGCCTTTTCTCCTGGAACCAAAGACCAAGAACTAGTGGAGATGTATCTTCTAGTTGCTTTGCTTCTAGTTTGAGCTGTTTAGGCCTTTCAGTGCTTCATTCACTGTTAAGATTTTGTCACTAAATTTACAATTATTTCTTTTAAAATACTGACAGTGTTTTCCAAGGTTACGAAGGATGAGGTTGCTAACATAATATACAAATACAAACTCAGAATAAATGTGTTCTGACAGATTTCCTTACTTTCTGGAAACGACTAGTCTGACTGCTCATACCTATTAAAACCAGTCTTTATTTTTTTAAACTTGAAGATCAGTTCCTGCTAATTTGAATAGTAAAATTTCATTGACCATTATTTGTATAAATTTGTTTGAAAACCTGAAGGTAGTGCTGGGACGCATAAAAGCAGCAACATCTTCAGTCAAAGCTACAAAAAGCTAACTACGATGAGCTTGTAATAATTAACTCAGATGTTTCAGTATTGTTAAGAGTTTAGCAGTGCGGAAAACTGGAACAGTTTTCAAATTGTTCATTGACTGTATTAACTGTTCTTTACTGGGATTTGTTTTTTCAGGTATAAGTTTGAGTGGTGGCTCTTTGCTACTGCATGTATTATTCTTTTATCAGTTAGTTGGCTGTGATAGAGATGCTTCTGAATACAGAACCCCTAAATGTGTTCAGCTGAACAGTGTTCAGTCCATCCTTTGAAATCTTAATAACAACCTGGAAGGCTCTCGGAGTACTTATTCCAGGAGCTGCCTCTTAATCTTTGCCTAACAATGATGAATTATCTTCAGGCACACAGTTACAAGAAGCTGTTGGGAAGTAAATACTGAATTTAAGATAACTGACATACCATTATTTCAACTAATGTTACAAATTTGTTTGTTTTATACAGGTGAAATGCTGCTATGTGAGGCGAGCACAGTATACAAGTACATACAAGAAGATGGGTCAAATCGTGGCACCTATGGGAAACTTGTATGCACAAACTTCAAGATTGCTTTCCTTGATGATGATTCTGCTTCAGATGATAATGTAGGAAGACAAGTCTTCTCGTTATGACCAAACAGGCTCTGAAGAAGTATAGTGTTTCTTTGACTAAATAATCTTACCTTTCCTTTATATAAGAACACAGCCTGAGTATTGAATTATGGAAAGCTTTTTAATGGCCAAAATCTCATGTGTATCAGTCTGCACTATCTGGTCCATGCATACCTTTCCCTAGGCTCTAATGACTATTTCAGTGAAAATATTCTCAGTCTACATACGGACACTTAGTTAGATGTGGTTCATTTTTTTTTTATCTTGTGAATTGGTAATTATGTAAAGCTTAAGGTAAAAGAATGGATTAGTTTGAAAGCTAAATCTAAAGTTTAAACTTGATTTCTGACTGCTCAGCTAATGCAGTTGCAGAAGTGTCAAAATGTTGTTAGATGTGTTAGAAATTTCAAACACTTTTAATGTTGTATGACATCAGACTTAAATTTGGGCTGCATCTGCAGGACCATTCTAGGGTTGCACAAGACTGAGTGGGCTGATATGCAATGGAAATGCTCCAGATAAATGTTTGCTGTGTGGTTCTGTGTTATTCCAGAGTCAGGTGTCAACTGCAAAGACTTCAAGCTGACAAATACTTAAAAAGCTAAAAAGTCCCCAGTTCTTAGAAATGAATATAGTTTACTTCTTTTAGATGCCAAAACTAACATTATCACTCCTCTTTGTCAAAGAGGAGTAGTAATGCCACACTTCTGTGGATATGCTAGAGTACATGAAGGCCTGTGAAACTTACATAAGCATCATACAGGTGTCACAAGTGAAGGAGAAGCTAGTAATGGTTCTCAAGGATGCAGGATGACTTTGAAAGTGAACAAGAATGAAAGTACAGTTTGACATGTTGATTGTAGTCAGAAGCTTCTCAGGGTAAAATTTCAGGGAGTTTAATGCTGAAAACTAAAGCTTCTGCAGCAAGGTAGAGATTTTTGGACTGCCTGGAATTAATTTGGGCAAAACTTCAGAGTTCTTTCCCCACATCACATGAGGTGCAGTCTAAAACTCATAATGACCTTGCTAATTTCTGTTCTATCACTAGCTTGTTAAATCCTAGTTCTATAGCATGCTGAGGTCAACTGTATTTCTCTCAGTGGAAGTTTGGTGTTAGTCACTTGATACAGAGTAGTGCAGACCTGGACATCACTTGAATGAGATTGGCTGTTCACAGCCATCTCCATGTAAAATGTAATTTGCTCATGTAGTGTACAGTAAGCCTTCTGGTAGTAATATTTAACATAAATGTTTAGTTTTGGCTTTACTTTTCACCATATCCTTTTTTAACCTCTGAATTCATGCAATTGTATAGGTGAAGGGAGCCTGATAGAGAACTGAGTTGTCTTTATTTTGCCTAGTGATAAATCTGACTCTTAGGTTGGAATATATATCTCAAGAAGACGTGGGATAGTTGTTCTCTTAAGACACTGTTTCCTGCCAGGTTCCCACAGCAAGGAAATTTTTCATAAAAAGGGATTGGATTACATCAAGTTACTGTATTTCCTGTTTACTGCAATGATTCTAGTTTAAAAAGTGACCCTCGATAGAAATGCATACTTTGAAGTTAATTGAAAAGTAATAACTATCTACATTGCAAGCATAGCTAAGACTAAATCAAACTGGATCTGCAGTTTATAAATTATGCCTATATAATGTGCATCTGTTTGTAATTTAATAACTGTTCAGTGTTCTTCCTTGCATAGCTTATAAAAATAAGAGTAAAGCTGATATTAAAATGTACCAAATACATGCTTTGCTTTTGAGAAGGAGCTGCTGTTTAGTGCGAGATTTCTGAGATTTTTTTTCATGTTCTAGGAGCCACAATTTAAGAATAAGATCATAGGAGAAAATGACATAACCCTGCAATGTGTAGATCAAATCTATGGAGGTAGGTCAGCTCTTAATTTAACATGTGTCACACTTCTAAATGCATTTTCTTGCCAGTGTTCTTGTTACATACCTGTACCTCTTTTAGAAAACTGGTAGAGTTCTTGCTTTTGAAACTAGGCTTGGACAGTCTGTAAAGAGCAGCTGCAGTTATGTTAATTGATGAAATGGCAGATGAGATCTGTCAGAGAATACAGCTTCATCTGTGAAGCTTGTCCAGAATACATTTTGATTACTTATCTTGCTGAGACATACAAAACAGTTTCTTCAAAATGCTGCGGTTCACACTGTACAAACTCTGGTTAAGGTAGGTGTATAAGGATCTTACTCCAGTGCACAAACTATTTCCTATAAATATGGAGATACTAACTTAATTTAAGCACTTGTACTGCACAGCAGTACAGGTGATAAATGCCTCAATAATACCTCATGTTTGTTTAAGGGATGTTTGTTTCATGAGATTCTTGATGTTGTCAAGATATCAAAGACGGTAGGAAATGAGTTTTTACTTTACAAGCCAAACAAAATGGACTTCGTGTTTTGCAGCAGGGCCTAGGGGTGTGCCTGTATTTCTTCTTTAAAAAGAAGAATGCACAAGAATGAGGCTGATAGTTTGTAAGCGGTAGGGAAGGATTTATTAAGTAGCCTGACTTTGGGCTGGTGTTCAGAGTATTTATGTAAGTTGATGTGAATTGGTGAAGGAGTGGGCTAGGGAGAATATTGAAGCATGGTTGTGAGACACTGTTTGGTTTCCTTTCCAGTGGGCTATCTGGCAGTACTTGAAGATGTGAAATGGTACATTCTCAAACAGAACTGAACAAAGGGTTGTCTTCAAGGCTTTATGATGGCTTAAAAAAAAAAGCCTTTTAAGGAACTTAATACAGACTGTTGCCTGGGGACTCTTTTTGTCAAAACTACTAAATTACTCTTTATGCGTATCAAAACTTTGAACTTACTGTGCAGCCAGAATGTGAACAGAGCTAATCACCGAGCGGCTGGCTTGCTCTTAAATTCAGTTCTTACCTTATAGTGAGTAGCTTGAGTGGGTTTATTAAAAAAAAAAAAAGTTGAGTGAATCAGCACAACAGCTTGCAATACTGTTATAGGGTGCTTATTTTGAATTGGGCTTGAATTAGTTTCTTGCATTTTGAGATGTCAAGCAGGAGTAGTTTTATCAAGGAATGACAAAGTTTTTTTGATATTTCTTAATTTTGTAGTTTATGATGAGAAAAAGAAACTTCTAACTGGACAACTGAGAAAATACCCAGAGAAGCTAATTATCTACTGTAAAGACCTTAGAGTATTTAATTTCTGCCTGAGATACACAAAAGAAGAGGAAGTAAAAAGAGTAAGTATAGTAACTTCGTTTGTGTTTTTCCGCTTTTTGAACTTGCTGTTGGGTGTTGGTTTCTTCATTGGGGATTAGAGAAGGATATGGTGTACTCTGAGAGATCCCTTTAATTTGAAATGCTTTCTGAGACAGTAAAAGATTTGGGTATTTTTTAAACTAACGTTATTTAGTAACATGTATAGCAATTAAAAAATCATGTACACTGGCTCTTTGAAGAAAAGTAGAGTTTGAGAGTATTACATATAATTAGCTTCAGTTTAGGCAAGCTTGTAATGCTATTCTGTGTTTTCAAGACATTATTTTACTACATTATGAACTTCAGCCTTGCTCATGTGGAAGCAGTTACTCTTGTGATAATTTGAATTCTTTTGAGTTAATCTGAACTCCAAACTAGGAGTCTTTATAGCTTTAAATAGTAAGAGTCATTTTGTTAGTTTAACATGTATAATGCTTCTCATGGAGTCAAGTAAGTATATTGTTCTGCAGACAATGGAGAAGGCTTTCCAAAAGTTACCTTTCAGCTGTTGGGGATAGAACCTATGGAACAATTTTGTTTAAAACCTTGGAGAGAGGATTAAAAAGCGATGTTGTTTACACTGTTGTATTAGTCTGCTTGGGTGTTAATTTTTGGTCCTTTCCTAGATTGTCAGTGGCATAATTCATCATAGCCAGACTCCTAAGCTGCTTAAACGCTTGTTTTTGTTCTCTTATGCATCAGCTGCCCCAAATAACACAGGTAAATATTTTTATATTTTTATGTTGTATTTGTTGCATGCTGTTACTTCCTTAAACAGTCTGGGACACTTAGTATCTGAGTTCACACGTGCTTTATGACTCTGCCTGGATAGCAGTTTGCTTCTGAAGATTCTAACAATGCATGACAAGAGAAAAATGACTTACTGATAAAATATCTAAATCATCTATGATTGATCTTTGTGTAGTTGCACAGAAATTTTCCGAGTAGTATGTGTGGATTGAAAACTTAGTGTTCAGTATATGCAAATGCTTTTCATGTGCTTCTGCCCAGAGTAGTCTCATCTAGAAAATATTTTGCTTAATTTATTATGGTGTTCTGTACCATTGCAGTGAACCAAACTTCCTGCTCTTAATTTTTAAATTATTACAGTTGCAGTGGCAACTGACAGAAAGAATTTCCCTTTTTTGCTCTTCTTACGAGCAATCTGCTTCTCCCAGACATCTAGAAAAAAAAGTATAAGTTTGCATAATGAGGTTTGTGTAGTTGTCTGACTTACTACTTATCTCATAGCTAACTTATTACATAACCTACCCACTTGATCAAACTTGGCTGAATAATATAGTAGGCTGCAAAGTTTAACATAAACAGTTAGTGCATTCCCCAGCATTTCATATTTTTGACTTCACCTGACATAGTGCATTTCTGAGGTAAGAACCTGACTCGGTGCACCAGCAACACCTGCCCCTTTTGCAGAAGGATGTTCTGCAGAAGAATGCGCCTGTGGTGTTAAAAGGACACTTATCAAAATATTTCACATGATTACAAGCAGTTGAGGTTAAGTAAAAACCGGAAATCAGCTGGTTGTGTGCATGCCCATCTCCTCCTCCCACTTGCCCTGCACCCCTCAGAGTAGGCTCAACTGGGTCAGGTTTTCCAGGGCCACATCCATTTGGATTTTGAATATATCCAAGGATATATTCATTCCACAACACTTCTGGGCAAAACTGTTTCATTATTTGAACATTCTCATAGTAAATAAGTTTCCTGTTACATTTAAATGGAATATGCTGTATCTTAACTTGTGTGTGCTGCTGTTTGTCATGTCACTGGATACTTCTGACTCAAGCCTGACTTATCCCAGTGTTCAGTTCTCATATCTGGTGGTTCAGCAAGCCCTTAGTGGAACTTTGCTGGACTTGGTTCAGCGTGCTTGTGCCTGTCTTGTACTGGGAGCCCAGCACTGCTTACAGCACTCTAGCCAAGGTTTCATCTGTGCTGAATTGAGAAAAATCCTCACCTCACTTAACCCATATTAAGTGGTTTTCCTAATTTTTCCTAATGTAGCCCAAGAATATGTTGGCTTTCTTTGCTGCAAGGGTATGTTACTGGCTCAGTTAGTTTTTGAGGGTTCAGCTGCAACTGGTATTCAGTTGGAACTACAAACATAAGAAAGATTGTAAGTTTTTACAGGTAGAGACTAAGCAAATATGGAAGAAGCTTAATCTTTTATAGCAACATAAGTGTTGTATCAGAATTCCTTCATAATTTCACAACTGTCTTCAGTAATAAATACCTACTTCTCATTCTTTAAAAATTAGGTTTTGCATGTCTAGTGGTATGACTCTTCAGATCTTAACTTGTCTTCTACAGCAGGTAACGTTCTGTTTCCAGCTGTAGATTTTTCATCTGCTTTATCTTCTTACAGTAAAAAGTTTCAACTTGCCATCACGTCTTCCATGGAAACTGTGGCTGTGCTTGGTATTTGTTAGCTATTTCAGTGTTTCATGATGCTTAATTATGACCAGTGTCTAAGATGATTGGCATCGCTCCCTAAGTTGTGGCTTTTAATTAAGATCTGTGGCTAAATCAGCCTGTTGTTGTAACTGCTGTTGATGTGGCTAAAGGGAAATACGGAAAAAATCTTGGTTGCATTACCTGAGTCTAACTGCTGTAATCAATTTTTCCGTTCTTATCAAATGCATGAAATGTTGTCTTCAGTGGAAAACTCTTCTTTTTGATGAAAGAATGAGCATTAAACAAAATGCCGTATCTTAATTATCACAACTGATGTCTAATAGATGGAAGAAACCAAACGGTCATGTTTGATACTCTTGAGGACTGGCGCGATGAGTTGGAGCGAACCAAAGGGAATGTGCAATACAAAGTGGTGACTACCAATGAAGGCTACAGAGTCTCTGAAAAGTAAGCTTGCCCTGTATAATGATGACCTTTATATATAGATCTCATTAATACTTGAAGTAGCATTATACCATTTTGTAGGATCTGTTTTCCATTTTGATTTGGGACCCCAGGTCATTTTACAGAACCCTGAACTTCAGTGTTAGGTCAGGCTTAATCCGTCAAGTTTTGGATATCTTCAGGGGTGAAGAATACCACCTTCATGTGCAATAGAAAATCTGTACATCTAGTACCTGCACTCATCAGTCAAGATGATGCTATCAGTCTTACATATTTACTTCGGTTAGACTTAAGAAATCTCAATTGCATGTTAACTTACTGTTTCAGCGGGGGGGGGGGGGGAAGGGGGGGGGACACTCAGTACCTTAAGTAACTGGTTTGAAGTATATCTGCAAATGTGCTAATGGAAATTAACTTGCATCTCCTGTAGTGGAAGGTTAAAGATGTGTTCATCTGCCTGTTTTGCTAGGCAGTGTCTGTGGGTGATTCCTTTGAGATCTATACAATACTTTACATATTACTGTTCAATAGTCAAATCCTGAAAAGCTTCACAGACCTTGGAAACAAACCAATTTTCAGAGCAGATCTAAATCTTAATTGTTCGTTCTGTTCATTCTGGAGCGGTCTTGAGACCCAAACGGAGGTGAAGTTATGTATCATTACTTCTGGGGTCCTTTAACATTAAAGTGCTGTCTGATGCTGGAAATTCGTAATATATTAGATGACATCCTTGAATTGTGATGAAAACAGCTTACAAGAAATAAAAATGGAAGTAGTTAACTAGCATTACAATGGTATCTTTTAAATGTCGAAGAGTGAGAGAGCCAAGGCAGTCTTAATGATCAGTTTTGGATGTTACAATTAAATGTAGGAGTTAATTGCAGCATTGTAAAGACAGGGTAGTGTTTCAGTGAAAATAACGAATATCTCAAGGTTGGAAGAGAATGTTATCCAGCTGAAAATAAAGCAAGGTTGTTGAGGACAATATAATAACCTAGTTAAAACTTTTCTAGTTGTAAGAGTGAATAGGTAATTAGCATGTGGGATAGAGCACCTGCTGTTATTAAAAGGAGTTTGGAGATGTTCCTTTTTCAGTTCTCAAGTGCAAGAAACTTTTTTTGTCATCTTAGGTTGCCTCTGTATTTTGTCGTTCCAATATGTGTTTCTGAAGAGAGTATCGTGAAGTATGAAGGCAGAGGCATTCCTGTAAGTATATTTGCATGGCTTCTCCTACTGAGATGACAATTCAACTAACGTTTTAGGTGTTACTGCATATTATTTTCGAACTTGTTTTTAACAGGTCATGTTTAGAATACTTAGCCTATAGAAAGGAAAACAGGTTTTGGAAGGAGAGGCACACAGTATTCTGTATTCCCCTAAACAGAATAAAACAAAACGCATAGTCTGCTTCAATTCAAAGCAACGTGAACTTAAATAAAATGCCTAATGTCCTATACTCCACACACAGTACTAATTGTATTTCCATCAGCCTGTTTTTCATGAGACCGAGTACTGGCTGACATCTAGCTGAGGCAGGATATAGGTCTTGAAATGCTCTTTGGTTATTGAGGTGAAGATGATGCATGTTCAGGTGGAGTTGAATACCTCCCGTGCTCTTGGGTACTGATAAGTAATATGGCTGTAATGATGCAGCATTTTTTTGCTAGTGTAAATTGGAAGCACAGAACTCTAACTTCCCAGTTTGGCTTTTCTAATATTTCTTATGAGAAGGTTACTGATTCCTAATTTCACATTGAGTTTAAAGATCAATTTAAGACATTCAAGCAGGAGGTGTGACACCTTAAATTGTTTAAGGGAGATAAGAAACTTTGAGGACTGACTTGCTATAGGGAAAGCCTGCAAAAACACAGTTTCAGTTGTGGAGTTTGATATCACATTTCATATGCCTAGGTGGCATTTCATTCACAGTTCATGTGGAAAGGCACTACAAAATCTATTGAGTTATCTCAAGGCTGAACTGTAAGAAAAATGCTACCCATCTGTGTGGAGAAACTGATGACTAGTATGAGTTAGTTAAAAGAGCCATCTTTAGCATATCTTCCAAAACAATTTGGCCATAGCCATTTTGATCTATTTTTCACCTGTGAGCACAGTTGAGAAAGCAATGTTATGATATAATTTTACATCTTATGGATACTTAGGTTTTCCTGTGCTTGTATAAAGCTAAACTTAAAATTTCCTAGTGATAATGCAGTGTACTGAGGCATATAGTTGGGGTGCAAATGTAGGAGTGTGCTATTACTGATAGACTCACTGAATGCACCAAACACTTAAAGCACAGCATGAAGAAACGTCTTGTAATGACTCAGTCACTCAGGCAACTATTTTGTATGGGACAGTTTACCAACTTTTATCCACCTGGTAAATGTCTTTCTGCAGATTTGGTGTTGGTCTTGCCATAACGGTGCTGCTCTTCTCAAAATGTCTGCATTTCCCAAAGAACAGGATGACAGTACTTCACAAATGCAAAAAGCCTTCTTGGATGGGTCAGTAATAGCTATTCTGTCCACAACACTTTGCTTGGTATGGACCTTGCTTCTCTTTTTCCATATATGCTATATCTTTAAGCTTGCACACATCAGGAAACAAGTTCTAGAACTATAAGTAGTTCTCTGTAGTGGAGTGGGTCTAAGCCCTTGGCCTAACAGCGTCGTTGGTCAATTGTGCCAGGCTGTTACATCACTGAAAGGTTACTTGCCTATGTATATATACACACCAGAAGCATCTCTATACAAACTGGCTTCTTAAATAAAGCAGCACCAAATTATTTAGGTCTTAAGTAGAGTAAAAGTATCGTTAACTGATAGGCGTAGTTGTGTTTGCAAGTAAGTAAAATTCAGGCTCTTTGTATCCAAACTTGAATTTGCAAGCTGAGGTTTTAAATTTTTGTGAACTCAGCTGTTCTTTCAACTAGATTCTTACTCTTAGGTAACTTTAGATAAAATGACCCAGAACAGCTGAGACAATTTATCGGTTCACATTTGCTACTTTGATTATATGGTGGGAAGACAGTACTTTGTTTCAGCCAAGTTAGTGAGCTGATTTTACTCAGCAGTTTCAAAAATGCCAAACATAACATAAGTCCTTTTAAGAGCACAGTTGCCTGTCTGGGAGTTACAGCAATGACTTAGTGCTCTTTTTTCCCTGGCCGTGTTTTTGTAACTTGGGTCATGGAGAGAACTTCTCTCTTAGGAGCAAGCTATAAGATCAGGTCAGTACATAAAGTTTGTAATTCTTTACTGCTTGCTTCTGTATCATAGATGGGGAGCCTGTTAATCATAAAGCACTAACAGATGATAACTTGATTAGGCCCTTAACCTCTTTTTATTTTTAAAATTATTCTTGCAAGGACTTTTGACCCTTCCTGCAGATTCTTTAGCATTTTCCTCTGAAATGGGGAAGTTCCCTTGTCTTGCGTCTCTTCTTAATGCTGTTTCAAAATGTGAAAGTAAAACTAGCAGTAAGCTCTAACAGTGTATAACTGATATTCTGATCTCTTGTCTGTGGCCATCTGCACTTGTGGGAGGTATTGTTATGTATTTTTTGCTGTGGACTGCAGGTGGTTAACCACTAATATTTAAATATATATATGTTGTCCATAAGGGTGTGTTAAGCCATTGTGATGAGTATCTGAACTCAACCACACAGCAGATGTGTACTATTAACAGCTTATTTTATTGAAATGGTTTGTTTAGTACCAGATCTTCTGCCAGAAACTATTTGTCAATTATGATACTACTTCCAAATTGAAATTGCTTTCACTTGATTCCCTTCTGATCAAATGCATCTTCCCGTAGGTATAATGATCTGCATTCTCACATGGCCTCCTGTGGATCTTACCTAAAGCAGGGTCCTGTTCTACAATAAACAGGAAACTAGATACTCACTTGTGTACTGGCCAAGTGTCTGCAAAGCTTTGCTTCTGAAGTACAGGCTGGAGTATCAGCCCAAATCTTGACAATAAAATGTCAGCCTGACAACAGAGATATTTACTAATATATCTGTTCAAGTGCGGTACTCATAGACAACCTCTGGAGCCTGAATGAGAGAGGTCATTCTGGTTCCAAATCAAAGTTTTATATGACCTGGCATTTTGTCCTTTCCTAGGGGAAAAAATGCAGATATGTAAGGAAGTACAAGTCAGGTATACTGTCTTGAATCACAACAATTAAAACAATTTATTCTTTTATTCACATGTTTCATGAGCAGACATGGCAGTTAAGTGTCAGAATGCAGCTTGGTAAAAGTCAGGAAGACTAAGTGTATACTGGGAGATTTGGGTGTTTCTATCCATCTGGTCTTTCTGGATTTGCTTCTGTATAGCCTGCTATTAAAATAATTTCAGTGCCTGGCCTGTAGTGAAGACTACTTACTAAAGAATCAGTAATGAAACTCAAGTGTTCTTTGTAATACTCATAAAATTGCAAAAATATGCATGAACGTCACTTGGTGTAAGAGTTCAGAGCAGTAAAATTTGTCCTAAGCTTGTAGGCAGTATTGTCATAAGCTTCCAGCCAGTATTTAGATGTGTATGGAGGCCATTAACTTTTATGGGTGTGTTTCACTTAGTCTTACAGCTCTTTCCCAAACCATACCTATTAACTTTGTCTTCAGTGGTGGTAGTTGGTGCATTGTTTGACTTGTGAAGGCTTTAATTTCTTGATGGTTTGATCTAGAATCTACAAGACAATTAGCAAACCTCCCTATGAACTCCTGAAGACAGATGACTTGTCAAGCAGCCTTCCATCTCTGCAAGATATCCAGACTGCATACACAAGATTTAAACAGCTGTTTTTGATAGGTAAGGCAAACTTTACTGGTCAGTCTCTAAAGTGACTGAGAAGCAAGGCACAACAATGCTGTTTCATGCCTAATGAATGTATTGCTTGTCTTGATTGGTGCCTGGCTTCTGATGGTGGTTAAAAGCAGACTTTTAAATATATAAATAACTGTGCTTAGGACTGGCATATTAATGGAGATCTGTAGTACTTAGACTTAGTACCTCTTGCTAAGCAGTCACGTTATCTGAAAATCTCTTTTCAAGAGCAGCTATTATTGGAGTTAAAATGTTAGTTCGAATACATTAGCTGGATTGAAATTGATGTGAGAGACTTTCAATTTTCTCTGGTCCACTGAAATTGAATGCTCAGTATTAAGCTTTTTAATCCTTTGGGCTATGTCGAGAGTTGACAGTAAATGCTAATTAATTTTTCCCTTGCTTTTGTTGTAAACCAGTTACACTTCAAAATGTATGAAGCATGAGCCTGATTAAAATTCTATTGTCATTCTGACTGTAGAGCTATACATAACTACTGTAAATAGCAAGTTCACTTGGAAGGGGTGGAAACTGGAGCCATGTGAAAGTGTAATCTAGGCTTTCATGCTCTTTTCTGGGACTCTTCAACTATTTTGCTGCCATGAAACTACTTCGATTTCACATCCTAGCATAAAAAAGGCTCCACACCAACTTGGAATTGTTCAAAATGTGCAATTGGACCATCTTGGAAAAGTGGGTCTTTACAAGATAAGTGTTGCAATATCCTCTGGTGACATGCTGAACACTGGGGACAGTTCACTTAAAACTATTGATGTTAAACATAGGTGTTTAACAAGGAACCGATCATCACTGAGGAACTGTATATTTGTAGTATAGCCTACATGCAGTATCTAAGTCCTGTTGATTTTATACATTCACAGTGAATCCTTCATACTGCTTAGGAGCTAAAACCAATTGGCTGTATTTTCATGTAATTCCTAATACTTCACCCTCTTATAGGAAAAAGGCCAAGGTTTGAATCTGAGTTGCTCAACATCTCACAAAACATTGCAAGTTAAAATAATTTAAGACTAGTATACTTTAAACATTTAAAACGAGGAAATATGCATTCCATGTTATCATACAACTTTTAAATAAGTTTTTTTAGTAGACCACAGCTCACTGAATATAACATTAAGTACTAGGAGTCTGAGAACCATTCAGGCAAATTTTTGCATAAGTATTACAATCTTACATGAATCATCTGCCTTAGCATTGCTTCTCAAAATCTGAACACAGTAACCATTATTTTTGTTCTATGCATGCCTAGTTAATTTGATTTCAGTAACTTCCAGTGTGGTTTTAAATTTCCTGAATACATGCCCAATCTGAAGATAATTTTGAAATTAAAAAAAAAAAAACATTATTAGGAAAAGCTGAAACCAATAGTAGGTAGCTTCCTGAAGGAGGATTTTGATGGGAAAAGCTTGTATCTTTTTACATTTCAAACAGGGGGAACAACTTTGCAAGGACAAATACTAGTTCTGCTAGACTGATCACAAGTCTGTGTATGCCACTTCTTTGCACACCTTGAACAAGACTTTAAATATATCAGTTCTCAAATCCTACTGAAGTATTTCTTTGCCCTAGAAGATGGGGAGAAAGGGAAAGCTTGTTCTCAGTTTTAATGTTACTAAGAAAATATTAAGAAAAATGCCACGATTAAGGGTAAAGGAAGCTGGAAGTATTTTGTTTTGGCTTTTTAAAATAAATTTGTCTTTTGACTTGGAGATAACTTTGGCTGCAGTGGAAGTGCCAGACTAAGCAATTGTTTATAGAGGCCTGCATTCAAATAGTTGAGTCTAATCAGTGCAATGGAACAACAATAATAAAAGTACAACAAAGCACAACACGAAATTTAGCTACTCGGATTTTTGAAGTAAAACTGATTTCTGTGTTGTCCATAATGTAAGAGCTAATGCACATTTATATTACATGTAAAGTGTAATCACTTTGGGTGAAAATGTAATATTTCTGCTGGCAAAAATGACAAATCTCTTTTCCTTGGCATCATGATTTGGTTTGGAGGTTTTCTTTTTTTTTGATAGGACTAGAAGTCGGTGCTATAATCTTGCCTAGGTTCAGAATGAATAGAAGTCTTTCAGATAGTGATGGTAAGCTAAATGGAACATGAGACTTGAATGCAAGTACGTATTCTAAAACTGTTATGGAAAGAAGGTGAACTGGAGAGTAAATGGTATCTTTCTTGAAGCACTATAATATACTTTAAATGTATGTAAAACTTTAAAGTAAAATACTTTCATACATACTTTATACATACTTTTAACTTTAAAATTCTTAAAATTTGGAAGTGAACTTGAAGATGTCAGAAAAGATTGGAGAAAAATGATGTTTAAAGTGAAAAGAAATGACTAGAGAGTTTTGAAGATGCACTGTAGTGCTGAAGTTGCAGAGAGCAGTTGGGAGTGAACATTGGAAGCATATGGAGAGACTTAGGTGAAAAATTATACTGAAGCATCGGAGTGGCACAGTGGGGAGGAAGTGTGATGTATCAAATGGTATCTTAACTGTTTTAATAGAACTGTTTTAGACCCCGGGCTTCAAGGTTTGTGTCTTATTCAGGAAAGGTGATCTCTTCTTGTTTTCGTTGACCATATAGGCTAGTGAGAGCCTTTCAGTTTCCGAATATTGACTTTGGTAGAAATAAAAGAAATAGAAGTTTTGGTTGTGTTTAACCAGCTACAAATATCCTAGAGAAATTCATAAGAGTTAAATGACTTTGTGGTATTATTCTGGTCTCCTGGTTTATCCTAGTTATTGCCTTTTTGATGTTTTAATGCCTCTTTTATAGTTACAGTGAAAACTGCTTAACACTTGTCTTGGTAGTTTTCCATCTCATAAACTTGTGTAACTCCCTTTTAAAATCCACTTGTTTCTGGCTCCAATAGTAGTGACTTTCAAAAGCCTACCTCCTTATGGTAGGCTTTGTATATATTGTGCTTTAAAGTCCAGGCAACTGGAACTCAAAAGTAAGAATTCATCTCCTCTGATTAAACTTATCCTTCTCCATTTTTGCCAACAAATTTATTTACTTGGTCTGGTTACTATGAACCTACAGCACAGTTACTCTAAAAGCCTGTCATGGTACAAAGCTTTACTTGTGCTTGTATTTGTAAGGCTACTTTACTTACTGGTTTAATTATAAATAGTCAACTTTCCTAGAGATCAGGATTTACCAACTCCTTAGTACTGGTTGTTTTATAGCCCTTCATAACAGGAATAATATAATGGATGGCTATTAATTAGCACTACAAATGAGTAAACTTTTTTTTCAGATAACAGTACAGACTTCTGGGCAACTGATGTGAAATGGTTTTCATTACTGGAGAGCACAAACTGGCTGGAGATTATCAGGTTTGCTATATCTGTAAATATCTATAACTTCCTGGGTTTCAAGTTGTTAAAGGAATTTGTAGTGTTTCTGAGGGATTTTTGTATTTCAAGAAAAAGTTACCTTTCCAGTAGGAAAGAAAACGAAGACAGCCTAATTGTCCTATGTATATCTTATTTCTATGGTATGACAGTATTTTTGCAGTACACAATTGTGTTAAGCCTCCCATATTAAAAGATGTAAGAAGCAGCAGATCATTTCCAATTACAACTTGTTCAGCAAACCTATAAAAAAAAAAAACCCTACAGATCAGTAACTTCTCTCCTGAACTTAGTCACCTTCTTTCCAAACTGAAGAATCTTTTCTTGCATGAAACCTGTTCCATGTCTCTGACTAGCCTTGCCGTTCTCTGTACTCTCTACTTCTATAATATCCTTTAGGATGGGATGAACTGCAAGATATTAGCCCACCACAGATTTATAAAATGACAGTTGTTCTCAGTTTTGTCCCCTTCCTCTCCTGATTGTTCATCAAGTTCTTTTTCTTCTCTCAGCAGTCCACAGTGAGTAAGTCTTGGAATGGTGTTGGCTAACTCAAGGCTTGTTGTAGTGGAATGTTGAGGTTATTTTATTTTTTAGTGTTATTTCGTGTTGGCTTAATTGTCTGTCAGCTTATTCTGTGATTGGCTTGTTACTATGAAGTATTTCTGCGGTTTTCTGCAGTCAGCTTCAGTTCTTTGTATTCTGAATAATAAACAAATATTGACATTATTGTTCATTCCTTATTCCAGAACTTAAATTCAAGTTGAATTAGAGGTTCTAATGAAGCTTATATGTTGAGAAATTCATGGATGTTACTTATAAGTAGTTAAAAGTACTTACTAGCCCAAGTTCCTATCCCTAAGTTGTTTTGAGACTGGTTACTTCCATACTTGGATCCAGTTGCTTCCTATATTAGTCTATTCTTAGCTCTTGGAATCAGTAGGAATGCCTTCTTAACTATTCTAGATGCTTGAATAAAGCAATTGAATAAAACAATAAAAAAAAATAAAACAAGGCTTGAATAAAACAATTCCACACTTATAAAATAAACTGCCAGCTTTAAGACCTAATCTTTTACTAGAATCCCAGTTTCTGTGCAGACTTTTGCTGAAAATAACTTTATGAAATTAGGACTAGAAACCAACTATGTTACATCTGGTTTTACATGATATGTAATCCCTCTGTCATCTTTGTTTGATATTCTATGAATGAATATTGTCTGCCTGCTTACAAGATCTGGTTGGTGATCCTTCTGGTGCTCAAAAAGTTTGTGGGAGAAACATACTATAGTAGATTGGAAAATAGGTGAGGCACTGTAGATATTTTCAGGATAACAATCTGGATTTTAGCAATAGTAACACTTTAGTCTATGATTTGGTTTATACCAATCCAGAGTAGAGTACTGTATTATGTATTACAGAGGTAATATGGAAATGCATGATTCTTTGCCAGATAAAGATACCTCTTGGAAGTCTTAAAACAAAATATTTTTTTTATTTACAGAGGTTTGAGCATGTGTCTGTTTTTAAAGGACTAGGCAAGCTTCAATAGTGTGATATTTTCTCCCCTTTTTAGGGGAGACTAATGTGAAAGACTTCGTTTCAAAAATGTGTTTAAGATGTTCACTTCAATCTTTTTTGTACCACAATAGGCGAGTCTTGAAGAAAGCCATAGAAGTTGTTGAATGTATGGAAAGGCAGCACACAAATGTTCTCCTTATAGGTCAGTATTTCATGAGACTATCCTATTTAATATATATTTCCTCATTTTTTATATATTATAAAGATACCTTACATTTAATTTACGGGAGATCAACAGAAAATGTAACTTAAGCTGTAAGCTTGTAATTAACAGGAAAACCTGGTAGAATTCATAAGTATCTGCTACTTTAACTATGCTAAAGCTCACACATTCCTGGAAATTATTCCTGTAGCTTAAAAACAAAGTGGAAACAAACAAAAACCCAACCGACCAAAATAAAAACAAACACTCTAAGTATAGTTCCAGGCAAAGAAGAATATATTATGAATGAGTAAGCTGCTTATAAATTTGCATGAAAGTCATTACCTCTTACGTGTTCTTATCCTAATGTGCTTTCACTGAAGGTCTTCTGGACCTTCTGCTCTTCCCCACCTCAAAGTACGGCAAGACTTACACACAGAACTTAGAGCATGAGAACTTTCTGAAAGGATGCTTTTGTTCTAGATGCACAATGAACAATATTCAATCTCCTTATTAAAGAATATGTTTATTGTACACATCTCGAGCAGTTTGCCTAGATTGAGGAAAGTAATCACACAGATAACCAATCTTAATGTCAACCATTACCTTGCTTTTGCGTTGTCAATTGAGGGATTTTTTCCCCATGCTGCCATTTGAGAAACTTGTTACAGCGAGATGCTTCTAGAAGGCACTTGAATGGTAAGAGTATGCTTATTGCTTGAGGAAGCAATTTCAGTGCTGCTGCACACTCCATGTGTGTATGTTCAGGGATACTTGAAGTCACAGCCACACCTGGTGAAAAGATGTATGCAGGTTAGGAAGGGTAGGCTTGAATAGCTGTCCTGGGGTTGCATAATGCAGGGGGCTCAGGTGCACTGTGGTAGACCAGTAGACCAGAAATCAAAGTTATAGTAGTAGAAACTTGCTTTTTGAGGTACAATTGTTCAAGTTTTATCCTGGTATAAGTGTACATAAAAACCCTTAGGCTTTCACAAAAGTATTAGAAATACGGATTTAGCTCCTGTCTGGTATATAATTTGTAAGGAATTAGGTGCTTCTCTGGGGCCGCAGTACAATTTTGTTTGTGTAAAGCCAGCAATTCTTTGATTCCTTATCAAAAACTTTAGGAATGGCTTAGTAGATAATGTAGCCTTTTCTTTTCTGTAGAAGAGAGTGCTACTGATATGTGCTGTGTAATCTCCACTCTGGTTCAAGTGATGATGGATTCATACAGCAGAACAAAGTCAGGTTTTCAGAGCCTTATTCAGAAGGAATGGGTAATTGGAGGACATGGCTTTTTGGATCGTTGTAACCACTTGCATAAAAGTGACAAAGAAGAGGTATGACTTTTTTTCATTACGTGCTGTTTAAAAGTTTACTTAGCATAAGGAGGAATTTAGATGTCAGCCTGTAAGTTCTAATTACTCTGAGGATCTTCAATTTTATATTTTGATTCATGGCTGCGTGTTTTTCGTGTTACTGTTTTTGCTCTGCAGAGTTCAGCCATCTCCTTATAACTAAAAAGAATACTAATTTCACTTTTGATGCTGGAGTATTTTGAAAGGTTGTATCATGTGTACATGTATCTCATATACTTTTAAACTGTGTTAAATGGTGAAATCAATAGAAATTAGTAAATTACATTTTTGTCACATCTAGAATTTAGTTTTATACTGTATTTCTAGATGTTGCAGTCTCATTTCTACATGTTTGTATTTTGGGAATAAATCAAATTGCTATACGGAAAGAAAGCCCTAGGTGTAAACTGTTTAGTTCTGATCAAGAATTGCTGTAAACTAGCACTGCTTTGTCAACTGTGAAAGTTGCTGCTGTGCAGCCTTTTATAATGAGTTAACCTGAATTTGCACTCATTAGAAAGCATTAATCTCTTCTATCAACAGCTGGCCAGGGATGATACTTCAGAGTTCAGCTTAAGTTATTTACAGCAATTCTTGTAGTTCACCAGATTGCTTTCCTTAAGACTTATATCTGGAGACACTAAATACTGTAATATAATTGGTCTGCATGATAGAACACTTTTTCTGAAACATATGCTATATTTTCTTTTAGGCTCCTGTTTTTCTGCTCTTGCTAGATTGTGTTTGGCAGTTGGTACAACAGTATCCTGCAGCATTTGAGTTCACAGAAACATACTTAACTGTCTTGTCAGACAGCCTCTATGTGCCAATTTTTAGCACTTTCTTCTTCAATTCACAACATCAAAAAGACACTAATACGGTAAGGGTTTGTTTTGTCTATGCAATGTGTTGAACAGGTTTGACCAATGAGCTAGGAAGGCTCAAAAAAGGATACACTAGCAGCATGCTTTTTTCCTTTTTTTTTCACTATGTAATTGAAGGATAATGTGATGCCTTGAAAGTGAATGAGTGCGACTTTAGTTGTGAGCAGTCAAGTTCAGTACTCTGAGTCTATGATGACAATATGAAAATAACACAGAAATAAATTGCTCTCCATTGAAAATTGAGCTTTAACTGAAGGAAAGTATCCCTGTCCTGCATAATAAGTTACCTACAAAACCATTATGTACTGTTCTGTTCCAAAATCAACACTTCTTGAATGTTGCTTTAGTATAACCTAAGAAGCTGGAAGCAATGGGAGTGTCCTCTGCAAGGCTGAACAGAGACTTAAAAAAAAGTCAAGACCACTGTCTTGCATATAAAGTACTGACCATAACATTTAAACTGGCAGCACTTACATAGCTGCAGTTAATTTTGAAGTTTGGAGAGGTTTATTCCATAATCCTAACATGCCCCCTATGTTTGAAGAATTCAAGTGTCTGTCTCCTGCCCAGTTTTCAAACTTGTTTTTCCCCTCAGTTTTTAGTCTCATTTTCAGCTGTGAAAGACATCTTTGGTAGTGTCTAATTACACTGTTGAAATGAAATACTGTCTTAAGTTAGAGAATACTATACAGGAAGCCTTTGTGTTTTTACTTACATCTAATAATGTTGAATATGCTGTTGAATATGTAGATCAAGTGTGTTGCAACTTTATGGGCTTCTCTATGAAAAGCCAGTTTCTTAATTTCACCTTGACTTGGTCAGAACTCCTTTATAGCAGTCCTAATTGTGACCTGTTTGTTTTGGCAGACTGGTGAAAGCCTCAAGACACAAAGCGGTCCTTTCAGATTTCTGACTGTGTGGGACTGGTCTGTGCAGTTTGATCCCAAGGCCCAGGCTTTTCTGAACAACCCTCTTTATGCAGAGAAGCCAAAACCAGACAAAAGTCAACGGAAAACTGCACGATTCAAAGTAAGATATTTGCTGCTTAACCTGTTATTTCTATCACTTCAAAATAAAGGTACAACTCAGTCATACTTCCAGTGTACTTAGTGGAAGCATTAGTGCCAGCATGTAATGGGCAAATTACATACAACTCACTCACCTGTGTCTTACGAATGTGGCTTGCATCTTCCTCAATTTTCCGGTCACTATTTTCACAGCTGCTGTGCATAGCCATGAACTTATTAGACTTTCTTGTGGTAGTTTTGTGCAAGTGCACTAATAACTTCTCATGGGACTTAACATCCAAGTGAGTTGTAATGGTGGTTGAATTGAATTTTTTTTTTTGTTCCACAGAGTATTTAATTGAAATACATAACAGGTTTAAAGCTGCCTCCCTAAATTTGTTTTGAATGCAGTGGGAGTGTGTGCATGCATTTAAAACACAACCCAGAAACAAAATTTGTCCAGGGTATTGAATATTATAGATGGATCACCTCATTATTGGAAAACAGTACAAAGTCAGCAGAAAAGGGTTGGTTTTTTTTGGGTACCTGTTTCTGATTTTCAGTTTCCCTGTTATGTTGGTTAAACTCTGTTCTGTACAAAAGCATTTTCAGGTGAGACATTGTTAGTGTGATCTACAGCATTATGCAGGGAACTTGTGTGGTGGGAAGCAATGAGGAACTGACGAATTAACCTTCAAAATCAAATACATATTTCCAAGTTTAAGCTAGCCACACAAAGTAATTCTTTCTTGAAAAATAAAAATGCTTTTCATACAGGTATGCTTTATTCAGTGTTCTTTTCCCTGCTACTATAGCGGTGAAGTATCTTCAAAATAATCTGTGTGAAGTATTCAGTGTATTAGTCATTGAAGAGTTAACAGTTTTAGACACTACAGCAAAGGTGTAGCTGCGTTTAAGCTACTTCATTGACTGCCAGTATTTTCTGAATACAATTCAATATTGTTCTTTCTCTTAAGATATTCTTGTGCCATCAATATTTATCTTTGTATGTTTTTCTTTTTTCTCTTTAAAGCATCAGAGACAGCTTTCTTGTCCATTGACACAAACAAAATCTTCCCCAAAGAGAGGATTTTTCAGGGAGGAAACAGATCATTTAATTAAAAACATTTTGGGTAAAAGAATTGGCAAGTTCATTAATTCTTCAGATGAACCTCCTAATAGCTTCAGGGAATTTTATGATAGCTGGCATAGTAAACCTGTTGACTATCATGGTCTTCTGCTACCTCGCATTGATGGGCCTGAAATCAGAGTCTGGGCACAACGGTATTTACGATGGATTCCTGAAGCTCAGCTTCATGGTGGTGGTACGATAGCCACAGCTGCCAAGATTTTGGACTTGATGGAGGAAGTGCAAAGCTTACAGGTGAAAATGGATGAAGAACATAGTCAAGCTATTTCTGGAGACGTACATGCTGTTCCAATGCTGAGAAATTCTGCCCGTTTGTCATCTTTGTTTCCATTTGCTTTAATTCAGAGACAGTCTGTCAAACCAGCTTTACCCACTAGCACCTGGAAGGACTTGGAAGATGAAGATGACCTGGTCAAGAGGGATGACGAATTTGTTGATCTAAGTAGTGATATGTTAAAGTGTATATATTAAACTATGAATTGTATGTGGCTAAGCTCTGAGGTTAAAATGTTGTGTTGTATCCTAATTTAAGGAACTCAAGTATTTGCAGCCTGCTGAGTGGATTTGTGGGATTTAAAAAAACGCCTCAGTTAACTGAGTGTATTTTGAATTTGTTTCACTGTAACAGTACTGATTGCAGAAACACACTTGTAGCATAGGTGTAATAAAAACAAGTCTAGGCTGGAGCAGCCATGTGGTTGGTTTATACAAAAACATTATTTTGAGGTAAAGATAGAATACTAAATAAACACAACAACAACTATGAGGAATGTGCAAAATTACTTTTAACATAAGCCCTCTTCCCCTTATGTTAAAAGTATTAGAAACTATTAATACATCTGCATTTCTCCCTGTTGTAAAATAGGGAGGAGAAGGTATAACTAAATGTGCTTTTAAGCAAAAGCTTTTTACAGCTGAGGAATGAACTCGTTATCACCAAGGTTTTTCTGTCTGTTGTGGCATCAACTGAAGTCATGTGCTTGTCAACCTCATCTTTCCTGACAGTGTTCATCTTTGGCTTGCGGAACTTTACCTTGTGTAGTATTGTAATAGCAGTTTGGCTTTTCTAAGCCTCTGCATGCACTTAGCTTAAGGATCAGATGCAAGAGCTAACCTAAATTGTTTCAAGTCTTGCGTGTCTGCTGTGCTGTACTCCCTTGCTGCCTTGAAATACTAAGTTCCAAATGTTTGCTGTTAATTGTAGGAAATAGCCTGACAGATTCTGGATTGTTATGGGTATTTTTTCCCCTCTCCTTTTAATGGAGAGATCTTTCATTCTAATTTCTGTGCTTACCCCAGTTGCCTTTGAGGCTTTCTGAAGCTAGCACTGAGACTCTTCACACAGGAGCAAAGACAGTTGTGGATTTGCAGTCTGTTGCCACTTGTCATGAGTTAGTGGTAAAGCTTATGAATGTGGCTTTCATACCCTATGAAACACTTGCATCCTGTTTGCTGGATGTTAGAACAGTACCTCAGTGAAAAAAGCCATAAAGAAATGCCTGACTTTTTGATCTACTGTGTATGTTTATATAAAAAGTATTTTTGCTGCAAATAATTGTCCTCTGTAAAGTTGAGTATTATTTGACTGTCAAATCTATTTTGAACCCTGAAATTCTAGAGTACCCCAAGAAGGGATATAAATCATAGTATGTTACTTTGAGAGGGTAGACATTAATGGTTTTCTGTTCTCTGTATTCTTGCACCAATCTAGAAATCCATGCTGAAAGATCTGTGTGGTGAAGTTGTCACTCAGATTTGATCAGCTCAGTGTTGTTAAACTGGATTACTGATCAGTCACTTCACAATGAATTGTACGTAATCTGTATAGCAAAATATTGTCTGCAGCCCTCTTAAAAATATACTATGTTAAAATAAATGTATTAATGGGAGAAGGGGGAGACCTTGATGCAACTCTATGCCAAACTGAAATTTCTCAACTCTTGATTGCCTTAAGTGTTAGTAGCACAAGGACAATACTTGAGTTTGTAGTATTTTATTTAAAAATACGCTAGCACTTACACTTCCTTCTGTGATACATATCTCTTTTTTCATAGCTAGCATTTTCTAGAATGGGCTGTCCAGTACATGTCCTTCAGGCTTGATTGTAGCTCAAGTGATTCAGTTTTGCAGTAACTCTTGCATATTGAATGAACAATGCATTTTTATGGAGGAGAAATCTATCATTCTAAGGTCATCTGGGTTCAAGGGTTTTTTAAAACACTGCCATTAGAAAAAACTTGCATGGATTTTTCTGTACTTTTGATCAAACTTGTAATGTTTCAGTCACGACGATTACATATTTATATTAACAGATGTTGGACATCTGATTTGTACATAAGTTATCAAAAGTTTATATAGAAGAGAAATATATTTAGAAATGAACATGAGAACACTTCTAATGTAGAATAAATACTGTTGTTACTGGTTTTCTGCACTGTTGAATTGGAAATATACTTCGTATTTTTAGCTTCTCTTTATACCTCTGAGTTTCTACACTGAATGCAAGCTGGAAACTGCAGTTGGCTTTTAAAAAATGCAAAAAAGACTGGTATTCCTCTCTAATGGGCTGTTTGGAAAGTGTCAATAAAATACACTTTGGCATATTTAACCTGAAATAAGCATGTTTAAGCTCATATTTTGCAAAATGACACTCTAAATCATAGTGAACTTGAGAATTTGCAGTGCCAAGACTTATTGAGTTGTATGCAGGGTGTTTACAGACTTAGGGAAGGAAGCAGTGCATTAGTGACCTGGCTGTGCTGTTGGACAACTGTGTCAGTTCAGGAAAGAACAAAAATGAAAGTGTTGCCAAAGGATGGCTATGGGAAGCTACTGAAGTGGTCTAGAAAGTGGCTGCTGAATGGTGGTATTTGGAGGTCTATTGAAATATTTCAGTCATGGTAATATACCTGTCTTTCATTAAGTAGTTCCCCCACTTCATGAGAGAATGTTCCTACAGTATTAAATGAGGCAACTTGTTGAAATATCAGCAGCAGAGTATTCCTTGAACCAGATGCACGTTGAGCACAGATTGCAGGCTGGTCACAGCAAACTGTAGAGCACAAATGAGAAACATCTTTTCTTATTGTTTTCCAGAGGTGACAAATTGCATCACAAATCACACATTCAAAAACCATTCCCTAAAGGGAATGTGAAAAACTGATTAGGTTTCAGACAGGCTTCTTGAAGGAAGAGAGGAATAGCTCAGTCTGTGAAGTGCTGGGTCACATTGTAATGCAAGGTGTGCCACTGCCTCTCCCACATCTTCTAAAGATCAGCGAGTGGACTTTGACCGCTTGGCTTTAAGGCTGCATTCACTGGGCTGAAAATGTTCAGCTATTGGTGGATGCTGCGTTGGAATGCAAGCATGTGCTTTAGAGGGGTACTTACAGCCAATTGAGCCTCCCGATCTGTTCCTTCAATTAAAGCTTTTTCTTTTCGTTTTTGTTTTTTTTTTTTTTTTCTTTCAGGTTAGAACCATGTAGCTGTAACTTTGCTACATCCTAAGAAGTTATTAAGATGTACTTTCTGCAGTAGATGTTCTAACAATGGTTTACTGTGATGAATTAAATGACGTTTCCTCATTCCAGGCATTCACCTGGGCTGCATTCCATGAGTACTTAGGGGCAATGACAATACCCAGAATATTCATGCATCCAGCACTTAATCTATGAACTCTTAATCTCTGAACTACTTTTGTTACACTAAAGATTACCTTCATGATGGTTGTGAGCTGGAAACTTCATACACAGTACACACTGCCTCGTGCACAGTTGAAAAAAGCTTAGGTTTTGTGTAAAACTCAGTCCAGAAATTACCTGGACTGGACTTCATTTCCTGGTATGGAGAAGAGGTGGATTATTGAACTATTTTGAATCTCGCAAAGAGCAAGAAGAACTACGTAGCCTTCGACACCACGAGGGTAGTGGCTGAAAGGGTGTGGTGGCGAGATCTTTGTGATGGTCTCAGGTCCTTTTTTGTTCATTTATAGTGATTTTGCATCATATTCTTTTTGCCAGCATTTGCAGAATGGGAAAACTCTTGCCTGGTGAGTTAGTAGAATTATCTTGGAAAGGAGCAGGCACAGATGTGCATAGCTGCTGTTCGAGCTGGAGAAACAGCTATTTTCTCAGTTTCTTGTTTTGTTTTCTTCAGCAATCCAGTAAAATGAACTAAGTATTTCCCCCAGTGTGTTACCTGGCTGCTTGAAGCAGGCAGAATACCTTTACCTAGGAAATGTCTTGGATTCATTATTTTGTGAAAAGCAGAACTGTGAAGGCTGATTTCCCTGCCCTTGTCTTGCCTGGCCATAACGCAGTTCTTTGAACTTCCTCCTTTATTCTGTTGTGTCCTACCCTTCCTCATACCATAACATCTGTCTTTCCTCCCTAAACTTCCTCTCTATTCTTAAGTCACATGCTGTGTTAGCAGTTAATAGGTCTCTCACTGCTACTAACTTTCTGGACAAGCCACATTCAGTATTTCTCTTCAGGGGGGACCAAGTAAAGGGCTGTGAGTTGGCTTGGTCAGGCCAGAAAGTCTCCAGCCTGCTTGCTGGAACCTAATAACTCTTAAAATCTATTTCTGTCAAATACGGTCAGAATTACCTACTAGTTTCCAAAGCTTTGGTGCAAGTGGGTGGAGAGGAAGCATTAGCTGCCCTGTGTGGCCACTAAGGAAATGAGGGTGAGAAAAGGACACTTAAACCCCTGTGCCTGCAGCACAGTTGTGATTTCAGCCTGCAATTTTCAGACAAAAAGCCATGCAGCTCACAGGTAGGAAAATCCCCTCATTTACAGTCAGATCAGGTATCTAGGCTTTCATTTAAGGCAATGGAATTTTTATTTATCTTGTTTAATGTCTGTTTTTGCACCCTGAAATATATTTTTCATTACACCGTAGGAGCCAAAATTCAGGCTTGGGAACCTGTTGAGTTTCCTGGAAACTAACTGTACTTGTGTGACTTCTGAAAGGTCACTTATAATCCTTATTGTTAATATTATTCCCATTCTGGGGAGAAGAGTAAGTAAATCCAATTAAGAACAGCTAGCAACTGGAATTAATGTAAAATTTTGCTAGTTTAGTGTAAACCTTCAAATATTTTGTAAGTACTATCAAGCATTTAAATGTCAGAGCTCTGTAGGCTAGCTGGCTAACTTAGCAGTGAGTGGGATTCACTTCCTCTTCGTTTCTGCAGGCATTGTTTTAAAGTATGTTTACGCATGAATGTGATGACAGAGAAACATATTTTATGCAAAGAGCTCATTGCTTCATGTTTTGGTGATGATGCAAGATATTTTAACTTTCACTGTGACCCTGATGCATAAATCAAAACAGGATGCTGCTTACCAAGCTCCTGATGTTCCCTACACAGATTAATCCAGTTTGTTTCCTACAAGCCACTTCCTCTATTTTCTAGTTTTCCAGCCCAGACTTTCCACTGTGGGTTTGCTCTTAAAAAAAAATGTTTTTGACATTCCTTTCTAAAGGCTCTTTGTTGAAATTTGAGAAAGATTGGTTCTACACTTGCCATGGTTTTTCCTGTTGTGCTCTCCTGAGGTGATGGGAATATGTGAAACCCAGATAAGGATTACTACAGATGACTTAACTCACTACAATTAACGCGCAGCCTTTTCAAAGTGCAAGGTCACTCATTTCCATATCAATATGGAGCACAGCAGCTCTGGTAGCTGTCCTGTAATAAAAGGTAATTATTTAGAATAAATAAAATCCTATCACGTGACATTTTTCCGTAAATGGAAACTGCATCAAAGAAAAACCAGGGTGATAATCCCAAGATATGCTACCTAATACAACGCATCTCTGGTAGCTCTCAGTACATTGCTGCACTGGTGCCAGCACTGGAAGCGATGGTGTGTTCTCCCAGCGGTGCCTGGGTTTGGGTTACAACTGACGTGGTGCAGCCAAAGGGTTCCTGCTGTGCCCTGTCCCAGCAGTGTGCTCCCAACACCTTGCCATTAGCGTCGTGTAGCCAGCAGCACATTTTATGGAAAAACAGGTTTTACTTTTGTGGGTTGGTTTTCTATCACATCAGCTTCTTGGCACAATTCACCCCGTGGTGGTACAAGGGAAACAACAGGAGCAGACTGTTTGAGGATGCCCTGTGCTGTGACCGGGGGTTGTCCATTAAAGAGGAGGTGAAAGATGGAAGCACAACTGCAGTAAATCTAGCTCTGGAGCTGCCGTGTTGTTGAAAAAGAGAGAATTCCTGGGAACCACATCTAATGTGCAACTAGCTGAAAGGTTGTAAATAACTTGCACAACTAATTCCAGCTATTTAATACTTAGGAAACAAATAAACAACAAAAACCACCAACCAACCAAAAAGTTTTGGTTTGAGGTTGCCTGGAAAAGCTTTACAGGGTGATTAAAGAGCAGTTGCATTGTATCTGATATGGTTGCTACACTAAGAAGAAAAGGTAAGCAAACAAAGCTAGTCTGATCTACAGTCATCAGACACTTCAATGCCTGTTGTTCCTTAGGCTGTACTTTGGTTTGGATGCGGTGGTTTTAAATACCATCGTGCTGCCTGGGCTATGATTTAGGAGTGACTGATTGTGGCTGTTGAAAAGCAAAAATCATGTTTTGACTTGAAAACGTGAAAACAATCAAAGCTCTGAAAATGATCTTGGACTCCTGATGCATTCCTGCTTTTCTCTTCTAAGCTTCAGCCATACATAGCTAACTGGTTACCATTTTTTTATTATTATTTTTTCCTTCCCTTTTTAGCAGCCCGTTATCTGCCCCAGGGATGGGAGGGAGCTCTCTCCATTCTGAGGAAGACCCTTATGTCCCAGGGGTATTCATCCCCCTAGTGCCTTTGCAAAGGCAATGGCCCTTTTTATGATGCAAATTGCAGTGGAGATACAAATCTGTCAGAAATGATGATAAAAAGGGCTAGTTACTGAAATGAAATACATTAATAGTAAAACCATTACTTAATGTATCAGTATTAAGTAGAGGCTCCATGAACACACAAAGCCCCTGGAGTTCTGCAGGTAATAATGGATGCTGGGTACCGATGAAATACAATTACCAGGGACCTGGACTCACTTAGGCAGCAGGAAATGACTGAACATAAATGTTTCTTCGTAATCCGTGTATCTTATTAAAGCATTAATAGCCCTATTGGTGCTGGCTGCTGACATTAATATTCTGTCTAGACGGGTAGACATCCTTCCCCTTTCCGAGCGTTTTCCCTCTCAGCTGTTAATGCCCAGCCTGCTGCTGACACTCACAAGGCAAAGGGCTCTCCAGCCAAAACGCGTGCTCAGGGGAAAGTCGACTTATGTCTTTGCTTCTGTGTTCCCCTTGCCAAGGAATTTCCTTTGAAAAGTTCTTTTTGGTTAATTCCATCGTTTCTGAGTGAGAACAGGAGTTTAAAGGGTAAATATAATCATGGGACTGAACAGGAGTTCTTTAATACAGCTGAATGAACTCTTTTAAGTGCGGAAGCAATATTAGCTCTTGCTTCGATGCACGTGTGGCAGAAAAGAGACATTGAAGGAGTGGCAGCCTTCAGCAGCATCTGGCCAGCTGTGCAAGTTCGTGGGAAGTTTTTATGGGGGAATTTTCAGTTAGTAAAAATCCCTTTAGATATGGCTGGTACTAAAGGTGTGGAAAACATATTTCCTGCATCTTAGCTTTTGTTCATTTAACAGTTGGTTTACCAATAGGTACTAACAAGACAGCTACACTGGCAGCGAGGTCTTTTTCAGTTAAAATCGGGCACTGATCTGGTTGCCTCTCTGGGCAACCTGTTCCAGTGCTTCACCATCCTCTGAGTGAAGAATTTCTTCTTGACCTCTAATTTAAATCTCCCCTCTTTAGGTTTAAAACCATTCCCTTTTCTAGTTTAAAACTAGATTTCCCCTCATCCTGTCAATATCTGATTGAGCAAAGAGTTGCTCTCTATCTTTTTTATAAGTCCCCTTCAAGTACTGAAAATTGCAATGAGGTCACACTGGAGCCTTCTCTTCTTTAAGCTGAACATCCCCAGCTCTCTCAGCCTTTCTTCACTGGAGAGATGCACCAGCCCTCCGAGCATCTTCGTGGCCCTCCTCCAACATCCTTCTTGTGCTGGGGGTCCCAGACCAGGACTCAGCACTCCAGGTGGGACCTCACAATTGCGCAGAGGGGCACAATCCCCTCCTCCCACCTGCTGCCCACCCCTCTGTTGGTGCAGCCCAGGAAGCAGTTGGCCTTCTGGGCTACAAGCACACACTGCTGGCTCACGTCGAGCTTTTTGTCCACCAGAGCTCCCAAGTCCTTCTCTGCAGGGCTGCTCTCAATCGGTTCTTCTCCCAGTCTGTGCTCGTGTCTGGGAATGCCCCGACCCAGGTGCAGCACCTTGCACTTGACTTGTTGAACCTCATCAGGTTCATGTGGGCCCACTTCTCCAGCTTGTCCAGGTCTCTCTGGATGCCAGCCCTTCCTTTTGTTGTGTCAACTGCACCACTCAGCTTGGTGTCATCTGTGAATTTGCTGAGGGTGCACTCGATCCCACTGTCTGTGTCATTGATAAGGATATTAAAGATATTTGGTTATCACTACATCCTCAGTGCTGGGCCAGAGAACTCTGTCCCATGCTGAGGTTGGTGATCACAGTGTAACCACCATGGGCAACTTCAGTGCATCAGTCAGATCAGGCTTTGAGGTGGGCTAGATGGCAGCGTGGAGCACCAAACGTGTTGCTTCCCAGAGAAGTGGTAAGAGAAGCCCCTCTCAAGAGGGCTTTTGGGTCAGGGTGCTGACTGAAGGAGCTGTGTTTCAAGAAACTGTCTCCAGCTGCTTGATTTAAGCAGTGCTCAAAGAAGCAGGGCTGTGTATTTTTTGTAAATAAACCAAACTGCATCAAAGGTGCTTTATTCCCAACTGGAGTAACCTATAGGACTCTGACTTGGCCAACTGCCCAGATCAAGAAAGAGCTCTTCCTGCAGGAGGGAAGTTGGCAGACAGAGCAGAATCAGGAATTTTGATTTTTTTTTTTTAAATTTTTTGTCAGCTGTGCTGAATAGACATAGTAAAAAAGCCTGCTTTAAAGTAGTTTATCTATGTATTTTCAAATCTGAAAATTATTTCTGAAAATTTTTCAAATCTGAAAATTATTATATACAGTATCCTTCCAGTATGGTCTTTTCACTCGATGGTGGTAAAAATGGCATTTTCTTACTTCAACAGGTTTGGTCCTCATGTACATCCTATGCTGTATTTCTTGGTATCAGTGTCAAAATTAAATCCCCGCTACTGTCAGCACTGCAGACAGGAGAAAAGCTGTGAGTACACCTTCGTAAAAGGCATCTGCTGAAGCGTGTAGTTCAGTCACATGTAGAGCTGAGAGCAACGTGGCCTTGTCACACTCCAGATATAGCTCCTGTCACAAAACAGGATGCTAGAAATACTTTAGCACCTTGTATTAATTTTATTTTCACACTGACTGGTGAATACATATTCAAATGTGACGTTGTGACCTGAGGCCAGTTAACACTCCTGGGTTCATGCAGATGCAGGTTGTGCTTTGGATGTTTGTGGCAGACAGTGAAGTGCCAGCTTGGCTCTCCATTTCCAGGCTGAGTTTGCTGTTAGGAAAATAGAGCCCATTGGAGTCAAAAAAGAGGGAACTTCCTAAAGACTTTTTTTTTTTTTTTTTTTTTTTTTTTTTTTTTTTTTTTCCCTCCACAAAGCTGGTTTTAGAACAGGACCATGCTTTCAGGACAGGGAGTGCTTTCTTTGCTTTGGCATAGCGCCTGGTCCTGCTGCCGAGCTGTAAGCACAGAGATCACCTTGCTGGATGACAGCCACAGGTACATTTTGAGGCTTAAGGCCAGTAAAAGCTTAAGTGTCTTTTCCTTGTGTTTGTTCTACAGAAACACGAGTTGCTTTTGCTGCTCCAAAATGTAGGATATAAACAGTGAGAGTAGTTTTAATTTGTGGATCTTTAAAGGTTGCTTTTTTTTTTTTTTTTAATTTTCTCTGCAGGACTTACTGTATAGGATATAGTTAAATAAAATCAATGTTTTATCATTTGGCAAAGAGAATTAAGCTGTTTCCTAAGTAAATATTAGTGAAAATATGTAGTAAGACCATACAAGCCAAAGTAGGACACCTTGATCGGGAAGGTTGACTCATCAGTGTGACATATTCCGTGTTAAATATGGAAAGCTTGTATGTCTTCTCTCAGTGAGAGCAGAAAGAGATTTATTTTATCTTCCAGAGATGACTTATAAACCAGACAGGATGTTGACTAACTCTCTATGCAGGTGAAAATACCGATGTGTTGTGCAGCTTCTTCTCATTCTCTTCCATCCTCCTCAAAAGGGGAACTCCAGGCCTCTCAGCCTGACCTCGGTGCCAGGAAAGGTGATGGAGCAGGTCATCTTGAATCAATCACACAGCATGTGCAGGACAACCGGGGGATCAGACCCAGCCATTGTGGGTTCCTGAAAGGCAAGTCCTGCCTGACCAACGTCATCTCCTACGATGGAGTGACCCACCTGGTGGATGAGGGAAAGGCTGTTGATGTAGTCTTCAACAGGCTTTTGACATGGTGTCCCACAGTATTCTCCTGGAGAGGCTGGCAGCCCGTGGCTTGGACAGGTATGCTCTTGGCTGGGTTAAAAACTGGCTGGACAGCCGGGCCCAGAGAGTGGTGGTGAACAGAGTGAAATCCAGCTGGTGACCAGTCACTAGCGATGTTCACCAGGGGTCAGTGTTAGGGCCCATCCTCTTTAATATCTTTTTGGATGACTTGGACGAGGGAATTGAGTGCACCCTCAGTAAGTTTGCAGATGACACCAAGTTGGGGGGAAGTGTCAATCTGCCACAGGGTAGGAAGGCGCTGCAGAGGGACCTGGACAGGTTGGATCAGTGAGCAGAGGCCAGTGGGATGAGGTTCAACAAGGCCACAACAACCCCATGCAGTGCTACAGGCTTTGGGCAGGGTGGCTGGAAAGCTGTGCAGAGGAAAAGGATCTGGGGGTGCTGATTGATGCTCACCTGAACATGAGCTGGCAGTGTGCCCAGGTGGCCAAGAAGGCCAATGCATTCCTGGCTTTTATCAGGAACAATGTAGCCAGTAGGACCAGAGAAGTGATTGTCCCCCTGTACTCTGCTGTGGTGAGGCCGCATCTTGAGTGCTGTGTTCAGTTTTGGGCCCCTCACTACAAGAAGGACATCGAGGCCCTGGAGCGTGTCCAGAGCAGGGCTGTGAAGCTGGTGAAGGGCCTGGAACACAAGTCCTGTGAGGAGCGGCAGAGGAAATGGGGGTTGTTTAGTTTGGAGAAGAGGAGGCTCAGGGCAGAGCTTATGCCTTTCTACAACTACCTGAAAGGAAGGTGTGGGGAGCTGGCGGTCAGCCTCTTCTCACAGATAACTAGCAATTGGATTAGACGGAATGGTCCTGAGTAGCTCCAGGGGAGGTTCAGGTTGGAAATTAGGAGACATTAATTCTCAGAAACAGTTGCCCAGTCAGGTTGCCAAGGGAGGTGGTGGAGTCACCGCCCCTGGGGGTGTTCAAGGAAAGGTTGTGTGTGGTGCTTAGGGACATGGTTTAGTGGGTGACATTGGTGGTAGGGTGATGTTTGGACCAGATGATCTTGAAGTTCTTTTCCAACCTTAATAATTCTATAGTTCTGTGATTCCCCACTGCAGCCATACAGATGCATTGTTTTTTTCTGGAGGATCCTGGAACATGCTGGGACCACCACCTTATGCTGCTGGATGTATTTCTTTTTCCATTCACCCTCTGTGTTTCTCCACTGAATTTTTGTTTCTGACTTCCATTGAAAATTGTGTGGCAATAATTTTGATACTCATTCCTTTTCATTTCTCCTCATCAGGGAAGTTGTTGGAGTCCTGAGGTTCTAATCCTGGCTTCCATGACCACTGTGAGCATCAGATCACCTTTGGTGGCTTTGGGAGGCAGGTTTTGGGAGATTTTGTTCTGTATCCAGCCCTACAACTGCTTCAGCAAGGGAAACTTGCCTGATGGCCACTTGCCACACGTTGCTGTTGCTGTAGTAGCCTGAGGTTTGCGTACAACAGGGATCGATAACATGCTTGAAGCTGTAGTTTGACTGCAGATGGACTCAAGAGGAAAGGAAGGCTTCTTCTTCCCTGTACAAAGCTAGCTTCTGCAACCTGAGTGCCTTTAGAAACTGAGTACCTTTAGAAAAAGATAATAACAATGCCATCAATATTATTATCATTACATATCTTGCCATCGGCAAGCCAGCAATTTCATATAACTGAACACATCCCCCTGCCCTGTCTGAAGAAAACCCCTAGAGCACACCCACATCCAAGCATGCTCTCCAGTGCACCGTCCCTGCCTGTGGGGTTCCCTTTGTATATGGAACTTCTTCATATTCAGCATTCCCAAGCCCCCTGTCCAGACTGTCCTGTGTTGGACTGATTTCAACTCAATTGGGAACATCCAGTAAAGAAGTGAAAGCAGAGTGTTTTGCACAGGACTTTTCTCTTAGGTGACATGCATGCCCTCAAAACTGGACCAGATCCCTTAAAAAAAGAGAAAAGAAACATCAACAAATATATCAATCAATGTTTGCATTGATGGTGAAGTGTTAGCTGGTGAAAAGATCTTTTTAAAAGCCATCGCATAGAAATGATCTAGTGATAATGTTATTTTACAATATTAAAGATAGATGGTTGCACAGATATTATCCAGCACAGAATTCACCCAAAGAAAATCAATCCACATTTGGATTGTTTTATCCCTGTGGGAAATGTTCACAGGATGATTTTCTCAAGCTTTCTCCTTCACAGTCAATGGAGGCACCTGAAATTCATTCAAACTGGAAAGAAAGAGCAGTGCCTGCCAGGGTGCTCTGCTGCTGAGTGAGCACTCCCACTTCTGGCCTCCTCCACCCCACGAAGATCAAGCACATCTCCTCCAGACAACTGGAATTTTGTTTCTCGTCCTGTCATAATCTAATCCACACTTAGTTTCTAACAGGTGGTGATGGCAATGATGGTGCAAAGAAGTCCCCAGCAAGGTGGTAAGACACGGTGCTCTGTAACACTTGAGTAGCACAAGATTTTATTCTTCTGTTTTCCCAAAGACAACTTTAAGTGAAACAAACCTAGCTAATTAGAAGTGCTGCTGTGCTGTTTTGACTTCTGAGCGAGCCGGGGAGAAGCATAACCCAGAGATGTTGGCATGTTTAATCTATGAATGCTTATCACAGGCTTTGAGCTCCTTGAATAAAAGGTATTATGGAAGGCATTATCATCTGTGCCAAACTCCAAAACCTTCTGGTGTTCACTGTGATCACAGCCTGGCTGCCCTCAAGAGTAAGCGCAAAGCAGGCGTGCAGCCTTGGCCAGGCACAGACCAGACCCTGTAATGCGCTTGGCTGAGTTCTCAGGAAGAAGATAATGTCAAAAATACAGCTTTATCTCCCGATTTTATAGAGGCTTCGAGATGGCTTCTACCAAATATTTCTACCTTTTCCTTCCATTTCCCCTTCCTGCTCATGCACCTTTGCTGAGTTGATAGGACCACTAGATTGGGGAATCTTTTTTTTGCGAAACAACCGGTTTTTTATTTTTTTTTTTTTCCCCCCCCCTAACCTCTGTTTGCCTCACGTTTACTATGTTCTAAAATTATCACTCATTATTTGATTATCTTTGGGTGAATCTTTGGACATAAGTGGAAGGTGAATCTGCATGAATGTGAGTACCCTCTAATTAGACAAAAAGAATACTGTACTAATCACTATTCATCTTGTAAATTGCAACTCCTTGGAAACTTTTCCTTTACACCATCTGGCTTTATGTATTTATTTTTTTTTTAATGAGTTGATGAGTATTTATATACTTTGCAAGGAACAGATAGTAAAGCGTTTGTTACACAGGAAGTGAAATAAAGGTTTTTCAAAACTGAGTTTATATAAAGTCAATTGCATTAAGCTTTTTCAGTTTTCCCAAATACCAATGACAGTTTTCATGTTTGTTTCATGGGATTTGCACCTCATACTACTTACTGAATGTGTTAAGAATGCTGCACATTTTTCCCAGCGATGCTGGCTGAATTGAACCACTGTGTAGAAATGAAAGCACATCTTCATTAGAAACATCACCTTAACTGATACTTTTGTCTTTATGATTTCAGTACTATAATTGCTATATTAAAATAACAAGCACAGACTTTTGCTACTGAACAGGACCACTCAGACAAAGGGAGAAAATTATATTAAAATACAATAATTTCAGGAACTAGCAATCATCTGAAGTCTACAGAAGATGAGAGGATCTGGAAATACATGGAATGAGGAAAAAGCTTTTTGAAATGAGAAAATGTGACTAACACCTTTCCATGTTTGCTTTCGTTCTTCCTAAAATTTTTGTCACTCAGTCTACAAAACAAAACACAACAATGTATTGATTTTGTATATACAAACAAATAAAAGCAGTACTAAAATTTTGACTGAAAGCCCTGTGAAGTTAAGAGAAATCCTTTTACTGACTTAATGGCTAATCTGATTTTATATGAGCTAGGTATTAAGAGCTGGCACTATGCCATTGAAAGTAATTTGTGAGTTCATCATTTACTGACACATTCTATGTCAAATATGGAATCGTTCTTCATATTTTTGAGAAAACATCATCTTTAAATCATGCCAAGGTAGACACTTAAAGAGACCTTTATTGGAAAAGATATATTGCTGAATTTCGACCTTGTGAAGTGATAATTTGAATTATGTCTAACTACAGAGTGCAAAACCTGTCAAAGCGCGGGTTTGTTGTATGGACAGAAAGAGACAAATCAGTTGGTGCTTTTTACTTAGCAAAATGTGCTGCTAGTCTTGTAAAGTTTGTTTCTAAAACCGAAAGAAAATGCCAGCTGGTCTGCACTGGCTTGTGAAAGATTTATTGGGTAACCAAAACAACACCAGTATAAGTAAAACACGTACGCCTGAAACTGAAAGAGAGAAGAGGATAGAGACTATAATGCATCCACTGTGTATGAAGTGTGATTTTTAAGGTCAGTTGACCACCAACTGTGGTTTCTTCCCACTTAAAATATTGCATGTTAGTCTGCTCATTTCTCTTGCCCATGACCTTCACCTCCTCCTACTCTCATCACTCTGCATCTTTCAGCAACTTGATTCTTACTGCAAGTCGAAATCCTGTTCTTGGAGATCACACTTGTAATAGTGGATGGAATGATTTTCAGAAGGTATTTTGTTCCTTCAAATTTCTTTTTATTATTAATGTCTATTGCAGCACTTAAGCAGTGTGCTTGTAATCAGCATGGTTTTAGAGATGGTTTGGCCTTAAAAAATCCCTGTCTCCCTTTGCTCCTGCCCACTGGTTTCCACACTGTGTATGAGAACTCCTTCAGCAATGATATGGTGCCTATTT
>CM021797.1:10681772-10694451 GCA_011076525.1 Nettapus auritus | reverse complement strand
CAGTGGTTTTGCCAGTTGAGCTTGTTTACATTCCTATCTGTGTCTTCGAGTCCCGGGCCGCGGAGCATGTTTTGGATATTGTATTTTCCAACAGCTGCTCTGGACACCAGTTTGCAGTGGCATAGCTGGGAGTGGCAAACTTTCACTGCAAGGGAATGGAAGACACAGATAGGAATGTAAACAAGCTCAACTGGCAAAACCACTGGATGGTGAAGCGGTTAGGAGAGCTGGCAGCTGGCTGCTGTTTCTTCCAGAAAACCATTTCTGTACTCTTGCTGTCAATCTCAGAACCAGCACATGCTATTAAGCTGATTGTCCTTCAAGAGAAAAATCTGCCCAGCAGTACCTTGTTATGATGCTGTGACAGTAGAGCTGGGATTTGCCCCCTAAATCATAAGGTTCAGAGCATGGCATGCTTTAGACATTTACACCTTCTAGTTTTAACCAGCTCTATGTCATGCTCAGGATGTTCAAGCTATACAACACATTTGTTGAAAGTGAATAGCAGGTGACCTCCTGCTTGTTAAATAACATTACTCTTTGTTTTACCTGCTATCCCAAGACATTTGCGTTCAGTTTGTTAATCAGTTTTTATGCTGACATTAGAGGTAAGCTCTGCTCCCACTGTGAAGTAAATCTTGGGAACTGCAACCAGCACAAAACAAAACGAGAGACTAAGATTCATGCCTTTGCTATTTTCCCTTTTATTTCTCCTTCCCAGGGGGCTGGCAGCAGTTCAAAAAACCCATGTACTTTTGAAGTTCTAGTACAGATAATTTAGACTCATCGGCAACTGTTAATAGAAATGCTGCCAGATGCTGGCATAAGAATAAACAGGGATGTGTTACAAGGTCAAATTACTATAAGACAAAAACGCTGCTTATAGACTACAGCCCCTGCTTTTGCATTATTGGTTCTTAACAGAACATGTCAAAGATCTAGCCCCTCAGTTCTCAGGCAGGGGGCCACTGGAGTTGGGGCAGGGGGAGTGACATGCCCAGTGACAACGTGATGACAGGAAGCATACATTGTGGCAGTCACTACCAAGCATAAGGCTGAAGGTTAGAGCCTTCTGAACTCCTGATAAAGCCATATATGACTCAGAAATATTTTTAAAATATACCCTGGTACTGTAAAATAAATGCAGATGAGAAGGTTGTGATATGGCACATTAGGACCTCCAAAGTGAGGATCCAACAAGCTGTGTGGTCCCCTTCTGAAACAACAGCTCTTGGGGGTGTACAAGAGATAAACACCACTGAAATATGATGCCGAAATGCCTCCTTTGATATCCTTTTCCTTCATGTTTTGGTTTTGTCTATCAGCGTTGTGCTGGTGTAGAAAAAAAAAAAAAAAATGGTAATCGTCTCAAAATTCAATGACAGGCATTCCTACTTTGATTGAGACTGAGCTTATTAGTTGAGTTCAATGATAAATGATAGGGAATCAGAATCAAAATTAGTAACAAAAAACCCTGTGTTTTCTTGACGTTACATCATTAAGTTCATGCAAACACCTGAGTGTGGAAATCAGAAAAGTGACTCTATCAAATAATATATGGAATTTCAAAGTACACCTCATCCTAACAAGCAAGACATCAGTCAACAAAATTTTAAATTATTATTAACCTATAAGTGATCCTACGTGACCACTTCTGCAACACAAGAAAAGCAGGCCAATCAACAGAATAGATAGCTACTGCTTTTAAAACCCAATTTTCACAAAACTGAAAATAATGATGAGTCCTTTGGGGCTCTCTAAAGAAGGACCCAAACCAAATAAACATCAATAACTGGGAGGTGCTAATGAACACTCTGTCAGTTAACTCTTAAAATGCAATTAGGGCCAAAAAAAATTAAGACAGTTACAGTGCTGTAGTAGCATAATAGGAAATGAAAACAATTGTAACAGCCCAAACAGTGCACTGTATTAATAAGAAAGGAGAGGATAATATTGCTTTGTTAAATAAATAAATAAATAAATAAAAATGATGAGAATTTTTTGCCAACAGAAAGAAACTGGGAAATTAATACAGGTGCAAGGAGAATCTAACAGTGAAATTGCTAGAGGGAAATGCATGATTTTTTAGCAATGATGCTTTAAAAAAAAAGTGTTGAATAAACACCTTTGTATTCTGGGGAAATATGAAAGTTTTTTCATACAATACAATGATAAAATGCTTCCCATTAACAGTGTACTTCTGTTGTTTGAATTTTCTTAGAACTAGGTAATTTGTAATCACCAAGCCAGGGTAAGTTGCATACAGGTTTTTAGAAGATCCTTTTGGAACTTCTTTTTGATTTATTTTCAATAAATCTTGGGAGTTCCAAAGAACTGGAAAAAAGCTAATGCAGAAGGTAAAAGGGAAGAGCCAAGTTAATTACATGCCTGTCGTCTTGATCATAATCCTCAACAAGATATCAGAGTGGCTTATATAGGGCTAAATTAATAAAGATTTGATTATAATTACTACTCAGAAAAGACATTTCTACAAAGTGGGTCTTGTAATGCTGTTGTGGTATCTCTTCTTCATGTAAATGCTAATTTGATAAAAAAATACTGGTTATACCCTTAAGCTTTGGTTTGGCATCTGACTTGGTACAGCAAAACATTTTAATTAAAAACAAACAAAACTGCACACACAGACATACATGCATAAAAAACTAGAAAGACTGTGAATAATTGGTGGGCCTCAAAATATGGAAGAGGAATGATTAAAAACACTTGTGTCAGTGATTCAGTGTGTCAAGGTCCTCCAGCGATCAGTTTTGTCTCTCTGCTCTTCTGTTTTATCAATGACCTTGAAGAAGCGATACTGAATGATCACTAAGTAATGTTGCCAGATGATATTGAAATCAGCGTGAGGGAAACGATGGAGGCTAAAGTCATTTACAAAGTGACTTGGGGTCTATCCTACCCCTGGAGTGCAGGCCATCCTTGCGTCAAAGGCAGCTTTATACTGTGACAAAATACACTACCTTGGAATGAATACATGTGGGATTCGGCTTTGATAGTTTGAAGTTTTGGTGCAACACACCATCACAGTCCTTGAATTGGGTAAAAAGGAGAGAAGTGCATAGGTAAAGAAGTTGCGTTGCCTGTTTCTGGCTGGAGCGGTGGCACTGCTGGCGGTGAGGTGTTGGTAGGCGCACAGGAGTGATCGAAGGCTTGACAAGGTGCCCTGGGGACAAAGGACTGCGTTTGTTCAGCTTGGAGACCGGACCGCTACGAGCAAAATAGAGCTTGAGCTCAGTCGCTGTGTTTATACGTAACGTTTATATATCAGACACACACACTGAGAGGGCTGCAGCAGCAACCGGGCAATGCCTGGCGGCTAAAACTGAAACCGAGCGGAGCGAGGGCGGTCAGTAGGACACTTTCCCTTTGTCTGGAGAGCCTCGGCTCCCGAGGGGACACCGATTCTCCCCGAGACACCCCCGGGAGCTTCGTGCCCCCTTCAGATCCCTGCCTGAGCCGGTGTTCGCGTCCCTGCCCCTCGCCCCTCAGTCACCGCTAACCCCCCAAACCCCACGCCCCCTGCCCACATCCTCCCCTCCCGGCGGCCGCCCCGGCTGCCCCTGAGGGCGGAGCGGAGCCGTGAGGGAGGCGGGGACAGCCCTGGCTCCACCACCGCCGCCGCCGCCGCCGCCCGCGGCCCTTTCCGGTGCCTCCCCCCGGCCGCCGCTGCCACATCCTCCGCTGACATCAGCCCGCGCCGCCATATTGCGCCAGGAGCCGCCTCCGCCAGCTCGGCCGCCGCAGGGGGGACCCCGGCCCCCGCCGCCTCCGCCTGCCCCGCCGCGGCCGTAGCCCCGCTCCCCATGAGTCCGCCCGGCCGGCCGCAGCCGCGGTGCGGGTAGGGCCGAGGCGGGAGCGGCTCCCTCGCCTTCCTCCTCCTCCTCTTCTTCCCCAGCGGTCTCCGAGCCCCCCACTCTCTCTTTCTCCCCATCCCCGCCGCCCTCCGGCCATGACTTCCCTCACGCAGCGCAGCTCCGGCCTGGTGCAGCGCCGCACCGAGGCTTCCCGCAGCGCCGCGGCCGCCGACAAGGAGCGGGGGGCCGGCGGCGGCCCCGAGGACGAAGGCCGCCGGGACGAGCCGGGGGACGACGAGAAGGGTGACTCCAAGGAAACGCGGCTCACCCTGATGGAGGAGGTGCTGCTCCTCGGCCTCAAGGACCGCGAGGTGCGGCGGCCCCTCGGGGGGTGAGGGGGGAGCCGGCCGGGGGTGTAGGGCTTGGGTTTGGGGCGGGGGATGTAAAGGAGAGGAGGCTGCGGGGGGACCCCACTGCGGGTTTTTGGTACTTAAAGGGGGGTTGTGAAAAAGATGGAGAGCGGCTCCTGCTCGACCAGGTAATGACAGGGCTGGGGAAGGGTTTTAAACTAAACGGGAGGTTTAGGTTAGAGGTCAGGAGGAAATTCTTCACTCTGAGGTGTTAAGGCACTGAGGCTGCCCAGAGAAGCTGTGGATGTCCCATCCCTGGCAGTGCTCAAGACCAGGTTGGACAAGGCCCTGGGCAGCCTGATCTAGTGGGTGGCATCCCAGCCCATGGCAGGGGGTTGGAATTAGGTGATCTGTAAGGCCCCTTCCAACCCAAACCCTTCTGTGATTGTGATGTTGCTGGAGGATTTGTGTGCTGTTGCATGCCCAGGGGTTTGGAGGAGGTGTGGGAGGCACCTGGGGGAGAGTTGGGACCCCCTTTGGACATGGGGCTGACAGAAGGGTTTTAAAGTTAGTAGCGTCTCAGGGAAGGCTTGAGGGAGAGTTTGGGGGTTGGGTACCTGGAGGTGAAGGCCAGGGCCTCTGGACAACGCTTGTGGTTGTCTTGGAGGCATGGGTAGACCTGTGATGTTTATACTCCTCCTCCAACTTATCTGAGGGTTTTACATGGAGACTTGTCCACCTTGTGTCAGACACAGTTATATTGTACTTACGGAATAAGTACAGCTATATTGTAGTTACGGGATTGTACTTACGGGATGCTTCAGGGTGTGCAGCAGCCCTTTCTAAAAAGGCTTTTCAGTATAAGGCATGTGAAAAATGTCTTTAAATTCAAGGAGATAAATGCGATAAAAATGGGTCTTGAATCATAAGTGGGTCAAAATGAGGAAACAGCATTACTGTATAATTCTGCATTTTTGCTGGATTTATAGGTTGTTTGACACGGTGCTGTGAATAACAGAAGATGCATTTCTACTGGCACGGTGGTCAGTTTTATATTGATTATCATTTGGAAGTGATAGTCAATATAAAAAAACATGCACACTGAAGAAAGCTCTATCAAGGGAAATAGTTTGATATGGTGTGTGGTAGAGCATAATATCTGTTTATTTTAGATCTGAGTTTTAATGTGAATTTCATTGAGTGACTTGCTTTATTTTCTGTTGTTGTTGTAAGTAAACTGCTGAAGACAGCTCATTGATTTGGGGTGGAATTCTCTTGAAGTCATGTCTGTTCACGAGCACAGAGTAATGGGGGGGGATGGAGCTGATAGGTTGTGTGCTCTTTGACAGTGCATTGCATCTAAAATAGATTACTGGTTGATGACAGATTAAAGAGTAGTTTTCATGCTTAATGTTTGTTTTCTTATGTGTGGGGGGTGTATCTGTGTACATACCTGCTACAGTAACATGCCTTATTTCTCTCTGACTACCTGCCTCAGGCCATATTCTTATAATCCCATTTTTTTTCAGATGGACCTTGCCATGGCACCCTAATAAAGTCAGTAGATATTCACAATGATGTGTGCTTCCACCTGTTGACTCTGAAGATGTGTCTATGCACATTTCCGACTCACCTGAATAGGTACAGGGAAGTGTTAGGCATGCTGAGGTTTTCTGTCAGGATTACCTACGAGGAAGAGGTGATAGACTGGGTTTTCTTTCAGCCCCATTTTTTCATTAATCTGTGGTAAATCTGCTGAATTTGTGCGTACTGGGCTGTGAAGATTTCAAGTTAGGTAGTGTTCTGTCTGCCTACAAATACACAGTGTAAGCGTTCCTAGTATATGAAAGTTAGTAATTAATATTGGGCCTAAAAAAAATCCATCTTTGCACTGGTGTACATCAAAATTATAAATCACCTGACTTTACAAAGAGCAGCAGAGGCCCATGCTACAGATGGAAATACATATTTCTTTGAATGGAAAAAATGATTGATCACAGTGATGTGGATATTCATGACTCCCTTAAGATTTCGCAGTGGAAACGTCAGCCAAGAATGGTAATGTCGTCTCTAGGGTAGGGGGCTTGTGTGTACAAACAGCATGTAAGGTTTCTGAGGTTTGTTAGACATGAATCACCAGGGTTTGTTTTGCTTTTCTTTTCCCTCTCTTTTATAGTAGGTAAAGCTCTTTGTCTTTTTTATTTTAAACTATAGGTTCATTTTCAGAGATGATTTTTTCTGTATTTTTGAATGATAAGTAAGCAAAAGAAATTTATGCAACTGGGAATGTTTTTTGTAAAGTTTTTATTTCTATTAGAAGTGATTCCCGATGACATTTGTGTGAGCCTTTGTCATGACAGAAAACAAAGTAAAACAAGGTCTGTAAAGCATAATGGTAAAACTACACAAAGTATAAGGGAAAAACAAAAGCAGGTATGTGAGCTTAAAACACAACTGAAAACCAGTAAATCTAAAGCTGACAACATCTTTATTGCTTAACTGAACACTAAATTATTTTATCCTTTTGGAATAAAATAATAATTCAGCCACAAGGCTGAATTCATGTAAGAGCATATTTCTCTGAAAATATTTTCTCTCTTGGAAAAGTCACCGATAACTGCATTGTTAACTTAGCTGTGAGGTTTTAGGGGGTAATTTTTTTTTTTCTAACATTAAACACTGGTGAACGTGGCATAATACAACGTAAATTGTGTACAGAACACCTTGCATGCAAGGCAACGCCATTTATTATTTGTACGTGTAGGTGGAAGAGCCTTTACTCTTTACAGGAAGATTCAGGTGGTGACGGATAGATGAGTTGTATGTTTCTAGGAGATTGTTAGATACTTAACATGAATCCTGCTCTCAAAACAGAGCACAGCCTCTAACAGCCATAGCAGAACTCTTGAGGTGTTGCCTGGTTGTCGCTGCAGTATTGGTTGAGTGATGTGAATGTCCAGCTGCCCTAAAACAAACACAGCACGCCTCAGAGCCCATTCTTAATGCTTGCACACAATTAACTGCCTTCACTCACGCTTCCTGGGCATTGCCTTTTTTTTTTTTCCCCCCAGGTTTGATCTTATTAAAATGTACTTTATGGAGGGCTGGTTGCTCTTTTTTTTTTTTTTTTCTCCACCAGTGGTTCCTCTTCGTTTGTACCTTCTATGTATGTGTAACCATTTCTGTATTCCAAAATCAAGATAGGTTGCAAGGGGCATATGCTGAAATGCCTGCATGACATGACAAACGCGGTGTCCTTGGAGGAGCAGGTAATACACTGGAACAGGATAGGTTACTGCACTTCTGGAGGGAGCATCCCCGAGGAAATACTTGGAATCTCTTCAGAGATAAGGCTGGGAATGGGAGTCATGCCCGTCCATTTAGAGCAGACCCATAGCCTGTTGCTATAGGAAAAAAAATACTCACTGAAATAAAATACCTTGCTGTATTAAGTTAAAAATAGTTCTGTGGTGGGGTGGGTTAAAGCTGCAGTGAAAGGGAGGCTATTATGTAGAACTCCTGAAGCATCTGAGGTCACCGCTGCCAAAAAAATGGAGTAATAAATGGTGACAGTTAGCTTGTTTTAAAAATGACAGCTCGGAGATGAGCGTAGACCAGTTTGTTCCTTATGGCTCTGCTGGACATCTTGTGACTGTCCCAGAGAAGACTGACAGGGTGAAAGGGGGCTGTGCTCTGTGCCCGTCTCTCCATTTCATTTGTGTGTGTGTGCATATATATGTATATATATATTTTTTTCTTCTTTCCTTTTTGGAGTTTTCTCTCAGTGGTAGTTGGGAATCAGTTCAAATGCAGCAACACTCGCAGCTGCTCCTGTACACAGTGTGCCACAGCGAAACAAATTGATCTAGCTGTAGAGACATGGCAGCTACTACATCTGATAATTGTGCTCAATAAGTAGAAATACTTACTTTTACTATTTCCTTATTGCTGAAAGAAAGCTCTCATGAAGTGTGCTGAAATTATAGTCCCTCACTACTGCAACAGTGAGTATTTCTGGATTTATTTATTCTTTGGTGAAGCCAAAGGACTGTGAGTGAAGTGATTTTCAGTCACTTAGTTCAGTACAGAAGTTCTCTTGGATCTTTGCTACTCACGTTGGTTCGTGTATTGCTGAAGAGTTGTTGTTGCAGTAGTCTCTACAGCATAGCTTTCTGTCCAGATAGTTCATGAGAAGGTTTCTAGATTGTATTTTCATTGTATTAAAACAAGTAAATTATTAGGGAGGTGTTTTGCCTACTTCAAATATGCGTTTTGTGTTGATCAGATTAGTGCTAAAATGAAATTTATTCATTATTTCTCTTACGAATCTGAGCAGCTGGATTTTTTTTTACTGAAATCTGTGTTTAATCTTAAAGATATTATTTTGAAGAATGAGGAGAATTTTTAGAAACACCTGAAATACAGGTGGCGTTTTATATTCTATGATCTTAAAATTTGGACTTGTGGAATTCATATCCTGATGCAGAATTGTTTGTTTTTTTTTTTTTTTTTTTTCTTCCCCCCCTTCCTGCGTACAAATTACGAACTTCTGGAAAGTCTTGTTGGTACCTCTATTTTTCTGTTCGTTTTTGTTTGTTTGCTTTCAGTTGTTCTTTCCTGTTTAATAAAAGGCGTCAGCAGTAGCCAGAGTATCAACTCGAGCTCCGAGGTTTTGCTGAAAAAATTCTGGGACAAATGAGTGAAACATGAGGAGGCGTGTGTCGGGAATTCACATCACGGCTGAAGAATGGTGTATGAATGTTGAAACCTTGACAAAGACGTCAAAGACGTCCTTTTTCTCAAATGTTCAAGGCCTAATAACAACAAAGAGTGCAATGTCTGTTACGAAAAATTCTTTTCCATAACAGCCTACCTCTCTGGTCTTTTTTGTTTTCATGACCATACATAAATTGCAGGCCATCAGGAGAGATGAGGCACGGGAGGAGGAGTGCCCAAATTCTGGGCACTACAAGATGCAGTGAAGTGCCTCTTCACTGGGCTTCTCAGTAAATCCTGCTGCTTTGGGGCTCTTCAGAGAACATGCTCATCTGGAAGCAGCATTATAGTTACAAGCTGACTTTGTGTTAAAATGGTGTATATTTTTCTTTTTTTTTTGTTTTGTTTTGTTTTCATGCATCCGGCATGGTTATCCCTGCTCTTCTAGCATGGCTAATTTGTAATCTATATGACTTAGTCACGAATATCTTTCAGTGTAGTGTAGGCCCTTCTTTAATACCAAGCTGTCTAGTGTAAGAAGACCAGACAAAAATTAGTTGGAGCCTATCTAGTGACACTTCTTTTTGTGCTCTTAAAAAGCAAGGCTGTAACTCTTCTTCCTCTCCTACAGCAAGCTAATTTTTTGTAAATTTTGTATGAAGTACACCTGAGAAAGCATGGCTGGTTAATCATGGAAGTGAAAAAATTACATTTTCCATTAAAGAAAAAGTGGTATTCAGCTGTTTGTTCATACTAAAGTAGTTACGGCGCTGCACCTAGAAGCTACATGCAGTGGGCCGCCTTTGCAAGGCTAAATCGACCAGACTGTTGCAGACAGTAAAAATAATTAAGAATGACTTCTCTACTCAGAGCAAATGACTGCTGCACGTGTTCATTTGTGTTTGTGGAGAGAGGAAAATCATCTCCAGTAGTGGTGTTTGTCACTTTCCTATGCATGGACGACATTCTCAGGCTGTCTGATCAGAACTTTTGGTAAGGAAAGGAAAAAAAGCTATAGTCAGCTTATGTGCCACTGCTGTTTTTCACAGCTAACCTGCTTGTAAAATGTGAATTTCGGTAATTTTTCTTTCCTTTCAGAAAGAAATATTCATAATACATAACTTAAGAAATCTTTCCGCAGTAAAATTGCGAATAAAACAATATACAGCTGTTCTCTTCCTCTGAATTGCACTGTATATCAGCCTGGACGAGTAGGAACACACAGATGTGTGATATTATGATTAACCCATATTATGCATGAGTAAGTTATGCCCACTACCCCCATATCCTAAACTAAACTATCCTATTTCAGCTTTTTGTTGTTGTTTGTGGTGGACCTTTAAAATGATGAACGGTATGCCTTGTGAGCTAGGTCTTTGTAATTAGAAATGCAATGGACGTTATCTCAGGTCCTTTGCTGTTTGTGGATGTTGTATGATTTATTTCTCACATTAGGAAATCAGGCTACTGGGCTTCTTTGCATATCTTTCTGTTGCTAATTTTCTTTTAAGTACACATAAGCTGCTTATTGCTATATATTTTCTAATCATCTCCCTCTGTGGTCTTGCTGGGTAGCACCATGTGGTTCGATACAGTCCTGAACAGACAGGCTAGCTGTCTTGGGTACGCAGACTAGTGTTGTACCACGGGTTTTCTGTCCAGCAAATGATTGTTTCACAGGACATAACACTAACAGTTTTTGCTTTTATAGATGCCTGACTTTACTCTGGCACTTCCATGTCTGTCAGTCTGTTCCACGAGTGGAGCCTTCCTTTCGTATTAAGTTTCAGCACACGTTCTGCATAGGTAGAGGTAAATGCCAGGTAGATGTGTGATCTGTGCTAGTCTCCTATGTGGTAATTACAACTGCTTTGCCCATGTAGGATATTTAAACGTGTCTTCTGCTTTAGCAGCATCTGCAGGCCGTGTGTGGGGCTTTCAATTTGCTGGTGGTACATCTTAAGCGCTAAATGGAATAACGTGTTCCTTTTAATGCAAGAACAGAACATGAGTGGAATTTCTTATCTCACAGTGAAAATTTGTGGTGTGGCACTGTTATGAGATGTTCTGGTTCTTGCAAATTTTTTGCACCTGGGCAAGTGAAACAAAGAGTGGTTCTGAAAAGGACAAGCTGAAAGGAAATTTGGGGGGTTCAGACCAAAGAGAGGAACCCCTATTGGTTATGTACACTCTTTTTGGACACACAAAACATTAATCTGGATGTATATACTCATTGATGACTGATAATTAAAGAGCGCTACGGATCCCTCAAAATGAAATATTGCACGGCTCCCCAGTTTGAAATAACCCCCTGCTTTACTTAGAGTTGTGTTAACTGTAGGAGAAAAAAGTTTATTTTTATTTTTTAATTAAAAAAAAAAGGGATAGCCGTTGTATTTGGGGACAGATACAGTATATTTACAAACCCAGAGGAGGGCATTTTAGTAGTAATACTGCCTAATCAATAGACAGTTGGGCCAGTTCTCTTCAGTATCTTCATCAACAGTCTGGACAAGGAGATCAAGTGCACCCTCAGTAAGTTTGCAGATGACACCAAGTTGGGCATGAGTGTTGATCTCCTGAAGGGCAGGAGGGCTCTGCAGAAGGATCTGGATGGGCTGGACCCATGGGCTTGAGGCCAACTGAATGAGGTTCAGCAAGACTCAGTGCCAGGTCCTGCACTCGGGGGAGTACAACCCCATGCAGCGCTATGGGCTGGGGGAAGAGTGGCTGGAAAGCTGCCTGGTGTAAGGGACCTGGGGGTGTTGGTCATTTGCCAGCTGAATATGAGCCAGCAATGTGCTCAGGTGGCCAAGAAGGCCAACAGCATCCTGGCTTGTATCAGGAGTAGTGTGGCCAACAGGACCAGGGAGGTGATTGTCCCCCTGTACTCGGCTCTGGTGAGGCTGCACCTCGAGTGCTGTGTTCAGTTTTGGGCCCCTCACTACAAGAAGGACACGGAGCTGTTGGAGTGAGTCCAGAGGAGGCCCCAGGGGTGCTCAGAGGGCTGGAGCACCTCTGCTGTGGGGACAGGCTGAGGGAGCTGGGGGTGTTCAGCCTGAAGGAGAGAAGGCTCCAGGAGACCATACAGAGACCTTCCAGTGCCTAAAGGGGGCTACAGGACAGCTGGGGAGGGACTCTTTGTTGGGGATTACAGTGATAGGACAAGGGGGAATGGCTTTAAACTAAAGGAGGGTAGGTGTAGATTAGATGTTAGGAGGAAAGCCTGCTCAGAGGGTGGTGAGGCCCTGGCACAGGCTGCCCAGAGAAGCTGTGGCTGCCCCATCCCTGGCAGTTCTCAAGGCCAGGCTGGATGGGGCTCTGGCAGCCTGGGCTGGTGGGAGGTGTCCCTGCCCATGGCAGGGGGCTGGAACTGGGTGGTCTTCAAGGTCCAACCCAAAACATTCTGTGATAGTCTGTCGAAGTCAGTTAAACCTTCTCATTTTACTTTGCCAGTATTAGGCCTGCTTTCTCTGCATCAGAAGGACGTGGCAGATTTGCTCTTTTCTTATTGTATTTAAGAGAAATGTACTGCAGCTGGCTGTGTTGGAGTTAATTTTCTTTGTAGCAGCCGGTTCAATACTCTGTTTTTGATTTATGACCAAAACAGTGCTGATAACACACCTGTGTTTGAGCTGTTTGTGAACAGTTGGGGCTCAGCATCAAGGCTTTTTTGGGCTGTTTGCCCCTCGCTCCCCCCAGCGAAGAGGCTGGGCCTGTGCCAGAAGCTTGGAGGGGACGCAGCCGGGCAGCTGACCCCAGCTGAACACAGGGACATTCCATACCATATGGCATTGTGAT
>CM021797.1:10658026-10681672 GCA_011076525.1 Nettapus auritus | reverse complement strand
CTTGGAGGGGACCCAGCCGGGCAGCTGACCCCGGTTGAACACAGGGACATTCCATACCATATGGCATTGTGATCAGCAGAAAGCTGTGATCAGGTTTTTTTTTTTTTTCGTTTTTTTTTTTTTTTTTTTGGTACATAGTCATTGCTTGGGGCTTGGGTGGGCATCAGTCTTACGTGTGGGAGGTGGTGAGCCACTACTTTTGCATCACTTTTTATTTCCTTCCTTTGTTCTTCTTTTCCATTGTTTCTTAAACTGCTTTTATCTCACACACAAGTGTTTTGTTTGTTTTTGCTTTGACCTTCCTAATCCTGCTGATACGGGAGAGAGAAGGAGCAATTGTGTGGGGCTCAGCTGCCAGCCGCAGGGAGGCACTAACCGTGTGCAAGTTGCCTGTGGTAAGCTCCTGCTTGTTATACTTGTATCTGGGCAGGACGTGAGCTCTTTTTCTTTTCCTGCCATGTTTGCTTACTGCTGTTTGAAGACTTCTTTGAGAGAAGTACCTGACGTGGAGGATCTGAGCACCAGTTCTAAATAAACACTTACTTCAAATGCATGCCAGATTTTATGCTCAGTGACAATAGCTGGTATTGTAGGAAATAATCTGCAGGTTATTTGAACAAATAAACTGCAACTTTATTTTACACAAAGTATGGGTAATGTAGGTTGGACCCTGGTGGAAGGGGGTGGCTTTGAAGTAATTCTCTCCATGTGCATACACCTAATCATGCTGAAAGTTAGGATTTTAAGTTTCTTTTAATTCCTAAAGGAACAATCAGACTTCCAAGTTGTGCGTGGGCGAGTTGCCTCCTCTTCAGCAGAGTTGCATTTTGTTGTCTTCCTTTTAGTGAAGAGATGTCTGTGTACATGCTTAAAAAGCTGTGTGGTAGCATTTGGCTTTAGTGTTTTCAGTAGTCAACAGCCGTTGCTGTTTGTTATTTATTCTTAAACACAGTGTCAGGCTGATCAAATACCTGACAAGTTTCTTGTCAACAATATTGGATTCTTGAATATGCATGCTTGCTTTCCAAAAGTATTTCTAGTGTTTGGCTGTCAGAACACTTCAGAGACTTGCTTCGCTAGCTTACCTTCTGTTTATAAGTAGACTGCAATTTATGTTCCAGTAAAATGGCTAATGATTTAAATTGCATCAAAAGTTGCAAACTAAGGACTGCAGTCTGACATCAAATCTACAGGTTGTGGTGTTTCAATAAAAAAAAACACTTCTGCACTCAGGATTGCTTTTCCTTCTTAAACCAGAGATAAATTTTTAAGGGTTCTGTAGGTCAAAGTGCACCATTAGATGTTCCTGCAACCACATTAGCTGAGACGGTGATGACTTGCTTGAAAGATAAGATATGCAGCAAAGAGCTAGCTAGGTATAGGTTGGCATAGAATCTTATTTTGGTTTGCAGAGAATGGAGAGGAATCCAGTGTATTTTAATTGCAAAAGTGCAGACGTAAAGTTAGAATATTTTTCCTTTGACACATGAGAAAATCTACAGTTTTCCTTTAGAGATGTGTATTTCTTGAATATTTGAATATCCACAAATTCTGGATGTCATTTTGTTTATTACTACTACTTATTGTTTATATTTGAGGGATGACTGTTAAGAGTGGTAAATGTCTCTTCTAAATTATTTTGTCTTCAGAAGAACATTTATATTATTTTTTCCAATTATGTAGATAGAACTGTTTCTTTTGCTGAATCTGAAATCTCTATGTACACATTTAAGGGCTACCTGAAAAATGGCTATTCCAGTTTTGGTTACAAGCCATGTGATACAGACAGAGCAGCTCTCTCTGAATACTTTTCTGCCAGGTGGAGCTCTGTCTTGTATCTTTCACCAAAGAAGTTGATCCAGAGAAACAGTTAAAATTACAGTCTGGCCAACAGTAGATATGAGAACAATTCTGATTAAAGGGGAAAAAAAAAAAAAGGAAGTTTGCTCTTTTTGTAATTTTCTGGATGATGATAATTAAGCTTTATTGAAGCTTATTGCTGTCAAAACCAAAAATACGTTTTTGCATTTCAGGGAAGCTTTTTCGCATGTTTAGGTTCTAACACAAACTTCGAGCGTGTTCTCAGCTGTGTTCTTGTATTCCCGAGCAGTCTTCTGTTATCCTCTTGTCTTTTAGGATGGAATGGATTGATAACGAGAAGAGTCAAGGCAAGCTGTTACTGAAGAGCTCTTTTAAGCAAGACCCTAACCCTGAATGTTATCTTTTTAGACAAGCATGAATAGGTTGGGGTAAGACCACACAGTTCCTTGCCAAAGGAAATCGATTTAGGGCTTGTTAGAGCATTCTGGCACAGAAACTCAGTTTGGTTTTGTGTTTTAATGCATCTGGCATTGTGTGCTACTGTAGTGTCATGGAGTATCAGATTTTCTTAGAGGTACAAAATCTGTAGCTGTTAGACTTAAACATTAATAGAGGAGCTTTGAATGTCTATTAGAAAGTAACAATCTCTAGGTCATTAAACCACATGCAGATAATAATAAATAAAAGTATAATAAATGTCTGCTTTTCTTTTCACTGTTAGTTGCAGCTTCTGTGCTGTGGTTAAACTCATCTTCGGGTAGATTAAATTACAATAACCTGCAGTGGAAAGAAAAGAACATATCTTTTTATCCTCTTGAGGGTGAAAATGGATTAATGTGTATTGTAAAAAAAATAAAATAATAAAATAAATTAAAGTACCTGTGGTGAGATCAGCCTAACATTACCTTGATGGTTCAAACAATTTTAGGCATGCCAGCAAGTGTTCAACTAACGTTGCAATGAAGCTTTTCCTTTTCTCTTGCTCCATCATGGTTTTCTGTTGTTTGCGTTTCCTCCCAGCTCATTATGGATATGTTTATGCTGATGAAACAAGTTCCTATTGGTTCTCTCTGGAGTTTAAGGTCCTTTGTATGTTCACAGGTTACTTGAATAACTGGCTAAGAGCACGTAGAAGTCCACATAAAGACTTAGATGAGGAGAAACAGATGCTGGCTGGCTGCACAAGAGGAGATGAGCAGAACTGGTGCAGAATTGCCCATTATATTCCTGTTACGTCTTCTGTGCCACAGTGAGCTATCAGCAGTTTGAAGCTTATTAGATTTTTGCAAAGGAAAATTCTGTATGCATCGTCTGTTTCTCATCTGATAAAACTAAATTTCCAGTTTTCCTGGTTGCCAAGAATAAAATTATTTTAGTGGCCTATAAGAAACGTACAGAAGAGGTATTTGAAATACTTGTTAAAATATTTAAATGTAATTAGCAGATTAGATAAATTTATAGTTTAACACAGTAATTAAATTTGAAAGGCGCCATGTATTATCCAATATGTCAACCAGTATTACATCAAATTAAGTGTTAGTGCAGATTGGAGAAATAAGCAGCATTTTTGTGCAGTGCTTTGAAAGTTTAACAACTTTAGTAACTTCTGTACATGCTTTTCTGGTATTTTTGTATTGAGGTGTGTGATTGTCAACCATTCCTGCTGACGTGGCAGTGGGTGGTATCTGAAGTTGTGCCTTCAGCTGTGTTACATAGACCACAGTTTGAGAAATGTTGATCTGAGGGATTCAGATGATAAGAATGAATACGCAGTTATTTGTCCAAGTAGTGACAAGCTTTTCCTATGTGTAACTGAGAACTTGGAAAAAATTGTCTTTTTTTTTTTGTGTTCATTTTTACAAAACTTGTTTATTTATTTATTTTTATGTTGAGAAGCTTCTTGCAATGGTATAAAGGAAGAATAAGCTTAAATCATCTTTTTTTTTTTTTTTTTAAGTGTTTGTTATTCTAATATAAGAATTTCCTGCTCTGAAAAAGGATATGGTTGAAGTTTTTAGGATTAACTGAAAAAATCAGGTACCAGATTGTTGGACAGATACTTCATAAATATGTTCAATTTTAAGCCAAGCATACCTTGCATCAATCTTGCTGATTTCCACCCGGGATTCAGAAGTTGTATTTGTTCTTCTTTGTAGAACGATGGTGTTTCTAAATAAAATACCAGCTTCCAAGGGAATTTCTTATCTAAAAACTCTGTAAGCGTTCTGCAGTAACTCAGTTATTGGCTTTGATCTGCATGAGATTCTTGCTTAAAGTTGCATTATCTCAAAGATTTACTTACCTGCAACAATACCAGGCAATATTTCTTTCTTTTTAATCAGGGATTTTACTTTCAGCAAAAGGATAGGAACAATAGAATTGTATAAAGAACTGTCTGGATTTGAGGTTCACTTACTGCTGTTTATCCGCTCCTGCCCCTGTCTCTTGGGATCTCCATTTAGTTGTATGACTTGACCTGAATATCCAAGAAGATGTAGTGTGTTTGTTGAAGAAGAATGTTGGTAACAGGTGTGGTGGTTTTACTCGGGTGGGCAGCCGAGTTCCACCACAACCGCTCTCACTCCCCCTCCTCAAAGAGGAGCGAGGAGAAAATACGATGAAAGGGGCTCAAGGGTTGAGATAAGGACTAGGAGATCGCGCAATAATTATCGTGACGGGCAAAACAGACTCAGCATAGAGAGAAAGTAAGATTTATTGCTCATTACTAACAAGCTAGAGAAGTGAGAAACAAAGGAAAGAAACCAAAAGCACCTCCCCCCCATCCACCCTCTTCCACCTCCTCCCCCCGAGCGGCGCAGGGGAATGGGGGAATGGGGGTTATGGTCAGTCTATAGCACTTCTCTGCCGCTCCTTCTCGGTCACTCTCGTCCCCTGTGCTGTGGGGTCCCACCCACGGGATGCAGTCCTTGCCGAACTGATCCAGCGTGGGCTGTCCACAGGCAGCAGCTCTTCAAGAACTGCTCCAGATATGGGTCCGTACCACGGGGTCCATCCCTTTGGAGCAAACTGCTCCAACCTGGGTCCCCCACGGGCAGCAGCTCCTGCCGGGTCACCTGCTCCTGCGTGGTCTCCTCTCCACGGGCTGCAGGTCCGGCCCGGAATCTGCTCCGGCAGGGGTCTTCCACAGGCCACAGTCTCCTTCGGGGCACAGGCTCCACCGTGGTCTCCTCCACGGGCTGCAGCGTGGAACCCTGCTCCACCGTGGTGCTGCAGGGGGACATCCTGCTTCACCATGGTCCTCAGCACAGGCCGCAGGGGACTTCTGCTCCGGTGCCTGGAGCACCTCTCCCCCTCCTTCTTCACTGACCTTGGCGCCTGCAAGGCTGTTTCTCACTCCTCTCACCCTCCCAGCTGCTGAGTGGCGCAGCGTTTTTTCCCTGTCTTAAATATGCTCTCACAGAGGCGCAAAACAACATCGCTTATTGGCTCAGCTCTGGTCAGCAGTGGGGCCCTTCCCAAACATGGGGCAGCTTCTAGATCCTTCTCACAGAAGCCACCCCTATGGCCCCCCCTCCTACCAAAACCTTGCCACGTAAACCCACTACAACAGGTACACTTGCAATTGATGAAATGAACCTTTTGGGTCAATGTGAAGGAGCGAAACTTTATGTTAAAGCATAATTTGTAATAACGGATAATGTAAGCATCTGGTTTATGTATACATACTGCTTGTATTTTGTATTTTACCTCTTTGCATTTGAGAACAGCTTTAGGGAGGCGTTGACGCTCTTGAGGTGATTGCAGCTGCTTTCAAAAACTCAAAATATTGGTAATCTCAGGGACTACATAAAGGGAGCAGTACATTAAGATGGTTTTCCTCTTTATGGGGGTTATGATAGCCCCATGCTCCCCAGTCTGCTAGTACTCTTCGTTAAAATCAAAATACTTAAAAACAGTGTTTGGTGTCAGCAATGAGAGCTGTGCAGCACATAACCTGTTGCAAGCCACTTTACAATTTATGTATCAGCAAGAGGATGCAAGGGGAGGGAAACAGCCATTCCTGACATGAAAACTGTGGCTGAAAAAAATCCTTTCAACCTGTTGGGGTGCACCTGGACAGCATCTGCTGTTACTCCTTTACCCTCTGTCCTCCCCTGCTCTTCCTGTAGGTTCCAAAATTATTACTTCAGACAGGAACTCCTTGACTGAAAAAAGTAAGAATTGCGTCTCAATTGTGATCAAGTCCATTATGAAATACGACTTGCAACAGCCCACGTTTCGAGAGGAATTGTCTCTGCCTGCCTTTTGCAGTAGGTTTCATACGCGTGACGGGTGATGATTTTGGATTATTATGTTCTGTCTGTGCTTTGTGCCGGCTAATAATAGGCTAGCAGACACCTCTGAAAGTACTTGCTGTTGCTTCAGAGAATCAGAAAGGGATGCTATTACTGTCCTGTCAGATTTAAATAATATAACTTCCAAGTTTATGATAATCAGGGTAATCATTGCTGAGATCCAAAAACAGAGAGCTAAAGGTAGTAATGAATATAGCTTGTGATACGTTGAGCATTATGTCCTTTGTGTCTTCTGAGCAGATAGTGCTCATTAATGGCTTCACTATAGGTCACCCAATAACGTGTGATTTTTAGCTTTTTATCCCAAAGACTAACTGAATAGTTCTAGCCTTAACTATTCAGGTCGTGGTTTTGAAGTCAGACTAAAGAAGGGGTTGTCACTGAAGGAGATATCTTTGCCTTTTGCCAACTGTCCCAACCACGTTCCTTTCCTTTCTTGTGCTGCCACTGAAATTCATTCACCTGCTCAGTAGATCAGGTGATGGAACAGTCCATTAGCTTTCACAGAGACTGCTTTTGTCACCTAGTGTGCTACATAAATGCTGCTGTGGGCCCAGTGAGCTGCTGTGAGGTGACAGAGGAAATACTGTTCCTTAAGCAGCAGTTCAGGATTTGTTGGACTGTGTTCTCAGGTTTGGCCCTCAAATGCTAACAGCGAGGAGGGGGAGGACTTAACCTTCTCAAGTTAAATGATTTTGTTCAAGGTTAAAATGAAATGCTCTGACATTGATTTTAAATGTCAGTAAAACTGTTGTGAGTCACTTGAAGGAAGGTTAGTTGAAAAGTTTTACAGTTTAAGAGGTGCTGGCAAAGGAGTTAAACACTGGGATGTAATTTTGTTCTCAATTTCCTGTTTTTTCTTTTCCTCCCTGGTATTTCTTGGTGCCATGTTAAGTACCTCTAAGAAAAGATACTTGAATTTATGTACATATGAAATGTGAGTCTTTATCTCAGCACTGAAAATGAGCATTCAGGTATTCTTGCTTCACGATGCATCATGCTGTGTAACTGCTAGAAGACTCTGATAACTGTGCAGTGCTACATGTAACTTGTACCAGCAGCCTACTCAGGACTGCTTTGCACAATCTTACAAATGACCCAAACTGACTTGCAGAGTTCTTCCGAGTTCCACATTTGCTTTATCTGGTCTATGTCAGGCTGTATGTCTGACAACAGTTTTTCCTTGCCCACATCTTCAAAGGAGAACTGAACCACCTCATGTTTTTTACTTCTCCTGAACCATGACTCACGAGCAGGTTCCAACGTTGTATTTTTACTATGGTGGCATGCAAATTTGGTGATGTTGATCAATGAGACCTGGAGATAATTAATCTCAGTAACATCCCCTCATGCCATCAAGCACGGAATGTTTTCCAGTGTGCTTGTCATGTGTGATGTCTGAGAACATACCATAAATAGTCTGCCACATATCAGAAAGAATAGAAGGCAGTGAAGAAAACAACTGTTTGGGAAAGCTAGATACTTGTTTACATATAAACATAATTATAGCTTTGTCGTGGAGCTTTTATACTGCTGCCACTAACACAGTATTTGAATGCCGTCCATGCAGAAGTAATGTAATAGCAAACTCCAGCAGAGTTCGGGAAGTCTGGTATTTCTGTCTCTCAGCATCCAAGCAGAGCTGGTTGAAAATCTTTCTCTGAAGTATTCTTCTAATGGGAAACAGGCTACCTGTAAATTTAGGATTTACTGCTAGTTCAAGCAAAAGTTTCGTTTGACCTAGATTGTGCCTCCTGACTGTGAAACCCCGAAGTCATGGGTTGAATGTCTTCATGGTAGACTATCAGATGTATTGCCTTGGACCTGGGACTTTCAAGCCTCTTGGGACTGCAGTTGCTGTTTATCATGGCTTTCTGTTACTTCCCAAGTTGGCCAGCTCCTATGCCGATAGGGCTATCAGGGTTCACAAGGGTTACAGCTTTTTTTTTTCCTGGTTTCTCTACATGAAGTTTCAGAAATTGCATTCTTTGCTAAATTTTTGAAGTCTTTTTGTTTGTGTCTTTCATAAAAGAAGAATTTGGAATTTCCTGGTTCAGAACGTGCCCCTTTAATTGTCTGGTTTATTTCAGTTTGGTTACAGTAGATCTCTTGTCTTGCTTTTAAGTAGAGGATGCTAGGTGAGGGTTTAAGGAGTGTTCTGAAGTCCAAATATTAAATGAAAAGCCTTTTAGAGAAGTTTAGACTGGGTAAGCATTGTATGCTGTCCCAGAGAAGCTCTGCTGTTGTGGTTCTTCATAAATGTGAATAGAGGGTCAGTGTTAGGTCGAAGTCTCAGCTCTGACTCAGACTCAAATACTGAATGTGAGTTTGGATCTGAGGGTGGGCCTGAAGGGGCCTGTTGTTCATAAAACAAATATTTTGTATTTTTTTGGTGAGCAGGCCATTGTATCCCTCAGTAATCTTCACAGACTATTACATAGTTTTATGATGTTTTTAATTAAAAGACTTATAAAGCTGATATTCATTTGCTCTGGCTCTGTGGTCTGTGAAGTAATCTGTAATAGCGTGAGGCTAGGTCAGGGAATGCATTGGCAGCTGTAGTCTGCAGTGTGCTGTGGAAGGCTTTGTAAACAGGTAGTCTTAACCAAGCAAGTTAAATGTGATTTTTATTACCATGTGTGTATCTTGAAGCCTCAGGGTTGGAACTCTGCAAGTACTTTCCTTTCTTCTGAATCTGAGGTATTTTCACAGATTTTTCAGATTTCCTCACCCTGCTCCGATCTCAACCAGGTAGAGTAGAACTGCTGGTCTCCTGTTGTGAGTTAATTGAAGATTTCCAGAGAGAATGTACCTTTCTGTAGTGCGAAGAGAGTCTTAGTAACTCCTATGGATGAAATAAAGTATTCAGAAGTAAGACATTACATGGCCATACAAGTCTTTTGTCGTCATTTTCAAAAGGAAGTATTTTTTTTAACCTTCATTCTGTAATCTGTTAGACTTTCTCAGTCGTTACTTTTAAGATAACAGCTATAAATGTGAAACAGCATCTGCAATTTAATTGTATTTTTTTTTGCATTGCTACTGCCAGGTGGCTTTAATTTGCACTTGGGACAGAGAAACTATTGAACTTAATAGAACAAGATTGATAATTGCCTGAAAGCTGAATAGAACAATGAAGGAGGTAACTGAATGACTGCTCTTTGAAGGCTGGTTGTTTAATACTTAAGTGAAACATTTCTGAAGTTTCTTGCAAGTTTTTTCTAGTGGCATTGATTTTGTAGAAATCACTGATACACTTGGCATTGATCTTTACCAAATATTTGCAGTTGTTCTGGTCAGGTTAGGGTCTTCTCCTTCTGATTGTTTACACACTTGGTCAACTATAATGGTCATTACTGCAGCAGCTTTTGGGATCTGGAATGAAGAAAGCGTTTTTTCTTTGATTCTTTTTTTTTTTAATATCTTCGTATCATGACATTTATGTAACTTCCAGATTTTAAATATCTGGAAATTTAGTTTCTGAGTGTTGTGGAAAATAGGGAGTAAATGTGTTCTGTGGGAGCGTACTCTGATACTTTTGCAACAGCTCTTATGCTGTAATAGTACTGAGTGATGCAACAAAATACATGAACAGTCTCCATGAACAGAATCCTGGCATTGCCAGTGTTGTGTGTTTTCTCTTTTTGCAGTGGCTTTGTTATAACATAGCCAGATAATGGCAGTAGATTTTTTTGTAATCACAGTGATAATGTTTTAGCTGCTTTAAGGCATCATTTTTTTTGTCTATGCAGGATTTCTCACAATTTCTAGCAATCCTTACAAACACTTTCTGCAATTTCTAGGGCCTTATCATATTGTAAGTATAGTCCTGTGAAAGTTGAGTTTCAGGGATGTTGGAGGCAAGCTTGGTAAGGGCGTCCTTAGGGAATAACACAAGCAAAGGGTTTGAGGGACATTGGTGTAGGACCTTTTAAGTCGTGGCCTCTTCGCTGTGGGGTATGTGTGTGAGCCCTGCCCCATCGCGCTCTGTGTGCCAGCATCTGTAGGGGTTAGAGTCCTAGCACATGGTCACACTGTGCTGTATACAGATGCAAGCTTGTGGATTCCCCCTGAACGTAGGAAGGAGCTGCAAGAGCTTGCTCCTTGCTCTGCAAAGCTAGGTATATGAGTAAGGCTTGCTTGCTTGAATGTGTTTTAATAGAATTGTGTGGATTTTCCACCCCTCTTGGAGGCTGCTCAACATGTATCGCATAAATACTTTGCCTTGTGTGCCCCATCTGCCTGAACGCATCTGAGGAAATCCACGAGGGTTGCAGAAACTCAGTCCTTTACAAATGCAGAAGTGAAAACTTAATGTATTTTATGTTAGAGGAATGTGTGGTGGCGAAGCAGGCAGCTGTAGGATAGGGTGTCACAGGCAGGTGTTGTGGACGTGCAGCTGAAGAGGCAGAGTAGAAGTGGGAAGCGGAAGGTAAGGTGGTAGGTTGGTGATACCAGGCATGGGGCCATGCTCAGGAGATGGGTGGTATTTAGGTTCCAGAAGGCTAAAGGCTAACTGAGGAGGAAGGCTTGTGTCAGCAGGGAACTGGGGAAAGTGCATGTGAAGAGGAGAAAGTGAATAAATGCTGCAAGAAGCAATGGGACAGAAATGGTGTAATGAACGTGGATTTTAGATAACCTATTCTTTAAGTAGAAAGAGGATGTTAGTCTTAGTTACCTGCTTTGCCATACTTGAGTGGAAAGTCTGAGCTTTCAGAGTTAATAGAGTAGCAAGTTTCCATTATAAAATTCATTTTCATTCCCCTTTATGCTTGTCTAGCAAAAGTATTTTTTAAATCTTAGAGTTTTTAGGTCAGCTCAGAAGAAATCCACTTTCATGCTGTTTCTGCAAATAAACATGACAGTTGTAAACGTTCTTCTGATCATTGAATCAGCGTAGATTTTAAAATTGGCTCACGAGCTATTCATAGTTTAAAGTGTGATTCTAATGTGAATGCTGTCAGATAAAAATAATTCAGTACCTTTTAAGGCACACGTACACCCCTTGCTTAGCACCTTTAAAGAAATAAGTATTTCATTGAGTTCGTATGCTAATAAAATTAGAAAAGACTTGTAAGAAGACAGATACAGCAAAAATATTTGGTGTTTTATGGGTGGCAATATTAGTGGTATTCAACGGTACTAAATAGTGGAATGACTTGCATCTGTAAATGTAGTGATCTTTGGTCTATATTTAAGTGTTTTGAGACTGCTAGGTATTAGGAACATAGCAGGAGAACAGTGTTAAAAGGTCAAACCAACTTCTGTCTTCAGTAACCTGTAAACAGCAGTGTTTTGGGGCTGATAGGCTCAGACAGACCCCTCTTCCACTGTACTCTCTGACCTTCAACTGTGTGTGGGTTTCCCAGATTGCGTGTGGCTGAACAAATCCTTTTTTCATCTTTTTTTTTTTTTTTTATAATTTTTGCTTTCCGGTAAGGACAATTGGATGCCTTAAGTAGAGAAGGAGTTGACCTGTGACTTTACTAACCTGTCAGTGTCAATAGCCACCCTCTAGGTCTTGCCTGGAAAAAGAAAAAAAATACTTGCTTCCTGTGTAAATAGTACAACAGTACTTCATACTGCTGTTCTTCCTCTCTGTATATTGTTATTCTCTCTGCCCTTTTCATTCTGCTTTTCTTTGCTGTCCATGTTGCCTGTTTAATAGGCAACAGTTCTGTAATGCTGAGCATTATTGTTTCTGTTTTCTGTACTTTTTTCTAGTTGTGCTGCATGCCACTTGAGGTAGGTGTCAAGGAGCTGTTAGCAGTGTTGAAGATAAATGTCCGCTCCTATTCTGTTTCAGCTACAACAGGAAGTTTGAGTTAAATTAAAAGATGATTTAGTTAGACTGTTGTGTGTTAACCTGACCTTCTCTGAAGGTTCCTTCAGTTGTCTGAGGTCTTTACAGTAAGTGCCAAACATTATCCATCCATCTGCTTGAACTACCTGGAAAGAACAGTTTAATGGATTGAAAAATGTTCAGGATGACACTGGCTGTTACATAATACCTCCTTCCTCACTTCATTAATAGTGGTATAATTTCTGTATGTTGAAACAAGATGTTCCTTCTCTTGGATCCCCTGCAAACTCTGAGCCTGAAAGTAAGTGAGGCAGTGTACATTCTCATGACTTTAATGTCATCAAACCCACTAGAGCAAGCAGTTCCGTTTATGAAGGTCATAATCTTTTTCAACTGCCTTTCTGGATCACTTGATTAAAAACTAGCAGATGGTTGTGCAGTCTCCTTCCTTGGAGATTTTAAAGACCTGCCTGGATAAAGCCCTGAATAACTTGGTCTGACTTTCATAGCTGAATATGCTTTGAGCTGGAGTTAGGACTAGAGATCTACTAAGGTATCTTCCTGCCTGACTTATCCTAGGATCATTTATTTCTCTGCATCCCACGGCTTGTGGCCACGTAAGTGGAGTAAGTGCTGGAGCTAAGGATTTTATACCTGGCAATTGCTGCTGGGAAGTGTAGCCTCCTTGACAAATGCTTTAAATGCAGTTTTCATTACTAAACAAGGGAAAGGTTTTAGAACAAACTGTTTGCACGATAATATAACACTTTTTGTGCATAGAAGGAAGTATATGTTATGCCACAGCTGTTTGTGTGGTAGATATTTAATTTGCATGTGTCGTCTGATTTCAAAAATTATTATTTTTTAATGTACAGAGACTATTTGGAAATAGAGTATAAGGAATCCTTGTTGTTTTTTTTGTTGTTTGTTTTTTTTTAATAAACAAAATATGGCACTTTTTTTTTTTTTTTTGGCAAAGAAATGTCTGGTGCCTACCAAAAACGAATTACCAAGTGGCTGATTTCTGAGAGTAGCTGATTAGATAACTTCTCAAATGCCTTTCCAACCTTGTGTTTATGGCCTTTTAACTAAATATCTGTGACATTTCAGTAATGGCTTTCTACTAATTGTTTTTTGTAGAATTTTTAGAAGTATGTAATAAAGCTCTTGATAATTGTAGAATGTCTTGGATTGGAAGGGACCCTAAAGACCACACAGCCCCCTGCCATGGGCAGGGACACCTCCCACCAGCCCAGGCTGCCCAAAGCCCCATCCAGCCTGGCCTTGAGCACTGCCAGGGATGGGGCAGCCACAGCTTCTCTGGGCAGCCTGTGCCAGGGCCTCACTGCCCTCTGAGTGAAGAATTTCCTCCTAATGTCTAGGAAAAATAGCTAAGAGCTAAATTGACACACATGTTTTCTTGTTCCTAGAAATCTGTATTTAATGGCATGCTTTACTTGGTGTCTGGGTTGTATGTCTAGTGGACTTCAGGTGTTTCCATCTGGTATCCCTATACACTGGCAGCTCTCATTCCTAAATAGGATAAAGTGGTATTGTTCATGGTTTAGGTTGGTCTTTGTTACTGGCTAGGGTAAATTTTATGAGAGAGTGCTTGTTTTGTTTTTTGTTTCCTGTATCCCAAAGTGGGTGTTTTCATAAAGAGGATGTATTGCTAGAGGAGTTTTGGAAGGTCTTTTCAGGATTGTACCAAGTGTTTCCACAACCATTTCCCAAAAGACAAATTATTTCTCAGAATGATTTTGTTTTAAATACTGTTCTTGCGTGTTTGGTAATACTAAATGTTGGTTACTGTATAATTTAAATATAATCCTTTTCATATTTTTGTCATAGTTGTCAAGCAGTGAAGTACAAAATTCAATAAATTTATTTCTAGGGATTGAGTAAATTTATCGTGTTGAGTATTTGGTTCTGCTATTTAAGCAGACAGCTATTGGTGTGGAAATACAGATGAAGTGTGTTAGATGTTGTGTGGTTCATGGAATAAACGTGGTTTGCAGCTTTGCAATCCATGTAAAAAGTGTATATGTATCTTAATATTAATTTTCACATTATTACTTCAGTGCTATATTGTTTATGGAAGTAAAAGCACGTTAATGCTTCTCAGGAAGCATAGATAAGCCTGTGTGATGTTAGTAATGCCAAATGCTTGATGTCTTAAAAATGTAATTAGTTAATTTTGACTACGTATAAACTAAATGGTATGTACTGTTTTGTTTGGTGTCACTATCCTGAAGTTTTGCTGTTCTTCAGAGAACAGACTAAGTAAAAACTAACAGAGGATGACTATGTTTCTCTTTCATGTTTACAGGAATGGTGGTTGTCTAGTAGTGCCACTTCAAAAGTGTGTGAGGATAAGAGGACTGCCTACAGAACACAGCAAGCCTCTTCTATTTGTTTTAAGGTGGAGGTGGAAGTATCTTACTGTCTTTTGATTTTCTCAGGGTTACACATCGTTCTGGAATGATTGCATCTCCTCAGGATTGCGTGGCTGCATGCTAATCGAATTGGCATTGCGAGGGCGTCTTCAGCTAGAGGCTTGTGGAATGAGACGCAAAAGTCTATTGACCAGAAAGGTAAGTGGTGGAAAGTGATCACGTTTGCTTTTGTGTCGCGTTCCAGGCAATGCAGTAGTTAGAAATTACAATCAGTTGTAAGGAAAAGCTTTTTTTCTTTTTATGGGTTTAGACATTCTGAGTAGTGACTTAGGTTACAGATACAATTAGTAACTAAACTGTTTCAGTGGTGAGCTGAAGGGCTTTGTAAAATCTTCTGTACTTGTTCTCAGTTCCTGTTAGTTCTCTTGATGTGTTCCTGCTGCTGCTGGGAGCCTTACACAATCAGCTGGCAGTGGTTGTGGCCGGGGTATGGTGACAGCAGTTAGTGCTGGGAGCCAGCAGCACCAGTTGTAATCTGCCCAAGGAACTGGCTTTTGCAATATTGGTGAGATGTGGGCTGGGGCTGAGACGGACAGCTAACTGACAGCGAGCCAGATGTATCCTGCAAGCCACCAGTCAGTGCTGGTGTACACAGTACCCTGTGCATGGTATGCTTTGCACTGCATGGGAAGGAAACATCTTTGTACCTTGGGCCCCTGAGAGCGCAAAATTATCTAGCTAAAGCATGTGACTGGTATGTTAAATTGGTTATACTCACTGACCTTTAAGATGGGCAAATTTTTAAGGTTCTGTATTGAATTAGGCTGAAGATTTGAAGCTTTAATTTATTGCTTTTGCTGCTGGATTTTTTTTCCTTAATACAGAATGTGCAAAGTCATACCACTAGAAGAATTTCTACTTCATCAGCATTAGTGGATTCTTGTAAAATAAGTTTATTGAATACACGGTCAAATATTTATATCCACCACAAATAATTTCTCTTTCATAGCCCGTTTCCTTGTCAATATTACGCTTATATTTTTTTTTAAAGGAAAGCTTCCAAATTCCCTAACCTTCTCCCAGCTTCCTTCTCCTCTAAAGAATTGAACCTCTGTTCAGGCAAACAGCTCCTAGTTCTTTTAGCTTCATTTAGGCATATTCAGCACTGATGAGATTCTACATTTTTTTTTTTTTTCCCACAAAGCTTTTGGCTCCTTAGGCATACAGGAATGTTCTTCAACAGTTACTTTCTTTATATGCAAACCTTGTCAGGTCCGTCTAACTGAAGTTTTAACTGCATTTTTTTTAGGAAAATGGAGAAATAACCAGTGCTTATCTTTACTACAGTGTACAATGCAAATTCTTGTCTGCCTCCCCTCCTTTTTTTTCCTAATTTTATCATGTGATTTTTGGGGGTGAGTCTGTTGGTTTTTTTTTTCTTAAGGAGAGCTAAAAGCTACCTAATACAGTATTCAATGCTTTGTTCTTCTTGTTGTTGTAACAAAATGTAGAGATTTTTTTTTTTTTTTGCAGGCAGGAGCGTTCTATGGAAAAGACCTAATATTAAATTCAAATGAAGATTGATTTCTGCTTATAGAATTTCATGCAAGTCAAATCCCTAACTTCTGATACATATGATATTTCTTCTGTCCTGCCCCATCTCTCAGTTTAGAAATCATTCTCTTTTTTTTATTATTTTTATTTTATGCAAACTCTTGCGTTGTTTAACATGAAATTGCAGTCTTGTTCCCATATTTGCTGGATTTATGTGCCTCAGGTCTACCAAGTGTCCACCTCCACTCTCTTTGGTACAAACTTGCAGGCTTTGCTTGCTTTGACCTTATTTTTTTTTCCTTCTGTGTATTAAATACCGTGGTTAGTGAGTGGAATGAGCTGTCTAGTTGTATACAAGGTTGTGATTCAGTGAGGCAGCAATATCACTTTATATAGCATCTGCACCTCAAGCTAACCCTTCTTCTGCCCTGCCCCAGACCTTTCTGGGACTTTGTGGGAAGGTAGAAGCTCCTGAAAACTCAAAGCTCTGATGTGTGTCTCAAAAATTCTGTATCTTCCAGCCATGGTCTGAAGGCAGGCATTTGTTTCGTTTACTTCAGTTGGTGCAGCAGCTGTGAAGGGTAGTCCCGTCTTTGCAAGGAAGCTTAGTATTTTTGCAGTCTCTCTTTGGTTTTTACTACTGTTCATGTAGCCTTGTCAGGTCATCACTCTGTGTGAAAACTAATTCACAATTCTGATCCATTGAATTTTTACTTGGATCATTTTCTTGGTCTTGTCATGAGGTGTGACTCAAGTAATAACTGAGAAGAAGAGTAGAGCTGCTTCTTTGGGCGGTAGTACAGATAAATAAATATGCTTCAATGCTGGAGCCGAATGAGACTGAGAAAAAGTTTGGCTTGAGAGTATATAATCACTGCATTGTTTTAGAGTTGTATCTATTGATGGCATCACTGCTGGAAACAAATAAATGAAAGCTGAGGTTTCTATGTAAATAAAGCTATTTCTAAGACTAGTGGTTATTGAAGGTAGAAAATGGCACTCTGTGCTGCCTTACTGTGTCAGAAAGTAAAACCGATAATTACATTTTTTTGAAATAAAAGAAATCTCAACAAATCCTTGGCAGATTAACTTTGTATTTTAAACTGATAATTCTGAGTGATTCACGCATGAGTGAATTTTTTCCTCATAATTATTATTAAAACTAAATAATGAAGAGTTTACTCAAAGTCAATGCATGAGGTGCTTCATCTTTAGCATTGCGTAATTGCAGAGCTTCATTGTGGAAAATGCAAATTAAATGCTCTGCATAATTGAAATGTTCATAGCAGTCAGATACCAGGCAAAGCTAATATGTGATAAATTGATGAAAAATTGGAATAAAGAAATACTTCCTTAATAGGGCTAAGGATCATCATCTGTGAAGAACCAGGCTCTTAGCTTCTTTCTCTACTTTAGCTCATCTATTAAAAAAAGCAAAATACTCCCCTTGAGGATACTTAGTCTTCTGTGATGATCCAATTCACAAGATGCCGTACCAACTCAATTTCCCACTTTTCTTGTGCTCTAATTAACCAAGAGACATTGATCAATAAATTTTCATTCAAGAAAGAGCAGATCAGTGAACACAGGAGAGAGGTGGCTGAGCTGCCATTACTGCCCGTCTCCATGAGCTGAGAAAGGGAGGAGGAAAAGAAATACTGGGCAGGTATAAATCAAAATGCTTTTGTTTCAGGGGAAGGATAATTGGAAGAATCTGTACAGTAAATGTTCACTGTAGCGGAGAATGAGTGCTTTATTGCCTGGCTGCAAAGAATGGTAAACTTGGAGACGAAATTGCTGGGTTTTGTGGCTTCACGAGAGCTTATGGTGTCCTGACTGAGTTGAATGGCAGAGTGTGTCCTTCCTATCAGTCTTTGCTCTAATGCCTGTGTGTTTAGTCTCAGACTGTCATCATGGATTATATTCAAGCTAACTTCTTAAACTTCCTTGCAGTGGCAGTAAAAAGTACTTTTAACTGCGAATAAGCGAGGAAATCTGTTTTTTAAACTTCTTAAGAAATCTTTTTTTTTTTTTTCTTTTCAAAAATGCTCTGAAGTCCAGGATATATCTCTTCAGTGAGGGGTATATGTGGTGGTGGCTGTTTTGTACAAAACACGTCGATAACTTGACTTTGCATCTTAGTGAAGTGGTGCATAGTAGTAGGTTACCAATTGCAGGAGGCTGGAACTATCCACTATAACTAAGGTTACAGTGAAATTAATCATCTGGGACACTTCAAAGAAACTAAAATTTTGCCAGAATGTCAGTTTTTAAAGGAAGTAAAGATGAATATGTGTTGAGTGTTTTTTGGCTATTTTTTTTTTAAGGAATACGTGAAAGGTGGCTATTAGTTGAGCAGTATGTAGCAACCAAAAACCCAACTTTAAATATACTCAATATTATATACTCAAATAATATACTCAATATACTCATAACCTCAGTACAATATATTTACTTGAAATTAAATAATAGAAACTTTCAAAAGTTTAGAAAACACGGTACAAAACTGGAAGATACTATATGTTCTTAAAAGTGGTTAATGACATTTTTGAGTGAAGCTACACTACGAGCTTGTAAATCAGAAATACAATGTGTTATGTGTGTTTAGTTTCAAGTAGGGATTGTCTGGACTAAAATCCTAAACTCCTGATTGCTACCCACTTTGCAAAAATATTTTATATGCTTTATTTTTATATCTGAACAAGCCTAGTTCTTTTTAACCTGTCATTGTTGACAGTTTCATTCTTGGTGATTTAATAAAATTTAATTTTTAGCACTTTATATATACTGTCTAAAATGGAGATAATATTCTAGCTATGACCTGCTAGGTATTCAATAAGATCTTTCATACAATTTTCCTGTTAATACAGCTTAGAATGAAATTTTCCCTTTGCCAAAAGACTTGGTTTTTGTTGATTTGTTTGTTTTTTAGTCTACTGCTGGAATAACTACATGTTTTTTGTCTGCATTCTACATTAGGAACTCATTTATTGTATCATATTTGTTCCCTGTTTTTCACTCTGACTGTAATACTTTGCATTTCTTTCTGATTTTATCTCGTTGTCCTTGGACACATCTCCAGTTAAGGATCACCTTGCCATTATGAAGCTGTCCTAACATTGCAAATCATTTCTGTTCAGTGTTATCTACAGACTCTATAACAACATGTTCTCCTCTTCTATTGTTTGTAGTAAGAATTATTAGAACTACAGAACTAAATTTGGGGTATATTTCAGTGGAACACTTAAAGATTTTACTGACTGGTAACAAGCATCTTTCTGATTACTGGGAAGCTTTACTAAAAATAAGACTTTGTATCTAATGCTTCTCCTTTATTTGTGGAATTGTTTTGATGTGGTTAAGTTTTTCTTTGTTTCTTGTTAGCACTTCATATGCATCAGGTAAAAAGATAACTTATAAAACAATTTAAATTGTCATATTTAATCATTATTTTCATAAGCAGCTTTGATGCTGTAGTAATTCTTCCTTTCCTAAAGAAAGTTTTTTTTTTTTTTTTTGAGGGGGGAGGTTATTTTTTTTTTTAAAAAAAATAAAAATATATTGACTTGAGCTAATTAATTCCATATGTTTTTAGTTTGGTGCTGTTGTCTTTCTAAACAGAGGAAAAAAAGGTATTTGTACATGGTTGATACAACTGCCTGTACTGGTAAACAAGCAGGTACTCAAGTTCTTAAAATTTATTATGTTCCTGTGAATGGTTTTCTTTCTCCTGTGCTCTCTTCAATTGAATCATTTTAGAATTTATTAAATGACAAACATAATCCCCTGTAATATGTAATGTCATCTCTTGTACATATATTGCCTAATATGTATGTATTAACTCTTAGTGAAGAGAATGTAATATTGCTGGTCAGCATGTTCTTTGGAGCTGTAAAACTTACAGGTGTTGTCTTGAACCTATTTTTATCTGCTGATCTATGGAAGAAAAACCAGTTTTTCTGTTTTTTTTTTTTTTTTTTTTTTTTCAGTTTCTAGTTGATTTCTCAGTTTTCATGTGGCCTAATTGTTTAATACTGCAGTATTTTGAATAAATTGATTTGAAGCAGTAAAATAGAGTGCCATCAGAGAGCAGTTTAACACTATAGTATACTTTGTTTTGAAGAGGAAGTGAAGGGCTTAGGTCAGTGGATTACATTCCTTAAAAATATGTATATATATAAAAAAGGTGTTAAATATGTATGATTGCTATAAGTTTAGTTAATTAGCCTTTAATTTAGGTTATAGATGACTGATTTAATATTGCCTTTTGTTATTAAAATCTTGAATAGTTTTTTAACAACTAGATATTTAAAAATATATATTCTTACAGATTTGTCACTTTTAAAAGTTTTCCTTTGTTCTCATAACAGGTAGATTTTTCCTGTGTTTTGTTGTTGGATGTCTGTGTTATACGAACTAGGTGAAAATACTGCGTTTCATTCTGTCTTAGGTGATTTGCAAGTCAGATGCTCCTACAGGGGATGTTCTGCTTGATGAAGCTCTGAAACACATAAAAGAGACCCAACCTCCTGAAACAGTACAAAATTGGATTGAACTGCTTAGTGGTAAGCCTTGGACATACCATATTTGCTCTTTTCCCCCTCAATGTGACATCGCTAGAGACTACACTGCAAGATTTTAGAGAAGAAATTATGCAAAAGTTTAATTAGTCTGTTCTCTAGAGTAGTCTCTTCTTGATTGTAGCCTTTAATCAAACATAAGCAACTGTGTCCTTTGACTTAAGTTGGTACAGAAAGGATCTAGATGTAAGTGTCAGACAGCATTTCAACTCTGTCCAAGAGGTGTCTTCTGCTGAATCCAAAGTGAATCAGGGCTGTGCCCTGGAGATGTGTAACTGCCTTCCTCTGTAACTGGCAATGAGGGGTAGTGGAAATTTAGAGTATATTCGTATGGATTCAGTATTCAGAGCTTTTTGATAAGGAAAGAAGAGGAGCCCGCTGTTCCTGCGTAAAAACTGAGGCAGAAAATTCAGCCATCAACCACAGAGAAACAATGAAGAGGAGTTCTGTTTTTCTATTAACTGGAGAGATGTAATATATCTTCAACATATATTCCAATGTCATGTATTTCTAGTTGTTCAAAACAAAGGCTTCAAAAGGAGCACTTAGTGCACAGCTTTTCCTGTAAAGGAAATTAAAATACATTAAACTGCATAAATTAAACTGAAAAGACCAGTGATCAAAAGCATGTAATGCTTTTTTTTTTTTTTTTTTTTCTGTCACCAAAATTTATTACCAAGGCTTGGCTGTTTTTACAAAACACAAAATGCAGCTTCCTTGGAGGAGATCAGAGCTGCACTTCAGTTATATGAGCAATAGCAGGGAGGGAATTGCTGTTTTGTCAACAACATAACTTTGGGAGGTAGGGGGTAATGAGACTTGAAGTTGTTCATCTAAATATGTTTGTTACTTGTAACAAGAGATAAATGAGTTTCAAAAATGAGCAAAACCTCTCCAGCTTTCTCTGCCTTCTTGTTTTCATTACGTTCTTCCTATTCCTCCTGTACCACATGAAATAGCCTTCCTTGTACTTTAATATTAAACTTGCTCAGCCAGCTCATACTCTGTGTCCTTGCCACTCCTTCCTTCCTGTCCCATGAGTGTTTTGCCAGTGAGAGAGAACAAAACGTTTCTTGTCAGTAGGGGGCACGGCTGCTGCACATCCCTGCAGTCTAGTCTGTTGTGGCTCAGCTCTCCTCCACTTTTACAGCTTGCAAAAACAATTCTTTTTCTCCGCCCAAATACGTAATTTGCACTGACCTTGTCTCCCATGGAAGAGCACATCAAGTTAGTACTGACTCGAAAAAGGTCAACTAATGAATGAACAATGCTGTAGGTTTCCTTGAGGCATGAGCCTGCTAAGCCTTTTCTTTGGGAAGATCATGATTGGTGCTGTGGCTGAGACTTGGATCAATCCTTTTTATTTGCTCATGGGTATTTAATTACTAGTTCTTTGATGACATCAGGGTTCTTTGCATTTCCCATAGTTAAGGGAACTGCCCTGTGATTTTTCTTTAAAGTTTTACTTTATGGCTGGATCCTGGAAAATAGCTATTTCAGACATAATTATCAGAGATGCAAAGAATACTGCTTAAAGTTCTAGTACATACAAGTTCAAAGCCATCATGGAAATACTTGTATGGACATTTGAGGCTGTGTTTGTCAGGCTGATGTTGTTCATAAGATCACTAAGGGAAGCAAGTATAGGAAATACCGAAGTTCAGATCAAAATGTCAGGTCTTCCTGCAGATGTAATAAATGTTACACCGTTACGTCTGTGTAATGGTGGAGATTGGTCACAAGGTGTCAGCACAGTACTGATTTTTATTATCACATAGAGGCATTCACCTGACAAATTTAGAAGCATCTAGGAAATAACCTTTGCTATGGGGAACACTAAGGAGACTGCCTTTTGGGGAGGCAGTGGTGGCTGGCATATGATAGTTTCATTCATGGTCAAGCTAGGAAATCACACCTTGGTGAGGTGTAGGACCTACAGGGACTTGCATAGCTCAGGCCTGGGTAGGTTCTTTACCTTTCACTATGCAGTTGGTGTCACCTCCTTTCTGTACTTAACCTGGCTGTTACGTAGATGCAGTTTGTCACTTTTCATCACAATGAGAGAAACCTTAAATTCATCTGTTTTTTATTATTGTTATTAAAAGTTAACCAAAGATTAGCTTTCTAAAATAAACACAAGTTGCTATAGAAGTTGTCATGTTGTTTATGGAAAAAACACTTCTACATAAGAAATACTTAATGCTGTTTCTGCCCTTGCCTCTTAAAGAGCATAGGCTCTTTAATATCAGGAGGAGATTTGAGTACGTCAGGTAAACACTAAGGTAAGCTGGACCTAAAAACTTGAGCTGAAGTAAATTTCTAAGAAGAATTTCTTGGTGCTTAACAACTTCAGTTTTATCAGTAGCTCGTGGTGTATTATTTTGTGCTTTTTGAATTCCTTTAAGTGCGTGTGCATACTCTGAAGCACCCATTTGTCCTGCCATAACAGAAAGAAATATTTTTTATAGAAACATCAAAGCCCACCTCAACACGAGCGCTCTTGTGTACATCCCCCCACCCATGCTCACAAGGTGCTTGTCTGTTTCACCTTGGAGGGAGCAGAAATGGAAAGAAGAGCACAAACCTGAAGAAATAAGAGAAATGAGGAGGGCATATGGGACAGGTGTACGTTAGCTTGTCTTTGTGACAGAAGGAATGGTGAATACATCTTCCGGTCCCTGAGTTGACAAAGACTGAGCAGACAAAGTTGGAGGATTTTAAAATTTTTAAAATTTTTATTTTTATGGTTACTGTTTAAAAAAAAGTCTTCATGACTGATTCTTTGTCAGTACAGGAGTGCTTATTTGTCATATCCTTCCTCAAGACGTGGCTTAGCTAGTATTGCATCCCAGCTTTAAATGAACACAAACTCCTCAAAGAGGCTCTCATGGTCTCGGCCTCTATGTGTGTATCTAGATGGGTCAGAGATCAGAGAAATGCTGACATGAGCACGCTATCTTACTGTTATAGTCAGCTATATGAATTTGACAGCTCATTCTGCACCACAGGAGGGGAAAAAATTGCTGTAGTAGTACAGCTTAGATTTTGCCTGACGGTTGGCTTTTTTGTTTGCTTTTTTTAGGTGAAACATGGAACCCATTAAAGTTGCACTACCAGTTACGAAATGTCCGTGAACGGTTAGCTAAAAATCTAGTGGAAAAAGGTGTACTGACAAC
>CM021797.1:10579240-10633026 GCA_011076525.1 Nettapus auritus | reverse complement strand
GGTGCTGCGGGGAGGGGGCTTAGCGGGGCTTGGTGCCCCCCCCCCCGCTCCGGTTGGGGGCTGCCCCCCGCCGGTACCGACCTGCTCCATCCCCCCCGGGCTCCGTCCCTGGGGGTCGGTGGCTGTCTCCCCCATTGCCCTGGGGGCTCCATCTCCTGGGGTCTGGAGGGTGCATCCCACAACTTTGGGACTGGGGTGCTTCCCCTCCCCACCGGGGTGTCGGTGGGGTGCTTTTCCCGTGACTCATGCCCACGGGGGTGCATTCCCCGTGGACCAGGAGGACCCCGTGCCCTGGGGCCAGTGGGTCGCATCCCCGTGTAGGTCAATGGGCACAGCCCCACAGGTGCTGTTAGGGTCCATCCCTCCAGGATTGGGGTGGTTTTATCCCTGCAGGGCTCAGTGGGGTGCATCTCCTGAGCTGGGGGTGCTTGTGGGGTCCCCTTTTGCCCTGCCTTTGCTTTGCTGACCCCCGTGCACCCACGTGGAGGGCAAGGATCTCCGTCGCCTGCCGTGACGTGCTGTGGATTAGGTCCTGTGTGTGTGACTGTGTCGCGGTGCAGCCTGGCTCTGGGATACGGGCAAGAGGGGTGGCAGTCCCTTAAATCCCCCGTCTTACTCCCCCCCCCCCCACCTGCCTGCATGCAGCAGTCTGATAAAATCAGACAGCATGAAACATCTGGCTGATTTTATTATTATTATTTTTTTTTCCCATCCATAATCATCAGAAAGAAGTTCTCTGTGTCATTAAACACTCCTGTCCACACACGGCAGGCTGTGGTATACGCGGTGTTGTGAGCCTGGGAGCGGCTGAGGATGAGGTGAGGGAGAGGCAAACATCGCGAGCCGACCGCAAACTCCAAAGTTAGCTGTGCTGCCTCTCCTTTGGGTGGCCGGGGTCCTCTGTACTACCTGCCCCAGCCTGTACCTCTGGGATCATTCTGCTTGGCTGCCGAAAGCTCTGGTGCCCCTTTGAAGGTGCCATAAAGCTATAAATGAGCTTAACGTAGCCCATGCCGTTAACCTCAGTGCTTCCCCTCAGTAGCCTTTTAATGAACTGCAGCCCCCCCAGATTTCCCCTGGCGTGCTGCCAGGTCCCTGCTGCTGGCAGGGAGAGCGAGGAAGGGAAGGAGACAACCCTGGGACACCCTTGCTCCCTGTCCCCTCTGCGCTGCTGGGGTGTTGGTATGAGGGGTCCACAAGCTGTGGTGGGTGCAGTGGGCTCACGTGCTGTCCCTGAGTTCCCTGCATCATCCTCTGGGCTTCAGCAGAGCCGTCAGGATTTGGGCAAGGGCTTGGGATTCGTCTGCCCCTAGCAAAGGAGCAGCTGCGAGATCTCGTTAAACTTGCCTGCTTTGGTCGAAGTTCCTTTACCTTCATTTTAAGGCAAATGGCAACACCTGTGTGCCCCCTGCAACCCTCCCTTTCATGCCCAGGATGCAGAGATTGTGCTAATCCCTCCAGAGCACTCACCAGCTTTACTGTTTGTTCGTGGAGTGGCTTGTCCCCCTCTTATGTGGTTCTTGCACTGGGCACGGTGTCTTTTGGGTGGCCGAAGCTCACAGTGTGTGGAAGAATAGCCCGCACTATTACTGAGTTAATTTTCTGAAAAACAAAATGCTTAAATGCAAATAGGATGTAAAGCGTGTCTTTGAAGTCTTTTTTTTCCCCCTAAAATTATTCAATGCTTAGCCTGGAGGAAACCTATTTTTTCACTTTTATAAAACTCACCCATGATTTACAGAAGTAGGATGTGATTTTTATTTTTATTTTTTAATTTAAAATAAGAGCTAAAAGTCTTTTGATTTTTGTGACATGGGGCCTTTTTATGTTACCTTTACAATGTTGGTGGAGGATTGCTACTCTACAAACCATGAGTGGATGTTCACACTGGAAAGGCTTTCCTAGAAATGAGGAGAGCGATCTCACCGAGCAGGTATCTCCTGCAGGATTGTTTGGCAATGCTGGTGAAGTCAAGCGTCTGTGTTGTAAGGGCCAAATTTAAAAGGACTTTAGAGTTACACGTCCTCATGGTATTGCAGTCGGTGTCTTGCTAGATTTTCAGTAGCTTCATAGAATAAAGAAATGGCTCCAGGCAGGAGTCTGGCTGGGTGCAAGAGTGCATGGCGATGGGAGGCTTTAAAGTAAGGTCCATCCAGCTTAGCTCATCTGCACAAGGTTTGTGAAACACTTTGCTCAACTTATTTTAAGTAAAATTGGCTCTACTTTCTGCCTTTAAAATACAAGTTGTGAAATCTGTGAAAAAAAAAATGTCTTGCTTTTATTTTTGTTACTGTTTTGGCCGTAAATCTTGTATAAACCACACGCTTTGGCTCTTGAAAGGTCAGTCTAGTTGCCCTAAGTCAAAAGTTGTGGATTTTAGCCACAGAAATATACAAAAAGGTCTTATAATGCAGGCACACTTGCAAATTGTTTCTTTATGCCATTGCTAAACATATGTTCCTGTGCTATATTTGTACACATTTCTATACTAATATTTCTAAATGCCTTCAGTATAGGGCTTGTTCTTTCTCCAGGTTTCCTGCAGGTGCTAATAGGTTCTCAACATTGCATTCTTACCCCAAATGGGTCCACGCCACTTACAAACTCCATTAGACAAATGCAGAATTAAAAATATATATATATATAAAATAGAACTGGTCAGCATTAAAAGTCAGGAAATACTGAGACTGAGACTCCAACAGCAATATTAACTTGGCTGCAGTGCACATCCTGTGAGCTCTTTAATGGCATACGTCTCATAATGTAAACAGGAATAAGCACGTAGATTAATATATGCAGAGAGAGAGCAGAAAAGAGCATTTTTCTGAACTTGACCCCCATGTCCATGTGAGAGCTGGCTGCTGCGTAGAGCCTGGGAGAGCCTGGTACTGCCTTGCACCGTGCTGGGCACCGGCTCGGACGTACCTGCCTGCTGATGGAGTGAAAATGACAGCAGTGGATGAGTAAACTGAGGTTTGTTTCTCTTGTAACTATATCATTTTAATGAACTGCTTTTTGTTCCCTGTGGTCTGTTGGTTGTATGGTGTATGATCTTTAAAGTGTTACTTGTTCTGTTATTCCCGGCTGGTGTGTCCAACCTGCTGGGCTTGCACCCATGTGCTGCAGTAACAGTTCTTCTGGCTAATTTTGGCTGCATTATGTACAAAAGTGATTACCTGAACATTGTGCTTTAACACAGATCCGCATGGACCAAGCATTATTGCTCTGAATGTTGTGTTGTCTTCATTTAAAAATTGCCATACGAATACATTGCACTGAGCTGATGCATTTAGCCTGAAGGTCGAGGAGTCTCATCTGACCTTAGCCATGTCACAAGGCATCGTATCTCATGCAGCTCCCGCTGCACGGAGCCTGAGGTTTGCATGTGATGTGGAGCCAGCTAAGGCAGCCTGTGGTGGTTCAGCAGCGGCTCCCAGCAGTGGCAGAGGTGGTTCAGGTGAATAAAATTAATTTGTGGTTACTACCTGGAATAAAACAATTACAATTTTTCTGTTTAAAAAGGGCTCCTCATCTATTGCCGGTGCGCTGATATTACTATCTTGCTTTGCAAAGGAGGCAGGAGCAGGCCTGTAATTCCACAAGCTAATGCTTCTGCTGTCATACCTGCTTAATTGCCATGGCTCCTCTTTGGTGCAGCCTCCCAAATAGGCTGCTGTGGTAAGGTATGCCAGCTGTGCTTAAATTTCATTACTGTTTGCTGTGGCCAGCACTTGATTAATTTTCCCTGTGGCGTTAGACAGTTAGCAAAGGGGATTAGTACCTGGGTGGGTTACAGCATTTATTGTGTGTGCTTAATCTAAATTCCTCTCAAAATGGAATTGTATTAAACTAATTTGGCAAAAACTTTGAAATGACACCAAGGCTACTTTTGGTAATTGATTTTTTTTTTTTTTTCCCAATCGAATAACTGTGCATTATTAAAATGACGGTGATTCACACCACCAGAGCTGTTCAGATCAGGCAGTGTCAGGATCCCCCTGGGTTTTGGCTTTGGCCATTTTTGCCTGGTGGGAAGAGCAGGTAGGCAGGACGTTGGGTCCCCTCATGGGGAGTGGCCAGGTGTCCTCTGTCAGCTCTCAGAAATGGAGTGGTGCCTGTCAGGATTCGTGCGGGGGAGGTTTCCAGAAAGAAAAATGGAGAAAGTGAAGAAAACAGAGTCTCTGGCTGGATTAAAGACTTGTGAAACTTCCGCCACTCTGCAAAAAAAAGCCCACAATTTGACAGAGCAGAGCCATCCTCCCTCTCTCAGACCAGCACAAAAATCTATTCAGTATTACATTTTAATCATATTCCACACAAAAGACTTTTGCTGTGCTGTTTAAAACCCAGCCTCCTTTTAGCCTGTGCTCTGTCGGGATGTTTTCATCTGAAATGGACTGCTGCGGCTGACTGGAGCAGTCTGAAAAAACAGTGCTAACCTTCCTTCCTGACACTTCAATCATGCCATCCACTGTGTGAAACTAGGGCATAAATGCATTAACGCTTGTCACTGGGAAGAAAATCCCATCCGTGATGGGGACCAGAAGAGAGTGATTCTTAGATTCATGATACAAATCGGTTCATTATTTATTTCAATCAAAGTCTGTAGGTGCTGTTATAATGAAAAATTGAAGCGCACTTTGCAGAATAAATGTGAGCTGACGCTGCGCCAGCCCCAAAGCCTTCCTGACCTACAAAAGGAAGGAGAGCTTTGATGCTCACTTCCCTCTCCGCAAAGTCTCAGACGAGCAGGCTTTGCCCAGAAGATTGACAGAGTCAGGCCCTATTAAAACAGATGCTGAACACTCTTTGGTTGCTGTTGTGTTCCAGGGAAAACATCCTGCTGCTGCCTCCCGGTGTTAGACATCTGCTCAAGAGCATCTGTCCAGCTGCTTGGTCTTCTGTAAATGCTGCGGCATGCACTGGATACTGGCTTACCAGTACCACCATCCCATTGCAAGATGTCTGCAAGTTCAGCAATGTTCCCACCTTCTCGGCCTCCAGGGCAGATGGGCAAAATGCAGCCCATTTGGGAGCAGGGTTCCCCTGGCCTTCAGCTGTGTGCAGATGTAGCTGCTGTATAAATCATCCATCGCCATCTGACCACAACTAAGGGGTTAACGCACCGCTGCTTCTCTCTGCTCCTGGAGCAAAAGTGATTGCCTAGTGGAGCGGGGTAGGTCTGGCTGTGATACTGAGTTACACATTTTAGTGGTTGTGGTGGTCTTGGGATAACCCAGGAGTGTGATCTGTTGGGGTATTTGTGTCTTTTTCAGTATAATCGAAGATCAAGGAGAGACTTCAAAACAGTGTGTGTTTTGAGAGAGTTTCTGTCTGAAGTCCATACCAAAAGGCAGTGCTCAAAGTCTTTCCTTACTTAATGCAAGCCTAATGCTCTGACGCAAACGGTATAGCCCCAGCATCTCCTCAGTGTCCCTTGTGGTAGCACAGGACCTGTGGCAGCACCTTGCTTGTTGTAGTGTCTGGCCATCATCCCATCAGCTTCAATTGGGGCTGGCAGGAGCTCTGATGGCAGCTGACCTCACATTGAAGACTAAAGCCCCTGTCTGGTCCATGCTCAACTGCCAGTATGAAGGATGTCAGATGACAAGTGGGACAGGTATTAGATGTTAACCAGCTGTTTGGCTTTAAAATATTAATCCTGCTCTTATGCTTTTTCTTACCTGTTTTCCCAGCATGACCATGTTTGAAGGACTGGAGGCTTTCATGACTGATTACCTGTCTCATGGTTATCCATAGCCCAAATCTGCAGTGCCAGCTCTTGACCACTCACAGGTATTTCTGCTGGGAACGTGCTCACCATGTTTATGCAGGAATACAACCTTGCGGGTGAGCTGACTTCAGGCCAACTTCCAGTTTTCCTTCCAGGCTCACAGCAGCATAGACTATATTAGCCTTCCTTTAATCATCTTCCCCACCCTTTGCTCTTCTAGTCTTCGCAGCAGAAAAACAAAGCATCTCATCCACACCACTGAGCAACTTTCCTCCATATGCATTGTATTTGTATCCTCCGCTACTTGGGATGAAGAGCTGAGCAGGGTACAATGGGGCCTGGGCAGTGGCATGAGATGTGTCACATCCTATTCCAGCAGCAATCCACCTCCCATTTTTCATGGAGTAACACACCTCCTCCCCTTTCTTCTCTGAATAAAACCACAGGCATTGCCAAGTGGAATTTCTGTCCCATAGCTCATCTGGAAGTAAATAAATGCAGCAAACAAATGGGTGGCACTGCTCCAAAAGGCACGGTTATCCCGGCTGGTGTGCTGTCGCCCCTGACAGGTGTGGGGCTGCGGGGAGCTGGGTGTGATGGGCTTGCCTTGGCCCACAGCCTTTCCTTTCAGCCCATGCCAACGTGTTCATCAAAGGAGGTAAACCTCCACGCAGTGCCTAGCCGTAAGCGTGGTGAATGACAGCTCCTGGTTAACTCAGATGGAAAAGGCCTGCTGGGTCATCTAGCCCTTTGCTCTGCTTCCAAAAGGATCCTTCCTAATTAAAGCATGACTGGTGATTGCAAGATGTCTTGTTTGGGTGTTTTAATAAATTACCACCCTCCCTGCAAAAGAGAAAGTGTATTTACTAATGTGGCTGTAAACGTCTCGGCTGTGGGGTGGTTATTTACTGCACTATTTTAATGCAAATGTTTGTCGTGGTTTGCATTGATCATACAGGCTGCACACACAAATTTTATTTGTGGTGTATTTAGGCGTAGTTTTTCGTCCTTCCTGCTGTATCTGTTCCACCGTACATTGTGCAACAGAAACTGCTTGATGTGTAATTGCCTGTCACTCAAGTGCCATTTTACAGCCTAGAAATATATCAATGAAAATATTCTCCCTCCTCCAATTAATTCTGAATCTGAGGGATGAGTTATTCCTATCTGTCTGGAGAACACTCTCTTAAATCATTTGGTACTTCATTCATGTATTTACTTTTTAAATGTATTCTAAATGAAAGGTAATGGCCTGTATTTATAACTGTAGTAAGGAGCATTCATCGGAAGGACCGTGGCACTCCTGGTGTGGATGCAGCTTGAGTGCTCCAGTCTGATGGATGTGAAATCACCAGTCGTGTTGTGAGAGGCTCATATGCTGCCAGAAAGCCTGCAGCTACCCTCTTGTAATGCATGTCCTAGAGTGTAAGGTAGGGAAAGGTTTGGAGATCACAGCTGCACTTTTGCCCAGTGAACTATTTGTTGAAGTTTGTGCATTTGTCCTAATCTCTGTATCTCCTGAGTGCCTCCTCTGTGGGTGTGGGCAAGCATAAAAAATCGTGGCTCTGCTTGAGAAATGTGGAAACCCTCTAGAGCTGATATTTCCAATTTGGAGTGCTCATCTGGTACAATGGTGGCTTTTCTCTGTACCGAGACTTTGGAAAAATGGAGTCTGTGAGTGGGAAGTCCTGCTTTGAAATAGCCTGCTTTGTGAATAACATTTTTATCTGCAGCCTTTTAATACCTCCTGTAGATGGGACGATAGCTCAGAGATAATTGCTCCGATGGCACGCAGGAATCGTTACGGGTTGGAAGACAGGATGTGGCATCTGTTAATATCTGTCCTCGGCGTTCAGTGGGGATAATCCTACCTCAGGGTAGGGGATCCCTTTAAGTCTGATGGAGCTCAGAGTAGATGCTGATTGATTTAGGTACCAAATCTGTAGTGATTAAAACTATTTGTTTGGGTCTTGTAAGCACAGAAAGAAATATATAAAAAAGTTTGGAGACTTTTGAACTTTATGTATTATTTGATTATCAAGACACTTTTATTTTAGCTCCTGGCAATTATACCACAGTGAGCTCGCACTCATAGGACTATGCCTGGATTCGTTGACTTCCATTGTGGGTGTGAGCGAGGGAGAGGGCTGCAACTTGTTCTAAGAACTACTCTAAGCTGCTAAGACTGATTACAATTGCATGCTTTTAATTGTTAGTTGAAACATTAACTTGATAAAGGCTGGAAGGACAACAGAAGTGACTGTCATAACTGAGCTCCAGCTCTTCAGTGGAAGACCTAAGACTGGCCTTAAAAATACCTGGTCTCATTTTGGGCTGCTGTTGCCTGAAGTTTGCCTGGCAGCATGGACCATGGGAAGTGGTTGATTTGTGAAGTCCGTTGTGTAAGCTGTGAGCACAAACTCTTGTGTAGGTTGTATTAAGTGTCCACATCCCTTACTTGTGGAAAAAATGATCCATTAGGGCCCATTTCTGCTAGAGCCAGAGCAAACATGGAACAAAGAGCCTGTAGCTCCTACAGTCATCTTCTTTTTTTTCAGTTTCAGCTCCCATCTATTTATTTTATTAAGCTGCTGGCACTGCAGGAATGGTTCACTCTTCTGCTGCTGCAGATGGAAACTTTCTGTTTGCTGGGAGGCATAGCTGCAACCTGTAGTTGGCAGCTTGTATCGAGGGGCAAACTGCAATTCCAGTTTAAATGAGGTGCTGTTTTTCTTAAATAAGAACTTGTTTAAAAGGAATCAGGCTAAAAACCAAGAAAGAGTCTTTACAGAAGAGCTTCCAGTCTATACTTGGCCTGGGGGGATGTGTACAGGTTGCCAGCGTTTGGGAGAGGTGACCTTTCACAACGACGTCCCTTTCTCCTTCCCGAAACTGTCCAGGAAGCAGCAGGTTCTCAGTTCCCCTAAATCTGGCCAAATTCTGAAATGAGAGTGAGAAATGTGGTCTAGCTTGTGTTGACACAAAGTAAATGTAGATTTTCTGAGACCTGTATGTTTTGATGAAGGATGGGTAGGGATAGACTGACCAGGAAAGGCTTAGGAAAGAGTTTGGGCCCATAGGCAGCTGCTTTTTTTTGGATTCTGGCAGGCTTTATTCTGACTAACTGGTGGCTAACTGCTGCTCAGTCTGGGCCACCACCTGAAGTGATGTGCTGAAGGACTTGTGCATTTGTAGGTGATGGGCATGAGCCTGGAAGAAGAAGCCCTCTCCCTGTGTGGAGCAGCCCTCTTGGTACTTAGCACTGTGCATTGCCAGAGCCTAAATTGATATCCAAAATGTCACCGTAAAGGTAGTCTCAGGAGCTGTAACTGCGCCTCAGTTTTCCTAATCACTTTGGTATTTGAAATCCCCCCCCCAAGTCCTCTTAATCGCCTGTTGCTATAAAAAAAAGCCAAACAGACAGCACACACTGATTATGTGCTTGAGAAACAATGAAAGTTTATGATATAGGAAATGGTGCCAAAACATGAAAAGGAAAGGGAAAAGATGAATCTGGGAAAAAAAAATATTTTTCCTTTTCTTGCATTGTGTGCGTCAGTAATGGATGGAAAATGATTTCAGACAAAGCTGTGAATTTTGTTTATCGTTACAAAAATACTATTTTTTAAAAAAGCTTCCCTTTGAGTATTATGACCAACCTAATTTCACAGTTAGATATATTCATCAAAGTTAAATGCAATGGACAAAATCTGCATGAAACAACTGCTTAAAATTATACACAGCTTGCATAAACATGAATTATTAAGGTCACGAAAGCTCCTAGAAACCAACAGAAATTAGTGCACAGTAGCATTTCTTTTTCAAAACATGCATTAATTAATAAGGGGTCTAGTGCCCAGCTTGTTTCTCCCCCTGCCACCCCCATCAGCTTTGCTTTCATCAAGCAGAGAGGGAAAGTGTCACCTCTCTCTCTCCTTCCCCTCTTTTCTTTGGCCTGAAGCACAGGAAGGTGCCAGACATCAGCTTATGCAAGTCCGTCATTCACAGCTGTGACATCCAGAGATGTTCATTTGGGTTTTGTTGAGGGTGTCACAGCAGCATACACCCTCAGAACAGCCATGGGTTTCATGTAGTGTCTGCCTGGACTGTTTACCTGCCCACTGGGGTAGAAGACAGAAATCAGTTTGCCGGGAGCTAAAGGGTGGTGATGTTAACTTCCACCGAGAGGACAAGGTGCTCACAGGATGGAGGTGGAAAAGAAAATGATCTAGATAATGTGGTAGTGCCTAGAGATCCTGCCCTTCCTCTGCAAGTGCCACAGACCCTAAAATGTGTAGGTGTGGATGTCATGTCTCCTGTTGGGCCCCTCCAAATGATGTGGGCAGAGGCACCAAGTGGTGGCCATAGCGTCCATTGGCACTGGAGCTGGAGGAGTGTTTGGAGAGAGCTTTTCTTGAGTGCTCTCCTGGGACAGGAAAGAGGCCTGATTAGGAAGTGGGACATACATGCTGCTCTGGTTGAGAGGCTGAGCCCTGCTAATATGCACCGTAAAGTCAAAGTGGTTAGAAATACATCTTGAAGTCAACACTGGAAGACTTTTGCAGTGATGAGTTGAAGAACAGAAAAATCAGGGGTAGGGCAATGCTATTTTATTTATTTATTTATTTATTTATTTAGTGTTTCAGTTGTTGTGGTGCTGGCTGGAGAGAAAGCAAGTCAGTCTTTGGTTATGAGGAAAGAAGAGGTTGCAGTAATTGAGGTGTGAAATGAGGACAACCGTGCAGGTGGTGTGGTTGGTGGAGGAAGGTCAAATCTTTGCGAGGTTAGGCAGGAAGAAACAGCTCAGATGAGAGATTTTATTCATGGGAGCCTGTGTTTGGGAGAGAGAATGTCTTCAGAGATGGCCCTAAAATGTCAACAGTATTTAGAGGCAGGAAGCAAACTTGTCTATAAGGGCTAAGGCTGAGTCTTGGGACCCTGGAGACAGCAGACAACTTGAGATTCTCTTGCATGGTTTGTGCTATAGGTAAAGCCTCTGACACCTCTGCATGTTTACCACGGGTCAGCATGGAGAAATGGGGACAAAGGAGGATATTTGGTAACTCTCCTGACTGGAGTGCTGGCATCTGCAACTCATGCATCCAGTGTGTGAACTGCTGAGCTCCAGAAACACAGTATCAGTATTTCTTGGACTTGCTGGGTTTTAGTGATTCCACTTCTCCTTCGTGCTATAATGAAATATAACGCAAATGTCAAGACATCAAATGTGGTCTTTTAAAAATCTTCTTGGGTACTGCACCTGCTCTTTATCTGCAAGGAATCTAATTTCTGCAGCCACTAGAGAAACAGTTCAGTGAGAGATAAATGTTAAACCATTATTCAAATGCTTCTGGTTTGAGGCCAGTGCCTAGCTGTGACTTAACAAACAGCAAAGAGCTTCTTTGGGCTGAATTTGGAGGGAGAAGCTGGCCTCAGGGTGCTGTGATATAGGGCACAAAGGCCATGGCGCTAACATTTACCCTGTAGGATAATGCTTATGGGGGCAGCCTTGTTAAAAAGCAAGAAAAAGTGTTTGTCCCTTGCTTTATTCCAGCATGGTTTCTGAAAGTAACTGTTCAGGGGTTGCTTTTGATATGTAATAAAAAACCCTCTAACCAACAAAGGGGCTTTAAAACAAGCAGAGACTTGGCGTATTTGTTAATATGCATGGCAGCAGTGCATTAATTTTAAGGAACGCTTTTTAGTTTTTTTTTTTTTTAAATGAAATGAGGACACTAATTAAAATTAATCTATTTATAAATCTTTCTGCATCCAATTTTAAAGCGTAAATAAAACATTTGCCTTGTCTCTCTCTTTTCTCATCAAGAGACAATATAAACCATGCAACTTTTAACTCTTTAAAGTAATAAGCAGAGAAAGCTTTCTTAAACAATTTACTAGAAGATACAAAATTTGGTTGCACGGCAGAGATGGCTTTTAAAGAGTGGGGAGGATGGCAGCAGGGATGTTGGTTGTGCATCAGAATGGTTTTCATGCTTGTCTTTGGGAGCAAAACTTCAGTAAATTAATCCCTGTGTATTTTGTAACACGAGTTACCACTCTGGGCAATACACGTGAAGGAAGGCAGCCAACAACTGGCTTGTTTTTGTGAGAGGGGTCAAAGCGGAGGGCAGGGAAGCACTGGGGTGAGGAACAGCTCAGGCTAGCAGCTCCCAGAACCAGGAGGGGCTGGGGAACTAGAGAGGCAGCAGAGCAAATTAGAAGACCACTCCACAAAGGTGCCATATTCATTAACTCTGTAATTCAAAAAAAAAAAAAAAAAAAAAGAGGCTTATGGCAAAGAAACTCTTTGAAGTTTCACTTATGTGACGCTTGAGACTGCAGTGTTGTCGATGCTGAAGATAGTGTTCTGCGCCTTGGTTTAAAGGGAAGATAAACGTGACCTTGGGTCTGTGATTGTTGGTGTCTCCTTAATGTATGTTAATTAGTAAAGACTGTGAGAAAAGTAGTACAGCTGCTGAGGGAACTATATATTCCATTTTTTTTTTTTTTTAACGTGCTCCAGATATTATCAATTGTGCCTAAAGATCCTTCATGCAGCTACAGTCGTGTGGATATTGCCTCTGTGTGCGCAGTCACGTAGCATGTAAAGCACTTGCACGTATGGTGGTGGCAAAACTGTTAGATAAAACATTTATAAGATTGTATTTTAAACTGTAACATGAAAGTTGTGTGCTTCTCATCCTTCTTAGGCCACGCAGAAGAGAAGAGATAGCAGGGTGCAGGTCTGTTGTGTGTGAGGATGCTCCCTGCTCTTTCAGATGCAGATTTTTAATAAGAAAAGTATGCATCTCTGCTTCTCATCACTCCTATCCCTGGGATGTTTCGCATCCCTCGCTATCCCCTCTTGATTTCCTGCTCTTTGGTGTTGGTGTCTGTTCTTTTTAAACCTTGCAGCCTGAAATCTGCCCAGCGCTGCGCTGACCCCACCCCGACTTCCAGCCCTTTGGGCCAGGACTGGAGCTCAGCAGCTGCAGACTACAGGGAGGTAGGAGGAGAAAAAAAAAAAAAAAAAAAAAAAAAGGAAGGTAGGAGGAGAAAAAGCACCAATCCCAAGAGCAAAATCAGCAGACTTAAACTGTCCTGGCTCAGGAAGGAACAGCTTGCTATGGCTCAGGTAGGGATGCAACTGGGCAAAGAGTTTGTTTAGTGAATTACCAGATGGAGAGCTTAGATAGAGTTGTCTCCAGCTGTGTTTGTACTCCAAATGTTTGTCCATGGTGAGGAGGTCCATTGTTAAGCTTTCCCAGGGGAATTGCTGCCCAGGTAGGGGCTTTTAGCCCTCCTTACCTCAAGGCTAATGGGACTTAGCTTGATGATAGCAAGCCTGCAGTTGCTGAGCTGGGTTTCTGGAACCTGCTGGTTTGAGATGTGCTTCTGGTGGTCTCCTTTTGGGAAGGCAGAAGGAGGTGAATTGCAATTGCAGGAGCTAGTACTTTGTTGATCTTCACTCAGGGTCATCGTCCTGGGTGCAGCGATGTGTGGAGAGCAGGAGGAGGGCACGGCTGGGACTCACTCTCCACTGTGCCAGCAGATAAAAGCATTTCTTACTGCAGAAAGCAACTTCATCATCAGGCTGCAATGGGATTTTTGTCCTGTTCACTTGGTTTTCTGTTTTTAAGTGCTGTGCAAAATAACTTCTTTGCTTCCAACTATGGATTCAAAGCTGCTAACCACCCACCGGACAGCTGCTAATGCACAGATTATCTCCACAGCCAACAGCTTTAAATAATCAAACTGGGATAATTTTACCTCTGTGACCCAACAAATAAAAAGCAGAATCAGGAAAATCCTCTCGCCCCCACAGTCCTACCTAGGTTTTCAAGGGCAGTGTAAAGAGTTTCAACAAAACCAACAGCAGTGGCAAGGTCGCCAGGGTTGTCCTGTCTGGGTTGATGGTGAGATATGGTCATGAGATGCAGTTAGGAGACGAGGCTGTGCTGTAACCTGATGAGACCACCTCTTTGCTGCTGCAGAAGACATTAAATGAGACTAGCGTAAGCTGTAAGTTGTGTATGCAGTCCAGTTTGCACAGGAAAAATTGTGGCTTGGACTCTCTTTCATTAATGACTTCAGTCTTTAACTCCCGTTCTCCTGGAGAACAAGCGTTTCTTGCAGCTAGCAGGGTTTAGTACCACTGAGAAAATGCAACTTGGTGTCACATATCTCAGCATTGCATCCATGGCTTCTTCTGCACTTACTGATCCCTGTAAACATCGAGAAAGAAGAAAATTCTAGCCCAAAAGTCGTATCAGAAAACATGCTTTTTTGTGCTTTAGAAGTCCCCTTTTTTTTTTTTTTTCTTCCTGTTATTTCCCAGGTCAGCTGATTATGACAATTTTATTTGAAATGGAGTCTTTTCTTTTTGTGTTATTAAATCTTAGCTGCTCGTGCTTCTCTCTCATTCTCCCTGCCCTTTTCCCCTTTGTTCTAGGAAGCTCATTTCCTTATTCCCACTATTAAGGCTGTTTAACATGTTGTCATTGGGAAGCAACGCTCATTTCTTCGTGGAAAGAAGCTGCTTAATGTTTCATGTATTACAGTGAATAATTAAATAAAGAAAAAATATATAAGCCCACGGAACTAGCTGGCAGCTGAAAAGGAGAAAGCATTTGCAGTCTGCTGGGGAAAAGTGACACTCCTGGCCTGGTGTCTTAAACCACAAGGGTAAGGTTTAAAAATGAATATGTCTGGCATGACATTCAGAAATCTGTTTTTTTCAACTTTCCATGCATTTAAAACATTAATCTTTAATTGTCGTATTCTTGAGCTACTGGCTGCGAGAACGGAGGTGAAATTTATGGGGCTAAAGGAAAGCAGGGTGGGAAGCAGAATGAAGTGTCCCCAGGGACCGTGACCTTGCGAGCTGCCAGGGATGGAAATGCTGTCAGCACTCCGGCAAGCAGGGAGCTTGGCAGCCCGATAGCGCGTGGCACTGGCAGTCTTCGTGTAGGATGTCTAAATAAGGGTGTTTTTTTTTGGCCTTTAGAGTTCTTTGCACCCTTTCCCGGCTGCTACAGTCGTTCCCCCTTGTCTTTTGATTTTACAACAGATCTTACTCTAATGCATGTAAATTCAAGCTGTTTGGTGCTGTGAGATGGGAGGAGAGCCTGGGGAGATGGCACTTCTCTGCTGAGGGTTGGGAGCGGGGTGACTGCTTCCAAAATGATACAAGTTGGCCGTGGATTCATTTATTTATTTATTTATTTTGAAATTTTAACAGACCTAGAACTGAGCTGTAATTTTGCAATGACCTTTGCTGTTTTACAGAGTGAGATCAGACACCTGCTGTTCTCATGGAAGCGGAAGCATTGTGCTAACAGTAACTCAGGGCCCCGTTGTAAATGAGGATGTGTGTTGCGTGTTTTTTGTTTTTTTTTTTTTTTTTTATCTTTCTCCTGTTTTTTTCCCTATGCTGTCCACATCATCTCAAACTGATAATGTGCTTTAGCAGAATTTGCTGCGACCAGAGACAGACTGAGGCTTGTGTAGAGCACTAGCTCCCTGTGCCACCTCACATTTCTTCGAATTTGCTCAGCATTAGTCCCACCAGTGAGGGTGGGAGCCTTTGTGGTCTTTTTCTGCCCTTGTGCACTGAGGTGTGTAGGCTGGGTCACATAATTTGCGTCCGCATCTTTTCACTGCTTTTTGCATTTCCCTCCCTGTGCGTGATCTGCAGCTCTGGCTGCTGCAGTGATGCAACGAGCAGGATGGCAGTGATGCCCTGCACCACTGTGAAAATTATTTACGTGGATCTGGTGTGTGAAATATACACCAAAGCAACTACACTAATAACTAGAGGACATCTAGCAGCCCTACAGCTTTCACACGCTTCAGTGCTTTGCCAGTGAGACTCCAGCCTGACCTCTGCTCAGAGTGAGAGATGAAGTCCAATCCATCTTGTAGCAGAGCAGGATGAGGGTTAGGGAGCTGTTGCAGCATCCTGGACAGCATCTGAAATGAGGAGAGAGGGAACTGCCCGGTTCCAAAAAGACTGTCACAAATTCTTGCTGAGGATTGGGCTAAATCATCATGGCTGTTAACTCTTCTGTTGACTTGTCTATGTGCTGCTGAAGTCGTTGATATTGTGCCCAGAAACTCTTCCCAAAATTGACAGAATTTGCACTAAGTTGCTTATACTTGATAAGGCAGATACAGGAAAAGTGAGAAATGGTTTGAGAGGAAATGTGGACTTTAATTACTGCACCTCATCTGTGGTAGATCTCTTTGATGGAAGTAAATGCAAATGAAGTGGTGGCTCACCAATTTGTGGTCGGGTATATGGCAGAAAGGAGAATGGCATTTTAAATGTGTCGCTTGTATGGATGGCTTAGGCTTTTCATTTAGACTTGGTTGATAAATGTACTTAACCAGACTTCTTGTTTGAATCACACGAATAGTACTGCTGAAATTAGTGGCACTCTTGCTGCGGCTCATTTAAGATGCGTGGTTGCAGTGTGACCCAATTCCCACTGAAATAGGTGGAAGAATTTCCCGTTGTTCTGATAAACCCAGATCAGGTCCTAAATCCATTTAACCCTTCAGACTACTGCACTGATGTCTGCTTATCGTGATACCGCATTGAGGGAGTGGTACAAATACGGGCATGCACTGCACCAGCCAAAGTGCTTTCCATAGGGTGTACTGAATGAGGAGCTCTCTCGGGCCCCAGATGCTCTGCAGTTTATATTCTGCTTGCTGTTACTGCGTGATTACTTCCCTGCCTCAAACTCTCTTGATGTTATCGAGGAGAAACTGCATTTTCTCTGTGCATGGCAGAGCATCTTCTGGAAGTGACAGCGACGCTTAACAAGTGCTGGTGCGTGGGGAGTTGATTAGCTCCAGGCCTGCAGGTCAGCTGTAGTGATCCTTGGACTGGGAGACTTCAGCTTCGTGCTGGACACGCAAGTGACAGGTAAGAGGAATCGTTACATTCAAGAGCTGTGCTGCTAGTAAGAGGGCAGCTGCTGCTGGCTCAGCAGGCAGACCTGGAAATCCGGTAACCTTGCTCTTACAGACCAGAGAATTAAACCCTTCTCACTGAAACGTGAGGCCAGCCTACCAGATTGCCCGTAATAAGCTATGAAGAGCTGGGAATAAAAACGTGCATGCATCTATTTCTTCTGCAGCAACTTTGTAGCTGGAGGCTCTTCAATTGCTGCAGTGGTGAATGGCGAGAGTCCCCGCCGGAGACCTGGCAACACTCAGCAGTGCTCTGGGAGCCGTGCATGGGGTTTTGTTTGTTTGTCGTCTGGATTAAAAGGATTAAAGGCTTAACCTTTGTACAGCCTTTCAAATAATAACGTGTTTATGTTCATGCTGTGTGTCAGGGAAATATTTTTTCCCCCTTCTAGTTTTCATGATATAACTAAAGATCTGGGCAGGGACAGGCTTATATAAAGTGAGGTTTTGGGCTCAAAACCCCCCACACCAGCCAGCTGTGGCAGTCCTGCTATGGCAGTGGCTTTTTAAAATAGATTTCAGAGATCTGCAGTTTGCATTGTAGCCCTTTGAGTGAGTGGCAGTTGATTTTTTTTTTTCTTTTTTCTTTTGGGATTATTCCAACAGTGCCTAAAGTTTTCAGAAGCATCCAAGTGATTTAACAAATTTGCTGCCATCTGTAAAAAAAGACTAAGATGCTATTGGCTTGTAAAAGTGACTCAAGATCTGTCTTCTGCTGGAACATTTCATCACATTACTGTGCTCATTCCCCATGTGATTAAGGGGAGGCCCAAGGCTGTCTCTGGGACCAGCCGGTCCCACCTGCAGGGATGCCATCTGCAAGCACTGCCAGGACTTATTCTCCTCTGCACGTGGTATGCTGCAATTCCTATGGTTTGGGGATGCCTGGGAGGCAACCGTGTGGGTGGTAGGGTGCGGGTGGCCTAGAGGTGAAGACCTCTATGTCCATGGAGCTGCTCCCCAGAGGCAGCCCGGAGCTGAGATTTCAGGAATGGGGGTTTCTTGTGGTTGTGTGTAGAAAAAGCTCCCCACCGGCAGCTCACTGGCTGGTGGGAAGATAGATGACCCCCCCCCGTTAGCAAGCATGGGTTAAAGCATCATAGGGCACACTTCTGTGGGTGCTATTTTTCTACAGCTGGCAGAGCTGTAGGATTCCAGTCAATGCAACTGTCAGCATTGGGATCTGCAAACAGTTGGTAAGAATAAATAAATAAATGTCCTTTTGACTCTTTCTGTTTACAACTGACTGGATATAACAAAGATGATATGACTTTATCATCTGGATTAGATAGCAGCTTTACCATCTGGACTGTCATCACATTCAGTAGCTGTTACCCCTCCATCAAACTGTAGCTGAACAGTTCTTTCCTAGTTGTAACAGTCTATATAAATAGTAATTTAAAAACTACAATTCATAGAAAACCTGTGTATCTATGAATGTATAGCCAAAAGATTGTAGTATGCAGCCATGCTCGGGACCTGAGTGACAACTGCTTTTCCTCCAAATACTGTACGTGCAATGTCAGCCTCTAAAATAGGTGGTTACAGTCAAGGACTTTCCTCCAGGGAAACAGATTTTTTAAAGAGGAGTGTGAATATTGCGTAAAAATGTACTTTAAGGTGAATCCTTAAGCAAAGTGATGTAACAACAAGAGTATTTACTTTTCTACTCATCCCTGGAACTGCTAGGTCATAGGTAGTTAACCATTCTCTGCATTTTACAGAGGATTTTATCTTGGAGGAAATTTGCCCTACCCATCCTAAACTTAGAAGACAGTGCACAGGAGACACAACAGATCTCATAAAGGGAATACGGACTGAGCTTGAGCAATATACATTGAATTTGCCAACAGATCTCCAATGCAATAAATACATCTTGCATGCAATAAATACATCTTGCCACATAACGTTGAAATCTGTGGATTGCAAGCCTGTGCTTTCTGGAATATAAATTTCATCCACTCCGCCAAAGGCTCCTGTGGAAATTGTAAATGAAATTAAACCACTATATATGAGTGAAATTGCACCACTGGTTGATTTAGGACACAAACACCTTGTTCTGAGTTTTCACTTGTTTTTCTTAATTGATTCACAGCAAGTCAGGCAAGTTGGGCTGGATGTTAGGCTATGTGGTGGATGACACAAAGAAACAGATGGAAATACGGTGACAAGTTTGAAACTTTGTCTTTGGAAACCCTGTGGAGCATTTATGAGAGCTCCACTTGGCCTAGTGTTTGAAAAAGGAAGTAAAATAGATGTAAAGGCAATCAAAGTGAATTAATTTAAAAGCCTAAGTGAATATTAATAGGAACTGTTATATTCAACAATATACAAGTATGTCTGGCATTTATAGGTGCACTCTGCTGTTTGTTACGTGTCACATTAGAGTCCTGAACCAACATATCAAAATGTCAAACCAGCATGGCATTTTGCTTTGATGTTCTTTTTTGTTAAAATGAATTATTGATAGCTTTTCTCATGGCTGGCAGGAGAGATTTCAGATTTTTATTTGCTTATTAGATCAAATCTCCTATTCCTTATGTAGGCAGAGCTCTTTACAACAATATCTAGATGGGATATGTGTAATTAGAGAGCTCAGATTCTTTCTTGCGGGTAATGTTCTCCCCACCCATCATCCCTTGTTGCTGTGATTTCTTGAGCTGATATTTTCATTGGAAGTCTTTAAGTGAATATATAGCCCACCCAGGAGCCGGAGGTCAGGACAAGGGTGTAACAATGTTGTGTGGGCCCACAGACCACACCGGTGGATCTGCGGGTCTGAAAGAGGGATCTGAGCTGGTTTACCCAAGGATCTGTGGAGAAAAATCTGCTCTGCTTCCAGTGATGTGGCTTGGGAAGGTGTTTTGCCAGAGCAAGGTCTGATTTGTGGAGGATTCAGAAAGCCCAAGTGTGCACAGTTCCCATTTTTTTGGGAGGCATCAGCAAATAGCAAAGTCTGTATTAGCTACTGTCACCTGCTCTCGGAACCAGCAATCTTGTGGTCCCCATGGGAGCTCTCAGCTGTTCTGTACTGGGCTGAGCAGTACCTTTGCCAGTGAGACATCATTACTGTCTCTTGTCAAGGCTCAGAGGTTCACGGTTTGCAAAACTCTTCCACTTTTCAAATGTAACTCCAGTTACAGGCAGTTGGGTGTTTTGTGGGGGCCCGCCTCACCCCGGAGCTTGGTAGCCCCAAGACCATCTGCTGTGCTCCACCTACAGATGCAGAAGTGGTTTTGGCTTGTTTAATTTTAAGGTCAAAAGTCTCTGTCAGAGAAACAGAGAGAAAAAAAACAAGGCTTCCTCCTCAGTGTCTGCTGTTTGTCCTGTTTAGTGTTTGTTGTTTCTAATTGCTTCCAGAAGATTCTGTGTGAGCTGTGAGCCCCAGCTTCAGCTGTTGTTGGGGCTCCTCCAAAACCTCTGGGTTTGTTCAGGCATAGGGGAGGAGGGTCAAGAGGTGACCATAGCTCTCATGAAGGGTTTAAAATTTGGATGGAGTAAAGTTGCCTCACTTGGTTTTAGTCAGAATACAGTGACTGGAGAATACAGTGACTGCAGACCACCATATGGAGGGTGGCAGGACACCCGTATTTTCTCCTATTCCCCCTAGTCCCAAATGCATCTCTGTTACAGGACAGATATGGGGAGCAGAGTGCCCTTCCTGCAATTTTGGGAATGGAGACGAGCAGCCCCTGCCCTCCTGTGCCATTCTCTGCCACCCGCTGTGCTCACCCAGCAGCTCTGCCCTCTTTCTTCATGCTAAACCCTGGCGTCTTTCCCCTTCCCAGTGAGCCACGTTAGGCTCATTGCAGCTCTGGATGGCTCTGCCTTTGGGGACTGTGCTTAGGCCATCCTCCATCCCCTGCCTGAACTTCAGGAGCTTTGGGGGGTCTGTCCTCGCCTTCCCCCTCCCCTCCTGGCCCCTCAGCTGCCTAATTCGGGGCTCTGTCTCCGTATGTAAGTGGGGATGCCAGCCATGTTCCAGAACATGGTTGTGTCCCAGGCTGTGAGGGGATGATTGCAGCTCTGTGGCAGTAATTACGTGGGCCCAAGGAGGAGCCGTGCGGTGAGGTGAGGTGACGCAGGGGTGGGATGGCGCAGGTCCAGTGCCTGCCTTTCTCTCTGCATCCCTCCAAAGAGCTCTGTGAGTGATTTACCACGCTTCCTGGCGCCGGCCCCGCTGCAAAGCTCTTCAGAAAAAGTGCAAGGCTATGTATTTTGACTACTTTTGTTGGTGTTTGGTGATTTCCTGCCTTGCTGGAAGATCTCAGGTGGCGTAGGGGGCGTTTGGGGTCTGTCTTTTTGAGGCATTTTTGAGGAACCTTTAGTACAAATTGTTTTAATTTCCTTCAGTGTCTATTTAACCAAGAACAATAATTTCATTTTACATCCAGATTTATTCTCACTTGGATGAATTTTACTGCATAAACGTGCTTTGGGAGGCCTCTGTGCCTGCAGAAAGCCACTCGGTGCTGTGGCAGCAAAGCCACCTGTGAACAACCCTCCCAGTCCTTTACCACAGGAGACAGTATCTTGTATTTCATAGCCAAATTTATGGCCTTTGCATGGCTGGGATGTTCAGCCGTGTCACCAGGAGGTCACCCAGACAGGGACCCGTTGCAGCCCTTTGGAAACGTGAGGTCTCAGCCTTCTGCATGCAGCTGCTTGGGGTCCATGTGCGACCCTGGTGCAGAGAAGAGGAGTTCATAGCCTATCCCTTTCTCTCCCAGCAGTTTTTTTTGTTTGTTTGTTTGTTTGTTTGTTTTTTTAGGTGCAACCACTCAGCCCTATAAAGAAGGACACGGGACAACAGATTTCTGTATTACCTCCCTGTTGCCTTGCAGGTAGAGACCAACTTCTTCCAGGTTGGGGGGCCTTTTTGGCATTGCCGTCCATGCTCTCCATAGGGACAGTCATATTCAGGTTTTGCCCTGCAGAAAATGTCATCCCAGTGTATAAAGCAAAAATTGCTTCAGCATCTCTTCTACAGCTGGGGCATATTTTTGTTTTTGTAACCTCTCTTGTTGTTTATTCTTTTTCTCCTTGTACTTCTTCTACAATTAGCCAAAAACCTCTTTTTCCACTAAATGCAATTGCTGGTTTCCTCAACTAACTTTTATATTTATTGAAGAAAACAGGATGCTTCTAAAAGTCAGCACAAATTGTATATATGGTTGAGTAGAAGTGGCTGGGTAATGGCTCTTCAAGTTTTCCCACCCTGGTTATTTTGTTTGGGGCTGTCTGGAGCAGAGGTGGTGGATGAGGCTGATGTCTGGTGGTTGGTGATACATGCGTATCGGGGCTCTGGCAGACCACTGGTGTCGTTCTTCTCTTGAGATCGCTCCACGACTTAAGCTCTGTAATGAAGGCAAATGAAAAAACCCTTCTCTACACACATGGTAGTAATACTTTATGTATATTTGTAGAAAAGGCTGGTATTTTTCCTGGTCGGTAGTAAATTACCGGAAGAGGGGTAAAACAGTTACTATATGGCAATTCTCCCCATCAGGAATAAATGTGCATTTCTCTTGTGCAGTCAAGTAAATAACTCCATGTGACACTGAGGTTGTACCGTCATTTTTGGATCTTCACTCTCCTTTGGGTTAGGCACAGATGCTGGAAAACCCTACGCACTGTCATGTTACTCCCATGGTGCTATGTCTGTGGGATTATCAGTGGTTTGTGCGTGTTTTTTTGGGCACTAGTTTGAGAGCTTGGGCTTGCCACATGGTGGTAATGGATTTGGGCTGGTACTGGGCTGACTCCAGAAGGGCACAGCTGTGAGACTGGGGTCTTTGCTCAACCTCTGTAGTAGGAAGAGGGCAATAGAAATAATTCAGCATTTATGCCAATAATATAGTGGTTTAATTTTCAGTAACTTCTCCAAGAATGAGTTGTGGATTTTTTTTCTTTACCCTGCACATAAGCTTTATTTAATCAGTGTACAGGTGCCTAGGTTTTTGCTCATCTGACCAAATACAAGTGCTCTCGGAGTTACTGCTCTTGCATTCAGTGCATAAAAATTGGCAGTGCTTTGGGGCTGATCACATAGCCTTAAAGGAGATGTCTAGAAAAGTCCAATGAATTACTCCTTATAAAAAACAGCTTTTCTCTGCCAGCTAAAATAGGCATTCAGATATATAATATAGGGAAGGCAAGTGAGGTGAAATTAATCCAATCTGTAGTTCCTACAGTGACAAAATACCTAAAAAATTTAATGCCAGGTTGACCCAAGATGGCATTCTGCGTGTAAATCAAACTAATATTACAGATGCAAAGGACCATCTTTACTTTCTAAACTGTGCATGCTTCTTCTCCTGGGGATGCGAAAGGGGAAGAAACCAGAGGTGACAGGCACGCGAGTATTGCTACACCTCCCTTGAGTGATGGCAACGAAGGTGGCAAGGGTGTTGTTAGAGGTTGCATGGACAGAGCTTGGAGGGTTGCAGCTGAAGCCAAACCAACCGCAGGTTGATGCCCAAAGCATGAGCTAATATGTTTTTATCCATTTCCATTCTTTTTGTTTCTTGATAAGGTGGTGTAATTCCCAGATGTTAATATTTTATACAACGATTTTTCTATTCTTTTATCTCCTCCCCAGAAGATTAGACATGTGGGCACTAGCAGTCTAGAGTATGCTCTTCTGATAGGGAAGGGAGTCACACCCAAAGCAAAATCTGGCTGCTGAGGAAGCAGGGTTTACAAGGAACAGGCCCAGAATGATAAAAACTTTCTTCCTCCTGTGTTAGAGGAAGAGACGCTGAAATACTCAAAAACGTGACAGGATAGAGGGAGAAATGTAGTACCTTAACTTGACATAACAGATACATTTTGGAAATTCTAAAGTCCAAAGGGATTAACTGAAGTTGTATTTTAATGAATAGAAGATTATCAAGTATGTGTTTAACTTCATTTTGTGCCTTAAGTTGCATGTGAGGAGGCTTTTTTCTCCTTGCAGAGTAATCTTTATGATTCTGCTTTAATGATTTTCTTGTCTGGCTGGAAAACAGAAAAAGAAATTTTAAAAATAATTAAACTTTTCTCCTTATCCACTTTCTCTGTGGCTGTCATCTATAACTCTTTAATGATGTACATGCTTTGCATAAATGATATATTTTTAAATGGCTTGTATAAGAAAAATTCCCTTCCTATTTTTGCAGTGTGTTTTAATAATAACTTTTATCAGCCTACAAATGAAACTTTTCCTCCAATTTTGAACTTTCTGTAATGGAATGAGATAGCATCTAATTCTGCACTTCACATACTCCATGGGCCAAATCGATCCCTCGCTTTAATTCCATTAAGTGGGTTTTGCAGAGAAAGGAGTAATTTACAGGAAGCACTTGGCCCCAGACCATCCTCAAAGTGATGGAAGATGGCAGATTAGGTACTGCAGGGGCATATGGAGGTGGATCCCACTGCAGCCGCCTTCACGTCAGCGAGAGATTAAATGAAGCTTTGAGTGGCAGAGCCTTCTTCTTAAGAAGAAGGGATGTTAGCCAGCTCTGCTAAAATGGTGCCATCAGCCCGCTTAGGATCCTCACCCACCTCTGCCTTCCCGTGTCAGCCGAAGGACACTGGCTGCACTGATGCAGACGCTGATTGCATTGCTCCACGGCCTTGACAGGGTGCAACAACCTGAGATTTGATGTGGCATGACAAGACACACGCTTCTGCTCCAGTAGCCAGGCTGTTCACGTGCAGTGCAGTCTGCGGGAAAGTCTCCTAGGACAGTTCGGTGGTACCAGGTGCGGTTAAGTAGAGCACGTTGGCTAAGATGAAAGTTGAATTTAAGAACAGGCTTGTTTTCCTCTCCTCCTCCTTCCTCTGTTGTTTCACCACCGCAACGGGATGTCTTCCTGATTCCCCCTCGCTCCCCAAAATGCACAAGCCCCCCTTCCTGTGCAGTGTAACTAATCTGGTTTGCTGACTGAGTTCTGCTGGGGCCTTTAAAGTGGTGCCAGCTACTACGTGCTAAATGTAGCATGGCAGCATTTCAGAGTGAAGCTAAAAACCCAAATCCAATAAGCAAGGAAATAACCGTAAAGATGAAACCCTAGTTTCCATTCTGCCTCTCCGCTTGCTGCCTGATGGGACAGCTTTGCACTAAAAGTTGGCTATGGACCATATGCTAGAAGTATGCAGGCTTCTTTTTTTTCCTCTTTAAGCTTGAAACTGTGAATAGACACATTTTTTAATCTTATAGGAAAATCACTTTATTTTCAGGGATGAGCTTTTGGGCAGTTTGGATTTCTTTTTCTCTGTGCTGGGATTAGTAAACAGCAACAAAACTCACACTTCTCTTTTTAAATCCCCATTCAGAATGGAAGGGAGGTTTTTCAAGCTCAGGTTTTGTTACTCTGAGATTTAACTGAGAGTATCAGTTCTGATCATGAAAGGCATTGTCTTTCATGAAAATTAGCAGAAAGATTTTTTAAAAAATATCAAGGAAATCAGATTAGGAGGACTTCTGCAGTGAAAAAGTTTTGTGGAGGATGCAGGTTAAACAATTTCTCGTTTATTTAGCTTTCAGGGAGATGACAAATTTGAAAAAAAAAAAAAAAAAAAAAAAAAAAAAAAGGGAAAAAAAAAAAAAAAACACCCAAAATGCACCCGTTGATCATGGCTGTGGGGGCACATAATGGGCTCGAATAAAAGGGGCATGAGGGGATCCGTCCCCAGTGCTGGGAACGTGTGCTTAAAGCAGGACGACTGAGACTCTGTGGGCACCTAAAATGGCAGAGAGATGTTTCTTTTCTTTTCATTGGCACCCTGAGGTAAAACTGTGCTTACAAGGTTTCATCAGGCCAATTTTTGTTTTATTTTATTTTAATTGAACAAAAAATTAGGAAATTCACCAGTATGAGGAGGATTAAGTGTGGATAATCCATTTTTGTGACTCATTCTGATAAGAAAAGAGCTCATCAGCTCCCTGTAGCCTTACATCTGAAGACAGTTGCTGACAGATTGTATAAAATATGTCTCTGCATTTTTAGGACCCCGAGACAGCATCTTGCGAGCAGATAAAACCAAATAAAACCTGACAAACCATCTTTGTACTGGAGAGCTGAGAAGGAAGATGTAGATTCATTTTGTTGGAGGATTTGAATACGATGCTATGAGGAAAGGCACTGAGTTATAATTTAAACTCCTTAAATGTTTTCTTAAACATGAAGGGTCTCAGTTAATTAAAAGTTATTATATAACTGTTGCTGGGGAGTGAAAAGTTTATTTTTAATTACACTGTGTTGCATAATGGTTACATGATGACAGAGGCAGCAGGATGAAATGTGGAGATTTAAGTATACCTTTTTTAATACACCGAAATTAAAAAGTGAGGTGTTGATGCATTCATTCATTCCTGACTTGTTCCGTGTGCTTGGATCTGTTTCATGGCCTTTGCTTCAGCTCTGAGCTTTTGGAGGCAGGATCAGTCTGTTCTGTACTTGGGCAGCCCATGGCCATGGTGAAGACTTCCTGAACATGGTGTTCAGCAAAATAATAAATATTCTAGTCTGCTTTCAGCTTCTCGTTTGATCTTGAAATGTTTTGGCCAGCACAGCCATACACACGCAGCTGTAACTAATATGCCAACAAATCACTTCTGTAATTTATCATAATTGAGGAAAGCCTATTTAAGCTGGGTGATTTCTTAAGTAATTTGTTTAACATTGGTTATAAAACTATATTTTTTGCCTTGATACAATGAGCTGAGCATGCAGCAGGACAATTAAGTCTGTTATTTTTAACCAGAGTCAGTATCTACAGAAAAGCTGTAGACGTGAAATGGGAAGGTGAGATGGATGGGCTATGAACTAAATTTTTCTAATAATGTAAGTGAAGGACAAATTTTTGTCTCTCTTAAAATTGTTTCCTATGATATTAAATACTCTCTTCACTCCTTACTTTGAAGACTCCGGTGTCTGCTGTGTGTTTACCAGTGCTGGATGAGGGTCACTTTGGTGCTCTGGGTCACTGAAAACCTTTTCCTCTCCCTCAGAGGTGGTGGGTGGCTCTGTGGCACTCACCCTTTGAGGGACATGTTGAGGCTGTGACAACTGAAATGGCAGGCTTTGAAGTTCAAGCTCAATGTATCCAGCCAAAATATTCACCTGGAGGTGCGTGGGGTCACCGGGCATCACGGACTCCCAGTGGCTGGTCAAGCCAAGCAGAAAACCAGCCAGGAAAACGGTGGCTGGTAGAGTGGTCCTGGCTTGACCTTTTTAGACTTAAAAAGGCTTGTTTCCAGCCGTGAGCAAACTGTCCGTTTCTCTTTGCTTTGACAAGCCATTTTCCTACAACAGGAGTGATGATGATGATGATTGTTGTTGAGCTGGCCTATATTGCGAAGGGGTTTTAAGTTGATAGAAGCATAACAGCTACAAGCAGATCTGGTATGAGAATCCTCTTCTTTGTGGCCTTGGTCACCCCTTCCCCCTCTCCAAATTCTGTAATTCCTGTAAGTATCCAAGACTTTCTTGAGTTACTGAGGAAAAAGCTGGAATTGATTTACAAGCTGACTTAATGTGGCTTTCATCAGAAACTCCCAGCAATTGAATATTTCTGGCAAAGTCATGTTAGAGGTTTAGAGCTTGCTCTGTGAATGTGTTTATTAATTAATGTCTGCCTCCCTTTCATGGCTTTGATTTTTATGTTTTATTTTTTGAATGGATACCACTGCAAAGGATTTAATCGTAGTGATTTTCGAATTCTTTTGTCTTAAAAGTATTTGTCAGCTAAATGATACGAAATTGAATGGATGTAAAGATTAAAAATGTCAGGTCCTTTCAATAACAGGGAATTAACTTAGAGAAGATTTTCAATGTCAGGTTGTATCTGTGGAGTCAGACATACAGAGATCCCTGTATGAGGTACAGGAAGTCTTACGGCTGGGGTTGAATTTATTGGGAATTATGAGACTTCCTAACTATTTGTGATGTCATTTATGAACATGCTTTTACCCAGTTACTTGATGTGGAGGTTAACCCTTGGATTGATAACGTTCCTCGTGTTAACACCTGGATGGACATCAGGCTTGGTGCACTGACCTTTCTTTCCATGCTTGGCCATATATCTTTGACTGTCACGTAAGTATGACAAAAGTAAAAATGGTTATTTAAATATTCATTTGTGAGCTGTTTTCTGGCTGCCAGAAGTATGTGCTTATTCCTTTACTGTCCTTTAGAAGGACTTCATTCAATTCTTTTCAGATACTTGGTAAAAGATAGGAAGAAATGAGGGGTGTCTGATGGTCTCTCTGAACCAGTCTGGTTTCCCCATAGGTATGGCGACTCCTGAACTGGGATTAAGATGCCTGCATGATTTTGAAGGTGCTGTGCTACAATCCTGCATCCTTGCATTGACAAGGAATGTACTGTGGTAACAGGGCTATGCTGTGTAGTGTTTTTCGTAATTATTTTTCTTAAATACTCTGGGGAAGTGCTTCCCAATTGTGAAACTGAAAGCAGAGCCTTACCACAGTTGCAGCCAAGAGTGGTGTTGGTGTCTGGGGAAGGACTTGATGTGGGGAGTTGTTCAGCTCCCCATCCTCACTCTCCAGAAGTACACTGGAAGGGAGAAGGACACTGAGTAGTTGCAACAACAAGCAGATAACCCCATCCAGCTACCTGTCCCAGGAATACATAACTGTGCGGCTGGATATGATGTTACTGGCAGCTTGCAGGTACAGAGGAGTTACTGGACGGTTTTGCAATAAAAGGCTGCAAAAAGTAATTAGTGCTTAGCCCTGATGAAACCCCATCAGTCTGGCCAGCGCACCAGAACCATTGTGTCCACAAAGGCGTTGAAAACTTCTCTTTGCAAATTAGACAGCCTTCCGCAGCAGCGAGGAAAAATAAGCCTCTGCTTTAAACTCTGGCTCACTGAGTTCCGCTCTGCAAATCGTAATCTGGTTGTGATGGGGAATCGTTGGCTTTTGCGGTGAGCTTGTTTTGGGGAAGAACCTCTCTCATGGCTGGTTTCTCTAGGTTTTGACTGAAAATAGGCAGCTGCCATTGCCTTGTGTGCTTGTGTCTCTGGGATGGATAGTGCTTGGTGTCCTTCTTTGCACCTTGACCAGGCCTGCTGGCATCATACATGGGAGGTCTATAAATTTTCAATCAATTAAAAACAAGACAAGGTAGAACTGAGGTTTGTTTGAGAGCTTTTGTCGTGGTGTGTTCCTAATCTTTAATGGTCTGGTTTATCACTTGAAAGCCATTTTTCTCAGGGGTAGGAGACCTTTTGTGGGGTGGGAGTACCGGCGCATTACTCATTTGTTTTCCTAGGAAAATTGTTTTCCTCCCCCCTTAAATGTAACCAGAAAGGAGGCGGCATCATTTGGCAAAGGAACATTTAGGTTAAGCTTCCTTTTGCCGGAAATGTTTCTGCTTAGTTGTTAAAAACAGATTGAGGCTTTTGACAGCACAATGTGGTGTCCAACCCATGTGTGGGTGGCAGGGAAGACTTTGTAGGGGGGGTGCCAGATGTTTTCCTCTGCCTCGGGGAATTTCTTTGAAAATTCTCATCCTTTTGGTACAATCTGCTGATGTACAAACTGCAGAAATGTGTGTGAACCCCCAGTGTATGCGCTGCCAGCGGGCAGCGAGCCGGCACTCGAATCCACTGGAAGCTCAGTAGGAACTGGGGAGATCTTGATTTGATCCACTTGATTTGGGAATCTGATTTTGGCCACCTGGGTCGCCCAGTCGTCATCTCTAGGACATCACTACCACACACGAATCGAGCTTGAAGAGGGTCTGTAACCGAGGTAATGTCACTCGTGGTCACTGGCGGTGCTGGCTGTCACTCATGGATTTTCTCACCTATGATGGCTCTATGAGAATTGTCTCTGGCTGACCAATATGATCCTTCCCAAGCCTTTTCCTTGGGAATTGGAAATGTCTGCTTTGCTCTTACAGCACCTTTTTTCCCTTGATTTTTGCTTTGCCGATGCTCAGCTGCAATATGATGGGTATTGAGTGCAACTACATGAATATCCTGCTTTAGGGTCAGTGTAGAAAATACATGTTCATGTTCTGGGTGAGGGCACAGCAATCAATAGTAGTGCAGCTGGCTATTGAGGTGAATTGTGTCTGTTTTCTGCTAAGTATCTATTTTTGCTCCAAGGAGGCATATGGACCAGAAAGTTAAAAAATACAGGACCAGAGGGATACTGGGAACAGTGGGATCCAGCTGCCTGTCTTGGAGCAGGACCAATATACTTAGGCCATCTCTTATTGATCTCAGCTTACTTAGTCTGTTCTTTTAAAAAACCTAAGGGAAAGACTTGCTAAAAGCAAGTAGCTTGTTCCTATATGCCTCGTCCTTGTATTTTTTTTTTCTAATGTGTAACCTAAATAGTCCTTGCTGAAAATTAAGCAGATTAATTTTTGTTTTATTCTCAATGGGCTTGCAGTACAATTGCCTGCTGTCCTTTTTATAACCTTACACAGCTTTGAAGACTCTCATTATGTTCGGGCCTTCCTTTCTGAGAATAAACTTGTTCTTCTAGCCTTCTCTCAAAGGGACACAAAGCCTTCCAGTAAAATATCCAAAATCTGGAATATTTCTGCTGGTCACCTAGGTTGTCTTGGGAACTTTTTTATGGTGTACAATGGAGCTGATTCATGGAAAAATGTTCGTTATGATCTGTGTTACCTGTATTTATATCTAAGCAGTTTATTCACTCTGAATCTGAATCTCTTTATAAAGATGACTTTACCAGACATAACTACATGTGTAACCAAAAAATAAAAATAAAAATCTAAGACAAAACTCTACTGAAGATCCTTTTTGCACAATAGCAATTAATATTCTACTTTCTTCCTTTCAAAATCTAAAAAGCAAATATTCAGAGAATCATAAAGGTTTTTTTTTTCTTTTTTTTTTCTTTTTTCTTTTTCTCCCTTCTTTGTTTGAATCCCCCCTGAAGAAATCATGCATCTCCTAGAAATCTACAGGCAGCTTTCTGAATGCTGGGGCAGTCGGAGCTGGGGTTTCTCCGTGGATCTGAATGACCTCAAGGTGCTTGCTGCTGAATATCTGGCGGTGTGGATGGGTTTTCTAGTTACTCTCTTTTCCTAAAAGCAACGAGAAGAAGGAGGGAAAAAGCACTCTAACTAAATTCTAGTTCCAAATTTATTCAACAGATCACAGCTTCCATACCGTGGATACAAACTATCTCACTAATATTCCCAACAAAGAAAGGAGGCAGTGCCACAGATCTGCAATTAATATTTTGCTTCAGCAAAGTATTGTGATTTAGCCGTCCTGGTTCTCCATATGTACAAAATCAGCATATTTTGTACTCTGCTTTAGTTTCTTGGGAAAAATGTTGCAGCAGAAACTGGTACTTAGTTTATAAAAAGCACTATCAGTACCACGTAGAGGGATGTTTATGCTTTGTGATGTGGTGCAGTGGATCGTCTCTTCAAATTGTAGATGGCCAGAGTTAATTGCAAGCGTGATGCCAGGCTGCAGCCAGCTCCAGGGCTGCCTGGCCTGGCCTTGTTGTTGGCTTCTCATGCTATGCACCCAAAAGATAGAGCTGCTGGCATGAAAGCTGTGGAGTGGGCACCTGCCTGCATGGGCTGCTGCTGCCCATGCTCCTGCAGAGGCGACCTGGGCATCGCCGTGGTCTCACCAGTGCTTTGTTGCAGCTGATAAAAACGTAGTTGATGAAGGCTGATAGACACTGCCTTGCCTGATATGGTGCCTGTCAGAGCAATACAGCTGGGAAAATAGCACATGGAAAGAAGAGTGTACCTGGATCTCAGTCTCACTGGCTTGTACGTTAGTGTTTCTGCCCGGAGATGGTGGGAGAAGGCTTCACAGTAGTGAGGGCACTCAGTTTTGGGCAAGGGCTTCTGTTAAATAAAAAGTCTGCGTAATAAAACTAGAAAACCCTCAGGATCTGGAAAAAGGCGCTTAGAGCATTTATGTAGGTTTACATTCCCACCACTTTAGAAATACTAAGTTGTACTTTATAAATATTTTTTTCCCTCTTTTTACCCTTTCACCGCTAGCATCACTTCGTGGATGCCACCAGGTGTGATCAGCAAATAACCCGTCTGTGCAGCAGTGCACCTTCCTGTGTGTCAGGGACCCAAGGGGGATGATTTCCATGCATGCAGCTTATTTAGGGAAGTACTTGGGATTTGCAGACCTAATGGGAATTGAAGTTTGTTTTCTCTCCCATGGTAACCACCAGTTTCTGTCAACTAGCTTGGTACAAATCACTGTCTTTTTTATGGAGACAAATTTTTGTGGAGAAATAACTAAAAAACAAACAAAAACAAAACAGAGCTGCTGTGCATTTAGAGAGAAGATGTGTCTTAACTTAATGTCTACTTCTAGAGGAATTGTTTTCCTGTTTTTCATTCACTTAACTACTTCAGCTGGCGCCCAAGCTTTGCACCCTTTGCCCCGGCCAGCAGTGACTTCCCTGTCTCCCACCGGTCCCCAGGGCTTTGCCTAGAATTTGTTTTCTTAAAACGTCTTCCTTGCAACCTCATCTCAGGCTGCAATTTCCTCTTTCTCTAGTTTCCCTGGTTTTGCTAAACCCCAAGTATCTTTGATATCCTTTGTTATGTCTTCCCTGTGCTTCACCCAGTTCCCTATGACCTTCCTAATGTTTAACTGGGAGGTTATTTTTCCTTTAGCCTGTGGTCTCACGTTAGTTAATCTGGGCTCTTGAACATAACTGGTTTGTCTCGGGGTATGATTTTAACTGGGATCAGGAGTGAGCGTACTGTTACTGCTGCTGCATTAGCATAGATGCTGTGTCAGTCGTTCCCTGGCAGTCTGTGAGGGGGCAGCTCTCTGGCACCCAGCTTGCTCTGAGGTGCCCACTGATGGTTGTCTTCTCCTCTGGTGCAGAGCTACGTCTGCAGCCTTTCCTCTTCTTGGCACAGGGGAAATACTGTTAGAAATGCTGCAGCCACTCTGGGACATCATGAACTAGTGCAAGTGGGGCAGTTCAGAAATTCTCATGAATTGTTTTGGGAAATCTGCTGGACTGAACCTGGCACGGAAAAGCACCCAGCGTTTGAGCGCAGAGATCCTAGTGCAGCTGAGGATCCTGCTGAGTAATGCTTAAGATGTTTCCTTCATTTGTATGTTCATATATTATGTTTTCGGCCAGTGTCCAGGCAGTCCAACAAATTCTGTTAACAGCGTCATCCTGTGGGGATTAGCTAATGACTTTCCATACTGATTGGGTAATGACTTTTCGGAAAGTGAGAGCTCAGCAGAAAACAATCCTGGCAATTACTGTCTCCTCATGTCAATACTGCAAGTGCTGCAGAGCAGCTCCACGAATGAAATGTCTTAACTTTGCAAATACGTCTCTCTCTGTCTCTCTAGCCTCTGTACAGAGTCTCTTTCTTTTCTCTGACCTGGGAATATCTTCTATGCTCTAAGCTTTTTGGGGTTGAGAGAGGGATTATAACCCTTGTCTGCTGTGAGAGCCTTTTGGGGTCCAGTTGGCATTCTGAGAGCAGTCCCACGATGCAGTCGAGCACTGCAATGTCCCCTGTCCCCAAGCTGTGCAGGTCTGTCCCCTCCTTTGCACTGGGCTCATGTGGGCTGTGGTCACCTTGGTGCCCTGGGAGGGAGAGCGATGCTGTCATCCTGGTTAGGGTGGAGGAATGGTGGCAGGGAAGTGTCGGGGAATGAACCAGCCTTGCTCGTGTGCCTCCTCCTAAGCTGCCATTGAGAGAGCAGTTCAGCACCCAGGCTTGGTGAGATGCTGCTGGAGGCATACAGAGCCAGCAGGCTTTTGTGCTGGACAAGCATGCTGGCACCATTAAATCCTCCTTTCATCCCTTTTCTTTTTCAAAAGGAAAATCTCGAAATGCACAAATCCCAGTAAAAAAATGAGCATGTGAGGCATTCCAGCTTGGTACTGGCACCCCTGGAGGTAGCAATGCTCTCTTGAAAATGTGTGATCGAGTTGTGAGGATGTCTGTAAGCACATCCCTGGATGAAAGGCTGGAATCCAAGGCAGAAATCATTGCCTATTTACATCCTCAGACCTCAGAAGAGGTTAGGAAAAGGGCAAGTTTTCAACCAGACTTCTGACCTCTCTTCTGGAGCGGTGGAGCCTAACCTCACATTGACCCTTACTGTGTGTGAAGGAGAACAGTCAGACAACAGGAACAACTCAGAAGAAAAACAAAAATACTGCCCAAGAAGAGAACTGAACAAACTAAAACTGTAGGATGTTGCTTCCTCGTGGAAGCAAGGAAGGATTCAGAGCCCAAATTTCCCGGTATTTGTAGCTCTTCATACTTTTTCTAAGCACCTGCTTTGCCAGCATGACAACAGTTAAAAGATGTGTCCATCGCTGCATCTGCAACTGCAGCCTTTGATCATTGCTGTCCATACTTATTATGCATTTTACTGTTTCTGTGATGCTCCCTGTAGTCCTGTTTGAGAGCCAAAGCACGTCATTGAGTACCATCAGAGATGCTGAAACTCGCGCTGCTGTTTGCTGTTTGTTTGTTCTCTCAGATTTCTCCTGGGACATTGCAGGAGGAAAATGGCCAGTGAGATGTAGCTGGGAAGGAATGTCCAAACTGGGCACATATTTAATGGTAGCTTCTGCCATGCTTCCTTCTTGCTCTGGGCTTGGCAGGCTTGCATAAGCCTCAGGCTGTGTGTAATAGCTGTCAGTGAAGTTCTTGCTTGTGATTTTAATTGTGGTTTGGAGCCCACCTTACAGTTTTGGGGTCCACAACATCCCATAGTAATGAGTTCCCTTACTTAATTGTGCATGGAAATCTTTTCTTGCTTGATGATCCCTCTTGGAGCCTCCTGCTTTTCAGCTCTGGAAAAGGTGAGAATAAATGGAGGGTCATGAATTTATAGTATGATATGTTATTTTTAACTGTAAAAAAATAAAAACCCATCCCACTTAGAAATGGGATAGGTAAGTTTGAAAGCAACAATAGTCTGGCCTGCATGCCACAGTTTGCGTCCTGATGTGCAGAGTTTATAACACAAATCTTTCGCAGATAGGAAGAGGAAGAATTGCAGGTGTACAATGTATTGGTCCTACATCTAGCTACTCCACTCTGAATGCGTTTCTTTCTCCTACCCTGGATAAAAGTGAGTGGAAATGACTTTTACATTTCCAACAGATAGTCCACAGGAAAGGATAATAAGTGGGTTTCCACTGCTGCTCCTACTTAAGCAGAGTTGGTAAGCTTGGTTATAGACAGCAGCTTAGAATGAAGTGTTGGATGGATCATGATGGTGAGCTCAGAGAACCACACGATTAAGGAAATTTTCCTTGTGCTTGTTCTTCCTGGTATCTATTAGTTTGGAGAGTTATTTTTGATATGTATGAATGTGTTCTCTGCCACAGCTGCTCAGCGTGGTCCCCCTGGTACAGACCTACCTCGAGGAGGATCACGCCTTGCCCAAGTTTCAGGGGCATTTGTTCAGCCGAAGTGCAGTTACGTTTTGCCTTTGTTTTGCCAGCTGTATGCTCCCCACTCATCTTAGCCACAATACAAAAGTCAAGAGGGTTTTTTGTGCAAGCTATTTCTTCCCCCTCCTCCAGAAAAGCCATGGCAGATCTTTCTCTGGAGACCACATACAAGATGCTATGAGCGTGCACACCCTGGAGATTATAATGCAAACTGATTTGCAACCTCTGAGTGCAGCGAACGTTGCCAGCTGTTGGCTGCAATAAAGAGCTGTTGTGTCCCTCGGTTTGGAGCCTGCTGTCATCTCCAGCCACGCTGTGAATGGTGCCAAGCACATGCCTGCACATCCACCCGCTGGAGGGGGGACATCCCTATGGGTGTCTCCACGAGCAGGTCCCCCGCACTGCCATCCATCTTACTGTGGCCCTTGCTGAGTAGAATTGCCCCTTTCACTGTGCTTTTTGTCATTCATCTGCTTTTGTCCTCGCCTGGTCCCCTCCTCCAGCTATTCTAGTTGTGCCGTCTCTCTGCAGTGCTTTAACAGGCTGTGGGTAACTGCTGGTGCTCCCCAGCACTCCTGCACCTTCAGCATTTTGGTTGAAATCTTACTACTTGGGCTGATTTCTGCTATTATCATTCCTTGTCCTGATTTTGCAGATTATAAATTTAAACGAAGGGAGCTCCGATTTTCTGCTCTTCACTGCTCTCGGGCCCTTCCTGCATAGTAAACGAGCAGCTGACAAACACCGCGCGTAAAATCATGCATATTCCTGCTGACGTTGTTGACAGCTGAGCTCATGCATAAGAAAAGTGCCATAAAGCATAGGTAGCTCTGCAGACTTCTGCTCTATTTAATGCCGAAGTCAGAACATTGGTCAAAGGCTCCTCTACGAATGGGAGATGACATTTCCCCATCTGCTCATGCGAGGGGAGGAGTTTGTCGCTGTGGTTTGAAAAGCAGAGTAATAGTTATGAGACAAATGAGCAGGGCAGAATGCAATATGCTGTATGGATAATTGCTCCTGAGTTGCAAATGTGTGCAGTGAGTAGGGACTGTGTAGAAATGCTTTTGGGAACACTTGAGAGGGTTTTTAAATGCTGCTGGCAAAGCAGAATGGTGCTTCTTTCTGAACGTGAAGCAAAATAAGACAGAGATTTCCTAGTAAGTTTAAAATGAGGAGTAACAAGAAAGTCTTTATGCTTCTTTTTGAACCTGTCTTCTTCCTCTCCTCCAAACTATCCCCATTTACAAAACCAGAGACCTGAGGATGTGCTCCATCCTCGGTGGTCACGTCCCACGTTGCTGCCTTCCTGCAGCTAATCGGCAAATCGTTCATCCATCAAAAAACGTGACTCTGGGCCCTTCAGTTTGCCACACCATCCGTCTGAATGCCGGGTGGAGGATCTGCAGTCAGGTAATCAGGCAGCACCTTCATTCTCTGCCCATTGTCCTCGTGGTGAGATCGTTCATCGGGTTTCCTCCTCTCCATGTAGGTCATCTCCCACCCTGCAGGAGAAGACCATCAGCACCCCTGTGGACAGAAATATGGTGGACCCCTCAGCACTGAAGTTCCTTTGCTTTTATATTCTGTGCTTCAGCATTCAGAGCAGCAGGGAGCTGGAGTGCAGCTCTTGCCTTACCCTTGCCTTGTGGGCTGGTTTCTGCCTAACATTGAAAGAATCTGATACAAAATGGAAGTCGTTAATGGGATCTGTCCAAGGGGCAGGTGGCCAGGTGGAGTCCCCTTCCCCATGAGGAGGAAATACTGGGAAACCAGTATGACAAAGATGTCACGCACCGTCTTGATAATGGCCCTATTCACCTAGATTTATAGGTAAAAGACCAGGGATTTTCTTGCTGATTTTGTGAATTATGTCTAAATCCAGTCTCCCTTTCCCGTTGCTCTGCTTATGCTAAAAACATTCCCAAAGAGAAACTGTATTTTCATTGGGTCGTGTACTTATACATGAATGAAAAACCACATGCACAAAACTTTTTAGCATTTTATTTTGGCAAAGAAAGACAAAAGAACCATATATGTGTGTATATATATATATATATATTTAGTTCAAATCTTCACGTAGGCTTTTGTGTGTTTGCTTCACATTTTTGGATTAGTAATGTAAGTGAAAAATCCTTTGTTACTCTGGCTCTGCTGTCACTTGACTAGTTTGTTTATATTTGATAATGCATGATGATAGACCTGTAGCTAATCTGTGCACTGCTGCTGCCTTACACCGTGTGAAACGTCAAAGCTGTGTGCTGAGTGATTTGGCGTTTCATCTGAAGAATCTTAATTTTTTTAACTGAAAGGTGCAAAACCTTCAGTGGGAAGGTGCGGGGCGCACGTCTTGTGTCCTCATCTGCTTGGGCAGGTTTGGATGTTCCATGAAATTACACCATAGGTTATTCATGGGGGCTGTCAGTGAACCATGGCCCCAACCTCTCATCGCTCACCACCCAAAGCTGATTCCTTCCCAAGGTCTGTGTGATGGGAGACAGATGTTCCGGAGTGCTGGTAACGCTGGTATTTAATATTTCCTAATACCTAACTTTAGTGCAATTGCAAATGCACTTATGGAGGCGATGGATTGCAACCTGCTGGATCTGGAGAACGGTTATACCTGTACGCTGGGCTTATTAATGCATACACTGGCTCCTCTGGGTAATCAGGCACCTGAAAGTGGTGCCTTTTTCAGCTCTAAATGCTCAAAGCAGGGACGTTAAATATTCCAGTGTGGTGTTTTCTTCTGGGCCGAGCGTTATTTGCACTGACCTGCCTCTGTGTGTGTCTATAGGCTGATGTTTGTGCTGTCGAGATGCCAGCTGGCTGCGGGCGGCCACGCTCGGTCCCGCGCCGTGAATGAACAAGCGCCGTTTGGTCGGATCTCACAAGCAGCTTTTGTTCATTCATGGAAAACACTGCAATTATAAACACGCTAGTTTAATAACTGTGTTTTAATTAATGGCAGGTTAGCAAGCGATGCGTGGAGGAAAGGTTAAAATTTACTGGAGTCTGTTGCCGTGTAGTTCTTAATTGAATTAAGTGTGTATTAAGCTGGGCCTCTTCCCTGACCCCGGAGGAGCAGGCAAGGCGCGCTGGAGCGTACGGATGCTATTGATTTTAGAGAGCTGTGGTTAAAGGCAGTACAAAAATGCACTGTGGCCACACTCCAGGTTGTTTTGCATACATAATAAGCCCAAGGCAGTGTTAGTGTAGAAAAGTGAGGGAATATGCTGTGTGCTGAAGGAGTTCGCATGCCTGTGATAATTATTAGGAGTACTTTCTCAAGCGGTGCTATTAAAAAATAATTGTCCTGTGTTCATAATTTTAGCCTTATTTTGCAGCCATTAGTTCTTTTTATGGTTAATGTCTGGGAGAATAGGTTGTCCTGTGTGTGTGTGTTTTCTCTTCCTATACATAAAAAAGCACATATATATTTAGGCACACTGTCAAAAGTCTGTTTTTTAACTGGCTGCCTGAGGCTGTTTCTTCTTGCTTCTCTTAGAATATAGACTGAAATTTTCCCATTCCCAAATCCACCTATCTACCACAAGAAATATATTCTAAGAAAATATCTGAGGGAAAATGGCAATAGTCTATTTTTTCAGCAGAAAAAGGACTTGTCCAGCGAGACTGTTTGTAGTCAAGAAGAAAAACAATCCTCAGGGAAGGTTTGTAACACAGGAAAGTCAAGGCAGGACCTGCCACGTCCTAGGCATTGTATGCTCATGTCCCGTTTATTCAACAGAAACTTGTTTCACGTTTGTATCATTAGTGTCCTTAGCACAGGGTGAGGCAAGCTGGAAAGTCCCACACTTACGCGGAGTGAAGGTTGTCTCAGTTTGGAAATGAGAAAATTATGGAGGAGCTGCTCTTGAATTTGCTGGAAGCTTTCAGTAAATGCTGTCATTTTATGTGATGGAGTCATTTTCTTTAGCATTTGGAGTTAAACCTTCTAATGGATTTTTTAATGTGTTTTGAGGGTCAGAATTAAACACTGCAGAGGAACCTTTTCATGTTTTATGAGTATGTTTGTGTTCCCACTGTGTCCATGTGCCCTCTTTCCGCAGTGTCCTCTGGACGTTGTTTTACCTTTGCACTTGCAACGTTTGCAAGTTGTTCCCTTGCAGTCAGCTTGAGTTTTATCTACAGGCAAACCAAGGTATGAGTTTGGATTTTATTTTTTTAGCTCCCTGAAGATACACAAGTTGTACACTCAGGAAAATGCAGTTTACATGACCTAAACTGGCCCAAACAAGCTGAGCGAGACGCTGCAGAGAGAGAACTTGCTTGTATTTGTTTTGTAAAGATCCACAGTGTCAGAGCTCAAATTCTTTTCAGAGATGTTGGATAACTGAATCCTAAAATGTGAGCAGCTTGTGCTTGAGTGTTTTTTCTTCTATTGCATAGGTTGCAGAATCAAAAATAATGTATGAGAACCATCAGGGCAAAGCTAGGGGAGCTCTCTTGGTGTTTGATATTTATTCTACCATTTGACCAAGCCCTCGGTTAAGCCATTTTGTCAGAAAAACAGTTTTCCCTCAAGTGCTTAGAATAATTCTGTTTAGACTTGAAAAGGCAGATACTGTACAGATTTTTTTTTCCTATTTTTGTTAAAAACTTTTTTCTAGTTGTACACAAAAATAGGGCACACAGAGGGGCGCACTCTTTCTTTTTGTGGCTTCCAAACAAAAATGTAACCATAGGAGGATGCTTTTTAATGAAACAGTTAGGAGGGAGATTTGTAAAAGCATTTAATGGAAATCAGGTTCCCATGAAGCCAGGCAGTTTGGGAAAGGACCAGACTTTTAAGAGATTCAATTACCTTTAAGAATATTTTAAATGCATGAAGTGTCAACAAGAAAGAATAAGCTAATCCGAAAAGTAATTTACAAAAATGTGCAAAGAAACTTAGTGGGTTTGAAGGTTTGAAAAATTCACGTAGTAATGAAAGAAGTGCTAATGACAACTTCTGAAAAATGAGGCATAATATGAAGACCATTGTGCTGGGCACAGGCCTGGCTTTGGTCTTTTTGATGTTCAAGCCCTCTGGGGGTGATCAGTCCTGACTCTGCTCATGCTGGGGTGAAGGGAGAAGTGTAACTCACCTGAAAGCTCTGCTGGTTCCTGAAGCACTTTTATACCTGGATCTGTGGGTTGACCCCTGTGCAAGCAGATCTGATGTGCTCTGCAGAGCTCCGGGACGGACCTGGGTACCAGCTCTGTGGACGAAGCATCTACTTTTAAAAATCACTGCTAAGGCTCATGACACACTGTGGCACTGTACAACTTTCACTTCATTTTGTGTTGTAGGTGAGTATTTCACTTCTGGTGTTCTCCTGGGAGAAAGGTATCTGGTGGAGAACTAGAGCAAGTTAAAGCTGCTAAGTCGTACTCATGTGGTAAAGTTAATCTTTTGATGGACCCTTTAATTAATACTATTACCTTCCCCAAAATAATGTGGTCAAATAAAAGTTGCTTCAAAGAAATCCTGCTGGTGATGATTCTTGCCATCCCACAACATTTGGAGCAAATAGTAGGAAAAAAAAAATGGTGGCCTGGCTTTGGTGTCTGATACTGTTAGGAGCACATTGCTCCTTCCTCCTTCAGAGAGCAGCTCACAGCTGATGAGAGAAGTACTTAGCCCCAAAATGCAAGACTCGTATCCCCCAGGGCCGGTGGAGAAGAGGTTGTGAATAATTTGACTTGAAGTCAAGGTGGTGCTCGGTGGAGCAGGAAATTAGGAGTGCTATTTTTAAATGCTGAAGAACTTATTAAAAAGCAGTAATAGTTTTCATTAGACAAAGAGCTCAGAGTTTGGGAGGCTTGTGATTTGAGGTAGCATCGTTCATCAAGTAAGTGTTTTCTTCGAGAGTGCCAAGTAAATCTGTCTTTCTGGAAGCGTTGGTGACTATCAGAAGAATTAAGTAGGGGATGTGAATCTTAGGGACATAAATCTTGGCATGCCAAGTGTGTCTGTCTAAATTGGCAGCTGGTGTTGCCACACATTAGCATCTAGAATAAAACAAAAATGACAAATTTATCAAATGTGACAATAAAACTAACACAGGAATTCTGCCCAGTCTGTAGTTTTCTTCTTTGATCTGTGTCTGTAATTTTCTAATGATTCTGAACATGAGTAAGATACAAGCACCCATATCCCCTCCTCTTCTAACACGAGATAGAAGTTACCATTTGGACATAGGCTTGCAGCAAAGAAGAACTACTTCAGACATTTGAAATGAAAATTCTTACCATAAAGCTGGGAGTTGCATGGAGGAGTTACCTAGAGAGGCTGGAAAATCCGCATCAGTGGAGATTAAAAAAAAATATGTTGTGGAGAAATCTGCAGGGATGTGCTAGGCCTGTTCAAGCCTATTTCAAGCAGGGAGATGAACCAGAGGCCCGCTGAGATTCCTTCCAAAATAGGTTAGTGTGCTTTCTCTGACAGAAAAAGGGCAGTCGAGCTTTGAAGGCACTTGTAGTAGGTTAAAATCAAGAAATCAGAAGCCTTACCTCCCTTTGTCCTTGCCCAAGACAGAAAAGCGTGTTAATGCAAAGAATATTTGACATTAAAAAATTATGTACAGCCAGAGCAAAATACGGCCCAGATCCCCATGGCTGCAAAAAGTCGCTTTGATTTTTTTCCAGACCTTTGGGTTTCTTCGCAGCAAGTTCTCTGCCTAAGGGCTTTTCAGGGAATGGGAGATCTAAAGCTGGCAGGTCTTGAGATTCGTCTTATATTTTCCTGCTGAATGTAAGTCAAAACTATTGCTGGGAAGATGTGTAGTAATCATGATAACACATATACAGTTCCATTAAAACACCCTGACCCTTCTGGTCATAAGCTTCAGAAAATAAATGTTCTACATGATGTTTAAATAGCTTTTATTCTTTAGCTTTGTAAGGCATTAAATTTCCATGGAGTGCAGAATATTCATATTTGGTGCTTCAGAAAGTTTTTGTGTTTGTCAGTGCCCAAGATGTCTCTTCTCTCCCAAGCAGAGATAATTTTTGAGGTAGTCCTACTCTTTGGAACCTGGCTGTGAATGTTTGCACAGGTCCCTAAGTGAGAGTTTCCTTGCGCTGCTCAGTCGCTTGTGTTCAAGGAGTGCTACAGGCAGAAGTAAAACTAAGGAAAGTTTTTTTTCACTGATTATTCAATGGAAAGCTGATTAACAGGACTTTGAAACCTAATATCCCCAACAGACGGCTCACAGCACTGCATGAAACCTGGTTTGCAGCAGACAATAAAAATTAGACAGCAAGCCGTTATAATATGTTTGGAAGGGAAATTCAGGCTCCGGCACAGTGGAGTTTGCATTGGATAACAGTTCATGCTTTGCAGCTGGGCTTTGATGTCTGGGGCTCAGTGATTGCCTCTGACAACCTACGACAGCTGAAATTGGAGGGCTTCTGTCCTGATCGCTGCTAGCTGTGGTCCTGCACCTTCCCTTTTGCAGGCACTAACACTTGTGTGACTGTCTTCCTCACTGGAGATGTTCAAAAGCTACCCAGATGTGGTCCTGGGCACCCTGCTCTGGGTGTCCCTGTTTGATCAGGGCCTGGACCAGATGGGCCCAGAGGTCCCTTCCAACCCTTCCAATCCCATTCTGGGGTTCTGTGGTTGGGCTCTGAACTTTTTTGTAGCTAAAATGTCAGATTTTGCGCTTCCACTTTTTTGCCACCCTCATGACAATGAATGTTTTGTGTAGCTGCCAAGATTGAAAAAAAAATAATAATAAATTTTGCTTCCCAATGCCAGATGAGATTTGCTTCTAGCCTAGTGATTTGCAAAATATGTCTGAAGTTTGCTGAAGTTGCCTGTGGTTTTTAGAAAGCCATTGTTTTCAAAGTGAGGGGCTTGGGGTGCTAAATGCCCCTTCCAGGGTGCGGAAGATCCTGCCTTCAGCCTTTCAGGCAGCTGTGGTGATTCAGACTGGTGGGTCTGTTCAGGCATTGCTCCAGGATTAATAAAGCATCCTACAGTATTTGGTAGGTCTTGGCCTTGCTCATTTGACCACAACATCCCAAAGTAACGATGGTGGGACAAGGGGGAGGAATAAGGAAAGGAGCGGGGAAACGGTTGGGAAGCAGTGTCTGGTGTATGTGGATGGGAGGTAGGGAGCTATTTGCTGAAGGAAGAAAGCCAATTCCCCTTTCTGAGGGCGCAGCCCTGCCTGCACTTGATTCACTGCGTGCTGGTTGAAAAGGGCAGCCTGGCTGTATTTCTGTCTGCTCTCTCAAATAAATCTCTGCTCTTTGAGGCCTTTACTGTATTAAATGTAAAGACTAGTGCTGCAGCTCACGCTCCCAAGGTGTCAGGAGCAGTGGCAGATCGGTGCCCACTCACTTGATCTTCATTAAGGTGCCTTGTGATGATTTGGCCTGAATGGTGCTTTGGGCTGTGACCAAGCTGTTGTCCCTCATTTGAGCTCCTGTAGGACTCAGATCTGCATGTGGAGCCTGGGGCCAAGGGGGTACAGCCCTCAAGAAAGCTGCTTCCTCTGCACCCCGCAGGCAGCAGGGCTGGCCCTTGTGTGATGAAGCTGCATTAGATGTGCACCAGCCCTAGGGTGCTGCCCTGTGCATGGGTTCCACCTCTCTGCTTGTAGCGTTCCTGCAGCAGCCGTAGGGGCAGAAAGGGGGGAAAAAATCAGGAAAATGAGAAAAAGGGGAAGGTGGCAGTAATGGCTGGTTCAGGCCATTCCAGAAGGATCCTATCATGACTGTGCAGGTTGAAAAGGGCTTTCTTTGAGTGTGGCTTCTGTGTTTCATGGACCTTCATGATGGCTGCAGTGGGTCTGGCACCAAAATCATCTTCTGGGTCCTGGTGACAGGGGCAGTACGGATGTATAATGAGGTCTTCCAGAGTAAGGCAAACGTGAGCACGGATGCTGGCTTCCATCGCAGCCAATTGCTGGGTCAGCAACCACTACAAAGCTCCACCCTGTTCCTTGTGTTTTGGGTCACCAGGCTGAGGGTGGTCGGCACATTTGGGCAAGCATTTGCTCACAGGAAACTCAGCATCCCACCTGTGGTTCTCAGAGCAGGTCCTGGCCTTCAGATCGGACATCAGATGAGATGGGTTGTGTGTTTGTGTGAGCTGAGACCTCCTGGAGAATGAGGCTAAAAACAAACCTTGAATATCTCCCTCCGTCTTAAAATTATGAACTGCAACATAATGTATCCGGGCAACCTTTATTTTCAGCATTTTTTTCCCCCTTCCTCTCCAAGTGTCGTACTTCTGCTTTGGAAGCTGGTCTGCTTTATTTTTATCCCTCTCATATGACAATCCAGAAAGCTTGCTTGCATCTTCATTTCTTTTCTTTCGTGTAAAGTAAAATGAATTTTTAATGAAGGATGAGCAGTTTTAAGATACAGGTGTACACATACACTGTTGCAGTGAGGGAGAAGGGAAGTCCAGAGCAACCTGCCCATCCCAGGAGGCCTCGGCAGGGCTGGAAGCCTCAGGGGTGAGTAGCTCAGATGTAATGCAAAGGTTTATTTGTTTATTTCATTTTTAATATTGTTAGCTGATATATCAAACCTATTCCAATAAAAGCAATCCACAATATCTCTTGGCAGAATGTAGTTTTAATAAATTCTATCTTAATTCTCCTTCTTTTCTTGGATTTTTGTTACAGTTTGCACCTGTAAGCTTTTTGTGGAAGTGGTGACAAATTTTGTATCAATGTGTTTTGTCAGCAGAGAGTACGGAGTCCGTGAAATAGATATTCCTGGAAGGAAAGCCTGCAGTGGTAATTTGTGTGAGGGGTTGTTCCTCACCACAGGCAACACCTCCTGTTCTAGCTTGCCTCCTGTGATACACCGGGGGCTTTCTCCTTTGGAGTGAGGAGTAGCAGGCTGAGGATGTGTGATCACCAACCAGCCTTGCCTGCAAGAAAGGCATCAGACACCCAAACTCTTCGGCTTTTAGAGGCGGTGTATGAAGACAGAGAAAACGCAACAAAGAAATAAATATTTGAGATTTCTTATCCTAACTTCTTGGAACATTCAGATATGTACAGGGGTTTTCCTCTGATTTTCCAGTGAATATGTCTCTTTAAAATATTAGGTTTTCCCAATGGATGAAAATTCCAATTTTTAACTAACTGTACATGATTGTATTTTTAGAGTTTTTCGTCTTGAGGTTGGGCATCTGGCTCTAGTTTTCTTTTTCTGAGAAAAGCACTGGGACATTTAAATAATTCAAGGAAGAAATTATATGCGCTCAGCAAACAGATGTCAAAAAAAATGAAAGCAGCTTAAAATCTAGGCCTCCAAAGTCACTTCCATATATTTCCTTTTTACAGAATGTATTTTTAATTAGCTTTTAGAAACAAAGTGCCATGCTGACATATACATACTTGCCAATGTTTTATTATGGGACAGAACAAAGAAAATGAAACCGAAGTTAAAAACTATTGTGCTATAAAATGTGAGATGGGTATTATGATAACTAATTGATTCACCTTATAAAGCCCAGAGTTAGAAGACTGTAATATTGCTGTTTTCCAGGTGATCTGGAGACAATTGAATGAGTTTCTGTGCTTCACAACAACTGAGCTAGGTACAAGAGCTCTTCTGGCTCTGGTAAAAATAATATTAAAAAAAAAAAGCGAATTAAAAATGAATTTCTTTTTCCAGGTAGCAGGAGTGGAAAGCACTTGTGCTCTCATGTAGCATGTTCTCCGAAGACATTGCTTCAGGGGTGAGGTTTTGTTTGTGGTGTGCCTCTGTCCCTCTCCAAGCAGCACAGCTGTGGAATGGCTCCTGCCCTAGGTGGGAGGTGTTATGATCCCCTCCTTGATGCTGCATCTTATCTAAAGCCAAAACTGAAGGATCATGGCAACTCGCTGCCTCACACAGCCCCCTGTATATGAGCACGGGAAACGTTTTGCAGCATCTTACCTGGATTTGCCTGCAAGAAAACTAAAGGTTAGAGGTCAGTCATGCAGGGCTTTCAGCAGCCATGTGTGTCCAGCCAGTAATGCCAGCTGCCTGGTTATCATTTAAGTTGCCAGCCAAAATGAGAAGTAATGCAGTAATCTGAAGGGAGTCTTGCATATTTTAGAATAGTTAATAAAATAAAAATAGGTGAAGATTGACAGAAGTCCGTACCCCCCTCTAGTGGGCATGGAGCAGTCAGTGCAGCTCAGTTTGGGGCTGCTGACAAAACTTCTGGTACCACATTGTTTCTTAGGGCCACCACATCCCTCATTGACTGGGAAGTATTTTGGTGCTGCTTTAGCTCTGGGGTAGAGCTTTTAAGGAGACCCATTTCCGTCAGCTGCGGAGTTGCTTTGGTGCTTGGGAGAGCAGGGACGATGGGGGATCTCCAGAGCCCTACACTGATCAGGCAGCAGCTGGCTTTTAGGCCAGTTTTGGAAAATCTTTGAAGATGTCTGACTGATCCATCAAGGGACAGAGGCTGCTTTACCTCCAAGGTGGGGGTTTTCCACCGGCACCTCCAAGGGTGGATCAGACTCAGTGGAGCAAATCATCCACTGCCATCGGCATGCAAATGATGCTGAGTTTGTGACTTGTCCCCATTCTTTTCTTTTTGAAGAAGAGGATTGCTTAGGTTTCATGGGGTCTTTCTGAAGTTGTGTGTGATACCCTGCTCCTCCTTTCCTCACCCACCCTTCCCAAACTGTGCCATGCTAGCAACTCATTGAAAAGTGATGCTATTTAATCAGGTTCATGCTTGTTTGTTGCCAGAAGAGGAGAACATGTGGCTTGCAAAACTGCAAGCCACATGCAGTGCTGGTGTATTCGCTTCTCACTGTTGTTTTTCTTGTTGGCACCAGGTCTCCCCTGCCTCGGGGTTGCTCACAATGAAACGGTAATCATCACAGCACTAAAAAAACTTAAATTTTTTTCAGATACATGGTGCAGTGATATGGCTATCAAACGTCTCTCTTTGTCATGATCTCAGTGTCTTGCTTGGGCTGCTGTTTCTGGAGAGATTTTGAAATGAAAGTATACGAAAAGTGTTCTCAAAAATGAATAGGTGGGATGGATTTTCTTGTGCCTAAGTGCATAATAAGTATTGAATACACATCAAACAGTGCCTGGGAATATTTTGGTGACAACATAAATGTTTAGTTCCTGATCCCAAGTGTATTTCTAAGTGCGTGATAAATCTGCTGATATGAGTAAAATTACATAGCTGCTCAAGTGTTTGAAGGGCTGTGACTTTAGTTTTCAGTATCTAGATTTTTGACTACAGTGCTCTTGCTTTTTTTTTTTCTTAAAAACTGAACAAAAATGTGTATTTAATTTATAATGTTCTAGTCCAACATTGCAGTAGCGCTTTTTTAGTTTTGAATAGTCTGGCTTAGATGAGGCTCAGTGGTTAATGGCTGACTTAAAGCTCAAGCTTAATGGTGGAAGGTTCGGGGGAATAACGGGTGTGTGGTCATTCTGTTTTGTATCTGTTTCTTTTAGTGGTTATATCCTGTTACAAAGAATGATTATGATGAGGGCTTATGTGGGAGAGTCAGCTTGTTGCATATTCTTAAATCTTTGCCATGTCTCGGAAAGCCTGCCTGACTTAATTTAAATAGGATCTGCTGTTACACACATCTGAACGGCACGATACGTGAAAGTGCATATGATGTTTCTATAAGTCCAGGGTATGGTTAATGTAACAGTGGTGTATGGCATGGTAAAGATTATTATGTGTGTTTACTCTAAATGGACTTGCTCTTTTTTTTTTTTTTTTTTTTTTTTTTTCTCCAGTGTAGTAAGAACATTGGCTCAGAAATGTGAATATTTAAAATGCCCAAAGGCAAGACTTTGCTTTCCAGGCTTTGCTCCTTGTCTTTGCAGAGATGATGACTGCATAAAAACACGCAGTTGGGTAAAGCACTGAATCATTACTTATAAACCATAACATTTATTTATGTATTTTTAACTAGGGCTTAATTCAGCACGGAATTATTTGAAAGCTCCAAAGGGATACATGAGCACTACCATGCCAATGACTTCTGTGCTCGAAACCTCTGTCCTGGACTGTGTGAAGATTTTGTGAGATCATATGTAGCCAGTTAGCATGAATGGGTGAAAAATGAGTCTCCTAACCAGTACGTGGTGGTAACAGGAGTCCCTGAAGAGCGCAGTTTCCTAGCTGTCTGCGCAATGTGATCTGGGTTGTGGCATCTGGACTCTGCTGAAGCTTGCAGGGAGACTTCCAGGAGACAAGCGTCTCCTCAAGTTATCCTGGGAGCACAGGCTCTAGTGGTTGGGTGTAGGTCCTACACTCCTGGCAGAAAATACTTGGTGGCTGCCAAAAGCATGTTCCAACAAGCTAAACTTGCTCTGTCTCGAGCCTGCACTCTCCCCTCCTTTTTCTGAAACGATAATTTTCAATCAGCCAGAAAAAAGTCATCTGAGAGAAACCGGACTAAAGGTTGCAGTGTTTCACCCTGCCCAGCTCTTGCTGGTACCAGAGGAGCATCCTGGGCTCGGTTGTGTGAAACCACAGAAGCAACCATAAAATTTGTCCACATCCAAACCTGCAGATGGTATGTTGCCCAAGAAAAGCTTGTTTGCTCCCAATGTCCATGAGGTAGCTTGAGGTCCAGCGGTGTGCAGGGGGGTGCTGAAGGTACGGTGCCAGGTGGGCCTGATGCGGTGTGTGGTCAGGAGCCATGGTGCCTCAGGAGTAGGCCCGGCCAAGGGAGAAGCTCCTGGGTTCTTGCTCTGAGAGACCTGGCTGAGGGGAAATGGAAGTGCTGTGGTCGGAGCTGGCATCAGCAGCATCGTGTCTCTGAGAGGTGACAGCTTGCTGCCTCCTGTGGGTTTCTACCAGCCAGGTTACCCTTCAGTTTGGGAAAGAAAAATGCAGTCTGGCACACATGCTTTGGGAGGCTGCTGTAGTTCACCTGGAGGTTAAGAGGACAGAGTTATGGTTCAGTGTCTTGTGTCCCTCAGAGGCCACAGACAAACCTTTGGCACCTGAAAACCTACTACATCAGCTTGACAGAGGGAATAGGAGCTGAACTGTAAGTGCAGGATGCAGAAGCTCACCTCCAGCTGTGGAAAACCAGCACTCGGGGTGCACCTTACTACTGGCTGTGGTCAAGGAGATGCCCTGGTTTCAGAGATGCCCTCCCTAGGATCATAATGGGTCGTTGGCTTCCCGCTTGCCTGTCAGGAAGCTGAGCTCTGCCAGTGTGTTGAAATGCTTCACGCGACTAAACTGACTCCTCACAGAGAAAGTGTGGCTGTCTAGTGTTGAAGGCAAATGTGTTTATTGCCTCCAGGTGGATATATGTGATGTTGGGGAGTAGAGATTTAAATTGCTATCTGAACATCCTTACCTTTAACGGAGGTACAGTTTACTGGGGAAGGAAGAGATCATTGGTGATGATTAGTAAGGAGTTACAACATCTAAGAGAGCCGAGACAAGAAAGGTCTTCATGGAAAGTCCTTTTGTAAGCTTGACACAGTTGTCTGGGAACACAGCAGGCTGATGTTTAATTATTTCCAATGCTCAGATCTGGTTAGAGCTGATTAATAGATTGTGGAAATACTGATAAGAAAATCTGTCTTGTTGAATCTGGAAATAATTTTGCTTGTCTTAATTCAGAGTTAATAGATAATATAAAACAGTTTTATAAGCAGTTTTTTATAAAACAGACATTTTTCTTTTTTTAATTGTGGCCTTTCCAGTAACACAGTAAAATCACAGCAGTCCATATTCCAACTGCATTCAGTTTACAGGGTTTGAAGCTGTACGTTTTCTTGGTGTTTATCAAAATTTAATTAAAAAAAATTGTTAGGCTCATTTGTTTTTTTATATAGAGTCACAGTATTAGAACATCAGATGTTTGTGGTTTGTTTGTAATTCTGGATTCATGACTCCTGCAGACAATGTGGTCCAAACTGAACATGCTATTTGCATTTTCTTGTTTTATGAATAATTATTGGAGATGTCTTTCCCACAGGAAGGTTTAGAGAAAAGTGGAAGCATTTAAAAATAATTACAGATACAGAAAACCTTTTATGTCTTACTTAATGTAAGCGTTGTTCTCAGAAAGAACTAGTGTGTGCAGTAAATTGCTATGGAAGTGTTCAATATGTTACATGAAAGCTTAGTCTGCTTCTTCAGAAAACCTTGCAAATGAGGAATTTGGTTTTGTGACCACTGAGGTGTAGATGAATGCTTATTTCAACATCATGTAGGAGCGGGTGACATTAGTGAGGGCTTTTGAAAAATGGGTCATTTTTTTGTGTGCTTAAATGTAAATTTAAAGTCTAACCCTGTTATTTATATTGTATGCCTGTAGTTTTGGCTAGTTCTCTGTGTGCATATGTGTGTGTGACAGAGCTGTGCTATTTTAAAACTCGGTAAGCGGATGTTTCTAGGAATCTGCATACTTAAAATTAGATTTCTGTTGTGGTTACACAACTGTAAAGTAAATCCAGAAAAGCATCACTGACTTTAATTATGTTACTCTTTTTTTGTTGTTGTTGTTGTTTCTATAAATGATGTCAGAAATGAATCATGAATACTCTGAAAATTCACAGTGGAGCTTCCCAGCACCGGCTCTGAATGTTTCAGCAAATGGAAGAGATCCAGAGGATGATTAGGCATGTTGGCTTACAGAGGATGCTGAACAATTGGAGTGTGGTATGGGTGCCATTCTTTAAGAAAATCTTTAAATATAGCTCTTCCATCATTCAAGCAAGCTTTTTCTGTTCTGCTACAAAACAAAGTGGTCTTTAAGGGTCTGTAGACAGACAGATATTTTTCAATATCTGACAGCTGTAGACTCTTGCTTTGATATAGTCTGGGAATTAGATTACATGAAAATTAGATGATTTTAAGTCTTGTCTTTGAAATAAGTTATTTCATTCTGTTTTAAATGAATGTGAAAAGGCAGGCCTGCCTTTCTTCAATACTTAAAGTAAGTTCAGCGTAAAAGAGTATTGGAAAGATTTAAAAAGTCATTTAGAAATTGCAAAATCTTTTCCATTGTCCCACCTGACCTGGACTTAGAGAAGAGGCTGGCTGTTGGAAACAGTTTGTGTAAAATGAGGGTGAGGACTAAAGAGAATAATTTGATCATACTAAAGGGCTTCTGTATCAGTGTCAGAAAGAGTTTTAGATTTGATCCTCTCATTAATAATGGATGTCCAGACGGATGCTTCCTCTCCTGCCGTCTTCTTTTTAATTCATCTGAATGCTCATGGAAAATGCAGCCCTTCGGTTCGAGCCAGGCTGTCTCTGCAGCTTAAAAGCGCACTGTGTTTGCCCCTGGATCTCCTCTCACACCACAGCAGTTTTGGCAGGTTGAAAAGTATGTTCAGAAGGTCTCTTTGCCAAGCTGAAGAGGTCAAACAACCCAGTTGTTGTTTAAGGCATACAAGACCTAAAACCACATCGTTGTGCCCCCAGCCCAGCATTTTCTTGCCGTGTGCAACACAACTGGATTTGGCTTTCTGTGATTTCAGAGCTGGGCTGCCTGAATGATTGCTCACCATCCCAAAAGCCGTCGCACTGGTCCCAAGGGGGACACCAGTGACTTCAGCAGAGGCAAAGGTCCAGCAATAAGCAGCGAGGGAAAGGCTAGAGCTGCCTTATTTTAGTGTGGTAGACAGAGGCTTTGGCTGAGCTCTCATTTGCTGATGTACAGCAAATAGCAAGTATTTTTCAATATTCACCTATTTATAATTTAATAGTATCAGTAAAATCACAAAATGTTCCTGGTCTAGTGAAACTGCTTTTCAGGGTAGCCCTGAATTATGGTATAATTTCCTTGGCCCAGCAGCCCTAAGGATGCTGCATCAACTGTGCTTGTGTTTCAGAGTCTGCAATTTCTCTGCTGTTGGTAAGGTCTTTAACATGTTGTGGAAATGTCTCTCTGTGGGAGCTTGCTTATAGAGACTCTCAAGTCTAGAATCTGTGTAAAGCTGTGACTGAAGTCAAAAGAAAATGTCTGTGAGTATTGTGGGGGAAAGAAAGAAGCTGGGAGAGCAGCGATGTAGAGCTGTATGGACATGGACATGTGCACATCAGCATGCTGGGATTTTGTTACTCCAAGACCCTGGCATCACAGCTGTGGAAGAGCTGCCAGGCTCTGGGACTGAGGGAGGGCAAATTTGGGGGAGCCTCACTCCTTTCCCCCAGGATGGCCTTGCCCTGATCACCCTGCACATGGCCAAGCAGCCCAGGCACAAGTAGGATGGAAAGAGCAGGAGGGATGCTCACACTCATGCAATATGCCTTTAGCCAGTATTGGTGCTCAGCAAGAGGACGTGGTGTCCCAGCACTTCCACCTCTGGCCTGGCAGAGGCACAAGTGGCATTTACCAATTTTTCTGGTGGGACTATGGCTACAGGAAGGCTTTACGTGAGGCTCTGTGGGATGCACGCCTTAGCCTTTTTGTTGCTCTATTACCTCCCAGTAAAAATGGGGGCGATCACATTGCCTCAGCTAAGGATTTTACTAACTTCCAGTGATTCAGATACTCTAAGAGCACCTGGCACAAAACACCTACCATAGAGAGCCATATTGTGCACTGTTGTACTGGTGGTGAAGTTTCCAAAACAAATCCAACTGTGAGGCGTGGTTTTTACCTAACATTTTTGGCCCCTTGTGCTGTGCAACATTTCCTGCACAAATTTTGCATTTCTGCTCTTACCCATGTCAGTGTCCTCTTTGTGAACTGTTCTTTGTTCTCAGGGCTTGCTTGGGCTGATACTGTAAACATCCCGGCAATTACTAGGGTTGATTTAGGTAGTCTAGATGTTTGCACAGGTCTCTTGATTTTTGTTTTAGTCAAATACTTGAAAATCAAAACAGTGCAGAAGGCATTGTGGGGAACCTTTCTGCAAAACTTGAAAGTTTGCCACTGCATTTGTTTAGCTATGCTATACCATTTTTCCGTGTCCAACTTGTCTGATTAACGACATGTCGCAGAGTAGGATTCATCGCATTGTATTCAGATATCTCTGTTTGACTTAGCCACATGTTTTTTCAGGCAGTGGAGTAGAAAGTGCACCTGAAAGAGGTCGTGCATCTTGTCTGAAAGTAAATATCTGCAACAGGTCACATAACCGTTTCCTAACAGTGTCCATTTCTCTTTATTGGCCAGAAAGGGAGCCTGAGGAGATGGACCCAGATGGGAATTCAGCTGATGTTAGGGAACAGACATCCCAATGGTCATGTCCCTGTATTCCTGTTGGTTTCTGGTCAAACCCAAGGCTGTGGTTGACTGTGCTATAAATCCAGCTTTAGGGCTCCTACAGCCGGATTCAAAGCACTGAGGCCGTGAGATACAATATGCTGACTGCTATAAAACTCACTGTCAATTCAAATTTGCTCAAAAACTCCTAAAGCCTGCCAGTGTAAGATATAAATTTTTATGCCAGGTCAAATATCAGTAGTATTCCTATGGATAGCATAGAGCTGACCTGTAACTGTGCACTCTGGCTAATTCAGCAGAAACATAACCGTGTGCCTGTGTCTGATTTGTGCCACTGGGTAATCCAGAATAAAACAGATTCAGTTTTGTCAGTGAAGGACAGCTACAGTAAAACTGTCTTTCAGCGGTGGCACATCTTGTAGTAAAACGTCTCTATTCAGTTCCTAGTTGATTTTTCCCAATTGTTATT
>CM021797.1:10429183-10579140 GCA_011076525.1 Nettapus auritus | reverse complement strand
AGGCTATTAGTTGCTAATTAAAAAGTAAAAGAAATGAAAGCTATGCTTGAATAAAAATTAGCGAACGAATGTCTTTTGCTGGTGGTGAACTTATTTCTCTGGTGCAGGAATGCACAGATGACTTTGAGAAAACAAGTACAATGCCTTTATCTGTGTATGAAAGACTAACACTGTCTTTCAAACATAACCTTTTAAGCAATTATAAAGTGATATCACTCAGGGGATAAAAGGAATTTTTAGAATAACTGTATGTATGTTTTTCTGGAAGTTTAGGCTCAGCTAGAAATGCCTGAGGGGTTATCCTGGTGGATTGTGTGTTGGCCATTTGCACAAATCACCTTTTAAAAATCGGTAATGGGACATTTTAATGACCCTCTTTATTTCCTTCCCCCCTACAAGAAAGTGATTATTGCAGATACTTTATATTAGTCCTTTGAGGAGGCTGATGTGGGAAGAAATAGCTCAGTTTGTTGGAGAAAGAAGTTATTTTGCTCTAAATACCCATATATGCTTTTTGACAATTCCAGACTCAACTAATTTAAAGAAAGTATTCATATCCTTCTATAACCAATGATTTAAGATGACCCTTCCCTAAGAAAGGCTAAAAAAAGGAACTCCTCTTCTGTGTCCCATGTTTAACTCAGTGTCTTTTGAACCAAAAGGCTGGAGATTAAGAAGAAAGGGTGTTACTTCCCCAGTCATAACTAAAACGTTTCTCTGGGAAATGGAGAACAAGATATCCAGTTCATTAATGTGGGTGGTATTTGAGCCCTTGGGAGCACATCTTATGTGGGTGGAAGTATGGTAGGTAAAGGCTGATTTTTCAGGCTGTAAATGCTCCAGGGATGAAGGTGAGAAGAGCTGATAAACACAGAGAAGAGCAGAGAGCTGTATAACCTACATGTCTGTGTGTATAAACTGATTATGAATAGATTTAAGCTGAATTACACATCATTTCCAACTACACGGTGTGGTGGGACATCTTTCCAGCAAAATAACAGAGGCGTAAAACCTCATTACTTTGTTAAAATTGGATGAGCTTTATCGGGTAGAGAGTGAGAGAGGGGTGATAGCCAGGGACTGGATTTGATAACGTCCATCAGGTTCCTTATGAGGGAGGGACCAGGCTCCTCTGCTCGCTGGGTGGTGGTGGCACATCTTTGGGAAGAGGCAGGTGGGCTGTGAGATTAAATCACTGACCAGAGAATGGTGATTAGTAGACCCAGAGGGATTCAGAGCGACAAGGACAAGATCTCTTCAGTGGAGAGTTGTCCCCAGGAACAGGGGCTCCTGGGCAGCGCAGGGACTTGTGTCCCCACAGGGCTGCTCGTCCCAGCACTGGCCTCATTTACTCCTTGTAAGTGTCAATGCCACAGTGGGCATGAAGGCAGTCTTTTGTATTTGAATTGTATACTCCATGCGAGGCAGTGAGACAGCTTGGCAGGTCTGTCACCCACAGAAAGCAAGCAAGGTGGTGTAACTCCAGTGAATTTTCTCACGTGTCTTATTTCTGCAGAAGTCGAGCAAAAATCAATTTAATCTTAGTTTTGAGTTGGCTGTTTTCATCAGGCAGGTCTATTTTTTCCCTTGAAGAGCAATTTGCCACCTTTCTATTTTTCTCTCCCGTCAGCTCTGGAGCTGCTGTCCTCGCCAGCAGAGAGGTGCTCAGCTCAGACACCGAGCCTGAATTCGCAGAGCGTGGGGCTCCCTGAGGCCTCCCTGTGCGGCCTATTTCATCTGGAAGGAGTGTTTCCTATCTGTGCCTGTCAGAGTCTTTTTTCCAGAGCCAGAAGGTTTTGTTTGAGAAGATGAAATCCCTTGAAAGTGCTGTATAATTACCTACATGATTATCGTGTCTGCCATGGCTCTGCTCCGAGCTCAGGGGCGTAGACGGGGAACCTGCAGCGGGGTGGAGGAATGGTGTTTTGAAGGCTGCCTGCCTCTGGGGACCCTTGTTGCCATCATCCTCCGTCTCAGGAGGAGCGTGTGGGGAGAATCCTCCAGCAATGCCTCTAAGTGAATGATGGATGAGCCTTGTGTGGGGTGCAGATGCCCCTGAACGCCCCATGCTCCTCGGCTGACTGCAGCACCAAAGCTGAGTCAGTGTCAGGTTGTGCCTTTGGTCAACACACGGGTTTGGGAGACAGGAGCTAAAACGGAGAGCTGCTTATGTGGGGTTCCCAATTCATTAGGCACTGGGGCAGTGCCTTAAGTCTGGGGACAGTTTGCAAAGAGCAGCATATAACACATCCACCAATGTCAAAATTAGACAGCCAAGAGGAAAACTCTTTAAATTATTAGGCCAAAAAGGGCTTCGTTGTGTGAGCTGGTCTGATCACCTCTGGAGTTTGAACAGCTTTGAACCCTGTGGTTACTGGAGGCCATACCAGTGTTTGCCACTGAAGCAGTCATAAGGGTGTTGTTAGACATCGCTGGATGTTACCCATTTTATGAGCTCTCACACTGTTCCTGTTAAGATAGAAAATGATGCTGAAAGAAGAACATGTAGGAGAGATGGAGAGATCTAGTTTGTCCCACAGCCCAAGACAGGACTGGCTCCAACCTTAGCTCCTCTCAGGTATTTGTTTAACCCACCACAGAGACCAGGAGACTCCATTCACCCAAGGCAACGTCCTCTGGTGCCTGAGCATTCTTTATCAGTGTTACCTAGCCACTAACCTAAATCTACCCTGATGTAATTCATACCAGTAACTCTGTCTGTACAGGGGGAAGAGGCTGCTTTTTAATTTTGGGAAATTTTTAAGGATATGAAGACTTTTAACTTGTGTTCTCACACCCCACCTGAGATGATTTTTTCTTTTTAGACTACATGGTCCTAATTTATTGTGTTTCTTAGTAAATCACATTTTCTAGACGGATAGTCATGTCAGTACTCCACTGCAAGTGGGGATTGCTGCTGAGACCTTCCCAGCCCTGCGTGAGGCTGCAGAGGTGCATCACAGCCTGACAGGTTTTGTCCCTTTTGGCAAACCCCGGGACAGTGATCAGTTTTTTATTTTATTTTATTTTATTTTTTGCCACAGCAACCAGACTGTGCTGACATGTATGATTCGCTATAAACCCTGCATCTCTTCCCAAGGATTTGCTGCCTAGCCAACTCTGTGTGTGGCTTTCCTTTTATAGTACTTTGCACTTGTTCTTGCTGAACTTTATCCCAATTTTTAGAGAACCTTTCTTTTTTAATTTTTGCCAAGATCATTTTGGATTCTGATGCTGTTCTCCAATGTGTCTGCAGTCACTCCCAGCTTCGTGTAATCTGCACATTTAATAAGCATACTGTCTTTTATCGTTCAGGTCAGTAATGAATATGCTGAGCAGAACGAGACTATATAGATCCTGCAGAGCTCTGCTCATGGTGTCCTTCTGTTTTCACAGCATACCATTAATAACTACTCCCTGGGCATGTCTTTATAGTAGTCTCATTTAATCATGTTTCTGTAGTTTATTTATGAGAAAGTTGTTTGAGACAGTGTCAAAAGCTATATTAAAGCTCAGATAAATGACATCTAACAACTCCTCTATTATGAAAAGAAATTAATTTGGTTTGATATGGTTTTTTCTCATGTCTCTTCTATATCTGCTGGTGCTTACATTTTTGTTATCTTCTACGGACATGCAAACAGGTTTTTTTTGTTTGTTTCAGAGTTTTTTGGAGAATTGAAGCTAGACTGACTGGTACAGCATTGTTTTGCTGCTTCTCTTTCTGCCCTTGAAGACAGGCACTGCATTTGCCTTTTTCCTAACTTTTGGCACCTCACCTGTCGGAGCTCTCACAGATGACCAGAAGGGAGGTATCTCAGATTGCTTCAGCCGGTTCTGTAGGGATTGTCCCACCCTGTTGGGCTGGAAATACCTGACTTGGGCAGAGGACTGATTTCGTGCTGGAAGAGGGAGAGAAGAGGACAGTATACCTTTGTTGTGATAATGTTTCATAGTGCTAACTGTACTAATCCCCTGTGCATAGCAGGTGATTTTAACAAGGACTAAAGCAAAAATCAAAACAACGTTGCCTCTCTTGGTGTCACTTTTCAATAACTTTCCCTCTATTTGAGAAACACTTTTTTCAGACTGCCTTCTTGGTATTCATATATATAAAAAGGGTAATATTTTATTTTTTTTTTAAATCTTTTGCAAGTTTCATTTTATTTTTGTGCCCCGGTGTTCCTAATATTTCTGCCTGTTTTCGTACTATTTTTTAAATTCCTGCTCAGTAACCTTTTAGTGTTCTTTCTTCTTGTCTTTGAGGTAAACATAGAGCTCATAATGCTGCCAAGTCTTCTGATCCTTCTTTTGCATTGAAATGTTATTGTGCCTGTGCCTTTAGAGCATGAAATATTGTTTCTTCGAGAAGCTACAGCTCACCTTGATTTCTTTTCCTTTAAACTTCACTGCATGATTTTTGCCTAGCTTTCTTTTTTTTTTTCTTTTTTTTTTTTTTCTTTTTTTCTTTTTTTTTTTTCCTAATGTAAGGAAGTCAGGCATTTCTGTTTTGCTGTTTGCAATCCCTTGCGTATGGCAGATTTCATCATTTCACAGTCACTTCTACATGAGTTTCCTTCCATCTTCTTACCCCCAACACGTCCTTCTCTGGAGGCACTTCCCCGCTGATTACCTGACCTATCAGTTATGCGAGGATGTTGCTCCTAAGGCACCAGGACGCTCTGTGTTCTGCTGCGTTACTTTCCTGGCAGATATCTCGTGCTTGTACTCTCCCATTACCATTGAGTCAGTTGTTATCTGGTTGCCTGACCCATTCAGCCTCCTTGGTTTGGAGGATTTATTGTGCCCATTTTAGTCTGAGATTTTAGTGAAGATACAAGTCCTGTGTTAAAAGTAATGTATTCACCAGTGTTGCATTAGGTGTCTTAAGGTACTCAGAATGCTTAACTGTGTTTCCTGGTCCATCTTTGGCTGTTTTATCACCCGTGCTGTTTAGAACTATGCCTGGGATGCTTCTCTCTTATTCCTTCCCCCACCCCCTTTTTTTTTATTTTTTATTTTTATTTTAATTTTTAGTCCCCTCCTGTGTCTTACTCTGAGCCTAACTCAGAAGTCCCTGTCATTAAGCAGTGAGCCAGTTCCTCCTTCCCTGAGGTAGCATCCATCCTTGCTCAGATGTTGGTGTAACCTCACCGTGTGGCTGACGGGCCCTCTGAGGAGCATCATGCATGGCCCTCATGTGTCATCCCTGTCCTGTTACTGCCTGAGCATCTTTGGGTCACTGTATGGTGGTGCCACCTGGTCAGAGAGGTGGGCATGCCTTGCCAGCGTTCCAGCAACACTTCGGATTCAGCTTTTGGACTGCAGCATCTTGTAAGAGTCTTTCTTATAAAGACTTGTGATCGTGGGGTCTTGTACTGTTGCTACAGGCTCTTCTGCCCTACTCAAGCCCTGCATCCACCTCACGGGGCAGCAGCATCTTCCACCTGCAGGACCTGCGGTCTGCTGGCTTGAAGCATTTGCTTTCTTCTACCTGTCTGGAGCACGGTTTGCTGAGCAGCATACGCTGCTGAAATCACTCCCAAAAGAAACTGGTCAGCCAGACTTGACTCATGTCAGGGTTTTTCCTTGTTTCATAGATCCTAATAATCCTAGATAAAAACCTTTCTCGCCCTCTTGTGTGCTAACCTCCAGCTCTGACTGCCTGCTGGCTGCTTGCATATCTCTCCCTCTAAGACCCATGTAGGAAACAGGGTAATTCACCCACACAGCTCTTCTTGTCCTGGGGAAATGGGGAGCCTCATACCTTAGATGCTTTGTGGGGTAGGTGTAGTTGGCTGCAAGCCAGTAAGAGAAGGTCCCCGCTGCCTGTCCTTCAGTGTCAACCAGTGAGGGTGAGACCCGTGTCAAGCCGTGCACCCCTGGCAAAGCAGATTTTGTTGGACATTTTGTAGGACTCTTAATTCTCTGTCTTGCCGGGGAGGTCAGGAGCTAATGGTGACCTTTTATTCCCTTGCTGAGAAGAGCAGTTGGTGCCCTCAAGTGGTAAATCACAGAAGGAGAGCAGCTTCGGCCGTGCAAGCGTGGCTTTGGGGTCCTGTCCTAGGCGGGATTCTGGGCTGGGGCTGCTGGACACCTGCAGCATTTTTGGCACTCCTAACTGTGCTGTTTCCCCTTGCAGGACAAGCTGCTGCGGTGACTGTGGTGGGAAGGAGACATTGTTCCTGATGGAGTAGAGACGCCAACAGCAAGGCGTAGACAGACACAAGATCCCCAGCGCTTCATCCACCGACCCCTCTGTGGGGCCAGCAGCAGCGTGGCCGCATGAAACCTCCTGCATTGTGCTTGTGGTCAAAGAGAGCCCCCAAACCATCCCTCTGAGATTCCATGGGGCTTGCTTTGGGCATCCACCCCTGCTCCAGCATGGCCCCAGGAGGGCCAGGTGGCCGCGGTGGGCGGCCGAGCCACAGTCTGGGGAGCCGATGAGGGGATGCCCGGGGACAGCAATGCCCATCACGCAGGACAACGCGGGGGTCTTCCTCCCCCTGCTGTGGCAGTGGCTGCAGAACAGCCGGCGGGAGGGGGCCGAGGGGGCTGAGCAGAGGCTGTGCCGTGCGGCCGTCCAAAAGCTGAGCGAGTACATCCAGCTCAACTTCTCGGTGGACGAGAGCAAACTGCAGGCAACGGACAGCGTGGCTTCGGATATGGAGATCTGCACTGTCTACCTGGCCCAGGAGATGCGGAAAACTGAGGTTCTGGGTTTGAGCTTTGGGAACATCCCCGCCCTGGGGGACTATGGAGAGAAGCGGCGGGGAGGAAAGAAGAGAAAGGGGCATAAGGGGCCGGTGCTCGATGTTGGGTGCATCTGGGTGACAGACTTGAAGAAAAACAGCCCGGCTGGGAAGTGCGGGAGGCTGCGCCTGAAGGACGAGGTCCTCTCTCTGAATGGGCAGTTGATGGTCGGCGTGGACGTCACCGGTGCGAGGTAAGGGTGGAACAGAATTTGCTGGTGCGTGGCTCTTGCAGCATGTGGTGCAGGTCATGGCTGGTGCTGGCTTGAGTCTGAGAGCATAGGTTTTGACCTTTGGTTTCCAGTCTTTGTGAGAGCTGTGGTTTCCTTCTTAGGGATCTGCACAAATTAAGTAACAAAAGCAAATCAATAACTAGCCTACATCTGCTACTTGCACATCCACTGGAAATGTTTGAGGGGTCATTGTGTCAGCAAAATAGTGCACTGTAAGCATCAGAGGGTCTCCACTAAGGCAGGATTCTTCCTGGGTTTGGTAAAAAATTTTTTTTTTTTTTTTTTTTTTTTTTTTTTTTAACTGAAAATGAATACACACTCAGCAGCACTGGAATCTTTATTTTTTTTGCTGGTGCATCTTATTTTTCTTGAATCATTTGAATTGAGGAAAGCTTTTTGACAGCTGAATGTTGTCTGAGACTTTTTCAAAGCAAGACATTTTTGTGTTTACCAGATTGAAATAACTTCATTTTAATAAATTCCCTTTGATTTTATTTCATTTGCTCTTTTGCTGTCTCTTGTCCCAGAAAACCCGCAACCTTCAAGAGTTCAAATCAGAAATGAAGGTTCTCACAATGATACAGATTATTCTTTCTTTTTTTTTTTTTTTTCTTTCAATTGCTGCATGTTGTAAAATCTGTTATGGCCCAGCTTTGCTCGTTGTGGGCTGGTAGACATGCTCATCGTTATTTGTCTGACGCTTCAGTTGTCAGGCTTGCAAACCACAACAGTCATGGTAATGTTTTCAAGTTATAATTCTGCAAAATGCACAGCCTTTGTTCCCGATGGGCAGTGAACATCCTCTGGTCCTGCAAGTGGGTCTGCAGCTGCGGTTTGGGGTGACCATTGCTCCCGAACCTGCCATGTGGCAGAACAAAAGCAGTGACTCCTTCATCTGTGAGAGCTGGGAGGGCGAACCTGGCTGTGGCTTTGCAGGTGTGATGATAGCCCTCTGTTAAGGTCAAGCCTGTCATTCAGTGAGTGTATAAATGTTAGCACTGTGACTGTAAGCCAGATGATCACTCGCACCCCCATATTTGAGAGGTTTTGTTGCAAAAAGGGGTTAGTGTGCTGCTTTCCCTTTGCCAGATGTCTCTCTTCCTAAAATCCAAAGGAATAAGTTTCAGAGGCCAGCAATAATGTTATCTTGTTGTTGATGCAAAAAGAAAGATAATACCCAACAGAGTCCAAAGTGTTTAGATACCTCTTCTTATTATCCTATCCCCGAAGGCTTCATTTTGGGTTTGTTCCTTTCTGAAAGCTCTGTTATTAGACCAGCAAGCTGTGGCTGTTGCTGATGAGAACCATGTGCTCCATTTTCCCTAGTTGAGGTATCTTTTTTTGCCATTATAAAGGCAGAGTTCCTACTTTTGGTGGTATGGGCCCAGTGTTATTCTTCTTAAGATACTGCTTCAGAGTCCTCTACATGCAATTTAGGCCAAAATTTAGGACGTCTTACTCAAAACCTGATTTATTTTCAGGCATTCTTGCCTAACTTATTGTCAACTGCTGTTGGACAAAGGTGCTGTTGATGGATGACAGGGACCTTGAGGATGCTCTCGGTGTGGTGTTTGGTCTTACTTCTTTGGGAGCTGCCTGGTAGTCCCACCCTGTTCTTCTGATCTGCTCCCAAGATGCTTTGGGTGTCCTTTTGGTAGGTTTCTCTTTTGGGGTGCTCAAAACAGAGATGATTTTGCATAGGTTTGTAATAGGCTGAAAGTCAGTATCTGTCTGCCTTTCGGGAAACCTGCTTCAAAGTAGCAGGTATCCTAGAGTATTTCTGTATTGCTTCTATGGTGGCAGGAGGAGAGGCTTTCCCATGTGGTTCTTTAAGTTGTCAGAGCAGGAGAGCATACTGAATGGAGATACCTGCTAGTCCTGGCTCTATTTCTGTCTGCCCAATCACTCTCTGGTTGGTTGAGAAACTCTTCCAGGTTGATACGAAGGTCATCTCCAGCTCCCTCCTGCCATATGCCAAGGGGCTAAGTCAATACTCTGGACAATGGGAGAGGACAGGTAAAGGTGTGTGGCCCCTTCTGCTAGCCCTCCTCTGGAGGTACTGAGTCTCTAGAGGATGTGGGAACAGATGGCTGGGGCTGTAACAGACTGGGCAGCCCCAGACAGATTGCCTTAAAAAAAATCCCCCCCCAAGTAAGAGTGTTATTTTACTTTTTGTATTCAACCAACTTGAACTTTGGAATCAAGCTATCCGTTTCTTTTTTTCTTCCACAATCGGTAATTGCTTTGCCCCTCAACTAGCCCATCTTTTGCAATTGCTGTGCACAAATTGTTCCTTGTGGAGGGCTCTTTGTGCACTGCCTGGGGCAGGTCCTGTGCCTACAGGTCCTCAGCTCACAGAGCAGTGACAGGGTCGGGCACCATGCACAAGAGCAGCAAGAGCACAAGAGCACAAATTGGAGGGTACCACTCATCTGTCACTCCCTGCTAGGGAAGCCAAATCCAGTTTGACTTCTTAAAAAAAAATGCTGTTTATTCAAACTCCACCTGATTGCCATGAAAACAGTAGAAACAGGTTGATTATTGCTGAGCTCGTTTCTTTTTTGTTTCTTTTCACTTAGGGAAACACTATGCAGTAATGTAATTATCAAAGGTCTTTGCTTAACAGCGTGTTATTATATTAGAGAGGAATGATGTAGGTGGTGGCATTTTTGGTGATGTTAGTGACTGAGGAAAAATGATTGCTCTCTTCAGAGTTAGCAAATTGTGTGTCTATCAAGTACAATTGCAGGGAAATGAGCTGTATTGAAGTACTGAAGAAAGGTTAGTCAAAACTCTGCATATTTATTTATCTTCTGTCTATATAACTGTGTCTCCAAAACACATGGGTTATTTTTCCCCAGACAACAACTTCCTATGTATTTTGGAACTACTCCCCTCATTTTGGGCTATTACGCATTCACTGGAGGGAGGCTGTTAGTATTCCTCCAGATGACAGATGAATCCTTCCTTTCTTGAGCATGACTGAATGAGGCTTCATTGAGCAAGTCCTGGGAGGATTGCAAAAGAATTATTTTGTCATGAATATCATTCAGTTTGAAATATTTGATTACGACTTTCATCAAGCATAGCTGCAATGTTGGACACAGCTACTACGTACGTCTAATCTTTAAAATCACTGCTGAATAGATTTCCAAATTTAAACTGTTGTTGAAGAAAGCAAAGTAAGATACATTTCAAGTGATGACAGTGTGGTATAAACATGAGATACTATTATCGTTTTGTCATTGAGGAAACCCAACCACTGCTTCAAAATATCATGTTCCCCATCTCCAGAAATGGCCAAACATTGCCATGTGTGGAAATACGGTCAGAGAGCTGGCTGCTTTCTTTTTAACCCACAGGCTGGAGTAGCTTCCAAAAAATGAACAAAGAAATGTTTTGACAGCCGTACCTTTGCATGGCCTTTTCTCAGTCTCTCCTCCTCAGCCAGTTGTCCTGGGGGACTTGCTAGGCCTCCTCCCCAGCACGAGTTATGGCATGCTGAATGTCAGGGAAAATCAGTTAATCTTTGAAGATGCTGAGAAAGATCTTCAGAAATCAGACATGCAATGGAGAATGAGCTTTAAAGTGTCTGTACAGAAGGCGAAGCTTTGACTTTACCTAAATTAGGGACTTCCAGAAGAGACAAGGTCTTTCCTGAGTGCTTGCTGCTTCTGCACACCACATCTACATGCTCCAGGACAGCTGTGAGTGTGGAGGTAATGCCCTGGTCCTCCTAACAGGTCAGTGCTATTCTTAGTTGCATAGTATATGGATATCCTGAACACTGTCCTGCTTCTCTGTAAGTGTTAGCAGCTGATTACATAGCATGATACTGAACTTCTAGCCAAATTACAGGTGTCAAAATGTGCAAAACACTTGGTGCAGCTTGCCTGCAGCAGTCAATAACCGTGCTGGGACGTGCTCACTTGGATGAAACCTTTGGCTCTGAATTGAAACAGTCCTTCCTGGTGCTGGGAGTGCAATATGCCGACCCTGGCTGTATTCAGGGTCAATTCTTCTCTGAAGAGTGATCTTCAGCAAGGTGCTGGGAGCTCCGGCTGTGAGGAGATGCAGTGTGGTGCATTAGCAGAGGGGATGGGAATGGAGAATGGGGATTTTTGCTGCATCTGATTAGAGCTGCTCAAGACTTTGACTCCATGGTTTGAAAACTGATGTTTCAATGTGCTTTTTGTTGAGCTCTCCCTTCCCCAGAAGTTTGAACTGAATTATTACTATTATTATTATTTTATATATAACCTGTTTTGCTCCTATGCCCACAATAGAAAGGTTTCCTTGTCTGGACAAAAAACTCCCCGAGTGCAGCCACCCTTTGATATCAAAGGGCAATGCTCCTATTTTCCATTTTCTATGGGTCCAGCTTCCTGCCATGCCCTGGTGAGATACCGCTGCTGCAGGAGCGTGGCTGTGCTCACCATAGCCACTTTGGTGGCTGTGCTTGTCTCTGGAGCACCTGCAGGATTTTGCAGCACTGTGTTACTTGGTGGGATGCTTACAGGTGCTCTGACTGGCATGTGGGGATGGCTCAGCTCACCAGTTGGGGCCCTCATCTTAATTTTTGGCAATAAATCCATTCTTTGGTAGAGTCAGGCATTAGGGCACATGAAAGCATGCAGGATGAAGGAAGGGAAGGTTTTCAGGTTTCTGTGCCTGTGAAGGACTCGTGTTTCTTGGTAAGTAATTGTGGATTGACCTGCTGCTCAGCAGAGCAGTCTCCTTCAAACATCCATTTTCTCAGGGAGAAATTACCCCAAGAAAACTGTACCTGGCCATCGCAGAAAGCTTTCTCTTACTACCCTCCAACCTCCCGGGCATGTCAGGTTGTACAGCTTGACTGCTCTGTTTTGCTTTGTTTCCTCACCTCCTTCCCAAAGCAAAAGTGCTGCCAACACAAAGCACTGCTCAGTGTAAGCAGCTGTTTTGCCTGGTGTTAGTAGGGCCTTCTCTTGGTTATGTTCATAAGAAAATATTTTTGTTTTAATAGGAAAACAAATGGAAATGTATCCTGGCCCTTTGCCCTTGGCCAAGGGGCAAACATTTCTGTGTGAGCTCCTTGTTAAAATATTAACAGCACCGACTACACAGAGAAAAACAAACACAGTGGTCCTGGAGAGCACAGCCTCCAAATACAATCTCAGGGAACAGATTTCTCACAACTGACCTAAACAATGCCCCCAGTCAATAGCGGAGTTGAATTTGTTGCCCGTATTTTTTATTTCTATCACATTAACAATCTTCCTGCTGCAAAGTGATGGATCAGGGCACAGAGGCTGGGACCTGTGGCTCATTATAAGGGGCACGGATGGGCAGAGCAGGCTGATGCATCCTCCAAGCTATGTGGGGCTTCTGAGTCCTGGGGATGGAAAATCAGCAGCACAGAGAGGTCTTGGCTGGGGGGTTTCTCCTCCAGTTGAGCCTCTGTGAGCAGGGAAATGGTGAATGTGAGCTCAGCCTGAGAGGCAAAATGAGAGGAAGCCTGTGAAAGTCTATCGTTTCTCAGACACAACGAGTCTCGCTCTGTTCTGAAAACCTTAAATGCTGGAGTGCGGAGCCACCTCTGCAGCATGGCTACTGTATTTTGCTCTCATACTAAATATTAAATTCCGTCACCTGCCCCTAAAATATAACAGGACTAAGAAACTATGAAAGAGGATGTTTTTCTTCCCTTCCTTCATGTCTTCAGGAAAGGTACGGGCAGACTTAGCCACACGTGTTGAGAAATAAATTGGTCTGAAGAAATTAGATTTATCCCAAATCCTCTCTCAAGAGCAAAAGACTTAAGCAGAAGGCCACTAATCCCCAGACTCAGCAGAGATCATTTAGCTTGTTTGTCGTCTTTGCTGTATTAATCTGAGCATGGGTTTCCCTCTGCACCCTCTGGTCCTGCCTTGCCTCTCAACCTCCCTGCACCGAGTCCAGCCTCTGTGGGAGTACAGCCCATTCCCCGGTAGCAATGGGCATTTGCAGCAGCCTGCCACTACAACCGTCCCCTCAACAGGCTTTCCAAAACCCTCTTCATCCTTGTCTTTGCATCATATTTATCTTTTCCCTCTGCTCCATTTTAGCTGACAACCATAAATACGGTGGAGGGACTCCCACTAATTTAAACAGATGATTTCCTACGTGTGCTTGCATGTTTGTTCCAAAATTTTGGGGGTGGTGTGCTTGTCATTGCTTCCTACACACGGTTGCCACTGAACAGCAGAGCTCTCCTCTCTCTGTAGAAAGTGTGATCCAGGGGGAATACATGACTAATTCGGCAAATCCCCAGGGTCGTCTGCAGCAAATGCTCCCCAGCCCCAGCTCTGCGCACTTTCCTTTCAGAGGGATTGCATCAGGCTTTAAAAGACTCATGCAGAGGTTGGTGGTGTTGCCTTGGGAGGTGTAAAAGCTTCAGAGATTACAGAGTGGGTTGTCTGGAATTTTTTTAAATTTGGTGTTTTTGTTTTATTCCATTGAGCTATGAAACCTCTGCATAGAAGGGCGTACCTTGTTGCCAAGTGTGGGGTTGTGCATCTCCATTTAATTTGATGTTCTGACCATGCTCTAATTACAGAGCAGAAGCTCACTCTTTGTGGGGAGCTCTGCCTTCCCCAGCGATCTACTGTGGGAATAGTCTGGGTTGGTGAATTCAGCCTTGTGCCATGTCATTTATCCCTGACAACAAAATGCCAGCAAGAGCCCTTTTCCATCCTGAGTAGGATTTCCAGCCCTGCACGCTACAAGTGTCCCATGCTCTAAGGTATCTGGAAGCACAGTCGGGATGCTGAAGAACTTAGTAATTGACAAACTGCTGTAATGCACAGAACACGGTGACTTTTTTCCACCGCCCAGGCAAGGAGCAGGTGAGGCCTTCAGCTGCAGAAGGATAAATTCACAGCCTCTCCAGTGGTGCATTTGCCAGCACAGCATGGTGTTTCAGCCATCAGTAATTAAAAGGTAGATGTTCAAAAGCATGAGCAAGGAATGCTTTGTGCCTGTTATTCTTGCTCTTTCTATAATGCTTCTGCCCTTACATGCCAATATGCAATGTGCAGTCATTCACAGCATCTCTTCTAATCTGTAAATGTGAACTCTTCATTTAGTGGGAGTCCAGAGTTTCACAAGAAGCAGCTGTCTGATGAAGGATGATGTCCTTGAGGCAGGAGCTCCAAGCTCTTGGAGGAGGAGGAAGTGACTTGAGCCAGGTTAGCAGGTAGCAGGTACAGGGCCGGTTGTCCTTTTCCACCCCTACTGACTGACATGCCATGAGTCCTGGAAAGGCTTCTCCAGCCGTCATTGAAACATCTTGTCTCATATCTTGTCTCATAGCATCAGGCTAAGCAGAGGAGCCTTCCCATTCTCAGAAGAAGTTTTGGGGCTGCTCTGAAGCAGGACGCAATTGCACCTTGTGTGGCTGTGGGTGCATGGCTTGTGTGATGGTTGTGTTGCTGCCAGGTGCACTGGGACTGAGCCGTGACCCCCCAGCGCTACAAGCATTAACCGTGGTGGCAGCTTAAAGCTTGCTTATCCCCCTGCCACTGGCTTGGGAAGGACGGGAGTGGGGAGGGTTGAGGGATGATGAGCAGGAGACGGTTCCACAGGCAGAGGCCGTGCTCGACATTTGCTTGTCAGGAGGAACCTGCCATCTATGGGCACAAGTGAGAGGACAAGTATAAGAAATGTAGGTGTGAACAGCAGAGGCACGCATGTAAAACCAGAGCCCACTGCTGCTGTGAATGGCTTTGGGCCATGCTATTTTTTTTTTCATTTTCTTCTTCTTTTTTTTTTTTTTTTTTTTTTTTTTTTCCTGTGGAAAATTCATTGCTCTTCCTATCTGATGTGATGCTTGCCCCCAGGCTAAAAGCAGTATTATATACTCCTTGAAAACTTGGTTTTCTGTCTCTTTTCTATCAGATTTAGGCTAAGTTAGGCTATCAGTTGTGGGCTTTTTAGCATCACCATTCTTGCACTTTTCTCTGGACAAAATGTATGATGCTCAGCAAGATCATCTGGGCCTCCAAAGGGAAATGGGTTTTAACAGAAGAATACCAATAGAAAGATAACTTGGCAGGCATGGCAGGGAGTGTTTACGCTGTGACAAGGTTTGAGGCAGCTCAGGAAGATCAACTTGTACCTACTGAGGCAGGATAAGAGTAGGGCAAATGTGATTGTTAGCAGCAAATTTCACCCTCAAGCATCCAAGACACAGGAAGCACAACCAGACTGATGTTTCTTCAGGAAGAGCATTTGTCAGAAATCAGGGTTCAGGCTTTTAAAAATACAACAGAGTTGTTGAAATCTGACTGAAGGAGACATCTGCTGATGGCTAAGACTCCCTTATATTTTTTTTTTCCTCACTTCTCCTTAGTAGGAATTGGAGATAATTGAATGGTCTTCCAAAAAAAAAAAAAAATAAGTAAGAGTTGCTAAATAGAGAAACTATTTTGACTGTTTTCTTGGTCTGTTACTTGGTCATTGGATTGGGGTCAGGTCAGTAGAGCAACTATTTGATGAAAGAAATGTCAGTGATGTTCCGCTTCTCATCCTCATATACATCCACCTGCTGCTCCTTGAGCCATGATAGCTGAAGGATTAGTAAGTGCTCCAGACTTTTTATAGCCTGAGTTTTTTTGTTCTGGCAGTGCAGGAATAAACAGAGATGTTTTGTTACCAGTAAATTTTGTGGTGCCCTCTGAACACTGCACCTAGATGAGGAATATGAGCAACGAGTCTCGGAAATTCCATCTTGAAAACGGTGAAAGCAAACAGAGACAAACCAGGCTGTGAAGTTCTCACCGAAGATGGTTTCTAATACACTAATTGTTCTGTTGAAAACTATGCTTCACGTTTTCACCTGTAGAAAAGTGCTGCTGGAACATAGATTATTCTCAATTTCCTCTAGAGGGCAATGTCATATAAATATTTTAAGCAATTTTGGGGTTATGTCAACCAGGGATTTAGCCTGCCTTATCCAAGAATTCACAAGACAGCAGTGAAAAGTGTTTTTCTGTGTGCTTTTTAGGCTTTGTATATATGCAGTATAACAACTGTTATTGTTTCTTGGGTTTGCTCGGTTCAGTAGCTGATCCGTTTAAGGATCATGGAAATGTGTTTGCATTTTGGGCAGATTTGCCTGTGCTGAAATGCAGAGAGGGAGCTGCTCATGAAGACCTGACTCTTCTCTTGTATCTGTGCAGCTTCAATGACTCTCGGCAGCTGCTCCTTATTTAAAGTCTTGTAAAAGAGATTATGATCCAGTCCTCTGACAGCGAAGCTACCAGTTGCTGTACTTTACATTGGTAGTTGGAACAGAGAATAGGAGTTGGTAGGATAGGGGCAGTTGATGCAGAGGATAAATGTACATACCAATTCAGTGTGGTTCATACGACCTAGGGAACAGAAGGGGTTTGTGTTGCTACTTATTTCCCCCAGAATTTGGGAATCCTCAAATTCCTTAATTATGTTACTTGTTTGACGGATGTTAGTAACTGACTAATCAATTATAAAGGACAATTAATTATCCCTATAAAAACAGCTGCTAAAATTAGTGTGAGTGCCACTCTGGCCCTTAAAAGTTGATCTTAAGGGATATTGTATCCGGTTTTCAGTCACTGTATTGTAAAAAATGGCAAACATGGATAAAGGCTGTTCTTAAAGCTCAGATACGTAATTTGAAACATACTTTCATGGGCACAAACATCTTTTCTGTTGTCTCTCAATTGCTATCTCAACCCCCTCTCCCAAACCAATGCTACTAAAAGGGAAATTTGCTCTTGACTTCCCAACTTGAAAATGGCTTTAAGGAAATCCTTTTAGAATTAGAGCCCTTTCCCCTCATGATGGTGACTAGTCCTCTAGAGCATCAGCATAATGGCCTTATTGGATTAACTTGCAAATCCCATATGTTTACTGAATTTGTGGGTTGACATTCGTTGTCAAAGACCTGTTCCAAAAAAAGTAACTGGCAATCTGCAGTTGCCAAGTTCTCTAAATGAATAAACCCTTTTTTTTTTTTTTTTTTTTTTTTTTTTCTTTTTTTTTTTTTTTCCCCAAACAGGAAAAGGAATTAATTCAAGTGAAACATTTATTCCCCAAAGTGCTCTATTTGAAAACAAGGGCCTGTGAATAAAAAAGAGCAATAGTTTCATTGGCTTCAAAGCCAGCAGTCTTTAGGTAGCACAGCAAGATTTGCCCTCTGCTTCTAAGTAACAGGAGTTCTAAGTGTCTTGAAGACACTGCTCTTCCATTGACTTTACAAATTAAATAGGTGAGAATGACTTTTTTAATTACTGCGGCTGGTAAGGCAGGCCTTTCACGTGGTTTTAACCCTGTTTTAACAGAGGTATCATAAGGCTTTTGAAAAATTTAGGTTGCTGAGAAAAGGGAAGGATAGAAGCCTAATTTTTTTAGAGATGGTAGCAGCAACAAATTATTCCTGGTTTCATTTCTCATGCCACATGGCTTGGATAAATAACTTTGGGTTCGGACCACATATTCATTGGCACCTTGGTGCAGGCCTCATGTTTGTGTCTTGCTGACTGTCTGAATCTGACAATTTAATTCTTAATCTTGGGGGATTATTCTTTACCTTCAGATGGAAGGAGCTATGTTTGGGGCTGTGGGTGTGCTGGGAGATTGGCTTGCTCTGAGCTGGGATATCTGTATGTGTGTAGCCCTGGAAATATCAGCCTTGCATGGCTGCAGGTACTGAGCAAATTGACCATGGTTCATAACTTCATCTTTTGCTGTCTTGCTCACTGCAGAATAGTCTAAAGAGGGGCTTTATTGCACAGAAAAACAATCACTGACAGTAAGGTACCGCTGTGGGCTTCAGTGGAATTGCTTCCAGTTGGCTTCCATGGAAACTGAGAAAGTTTGCTTTCCAAACTTCCTCCTGCTACTCTATATCTGACCCAGGAACACAAAATACTATCTCCTCTGTGATCTGCTCTTAGATCATTGCCTACATTCAGGAAGCAAGAGGATATATACAGCTGGGCAGAAAATTGTTTAGTAAACTAGCCAATTTAATCAAGGTTAAAATAAATCAGATTTCAATAATTCATCTGTTATGCTGTGGAAAACAAAAAAAAATGGTTAAAAAAGTGTACAAATGCCAAATGGATCAGAAGCTAATGGCTGGTGTGTGGAATTCAGTCAACAAGAGTTTACTGCAGGGCTCTGCTTTTAAATGGCCTCTGTTTTAAATAGTGTATGAGAAAGTCAAAATCTTAGTGCTTTACTAGAATTATTTTGTGACTCAAATGCTTTCCCTGGTGACCCAAGAATCAAATCATGCACTGTGGAAATGAGTTTAAGGGGCATCATCATCATAAAAAAAGTCATGCAAGTTAGTACAGCAGTAAACATCTGTCTTGAGAGAGGTGGATTGCAGAATAGCTTGGAAAACAAAAGAGATAAAAAAAACTAGAGAGTAGAAACATTTTGTGATGGAAAGAGGACTTAGAAATTCATTAATTCTGGCTGGCTGAATAGTAATCAAAAGTGTTTTGTCTAATATGTAATTAAATTAGATATCTACGTCTGTTAAAACAGTTCAGCCAGCTCTAATAACCAAGAAAACAAATCCCATGTCCAGGTGTCAGCTCCCATACTCCTCTCCCTGAGGATTTTCCAGCCTTGAGGATATTCTCTCATTTAATGATAGTGCCATTAATAGTATCAAAGAATATGAGGAGGCATATTCTCCCCTTTTATATTATCTTCAACAGCAGCACACTTGGGACCACTGGCCATGGACTGCATTTGAGGAATTGCGCTACTCTTGGTGAAGCTAAGTCAGGATCTCCTTTAGATTAGAAAAATATTTTATGCCTTGTCGTATACTGAGTCAAAAGCTGGTGTAAGAATCCAGCATGTACCCAGTGTAAATAACTAACTTAAATTCCACATGAAGTTCTGTCCCCTTCACATGTTAGTGGCATTTGCTACTTCCTTGTAGGTCGTGTTGCTTTCTGCGGTCAGCCCGTGCTCATTGCCTGCTTTACGTTCCGTTTCTCTCCTGGATGTTTCTACTTTAAATCATTTACTTGTAATTTATGCTTGCCTAAACCACGTATGACTTAAAGCTATGTATCAAACCCCTGTCAAGGTCTTATGGCCTAATGGGTAGCACGTGTGGATTGAAGAAACGCTGGGTCCTGGTCAAGCCCTCGCTCCCTGCTGCAATCAAGTGACGGCACCAGTGGCAGGGTGGCGATGACAGCATCTTGCTTTGTGCAGGTGCTGGAGCTCTCTGGGGGAAAAGCACTTTATTAAATGCTCGGTCTAACTGTGGAGCATTTCCTTGCAGGTACCTGCCCCTCCGTTGGAGGGTTATAAAGTATGTAAAATTTTTTGAAATACCTGTTTCTGCAGATGTATATTTGAGCAATACAGATAAGTCCTACCTTATGAGATACCTGCCTGGTTATGAATTTAGCCATTATTCAGTCTTCCCCAGTGTCTCCAAGAGGCGTCAGTGTAAACAAGTGAGACTTATTTACCTGCAGGGTTTTGCTAGAATAGTGACAGAATGGAAAAACTGAACTCTGTTTTTCCAAGGCCTGGAAGCCAGAACACCAGCCTTTTCTGAGCAGAGTGCAGGCTTTGAGAAAAAAAAACCTTGTTTTTGTCGTGGTGCTCCAGCCAACACGCAGCTGAGGTTTGATTTCCAGATACAAACTTTGAGGTTTGCTGTGAAGTGAGAAGGTCCAAAGCCAAGCCTGATGGAGCTGCCAGCTTTGTGTTTGGAGCAAGCGCTCCCTGACAAGAGGTCACGCAGTTATATAAAACTTAGCATATTCTACCTTCACTGGCTTATCTTTCAGAGCTGAAACAGTGCAAAAGCTTAGCAGGATGGCTTCAGATGTGGGATATGGGTTTATAGGGGAAAAAGGAGGCCACTAGGACTTTGGGAAAATGTGACGAAATGGTTTCCTGTTCAATGCGACTATTATTTGGTAAGAACTTCCTTGCAAGTTTAAACAGGCTCCTTGGGAAGCAATTGAGCTGAGGAGGAAGCAGCGTCAGTATCAAGATAAGCATGTGAGAAAAAGAAAAATAGGATTAAATATAACAATGTAATGTATCTCATGGCTGCTTGTTCATGTAGTGGGAACATCTGCTAGCACTGGGAACACCCCAGCCCACCAGCATCCCCTCTCTCACGTTCACTTCACACCAGTGCCCCTTGAGCCATGGTCTCCAGTTCTGCAGTCAGTAAGTCCGTGTTGCAGTGTGGGGATGTCAGGCATGGACACAGGGAATAGGTTTGTGCTGCTCTTCTTGGTGTTCAGTGATTTCTTCTTATGGACTTGCTAGGCACATCTTCTGAGGACTGAGTTTATGCAGAAAGTGAGAGAAAAAAAAAAAAGAGTATGATACAAAGGCTGAGGGTTTTGATCTCAGTCACATTTAGTCACCTGCTCTTGCTGGAGCATTCATCAAAGTAGCCTAAAAGTTGTGTCCTGGAGAAATGGCTTCCTTGGTCTGATTGAATATTTAAATTTTAAATTTACCATTGCTCTCATTTTTCCCCAGGTCACCTGCATAGTGGGACTTTTAACCTTTAGAGTGTGCCAATTGATCAAAACGTTCCTGTATAATACTGAGGCCTGATTCTTTTTCTTTCTTAAAACTGATGGCAAAATCCCCTCCTGCCTCCCAGGAGGGCTTAGGACTTTACCAGATTAAAGCCTGAAGCTGAGGAAGATCATTTGTTGCTTTTAATAGCCCTTCTCTCTGGGTACAATCAAAAGGCAAATTGTTATTTAGCCCTTAGGAAAAAAAAATCATACCTTTTTCGTAATGATTGAGGGTGAAGGAGGTGAATCCCAAATCTTACAGAATATAGGAGTGGTTCCTGACTTCCATATGCGTAAGTATTATGCCAGAGTAATTAACTAAAGAGGAGACTCTTGGTTTATGACCATGTAAAAGGAGAATTGGACCTGCAGTAGGTGTTGTCAAATGCAGTAAGCTGCCACAAACTGCTCCTTAAGAAACTGCTGCAACTCCAAAATGTTAACATGAAGTGATGGACCAGGCATAAATCTCTGATCCAATGAGATACAGGGATATCCTAGGGAAAAATCCAAAACAGATCCGAAATTCAGGGTAGATCCTGCCTGTGGAGTGCATTGAGCACCATGCCTGAGATCTGCCATCAGAAGCAGATGCTGCCGACACACGGTGGGAGCCTCTATCAAAGGCACGCTGGGCCCATCCAGCCCAAGCAAGAAGCCTTGCAGATTAAGTTGATATTACTTGGAGGCTGTAGATTGCTTTAGCAAGCAAAACTGAGCCTGGGTGTTAAGATGATCTGGATCAAGAAATCTAAATTAGGTTTCCTCCTTAAAGAGAAATGAGCACATTCTGGCACTGCTTTTCATAACTGGCTTTAGAAAGAGTATTTGGAAACAGATGCAGTATGCTTCTGAAGATTAAATCCAGTCTATAAAATAAAAAGTATTCTCTCTGCCTGCACAGAATGGTCAGAAGACTCCTGGAACAAAGTCCTTCCTAAATCTCATGTATGTTTTAAGGAAGGCTCCTGAATCATTAATAAGTGGTGAGCGGTTGGCACATTTGGACATGCGCTGGGAAGTGTGCGAAGATAAAATGTGTGGTGGCTGGTGATGTTTAAAAAGCAAACAAGATCTGGGCTTCCGCTTTGAATATCATAAGGTACGGAGCTTATCGCATTAATGGAAGCTATTCTAGCATAAAATGAAAGCCATGTTTGGAACAGTCTCTGTGGTCCCGGGTTAGGACACCGGGGAGAGTAATATAAAATGCCTCCAGGGTGGAGCGCAAGTTGCTGGAGGGGGCAGCCTCTACTGTAACCTACATTGTTTTTGTAGTTAAAGAGAAGAGAAAAATGTTGCTTTGATAGGAAATCCTAGTGAGCAGGCACATACATATCTGTGTGATACGGATGTGTATTTGCTAAGGAGGAGTTAGCTCCTGAGCAGAGAGCTTCTGTAACCCTTGCTGCTACAAAAACCCTGCTGGCTGGGGTGCTGGCAGGAAAAGGAGTGCCTGAACATCGTGCCAGGTGTTTGCAGAGGGGTAAAATGCTCCCTCAGCTGCTTTGCAAATGCATCTCCCCATGGAGGTGTCTTTCAGGGTCTGTGTGCTCCTGGCAGCCTTCACCAGCAGAAGGCCTTGCCGTGCTCCCCGTCCCAGCATCATCGCGCAGCCTTGCTCATGGCTGGGGCTGGGAACCAGCACCTGCCTTCTCCTCCTCTGGCCCGTCTTTCACCTATTCTCCCCCATGCTTTTTTTGGGATGTATTACAGGCTCACGAGTGGTCCCATTTCTTGTCCTGATTAAGTCACTTCCAGTGCTGCAGAAGGGGGAAGGCAGGAAGAGGCCGTGGAGGCACCGTGCTGGACAAGGCTGCCTGAAGCATCATCATGCAGTGGTTGTCTATGGCCAGATCTGTGGTCGGTCCACATGTGGAACGCTGAGTAAGAGGCAGAGGCAGTTGCAGGAGAAATTTATTCTCAGAAAGAGCAGTCAGGCATTGGAATGGGTTGCCCAGAGAAGTGGTGGAGTCACCGTCTCTGGGGGTGTTCAAAGAAAGGTTGGACGTGGTGCTTAGGGACAGGGTTTAGTGGGTGACAGTGGTGTCAGGGAAATGGTTGGACCGGATGATCTTGGAGGTCTTTTCCAACCTTACTGATTCTTTGAGGTGCGCAGAGCCCGTCCAACCCCAAGCAGCACCTTGCTGCCTCTAGTTAGCGGCTGGCAGGTTTCAAGTACATTTTTCACCTATCTGGTGACCCTTGAGGTATCTAATGAGATGTACATTGCGTACTGTGTGCGCAGAGCCTTGCTGCTGAAAGGTTTGTGCTGCTGTTCTGGTGCAAAGAAAACAAACCCCGCTGAACGCTGCGTTCCCCAAGGCTGCTGAGCACCCCGTGTCACATTTTACACTCAGCAGAGCTTAGCAGAGTTATAAATAATCTTGTTGTCAAAATATTTCTTGGGAGTGAAAATGTCCTTAGGATGCTTTGTGAAATGGTAACCTTTGGACCAAACAGGGTAAGAAAAAATCAGAGCAGTCTCCGACCCTGCAAGAAAAGTTTGTCTTAGTTGCGTAAGACAGGAGAAAGGTTAAGAGCAAACTGGCATCACCTTAGGGAGGGAAAAGAACGGAATTTAAATTGAGATCTAAGGGCGAGTACATAAGTTAAGATATTATATCTTTGTGAAGTATTTTTCTTTTGATGCCTGAAAGATTATCTGGGTGAAAATGTCTGGCTCTGTGCAGTGGATTGAGGTCTGGCCGGGAGTTGTCTTTGAATTCAGGGAAGGGTAAAACCTGGCTTTTCCCTTTTCTTTGTTTTGAAAGGGTAATCCAATTCTAAATTTGGCCCTCAAGTTATCATTTCTAAAAACAAGCCTGGATAAGTGTTTCCACTCTGGGAAAAAAAAAAAAGAAAAAAAAAGAAAAAAAAAAGCAGTGACAACAGATTGTTTTGATCAAATACATTACTGTGTAGAGTCCAAACCTGGTCTGTGCACTGTAAACAAGTGAATGTATTAGGTGAACAGAAATGAAAATTAAACAGAGGACACTACAGAGAGGAACGCAAACAGTAAATAAGGGTTGAGAGGTGAAAGACAGCTCAATGATTTTTTCGGTTTAATAACTATGGCTGGTGTTAAATGTAGCAGATAGGCAAATTGCTTTAACTGTGTGATTTCTAGGTTATTACTCTCTCTTTTATTTCAGCAGTACCAGTAGATCTTGCTGTTTTCTGCTCTCCAGGCTTTAGTTACTGCTTTGTATTTTGCAGTAAAATACAGTATACTAAACACCAGAAAACCCTACACTGTTCTGCACTAATTGATATAGTATTATTCTGTTATAAAGTACATACCTGAGTTAGAGAACTGCCTGGGTGAGAAGGCTTTATCTCCTGTAGATTTGTAGCAGCCTCTAAATAAATTCTATGAGGACATAAAAAAGTAAATAAAAATGAGTTCAGTACAGTAAAATGTAGATACATTACATCACAGATTGGAGTTTCATGGAACATACTGTTAAAGTGGGGATTTTTGTCATGTATACAATTGATTTTGAAAATGGTCAGCCTGTAAATAAACTGGAAGTGCATAAAATCAGTTCCAAGAGGGCTGCTCACCAAGCACTGTAAAGGGTTCACAAATGGCTCTCTGCCCATGGGGCTCAGCCCCTGGTTAATGGGGTGTATTTGGAAGACGTCTTCCAGAAGAGAGCTCGTGGGGAGCAGGGAGAGCGCATTATGAATGCAGTCAGTCCCACCTCACCCTCTAAGGAAACCTCTAGGCAAACTAAAAAAACAGCCCAGTGGGGAGATTTTTTCTTAAAATTTCTGTTTTGAAGGCTACCAAGCTTTCATATTTTCAGTATCAACTAGCCATAACATCGCAGGTTAGAGTGTAAGCTCTCTGGGACAAGGACAGTGTATCTGTATTTTCCTTAGAAGTTACTGACTGTATTTTGAGTGCTATAAAAATGATAAATGTAGTTGAATGAATGTATTAATACACTGAGCTGTTACATTTCCCAACAGCTATCAGTACTGTTTCTTACGATTTCCTTTTCATATTTTGCCCGAGAAACCGCTCCTTCTAACATAGGAAAAAACATCTATGGTTATAGTGCCTGTAACTAAGGAGCACGACTGAAGAACTTCCTGACATGCAGGGACAAGACTTGAGACACCCCTCTCCCCCCCCATGAAATGACTCAAAAATATCTCATTTCCTACTATTTGTATGGTGGGAGGAATAAGTGAGTGTTTACAAATAATTCTAGTGTAGCTTGTGCAAGGGCCTGTCTGCAATTTGCATAGAAAAAACCCACAAAGGATTAAGCCCTGTGGTGTTTTCAACCAAACCTGGAGCTGTCTGGGATTTTTTTTTGGTCACTGGCATTTTTCTGAAGACCCCGTGAAGTAGCAGAGGGTTTCCAGCCAGCAGGAAGGGATGAGGGGGGAGTCCCAGAGGAGCCCTAGGGGGCTGTGGGGATCCTGGCTACATTCAGCTCTCCAGTTTATGCTCAGTAGTGTGTTAGAGCTATTAAACCCCTATACTATCTTAAACACTTTTTTTGTTCGTTTTTGTTTGTTTAAAAGGGCTTTTGTTGTTCTTGTGTGCAGAAGAAATGGTACGGGAAAGGTTTTCTCTGTGGCATTTGTCACGTAGTGTAATAGTGCGTCGTGCAGAACTGGGGCTTTCTGAAGGTGCTGTTTGCAGAGACTTAGGGAGCTCGACGCCTGAACATACCAAATCGACCTAACAAAGCGTGGGGAGATGCACACAGAGGTCATGGAAGTGATTTTTGTATTTACACTGGCATAGCTGGGAGCAGAACGTGGCCTTTGCAGTCCTTGGCTTGCTGGACTCCTATTCAGTTTTAACCCTCTTTTGTGTCATTTTTGTGGTTTCTGGCAGAGTTCTGAAATTTGTTGTTTTATTTTAGGAAAAAATGGAACATCGTATTTTTGTTCTGGTTATATGTGGTCTTGGATGTAGATGCTTATTGTGTTCTTAAAGGGATTTCATTCAAATCTGAATGTTCATTTTGCTGCCCACCAGATCCGCAAATGTCTTGGATCTTGAGGACATGTACTGTATAATTGACTTTATCTGCGTGTTGTGAACAGGGGTGGCAGACATCTGGTGCCTGGTCACAGCAGTACTGGGAGAATGGAAATGTCTCTTGTAAAGAGCAAATATTTCCCGTGCTTCCAGCTCTTGAAGGTGATGCTTAAGATGAGACTTAAATGTAGTGGGGTTTTAGGTGCTCCAGACCAGACCTAGCACTTCACAGCTGCTTCCTTGCTGACATCTGATACTAACGCATTATCAGATTTGACTTTAATTTAGTTTAGTTTATATGAATGTGGCTCTAAGATGATTTGCATTCACTGTTGTTTTTCTAAATGTGAATTAAGAACTTGAACATGCAAAGAAGACATCAAATAAAGAACCCAAATTCATGGTAGTCCCCCATATGCCATGTGGCATTTTCACTGTGCGGTGACATGGGATGCAACTGCGACTTGATTAGCTAAGGATCAAGCTGGTTATTCCGCATCTTTATTTTGACTGCAGTGGGAAATGGTTTCATCAGTCCACAGTTTCTCCATCCTGAATTTTGTACTCCTGAAATTTAAGCAAGAAGGGAATTTGATGCCCAGCTCTATGGGGCATTAGAGGATGGGCTGTTCTAAGCAGTTCTCCTGGTTGCTTGCATATGTATGTTTTCTGTTGGACAGACTTGCTCTACGTGTTTGTAGATCGATGCTTTATCTGTAAGGAAACATATGACTCAAATACTGTTTTGGCTTATATCACAACAGATTGCTTTGAAATGCACAGCTGCATGTGTGTGCCTAAAATGCTCTTCATCTTCTCCAAAATAAGAGCTGAGAAGAGGTAGGGCCGAATCCCCCGAGATTTCAATGGGATGTGAGCTCCTGAACAGACGTAGGAAAGCCATGCTCTGCTGTCACCGAGCTGGGAGGTGGCCATAGGTTGGAACAGAAGGTTAGGTCGTATTTTGTGGCCCATAGGATAAACATTTTATGGACCTTTTCTGGCCTTTCAGTCTCATTGGTGATTGTGCTGGATACCCCCTGTTGTTTCTTACCTGTTTATGACCATAGTCTAAATAGCTACAGAGACAAAAGGAAGCACCCTGGGGTGCTGTGCTATTCCTGCTCCACTGCTCTGGTATTATTCTATTAATGAGGTTGTGGGGTCAACATAAAAATGCTTTTTTTTAGGGCAGGGACTCAGGACAACCTCTTCTCCCTAATTTTGGATTGATTTTTGCGCAGAGGAAAACAATTACAAGAAAAGGCAATGGGGAGGGCTGTGGTGGGAGCAGTCTGGAGGTGATGGATTCTCCTAGGAAGCAGCCGATGTGCGTTCCTCTCCTCTCGAGCAGAGGCTGCAGAACTTGCTGCCCACATCCTGGCTGAACTCCCCGGCCCCTGTGCTGCTCCACAGAGGGACGCAGCCTCCTCTGGCCATGCTCGCCTGAGCTCTTCTCCACTTTTAAAATAAAGGTGTTTTTTTTATTATTATTATTTTTTTCTCACAGGAGATGTCAGGCCATGAATCACATCTGGAAGGGAGGCATTTCCTGGTTAGGAGTGCTGAGCCCCAGAGAGAGGCACATCCCGAGGACTGAAAGCTTCCCTTGGGGTTAGCTGTAGGTATGGTAACTGTCAGTGGGTCCCATTTTGGCACCTGATTGACGACCTGTGCTCCTGGGGAGCTGGGGCGCTGACACGGGGCTCTGTTTTGCTGCAAGGAACAGAGCTAGGAGTCTCTTCTGCCTCCCTCTAAACTCCTGGAAGGCTGAAAATCATGCCGAAAATCCTGAAAAACAGGAGGGACAGTTCTTTCTGTGCCGGGTAGTGCTGTATGTGGGAGCTGGGACGCCTGTGAGCAGACTGAATGCAGCGTGGGACTCAGTGGAAGAGTTTCGTCCTTGTTCATCATGATTACAGCCAGCTCGCTATGTGGGCAACCATAATAATTCCTTTTTTTTTGTTCTGTTGTAACAGTGGGTTTGTGTCCAACGTATGGCCAGAACTTCTGGCACCAGCAGTCAGGCGTGACCGCAGCTGTACAGTGTAAAGTTTACGAGCAAAAAATAAAAATAAAAATGCAGTATTGGGTACAACCTGACTCACTGTTCGGTCTGCTGGAGATGGACAGCCACACACCTGAAAAACGCCCGAGATGTTAAGCGACAGCCTGGGATGAAGGCACTTGTCTGTGGCACCATCAGGCCAGGCTCCGGGGAGGAAAACATCCCCCGGGAGCTGCGTGGAGAGGTCGTGGGGGACGGCGGTGGCACGCCGCGAGTGGAAACACTTCCAGAGGTCGGGGGGGGGGGGGGGGGGGGGGGGGAAGAAGCGTGCGGGGCCGCACAAGTGGGGCTGTGGTCGGCGCGGCTGCGGGAGCTGCGGGGCGGGGAGCGGGGGCCGGGCGCCGCGCCCGGGAGGAGGAGGAGGAGGTGGAGAGGAGGAGGAGGAGGAGAAGAGGAGGAGGAGGAGGAGAAGAGGCGGCGGCGGTGCCTCCCCGCCGGCAGCAGCGGCTCGGCGGCAGGTGATGAAGCGGAGGAGCGGGCGGCGGGGGGCGGCTGCGGGGCCCCAGGGAGGGCTTGGGGGGGAGCCGGGAGGGCTCGGGGGGAACCGGGAGGGTTTGGGGGGAGCTGGGGAGGGAGGCACGGAGATGTCCTGGTCCGCTGCTGCACCTCCGGGGCGGTGCGGGGTTGCGCGGGGCGAGGGGTGCGCGGGGACTGCGCGCTGGGGGCTCGGCGCCGGGCAGAAACTTTGGGATGGGGCCGCGCTGTGCCGTGGGGACAGAAAGGGCTCTGTCCAGGGGCAGCGAGCAGTTCTGGTGGAGGAGAGCTTCGCAAGTCGAGTCACAAAATGCTTTCCCGCAGGACACGCGAAGACCAGATTTTTAAAATGAAAGCGTTGCTGGAAGCCCCGCGGAGGAGCTGCGCTTGGCAGGCTTGCATAGCGAAGGTTTTTAATAAGGGGAATATATTGTCTTCCAATTGGATGCAAAAAATAGAGCTGCATTCGCACTTCCTAAATCAATCGTGATTTCTTGCTCTCGGTTAGGAGAGCTTTTGGTGGCGTTCAAGTGCCACAGCCATCATGTTCTCTAAATATCTCTAATCCTCAAGCAAACAAAAGTCTGTTGGTGTTTAGCGGGCTTCGTGCATGTAGGGCATGGGCGTACTTAATTCTTACTTCGCATTTACTTTATGGGGATACAAATTCAATGCTTCTGCTCAGCTCTGCATTTTGGCAGAGACCTCTCTAGCAGCGGAACTGGGGGGACCTTCTAAATGAAGCTAACAAGTAAAATATGCTTTGAAATGGAGTGCAGATGGGAAGCGTCTAAGGACTGTGTTGCACAACAGTGTGCTCTCTGTGTGTGCCATTCAGCTCACAAAACTCTAGGTTTTATGAATGCGTCCGCAATCTGAACTGGACCCCGTGCTGCTCAGAAATATCACGTTAATACTGCTAACGACAGCAGCTCTCATGGGAAAGGTTAATTCCTCTCTCCTAACAGCACTTCTGATGCCTGACACCTCCGGTCAGAGTGTTTGTTAGAAATATCCATGCATCCCATGCTTTCAATTCCAAAATGATCTCAAATTGTTGAAGAAGAAGAGAAACTGGTGTTTACTGGCTCAGGTGGGTGGCATCTGAACTTTTCTAGAGCTGTTTCATGAGCTGTGCAGCTGTTTCTTGCATCCAAAAGCCTTATTACAGGTTTTCATTTCATACTGACTAATAGTAATAGGCTGATAGGTGCACCTATGACAGCAGAAGTCGAGGCTCTCTACTTTCCACTTACCCCCCCATCTCCCCCTCTCTTCAGGGAGTGTCTCTCTGGCACCATCTCCTGGCTCAAAATGGGGATCCCCCTTCACAGAGGGGGTATGGAGAGACGAGAGACATCCAGGTGGTTTTGGTAAAACTTGGGTGAGATGCATGCTGAAGGCATTTCTTCTTGGGCTTGACCTGCAGACGTATTCAGCAGGATACATCCAGCTTTGAGGTGGAGAGGGAAATAGGTGCTCACTTTTTCATGGGAAGAGAGCTTATGTTTCTTATGGTGACTAAATATTATCATGGTATTTAGAAAACCATAATTTAATATTTCGCTCCTCATACAGCTCTGCTGGAAGGGTTAGTCATCCCGCCTGATATATCTCTATGCGTGATCTTTCGGTGGAAATGTGTTAATGATATATTCTTTATGTCATGATTTTTCTGCATGGTCAGGAAAGTGTGTTGTCTGCAGATTATTAATCCTCTCGAAATAGAAAACCTGTGGCAGTATGGAAGGATCTTGCTGTGATTTAGCAGATGTATGACTATGCACAGACTTTGTGCATGAGCAGAGGGTATTCTTCCTTTGAGGAGGATCTTGTGTGTGCCCTGTCTTTACTGGAAAACCACTTCACATGCAGAAGGCATGAGGAAAAGAGCCTTAACCAGACAGTGGTACCACGGTACCTGGCCTCCTCTTAACAGCTAAACTTCTGCATCCATCCACCATTCCCCAAAGGGAGTGGAGAAGGTGGCAGACTTTGTTCAGACCCTGATCCTTGAGATGCAGTTGGAGGGAGCAGAGCAATAACTTTCTGAAGCTCACAGGTATGTGAAGTGGAAGAGATCCTTTTTGCTTCTGTGTAGATGTCCTGCGTTTTCCAGCAAACACCACATAGACCGACGTATGTCACTGCAGTTTAATGCTTCATTATTGTTTTTTAAAGGGTGATAAATGATGTGGGCTTAACTTAGGGTGAGGACTGAAAAGACAACGTGATGTGGTGCAGGTGCTGCCTAAGTGTTTTTGAGAGGCATTGTCCCCTTTGAATCCACATTTCTAAGGCAGTGTCCTCTGTGTGCATGCAGAATTTCCTCCTCCTGTGCACAGTCTGGCAGCGGGGCTGTCCCTGGGCTATGGTGGCCCAGGGCTGCTCTCTGGTCATCCAGAGCCTCTCCCTTGAGGCTGAACATTGGCATGTCTCTGAAAGCACATCAAGTCTGCAGTTTTCTGCAGAGGGGAAAAAAGAAGCTTCTGAGCAGATTTTCTCCATATATCCTACCAAGTCTGCTTTTAGCTTTTTAGCATCCTTTCTGCCTGCTGCGGCCACCACCAGCCCCCAAAGCTGAGCTGAATTATTTTCTGCCTTACGCACCACCAAGAGAAACATCAGCTGCAAGAGATTCCAGCTGCAGAACTTGTGTGTGCAGCATGTCTTGCTTAGATGTTATTTCCTTAATAATAAAAATTGCTCATTTGGTGTAAAGAGTTGTTGGCTGGTTTGGACTTTTTTTTTTTTCCCTCCTCTCTTTTTTTAATTCTCTTGCTTCTAGCCCTGGGATAAGATAGTCGAGTTGTGTTCTCCCTGGCTTGTTTTCTAAGTTAATTTAAGGTACAGTCCACAGTCCTGGCAGAGCTGTGATCGCAGAGAACTTGAAGTGATAGCCTGTTTAACACGTGTGGGCAGAAATGGATGCTTCTGTGGGTACTGCATGTTCACGAAGGACAGCGGAAAGGCAGCAGCCCTTGGAGAATGCCTCACAGGATTCAACTGGGGAGCTGCTTGCAGCCAGCCTCATGAAAATGCTGTTTGCAAGGACTCTGGGGAAGTTTGGGTCATCTGAATATGCCTTCAGTTCGTGTACATATGCATGCATGGTTTCATTCACATTAGGCTGAGATGTGTTTCCTGGTAGTCCTGCTGCTTTTCCTCTTCCCTGTCCTTCCCCACCCTCCAGCCCTTGCCCCAGGGTAGCTGTGGCTCGGGCAGAGAGCTCTGGTCTGTGCAGCCCGCGGAGCAGGGCTCGCTACCTCTGCCCTGCCTGATGGATGGGAAATGCTTTGCTTGTTGTAGGAGGGCTGTCAGTCCCGGAGTAAATGCACTGAGTGTTTCGCTGGGCTAAAGGCTTGTAACAGCCCGAGACTGCTAATGAGGAATAATACATTTGGTTAAAATACACAGTGGAATTCTGTTGTTGTAGGCCAAAATGTAGTTAAGTGAGCAAGAGCTTAACCCCCCGTGCTGGGGAAGTGCTCCCCTTTGTGCAGAGTGCTCTGAATGTTGACAGCGATCAGTGGCTGAAGTCACCTGTCCCTGGAGCCAAAAGCTGGCACGGGTCATGGTCCATTTTTCAGAGTTGTGGGGAACTGAGGTGTGCAGAAACACTTCTCCTTTGGGACCCAGCCTTGGTCTGTCTGCTGTCCCAGGGAGGCATCTCCAGGGCTTCGGGTCGCGGGGAGGTGGTTGTAGCACGCCAGGTTGTCTCGGAGCAGAGCCATCTCAGGCGAAGTTGATCCATGTAGCTCATACTGAGCATTAGAAAATGGTTTTGCTGCTCCTAGGCCTGCACAGGACAGAGCCTGGCTGTGTTTGCTCAGCCCTGCGCTGGGGTGAGCTGGTCCAGGACTGCTGGCCTGGGGCATGGCATGCCCAGGGCTCTCCTCCGGACAACAGAAGATGGACTGAGTCTACTGCTGCCAGCATGAAACACAAGTTGAGTAACACTGTGAGGGGAAGGCTGTTTGCATAGCTGCTAGCATTGCTTTCTGGAGGCTGGGGTTCCTGTCGGCATTTGTCCCACAGCATCTTAAGCACTTCCTACACTATGAAGAAGCTCTTGGCTCTGGGTGAATTCTGCTGGCGCTGAAGATTTGCAGTAACTTCCAGAATTTGACCTTTTGTCTCAACAAACTGTGGTGCGGCTTCCAAGTACTGCCATGAGCCTGTACAAAATACACAGGGAATGTATCTGTAAATCCCTGCAGCTGCTGGTGAGCAGGGAAAGGAACTGGGCAGCGCTGATGTTGCTGACACAGGAGTTGGGGAGAGGGGCAGGAATCTCACCCTACTGGGCAGGAAGGAAACACATTTTCAAGTTCTTGTCCGTAATCCAGGACAGTTCAGGAATGCTTTAGCAGGGTCAGCTTTTGCTCTGGTTGTTCACAGATGATCTCGCAGTTTGAGGAGAGGGTAACTCCACCAGGCACAGGATCTTTGTCCTGTGTCTTTGAGCGCTGACCTTCCTCTTTTGGGGACAGGATGTTTTTGAGGTGGACTGATCCAGTTATAGCTCTCGTGCTCTTCTAGGTCAAAGCTGAAAGAGCAGAGGGGAGGAGGATGCAGCAGCTAGAGTAAAAAGTTATGGAGATCCTTAAACACACAGTCTTGTAGGAAACGGCTTTTAAAAGAGATGTTTAAAATATGAATGAGCATGAGATGTAAATGACTTGCTAAGAGGCCAGCTTCCAGACACAGGATAACCATAAGGGACTGCTTGGCTTGTACTGGGTATTCATCCAACTGGCTGGAGTTTCTGGCGCTTTCCCAGATTCTTCAATGTGAAAATATTTATTGAAAGCGACTTCTTGATTCCACAGGTCTTGACCAGTGACCTAGAGATAAGTGTGATGCGCTGAGCTGATACTCATGTCTTTTCAGTTTGGGTACGGAATGGATTTGTTTGTTGTCTGCTGTTTGTGAAGTGGCATCTCCTGTGTAAACCACTTCCCTTGCTTGGCTGGTGATGAGCCAACTGATAAGAAATCGGGGAAAGTTGCTTTCTTCAGTAATGAGAAGTGAATCCTTCTGGGAATAAAGCTGTGCAGGGTACAGAAATGCGTTGTGCGCCACCTCAGGTTTTTTCATGTTGTTCATGAAATAAGGACGAAAAGTAAAACAGCAATGGTGGGAAACAACAAGACACCACCTGTCTAACAAGACCCAACAGTGGCGTGGGAAGGTTTTTGAAGATGTATCTGGTGAAATCCCCGAGCTGGCGTTTGAAGAGCAGAGAGAGGACAAAAGAGTGAGAAAAGGCTGTGGATGGGATAGAGAAATGGTCCTCCAGGGAAATGGATGCATCTGCAAGAGGCAGCAAGGGAAAATCTCTGTAAAGTGCCTGCTGGAAGAGGAAATGAGCCGGGGTAGGTAGATTGAGTTTGTTTGCTTGGCGCAATTGTGTTACGCTCTGTTCCTGCTTAAATGACACCTTTGACGTAAAGAAAGCTTTCTGGTCTTGCTGGCTGGCTGCAAGTTGCTGAAGGGAGGAATAACAAGTGCCGAGTTGAATCAGAGCTTGATCCTCAGGGATGGAGCCGGGTGTCTGGTCCACGCGGGGAAGCTGCTCTCGGCTCTGCTCAGCCCCTGCTGGCAGCCTCGGCTGCGGCCAACATCCTCAGCCAGAATTTGGGCTGCAGATGGGAAGCTCCTCTTCTGTTGGGGGCAGAGACCTAATTCATACATGCTGTTTTGCAGGAGTTTAAGGGGGCTGAGACCCCAAAGTCTGCATCTCATAGAGCAAATGTCTGTGTGTCCATGCAGCAAAGTCTTCTGGGTGTCCTTGCAGCAGTCTGCTGGCTGCTTGAGGTGCCACTGGGGCTTCAGAGGGAAGCCTCTCTTCGGGCTGCTCTTTCCAGCTGGACTTAAATGAAATTGTTTATGATTTACACCAGTCTACAGGAATGTGACTGTTCTCTCCTAGCTGTAGGCTCTGTTTTAAGCTGTGGATAAAAGGCAAACAGGGTCTCATGCCTTAAGTCCGGCTGCTGCAATCCTTTTAAAGCGTTGCTTTTACTTAAAAAACCATGAAGCGCCTTCCAGTGCAGCTTCTAAAGGAGAAGTTGAGACCAGCCAAGATGGTTTCTGAAGTTATCCTCCAGGGGAGAAACTTCTAAAGAAGCCGGCGCTCAGCCGTGGTACTTGAGCAGCCTTCCGGAAACAGCTGTTAGAGATGCAGAAAGCCGAACTGGAATCTGGTTCAGGGCTGAAAAGTTAGTTTCGCCATTAAAACTAAAATTTAAGAGAGTCCAGCTGCCTGCAAAGTGCAGCAGCTGGCTGAGCAGCCAGGGCGCTCCTGGAGGAAAAGGGAAAAATACGTGTTATATTGTCTTCCATGAGCTCAGCTGCCCTTTAAAAACAAACACGACGTCGGCCAAAGGCTGTTGTTTGCATTGTAGGTGAATTGCAGGAGAGCACTTGGGGGACTTGGGGACACATGCTGGTAGTTTTAAGGACACTTTTTACAACTGCTTTTAATTTAATGCAGATTTCAAGACCCATAATGTAAGAGCTGTTTCCGCTATGCAGTGCCATTGCTGACCACAGCCTCTGGCCAGAGCTTTGTTAAGAGTGGGAAATTATCTTTTGTATTGAGATGAAGTCTGAGAAAGGGGGTGTCAGGTATTCTAGTCTCAAAATTGCAGCAAAATGAAAGCATAAGATTGTGGTCAAGGGATAGAGGGAAGCTGAGCATTTATATTTCTATTAACTTTTGGCTATTGACTCCTTTTTTATTCATGGCTAGAGGGTTCCAGGGGGGAAACCTGAAATGAGTTGATAGTCCTATTTGTGGGTTTTCTAAATCAGATGGGGAAGGTGGCACAGAAGAAAAGCGTGTTGGGGTGGTCCTTCTTCATCGCACGTGTACAGTTATTAGCAGCAGTTGTGTGTGCAAGTCATTTGTAGTCTTGTTTCTATTCATCCTCCTACATTTTAAGCCTTCTCCGTTGAGATTGTACTGAAGGCATAAACATCCATAGGTCTCTCCTGCAACGTCTGGAATGGTGTTTGCGTATATATATTGGAGCAAAATGGCTTTGCATTGTGTGGGTATTCAGGCACCCTCTGCTTGCACTCCTGCACTCTCTTCACGCTCACTTGGCTGTCTGCAGAAGCGCTGTCTTGAAGAGTTGTGTCAAAAGCATCAGTCATGGTTTTTTACAGTGATTGACATTAATTAGCCTATGTTTTCCTTCTCCTCACCCCCCCCTCCCCCCATCACCTTTTTTGACTTCATGTTTTTCCATTGAAACAGGGTTTAATTTGGAAGAACATGATTGTAAATGGTCCATGTTTGCACCTGCCCGTACTGTTAATTTTCTTAGGTAATATCGGGGACTAGTGGGGGTATTCAGCCATGACAGTGAATTGCTTGCTATCATGGTGGTGGTTTTTAAAGCCTTCAGCAGTGATAGTCTTATCTCTTCCTCTGGAACCTCACCCTTTTCCTTTCCTTTAGCAGTGTTTTTCTTCCATCCCCAGCCATTTCAAATGGACTGCCATGCCCTTCACCAGTTTTCCTTCCTTGGCCTTGATTAGAACAAAACCTCAAGTTTTCTGGGGAAAAGTCTTCGCTTTTTCACTGTGCAGCGACTCTGGAAGCCAGTCCATATATAAAGCAGCTTGTACTGTGTATTAGTAGTGCGTGTCTGGGCTCTCTGTATGCCCCAAATCTGATGATGGCACAAGACCTGGCTGCAAGGTGAGAGGTCTGGCAGGTTTTGCGGTAGCAGCACAGCTCCCACACCTTGGTTGCTGGGCTTGTGGGCTGCAAATAGTGAGGAGCTGTGTTACCAGCGTTGCCTTTGGACCTCTTCCATGGTTGGCCTTGTTCTGGGCTATCTCAGGCAACCATGCCGTCGATTTTCTTGCACTGAAACAATCGACCTCCTGCCTCATTTTGACTTTTGGCAAGCTTTGCTCGGCTTGCATTATTTTGGTGGATATAAGCCTTTTTTCAAATTCCAACCTAAACCTCTTTATGGCTGGCTTATACTGCTTTATCTTTCAATTTCTCCTTCAAAGAGAGCCCTCCTTTTGCTTCAGTAGCAAAGCCAACTTCTTTTTGTCTCGTGAGAGAGGTCATCTTACCGACCTTTTCTTGCCTTACTCCACTCTCACTTAACCTTTCTTGAACTCAGTAACCTGAAATCGCACATTGTTCCAGCTGGGACCTTACTGGTGTCTTGTATATTTTCCTGTGCCTTACTGAGACCTCAGGCAACATGCCACTTTTTTATGGTCTTGCTGTGAGCCACAAAACCACCTAAGTCTTTCTCTTTCTGTGTCATTTCCAGCTGTTGAGCTCCCAAGCTGCAGAACATATTTCTTTAATCCCAGAGTGCATGACTGCACTTGGCTTGATTATAAGCTGTGCCTCCCATCAGTTGTTTTAGTCCTCAGATGTTCTGAATAAACTTCTGTGCATCCTCTTGAGTTGACAAACTTTCCCAGCAGTCTGCTTTTTGCAGATTTCATTTGTACTCCCCTACTTTCCCTACCAAGGGAATTAGTGAAATTGTTAGATAAGACTGTCCCAAGGCACAGCTTTTAGGAAATTTGTTTATAGTTTGTCTTTCTCACCAGAATTTCACCATCTGCACAAGCTGCTCTTCTTCTGGATTTTGGGAGGTGGAGCTTGGTTTGGCTCTAATGTGTGTCCTAAATAGTAAACAGGATGGATCGTCGAGCTGGGCGGCAGGCAAGCACTGTGTGTGCAGGGTGTTGGCAATGAGCATACATGTGTCAGAGCAGTGATCTTAAATATTTCCTCTTGGTTGGTGAAAAATGGCTTTGTATTCTCTCTCTTTGTATTCTGTTATTATCGACTCTTAACAGTTCCTGAATGTTTTTGTTTGTTTCAAAAAAATTAATGAAAAATTATAGATACATGAAACCGGTGATTTGAATGTAAAGTGAAGATGGCATTTTTCATTTGTACTCTTAACAGCTGTAGGAATGATCAGAACTGAAAAATATCAACTCTGTCAGCTCTGGGCGTTGTAGACATGACTGAAATAGTATTGTCACTGTCTCACTTGCTTATCACAGTGTGCTGTCTGGCAGAAATGGTCTTAAAAAGCTTCCTCTGTGCCCTGCTCGATTGCTAGCACCAGAAGACCAGAATAGATCATCTCCATGGGCCTCATCCAAGCCCATCTCTGGCTCAGAAAGGTGCACTGTGATCTCCCTGTGCTTTGAGCAAACTTGCAGTCCTTTCTACAAACAGCAAACCTACCAAGTGGGTCATTTGGAGGGGAAAAAAAAAAAAAAGGAAAGAAAAAGAAAAAAGAAAAAAAAAAAAACACCACAGATTTTGGAAGCATTCATTGTATATGCCTAAAATGGCCAATAATCTGAATTATTAATGGAGAAGGTGACAGATCTAGGGCATTAGCTTAATACATTTCAAGAATGCACATGTGTGTTTCAGAGAGAGTAGTCTGTTCTTGCATGATGTTCACTTAAATCAGTGTCTGAGTAAGGTCATCAGGTACTCCAAATCTGCTCTTAACTGCTATGTTGTCTTTGTTCACTATCTTTAAACTCACCTGGAGAATGCTAGCTGGTAAAATGAGCAAACAAGCCTTGCCTGATAGCTCTGTGGGAGATTAGGAGCTCAGTGGCATCTGTGAGATGCTCAGCTGAGACAGTGAGTGTCCAGGCTACACTGGTTTGAAAATGGACAGCATTTGCTGTCTAGTCACAAAAATTCATATGTGACAATTTACTCTGAGTGTGTGTACTTGAAGAGACACTTTGGAGTTTTGTACTTGTATTAGTATGCAGGGAGGAGTCTGTCTTCAACTGTTGTATATATTTTTTTCTCTGCTAAAGAATAATCTAAAGGTAGGATTTTCTTTCATGCCTGACATCTGCTCCCTGCTGCTAATCTGTATGTCTTTGCTGATTGGGATGTGAGGGTCGGGTTCACAGAATCCCTGTTAAAGTCATGGGGCAGCCTATTATTGGGTGGATTACTATTTAAATGTGCATCAGTCTTTAGTTTTTTGTTGTTGTTTTTTGTTTTTCTTCCCTTGGAGCCATAAAAGCTGATCCATTTAAGTTGCATGGTAGAGGCTTTTTATTGCTTAGGTAAGAAAATGTTCTGTTTGAAGTCCAAATATTTTCTGTGGAGGTGTGGAAGCCCCAGTTCTCAACAGGGGTTATTTAAGGGAATATTTGTATGCTGGGTGGCCAGCGTAAGAGGCTTTAGCCACAGCCTTAGATCTGCTCAACCATGAAGCCTGCGCAAAAAAATCCTTCCCAAGCAGTGAGCCAGTTTTTGTCCTGACGCCTGGATGCAGCTGGAGTGTAAATGGCGATGGGAAGAGGAAAGGCTGGCGGGTAGGATTTTGCCAGCCTTTGAGAGACCTCTGGCACTATCCCTGTCTTTGGTTCTGGCGTTTTCTCATATCCCTTGGACATGGCTTTCAAGACCTCGCCACTCCAGCTGTAGCGTTGCGTGGGCTGCGTTGCTGCATACCAGCCCGGGAATGTTAACCGGAGTTATAATGGGCTCTTATTTTGACCCCGTGATTTAAAACAAACTCTCTAACATGTGGTTGTGGCTCGCGTGTTGTCACTTTACAGCACTTGCAGTTTCAAAACAGATGACTGAAATCGCAGTGGTTTCTGAGAACACACTTGCTTTCTCACCGAGGTCTTCCTCCTCGTGGCATGGTTCACTTCCCCGGAGCCTGGCGTGCTGCAGGGACCCAGATGGCCCCACTGTGCGTGCCGTGCCTCCCTTCTCCGGAGTCTCCACCATGGATCTGCTGCTCAAGAATCAAATATTTCAAATGCTGACATTGCCACGAACGAGCTTCCCGTGATGTTCAGCCCGAACGCGGGTGAAGTTAATGGTCCCATTGGCACGCACGGGGAAGATGCAGCAGAGCTGAAGATGAGCAGCGGAAGCATTGAATTTGTCTTATCGTGTTAAGATTTATAGTGTTTGCTGTCTCGTATCTTATCCTCATTTAAAGTACTCACTTAGGCATGCCTTGTTGATATAAAACATGCCAAATCTCTGTTGCTGAATTTACGGTAAGACACAAGGCCAAAGTTCTGTCTTAACTCCAGTATAGGATTTTCTTTTATTAAGGGTGGTGGAGCAATGGCTTATTGGGACTTTGGGGCCAGATCCTCTCTCAGAATAAATAAAGCTAAGCTCATTTACAGCAATTGAGCATTAATCTCTATAAGGCTTCTCTGAAGATGTATTGCAGGGAATGTAACAAGGAAGAGAGCTCATTAGTTTCAAAGAGAAGTGACAGATGAGAGCATATTTCTAGTGCACAATTACCATCACTCTTCCTTTTTAATCACATAACTTAAAATGTCTAGCAGCCACTGCAGTGGCAGTATTAGTGAATGGAAGCTGGATATATTCACAACAGTGTCAGTAGGATGATCTTCCTTTTTTTTCAAAGATCAGACTCCGAAAGTTCAGGACTGAGGTTATGATAGGCTGGAGGACATTCATGGCTTGGTAAGGGATCACTGGTGTATGAAATGGAAATTGATCCTGGGAGCACCGGGAGCACTGAACCAGATCACATTCCTTGCAGATTCCAGTGCAGTGATGGAGACTATACAAATGTTGGCACAAAGGGTTAAACGAGATTACCCTACCATGTTCTGCAGGAAATGGTACTGAAGCAAAATACACTGTGCTCAGAACTTTTGGGGTGGTTCATTGGAGAAGTCATTTAATGTGCATGCAGGTCTAACCTGTGCGTTTGTTGTACAGATGCAGACAGAGGTGTCACTTCGCTTGGAAAGGGCTTCTCTGATTTATTGCTGATCCACGTCTGACCGGTCCCCACAAGACACTTAAGAAGTTAATGGTGTTTGTTACGCACCTGTGGATGTTATGTTAGTTGTGAAGACCCTTTTAAGTGTATTATCTTCTTTATCTTCTGAGGAAACTTAGTTTTCTGTGTCAAAAAAGGCTTCTGCAGGACTTCAGTTCTGAAATCAAAAAAAAAAAAAAAAAAAAAAAAAAAAAGGAAAAATCTCCACCCTGCTGCTGTTTTTAGACTTTTGCCTGTGGCCTATGTGACTCGCCTCACCATGAAGTCCTAACAAAACTGGTTTTGTGTGGGTGGTTAAGCAAGTAAGGCTTAGCAGTTGTGAGGCTGGACGTTGTACCTCTCGGTTCTCCGGGCGTTTGTGTGGTGTCTGATCTGCATGGAGCAGTGATTGCTCTCTGTCCCCATGGGCTGCTGGAATCCCAAATTTGGGACTTCCCATGTTTGCTGGCTTGTTTGGAGATTATCCAGCATCCATTCCTCTCCACTGGGGGTGGGAGGGTCCCCTGAATAGTTTCCTTTCCTTTCTGGGGGTGGGTAGCATCTGTGGGGTTTGTACGGAGGCTTGTAAGCTTTGCATGGCTTAATCCTGTTTAATACAGAGGCTGTACAAGAGTGTGTTTGCTGCAGACTGGACCCCACCAGACCTCTTGCAGTGTTCCCAGTCTGGTGTTCTTGCAAAATAGTTTTTCAGCTCTTCCAAGGCAGTAAAAATCGCCAGAACGGGTGGGACAGACTTCCTTTATTGACAATGTGGAGAAGTTGAAGCTAAGCTAGAAGCCACTCATAGCGAGTCCCATAGAAGGAGGGTGCCTAGGGCAATTAGCTAATTAGCTAATCTTTGCTCCGCCAATTCTCTGTGCCACTCTGGAGAAAACAAAACAGAGCAAAACTCTTTTTGCCTTCAGAGTTTTTAACTCAAAGCAGTCTCCTTGTAATGGTAATTTTAGAAAAAAAAAATGCAGGTAAATTGGTTCTTGCTTGGGGGTTGGAGCTGTTCTGTTTGTGTAGCGCGTTAGTAAAACTGTGTGTGTTAGCTGTAAAAAGCCTGCCTAGATGAGAAGAAGTGTATGAGAAACCCCATGTGAAGCTGTGGGCTCTGAAGACTGTACTGCAGCAGAAGGGTGTCCTCACGGGTGCAGCCCATGAGAAGCGCTCCTGTGCCAAATGTCACGGGTCTGTGCACCGTGGGGCTGATGCTAGAAATGCAGGCGTCATGAAAAGCCTGTCCTGGTTTCTGTGTCTGCTCAGTGCTCTGCCTGCCAGCCGGGGTCGCAGCATTGCCAGCAGGGTGCTAGAAACTCCTGGTGGAGCCAGGCCGTTTTCCACGCTGCTGGGAAGTCTCTGAGATGGGCTACAGGATCTTATTATCTTGATTTCAGTGGCTTGCTTTGAACAATTGCTTATTGTGTCTGAAAACAATTGCTCAGTTCTTCATCAGGACCATGGCAGGACTGTAAATTAGGTTACTTGTTTTATTTTTTCCCCCTATTTTATTTTATTTTATTTTATTTTATTTTATTTTATTTTTATTTTTTTTACTGGGGCTGAATCTTAAGTCCTGTGGAAGCTGGCAGTGCTGCCTGCCCGGTGGGGTTGGGATCCTGCACTCCTGATGTGCTGCGAGTACAAGCAGTGTCCTGTGAAGCTGTTTAATAATTGATATTTATGAGCACAGTTGGAAGCACAATTGTTACCCAGAGCACAGGACATCTTCAGTTAATCAGCGTGTCTTCAGCGAGCCCTGGAAACGCACGTGCGAGGCGGGTGATGACGCAAATTAAAATCCCGTTGCCAAACGCAGGTGGAAACGCACAGAGGCAGCTGGGCTGGGTGGTAGAGCCCTCTCCGGTTTCCCAGCCACTGGAGCTGCGAGATGATTGCTGCTCCTGCTAAAGAACAGAAATGGCAAGAAATGTTTGCTGTGGTTTGGTCCTTAATCCCCCTGTACTTCTCCTGATAGTTGTTGACACTGGGTTATTTTGCATTACTAGGCTTGGAGAAAAGTTAGGCAAATGAGTGTCTCACTGGTTCTCCCTTTCCCGTTCTGCCTCATTATGTTGTGCTGTTTGCATTATAAACATCCCAGGATGGTGTTTAAATCCAAATAAACAGAGTTGTCATGGCGATTAAAAGAAAATTGAGGAAGCACTTCTGTTCTTGTATAATGCCTCATGTGATGCCACATTCATGGAAATGCTGCGTATAGGTGGGATAATCTCACTTTTTGGAAGAAATAATGAAATCTGAGCATCATGAATAACTGCCTGGTGGTGATCGAGCAGTCGTCGCACTTTTATCCTTGTGGTCCTTGCAGCCTCCAGGAGCTCTGGGCGCACCGTGCAGTGTGTAGGGCAGGCACTGAGCCTTCCCGTCCGTTTGTTTTATCTGGTTATTTATTTTTTCTCCAGGCTCTGATGCTTGCTGTGTGATTTGTGGTGGGTCACTTCTGGTCTCTGCTCAGTAAATGAGCAAAACATTGCTGTTTTCTTCTCCTGACAGCACTGTGGCCATCAGCAGCTGACAGATGCTCGTAAAGTTAGGTCAGAGATACTCCACTGCCAGATGATTGTAGTTAAAGAAAAATTTATAACTGGAGAGAACTTTTTAATTTTTTTTTTTTTTTTGATTTTATTCTTTGGGTATTGATTGATTGACTTTTAGCTGAAGCCAATACATTTTTGGACAGATGAGAAACAGATCTTTTGTGAGAATTCCTTGTGTGTCTGTTTGCTTTAAGAATGCTTTTAATACTTGGCTCAAAGGAATTTAATCTTTTTTTTTCTTCAGAAGATGATCATTTTATAGCATGTGGCACATTAAAGTTAATACAGGTATTCAGAGTGCATGGAAGGTTTTTTGTATATATGTTTTTAACACAAAAATACCTTGCATACCAGCAAATGCCATCAGCTCATTCTCTCCCTTCACTCTGTTCTCAGATCATTTCAGTTGTTTAATCTTTCACAGACGTACTTTCTTAAATTCAGGACCCTAACTCCATGGTTTATATTACGGTTGCATTTTCTTGGACGAATCTTATCTCAGAACAAGTTATTAAATATGTCATTAAATATGAACTGGGTAAATGCAAAGCATAACAAGTAATTAAGGACAACTGTCTAAGTGCAGAGGTCACAGAAGTGAGGTATGGGCATTCATTAGAACATATTCTAAAATTTGAAAAATTCATCAGGCTAGTTGCTGAAAATACTGGAAGGATTTGAGTATGAAGGACAGAAACACTAACTATGCAGCTGAATGAGAAGAAAATGCAAAATAAAACAGTGTGGTTGTATTTTAGCAGTGTACCTCCCCTGGGACTGTTGGGGTCTTAATGCAGAAGTCATTTTCTGGAGTTTGAGCATTGTGCAGAGGGCCAGGACAGATATTTGCAGTGGTCTCTTCTGGCCTTCACGGCTCTGAACCGGCTAGCACCGTACATGTGCTTCCAGTGGTGTAGACATAAAATGTGGAAAGTCCTTGTTCTGGAGAGTTTGCAATACAACCAGGGGAGATGCAGAATAAACAGGATGCGCCAGAGAACGCCAGAGAGGAAATGACTGGGATGTGGTTGTTTGTGAAGCTGTAGTCTTTGAGAGAGCTCTGTAGATTTGTAACTGCTGGGCTTCATGTGAGAAACGAGCTGAGAGGAGGACTTGGGATGGATGGAATAGTGTGGGGAAGGAGGAGTGATGAAAGGCATCATGCACTGGGAGGCTTGAGGAATGGAAACAGACCACAAAGAGGCATGACTGGACCCAGGCTTTCATGGCACGGCCACTGAGGGAGGTGATGTGCACCCTGTACTGCAGGTCCTGCCTGTGCTGAGCTCCAGTCTGCTCCTCTGCTCAGCCCAACTAACACCCAAGTGGTAAATACCATTACAGTCTGTATTGTTCTGTTTAAAATATCATTTAAACTGCAGGGATTCCACATGATAGATTTTTTTTTTTTTTTTTTCCATGTGCAGTGAAAGCATTTTAAAGCAGTTAAAAAAACACATCCATACTAATTTAACTCTGTAGATGCATTTATAAGAAGCATGAAGAGCAGATAAAGAAGTCTTTGGGAGCATGCCATTTGCTGCCTTCCATCAAATGCCAAAATTTGTTAGCAGATGAGGCTTTTGGATTTCTTCTCAGCAGTCAGTGGGTTCAGAGTGGTTTCTATCTTGTGATGCAGGATGTGAGATTCCTCTGGGTGCTGTAAATCTTTTAAATTTGTGTAGGGATGGGTTGCTTTAACTGGAAGAGATGAGCAGGAACACAGGCATGCTCCCCCATTCCTTTCTCCTGCATGCTGTGGGTGACTTGCAGAGATGGAAGAAATTGCATTTTACCAGGAACAGGTAGGTGTGAGCTATGTGGCCACTCCTGGAAACTAATTTTAAAAACTGAGCAGATTTGAGGAGCATTGTCGTGCTGGCGGCATACTCAAGCTCTCCTTCCATGTAGTGGCTGGGTGTTTCAGCTCAGCTTTGCTGCATCCCGTCTCACTGTGCTGGTGCAGGTTTCCAGAATGTGCCCTTTATTTTATCTTTGCTCCAGCTCCTGGACACTCCAGCCTAAATGACTCTATGATTCTAAGTGATGCTGTGTCTGGAGGTGGGACTTTCCTGGTTTTGAGAGTTTGGAAAGCACCGCACTCATCACAAGTACTTACTTAAATGCTTTGTAAGGTTATGGGATGCTAATCCTGGTGATAATTCATAAATGCCTGTGTGGGTAGGGCTTTTGTTGTTGTTAGAGAAGCTCTTGGCAGTGAAACCACTGTTGGACTTACCACAATAGCAAGGATGTTGGGCCACTTAGCAAATACTCATGAGAAAACCACCCCAAAAAATTAGATGTGTGCCTTGTGACTCTGGTAACAGCCTCCAGTTGAGGTGAATCGTCTAGGATTAAAAGTCATACCTGTGCTGTGAGTTTTTGGCTTCTCTCTTGCTGCATATTGACATCATGATAGGAGCCATATACATGTAGCATTTGTTTGGTTGTTGGCCCATAACAAAAAGGGTTAAATATCAGCCATTATTGATCCTAAGTACTACATTATTTTCCCAGCTCTTCTTTTCACCCTCTCAAATAAGTGAAATACTCCATTATTCATGTTCCCCTGTGAATTGCAGTGGAGAGTGTAACTGTTCACTATCTACTGATCTTTGAAGTTCTGTGCTCTGGAAGACCCCATGGTCAATGCTAACTCAGTCTCAATCGAGAATTTTGGATGAAGATCCCGTTGCATTGCTGCACTCTGATGTGTGTTTCTGTGGGAACTATGGTGAGTACATGGTGCAGATGCTGCTGATGCAAGAGCTGTTGGCAGTCCTGTTCTCCAGCTGCCAGCTGCTTGGCAAAAGAAACAAAAGTCAAGGAATAGGCCAAAGCAAGGTCTGAATTGACTGTAAACCTGAAGAAATGAGTGATTTGTTTGCTCAGCTGGGAGCTGCTGCGTTTGTTGTCCCTGATGGTAGCAGCTGCTTCGAGGAAAAGCATCCCTGCAGCATGGTTAAGGGCTCCGTGGGGAAGGAGAGGGGCCTGGAGGTGGCCATGGCAGGGAATGAAGGGTTTTTACAGCAATCAAGGTATGTCCTGGGCAAGGGGTTGCCTGCACCTCGTGCCCTCCCAGGAGTCTGGTGATTGCCGGGACTCTGTCTGCTTCCTCATGTTTTCTGATCCTGATCTAACCATGCTTTGGGGCCATGCGTGGCATCTGCTTTCTCAGCTGGCCCCGTGAGAAACAACATAGTGTTTGTCCACAGCAATGACCCAGCAGAGAGAGTGCTCGATAAAACACCCGGGTGTAGAAATTCCCTCAATTTGGCCACCCTTATTCCTCCTGGAGATCTGAGCAGGGGAACAGCTTTCATTGCAGGTCCTCTCCCTGAAGCTTTTCCTTTTAGGTTTTCTTCCAGAGACACCCACTGACCTGGTATTCAATCTGTAGCTAAAGGGAGAGTATTCATCTGTTTAAGCAAAGCAAAAGTCCCATGGAACCAGTCAGATCAATCCGTCTGCTTTTTGCGAGAATAACAAAATTCAAATGAGACTTGTTATCTGCACGGCTTATATATTTAGGAGTTGGGTTAATTACCCTCATTAGCTTCATCTCTTGAAAGAAATGCTCTTGATCTTACCCCTTGTGCCAGAAATACAATCTGGAATGAGTCTGTGAAAATAAGTAACACATTGATAAGGTTCATGCAACGACTTCTGAGTGCTCTGATTCAGCAGCATCTGTCACAGTGACCAGTTCGGCCTCGCCTTGGAGGGACCCTTCAGATTATCTTTCTTGGACTTCAGCTGGTAGGAGCTTCCATTTAAAAATGCAGTCCGCATTATTAAGAAGTATTGCTGTCTCTGATAATATTCAGTGCAGAGTACACTTGTCAGACACTGGAATCTATTTACTGAATTCTTTTCAGACAAGTCGTTTTTGGCACTTGGTAAAGTTTCCTTCCATGTGTCCTCAGTGGCTGAATGCTAATTTATTCAGAAAGGCTCAGCTCCAAATACATGAGACAGTATTTTCAGTGTTTCCTACTGTCTGGACAGCATGGTTTTTGGAGACTTTTTTTCCTTCTTTCTCCTTTGTCCCCTTAATTTCCTTTGGTAAATGTATGATGATGGTGACACTAACACTGTGTACTTACAGTAAGTGACGTTGTTTTGCAGTGGGAACATGGATCTCCACTGATAGCTTCTCCACTGGGAAGCACCCAATAAGCTCATGGTATCAACACAATAAACATGGTCAAAGCACCTTTGAAAAATGGCATCTCGAATTTTCTTTTCCTTAGCGATTCCTCTAGCCCTGAGAATACAATTAATTAGCTGATCTCAGCTGAATTGTCTTGAATATTTTCTTTATTTCTAACATCTGAATCAGTAGCAGAAAGAGAGGAAAACTGTAAGGAGAAATGGATAGAAATTACAGGGTATGCAAGAATAGAGATTATTAGGTCTGAGGTGTCAGTTCTTTCCTTCTTGTCTGACCTTGTGAAGATGTGTAATCACTTGGTCCAAGCTTTGAGGTGGGAGTTGTTTCTCATTTACTCCTACCATAAGCAGTTCAGATATCTGTCTGTCTTTCTCTCAGCTTTACAGTACCTGATGGTTCATGGCAAATTAACAAGATGTTAACATTAAAATAAGGAAGTGCTTTTTATCTCTTACAGTGTAGGAAATAAGGCACAGTTCTGCTGTGTCCTAGCACCAGGCGTGTTTTACAGGTAACTTCCCTGTGTAGCCTGGGCACACTCTGTGTTTTCCAAGGCATCTGAGCTGCTCTGCAGCAGATTCTCGGTGCCAGTGGCCTCGTGGAAGCATTGGGAACCTCAGTGCTGATCTCATGCCTGTACCTGCTTTTGTCATTCCTGAACTCTGTGTTCTTAGACCAAATTCCCTGCAGGTCTGATCGGTGAGGTGATCTTTGGGTGTGCCGGACCAGTCACGCATGTATGTGCAACAGAGTTTGCGTGCCGGTGAGCCCTTGTGGCCACTCTTTAATTCAAAAAAAAAAACACAAAATAAAATGGTTGTAGGAGTTGATGCCCAACTTTCTACGGTTAGGGCACTCGCTCATGGATAATTGTTGGGGAGCACATTGTTAAAGCCTGAATAGACTTTTTTTTTTTATTTATTTATTTTTTTTTTTATGAGAGGGAAGCTTAGATGCATCCTATTAATTAGCTGTTGGTGCTTCTTTGTTGCATCTGATCTGACTCATGCCTCCTCAGCTCATGTTGAAACCTTTGGCAATAAAGGTTTTCTTGGCCAAGACAAGATCTTATTTTTTGGGAATCAGATCATTCAGATCAGTTAAGAATGTGAATGAACCAAAGCCTTCGAATTTGAGGAGCTCCTCCAAAAGTGTCTGTTTCTCACTGGGGGATCTCTTAGCCAGGGAGGATGTGTTACTAAATCCATCCTCTGGGTTTGGTAATCCATGGGAGATCTTCCTCGTCAACCAGGTTTGAGTTTGAAGAAAAACAGGCAATTAAGTGGGGAGGCATTGGTTTCACCTGCCTACCACAAAGAGCTGGTTGGTGTCCTCCCAGTAAATTACAGCTTGCAGGAGGCAGTGATTCATCTTCACAGGCACAACAAGTGGGAGAACACTTGTTTGGCTAAGGCAATATTCAGGCCTGTTTGCACACTTATTATTTTTCTGTAGAAACTCAGGAGCAGATTGGCACATGGTGTTTCTCCTACAGCCTCCTAAGCTTTAAAAAAGGAAATACTTTTTACCAGTATTTGCGTGGGCCCATGGTCAAGCAGGTCATGGATGCAATGCTGTTGAAAACGGATCTTCCTTGTGATGTTCCCAGGTTGCTTTTTAATTGCATCACTTCCCTGGTTCACTGGTGCTGCCATGTGGATGGGAGCAGGAAAGCACAGCACCACAGTGGCACTGATGGAGGTTGTCCTAATCCCACCTCTGGCCTTAGCTCCTCAAGGATTTGGTGTATGGCCCTGGGTGGTCACATCAGTCCCACTGCAGGTTTCTCCATGGCACAACAGGATGATGCTGGTGACCAGTGTGGTGCCTGGGGGTGTGTTAAGCTTTAGCTTAACCAGTGTAGCGTGTGGGAAGGGATGCCAGCCAAGCGTGGTTTGCTGTTGAAATGCTTGTTTCTTACCTTGTGGCTGCAGGGCCATGAGAAAGCCCATGCACGTGTGGGATCCTAGTGCGGGGACCAGAGAAACCTGGAGCAGCCTGGGCTGGGAGTCCATCACTGTTGTGGAACCCATGGCCAGGGCTTGTTTTGATGGTGTGTGATGGGCAGAGGGGCATCACAGAAACCATGCAGGACCTTGAAAGTTAAGTGTGGCTGTTGGGAAAATAGCCACAAGTGGGATTAAACTCCACAATGAGGAAACTGCTCTTATTCACTACTGAGTGATGAGCAAAGTGAATTTGGGCCTCTGAATATCATGATGTGATTTATTAGTAATCACTTCCATAGTGTTTCTCATCTATAGATCTTAAGTGGCAATTAGTATGAAGGCGAGAAAGTATTATTCTTATTTTATTGAGGCACAAAGACATCAAATGACCTGCTGCAGGGCATTTTGTGAGTCAGTGGTAGGGTTGGGCATAATGCCTGCTTTGAGGAGGATAATTTTTGTACGATTGGTTAGTGTCTGCCGGTGCCAGTTGTGTATGTGATTTGGTTAATAATTGTGAACATGACTTGAAATTTTATGGAGTTGTTCACTGATTGTGGGTCAGAGCATTGCCAGGACTTGCTGACGGTAGCGGCTAATTCATGCTAATCTGTAGGCTTGGTATAGTTTAATCTAATTCATCTTGAGTACCGTGTTTCTCCTTGTAAATTCCAGTGACCATTTCCACCGCTCCAGTTAACGAATAGGTACCTGTGTGTTTTAATGGGAAACAGGAAAAACCCTTCAGCCCTTAACAGCTCTGCAGGTGTCCCAGCTTTTGTGAAAGTAGTCTGCTGCCTTCTAGAAGCACACAGCTTATATTGGAGCTGTTTTTCCTCCTTGTCCAATTAAGCCAGATAATTAAATCTCCAGTTTTAGTCATAGCCTGCATTTTTAATCCTGTAACTGAGCTCGGCCTGCCACAGGAAGTTCTCTACATTTCTCAGCACAGCAGATCCCTGGTAAACATGGCATTAAATCCAGTCCCATGCTGCTTCTCCGTATTCATCTGTCTTTGCTTGGCCCAGTACTTTTATGCTGGGTGTTTCCTGTGCTAATGGTTATTTTATTTAAATGCCAGATGCACTGTGATTATACTTCTAGCTGAAAGCATCAGGATTTTTTTTAAGTGATGGATTTAGTTACATGTACTTGATGTTTGGAGCACAAGCACAAAGCATGTTTCGACTGAAGCTGCCTAGACCTAATTTGACAATCAAATAATAAGCTGGAGGTTTCAGGAGTGAAATGGCAAGATCTCTTCAGCAATACTAATCATTTCCTTGCTTCTGCATTCATCGCATGCCCTTTATTTGATAGGAGAAGGTTTTAAATCACCCCTTGTGCCTTACCTGAAGGGTGTTCTGTGGTTGCTGAGTGTAGGTGCAGTGCATGACGTGATAAGGAGCTGAACTGAAGAACTTGCACCTCTGAGGAGCTTTCCACAGTGATGCTTAATGAATCTGATAAAGCACGCAAAGTTTGAAGGTGCTGCAAATAATCCTTCACTTGGGGAGTAAAGAAATGCCAGACTTCCTATTTCAGTGCCTTGAGCTCCATGATACAGAAATGTAGAAGAGCAAGGACTTTACTCTTTCCTTCTCTATACCTGTAGCATCTCCTTACAGATATTGCTTTTGGAAGTTGATTTATATAGCTGTTTAATAAGCTTCATTTTCAGCTGAATTTGCTGCGTGAGAAGGGCAAAGCTGTACACGAGAGACTAGTTAAAAGGAGATGTGCAAAAAAATAACAGTACAATATTTGGATTGCTTTCTAACACTTGAAAATGAAGGCTCAGATTCCTTAGTTCTTAGTCGAGCTCTTTGCTCAGGTCAAACTGAGGCCATGAATAAACTGTGTTGGTAGGATTTTTCCATGTCTGTATGGAAGAGACAGCACTTGTCAGGACAGCACGTTTTTGAGCAGCGGCGGTTCTTTGTCTTGCCATGGGTTGCTGTGTGTAACTTCTCGTGTTTCTGTCATTCCTGGAGCATGCAGGGACCCTGTCTGGTGTTAACATTCTTTGTACTGCCCAGACACTCTGGTAGATGTGGGAATCATCACGTGAAGCCCATGGGGGACCTGTCTGAGGGCAGGGACTGCTGCCCACTAATGCTGGGTCTGTGTGTGCCTGGGTCATCTACACTTCCAAAGTGATGCAGGTCAGGATGGACATTTGTTAGACTGTGCTCATAATTTATGCTAGATTCATGCCATACGCAGAAGAACAGATGTTAACTGACATCACGGCCTTTTTAGAACACAGAGCTAATCATTCAGCTTTTTTTTTTTTTTTTTTTTTTTTTTTTTGGACATTGACCTGGCAGGAGCTGTTGGTAGCTCTGCGGTTGGTACAATTCAGATCCCATTTCATGTGATCTAACACTAGATTTGCTTTCTTGCTAAACAGTGGCTTGAAGAGTAGAGTTAATTAGGCTGTGGGCAAGCCCATGCAATCGCGGTTGGACCGCACTATTTCAGTGTGGACATTTCATCCTGCAATGTAGGTGCGTCCGTGATCGCCGTGTCGTGGCATCTTCAGCTCCAGTGTGCGTAATCCAAGAGCCCTTTTGCCACGTCAGTATGACAATTGCTGTGATACATGGGGCTTCGGTATGTTTATTAGGCCTCATTGATTACTGCCTGTTCTGAAGACAGATTGTTAATTAGCACAATGGATTGCCAGAGTGGGGGTGTGTGTCCCGTGTGGTGCTGGTATGGTCTGCTATCACATCTGGAAGAGATTCAAGGAGGGATGCGGCTGTCAGCCGTGTAGTTAAGAATGAGGTAGGGTCAGCGATACAGACTGAGGCTTCTTGTCTTGCAAAGAAAAAAAAAGGGTTTAAAGCAAGGACAGAAGTACAAATAAGAAAGTAAAAACATCTCCCAGTTTTTAGGACATTGTTCCAAATGGGCAGTGCTGTTAAAGTAAGAGTTGGCTCTTGTGCTGTGTGTATTGGGAGAGAGCTTTCAAACAACTGTGTCGGTATCTCATGCTGTTTCTTTCCAGTTTTCCAGTTTTTTTTAAGGAATGCTGTCTTCTCCCTCTCCACTTATTAACTGTTTTCTGTGAGGAAAAACCTCGGTGCAAATCAGTAGCTCAAAAAAGCCTCTGCCAAACCGTAACTTGAGGGGATTGTATGCTGGGGATTATTCTTTGCTTCCTACTTATGGTGATTTCAAGGCTTTTGCAAGCTGTGGGTACAGCTTGGTGATATCGTGCTCTTCCAAAAAAGAGAAGCCCTGATGCCTGGTATTCAAGGTCACAGGGAGGAAAACACCTGGAAAGACTTCTCTGGACATGTGCCGAAAATGATGGATGTCCTCGGCACGTCCATGGGACTCTGTCCTGTGCCTCTTTGTAGCAGCTCTGTTCCAGGGGAAAAACATCTCCACATTCTCAGCAGGAGAAAGGCAGACCTGAAGCATAGCTGGGACTAATGGGATCCTGAGCTGAACTTTGCAGCTTTGCTGTACGCCTGCGGCACACTGACCGAAGCTCTGCGCTTCATGGATGTGCTTGATTGCAGGGTGTGTCATTGATTTGTTCTGGACAGTGGCAGCTTCTCTGACTTCACTGCAGCTTTTAAAAAGGGGGGGTTGCATATTTTATTGTTGCAAAATGTGTTGACTGCTTCATCACTGAATATCCTTTATTTTTTTCTGGAGGAGAAAATTAATCCATTTTTAATTTAGGCACTGTAGCTTGCACGTCCTGATTAGAGCTACAATTAAACTCTTCTAACAAGTAAAATTCCACCATTTTAGTTATACAGGTGCTGTTCATATTATTTTAAAGAGAAAATGTAAGAATTTGAGCATGTCCCTGTAGTTACTCAACATTTGCTGTCGTGGATAAAATTGGAGGGAGGAGGAAAAGCCAGATGGAGCCGGAAGATGATCAAAAGTCCAAAAGGTCTCAGAAGCCCCTGTGCATGGGAGGGCTTAAAAATGGGACACGGATGTCACAAGTCCCTTTGGTGCTGTCAGATGTGCCATCCCCGGAGTTCAAAGTACTCCGGAGCTGCAGACAAAGCAGCCTGAACCTGGGAATGGTGTGGGTTGGGAGCAGTTTGTAACTACAAATTGTCACTTAATTTCCATGTTGTTATTCCCATCCAATTAAAGTCATGGCCATTGAGCTAAAAGATGAGGCTATTTGATTGGATTTTGGGGACCATAATCGCTGCTGTGATGTTCCTGCCGAAGGCAGGGGCTCCGAACAGATCTTTCCAGTAGGAGGATTATAGCTGAGGCGGGAGTGCTGGGTTTAAAGAAAGAAAAGTTTAAAGCTGTCATATAGTGGTTTCCACTCGGATGAAAAAGCAGAGGATTATAAAGCTTTATTTCTTTTTATTTCTTTTTTTTTATTTCTTTTTTTTTTTCTTTTTTTTTTCTTTTTCTTTTTTTTTTTTTTTTGGGTGGGGGGGGAGAAGGGGGAATAGCATTGTTACAGGACTGACAATGGAAAAAATCATTCTCCAGGAAAAACCCTCTTGGGACTTGAATTATGGAAGGATTGTTCCCCACAAGTATGGGGTGAAGCGAGCTCTCGGAAGGCATTTGAGGCAACTCTCAGGGGTGTATGACTCCAAAATTTTCTTCTTGTGAGAGTTTTATTTCAGCAGAATGGGTATTGAAGCTGCTCTGGGGATCAGAGGGGGCAGCTCTTGGGATCCCCAGCAGTGCTGAGACCCCTCAGAGTTCAGTCTGCAAGCAGTAACTTGGTACATTTATTTTTTTTTAATTAAATATCCTCATTAATCATATTTTGGGCCCCGGTGCTTTGTGCACAATGGTCTTTCCTTCCATCCCTGCTGAGGCCTGGAGGTGTTTCTTGCCCCTATCAAGAAGTAATGTCAGGGCCTTCAGTGCTCCCTCCGAAGGGCTGATGTGTTTAGTCACAGTAACTGTAAAGTGTCTTCATGTTGTGATTATACCTGATTTCTGTGTGTGGTAGGATTTTGAAATACTACCTTTGTGAAAACAGCTCCCTTCTGGAGTGCACGTGCCTCCGGAGATAAAGATTCAAGGATGCCTGTAGAGCACTGTGAACTGGAAGGGTAACTGCTGTAAGTATTAATTGTCACAGAAGGAAATGTTTTTTCACTAATTGGCAGAAATGGCTTTAATGAGATAAAGCTGGGTTGGACTACTGCATAACACAGGCTAGGCTTAGTGATAACCCCAAGCATAAACCACACACATACTACTTTGGAGAAGGTAGAAGTTGACGCTTCACTCAGGTTTTTCAGCACTAATTGAATTACTAGGGGTTTGTGAAAAGCTGTAGGAAGGCTGTTGAGGAGCATCGGGAGCAGCATGGCTCGAGGACCTGAGCTGGCTGGCATTGCCAGGGTGGGCATTTTGGAAGAAGTTGGGTGTATCCTCCTGAATTCATGTTGGAAAGGTGAGAGAGCAGGTATGCACAACCAGGAGGCTGCAGGAGCGGTGCAGCTGGTGCTCACCCCTCCTCCTGCTGCTGGTGGGGAAGCAGCAGCTCTGCCCCGAGCAAACCTGGACCCTGCTCTTTGCTTCAGACAGCTGCAGGTCCCAGCTGGCGCAAAGCCGGTGAGGCTTCTCCAGCCAGGGATTTCTGCTATTAAACCGAGTGTGTATTTGCTCTTTGTGTTCTGCTTTTAAAATCTGAAACTTTGGACAGAAACCTTATAGTACGAGCCTGTTTCTCTGCGGACATTAGTCTGTTGAGACACTTGGCAGGAAAGCAGAATATTTGAATGTGTAGTAACTTGATTTTTCATTTTATAAACCCTTATGTAAACACATTGTTTGGATTGTTGGGAATGGGTTGTTTAACTTTTCTGTCTACACTTTGAAAAACAACAAGAAAAAAAAGCCTGAAAGGAAAAAGAAACAAAACACTACTTACTTGCCTGATGTGTTCCTGTAACACTTTCCAAATGTAAAAGCCTCTTAAGAGCAGGAATATTATTTATACTGCGTTTATGAAAAGACTGATCAAAGCAGCACAACTGTGCTCAGCTTTATTTAGCATCAATGACTGTATTAATGTCAGGGTGCTTTATTATTTTAGTGAATTCAGAAGTTGTGGGCTCTGCAAAGTGTAAAGCTAGCTAAGGCTCTAGTGCGTTTATATCGTATTATGTGCTGTGCTATCGCAACCAGCTTTGTAATCTGATGGCTGCACTTTGCTTGCTGTCTGAAAAATCTACTTTTTTGGGATTGTCTTTTTTGTTGGTGGTGTTTCTTTTTTCTTTTTTCTTTTTTTTTTTCTTTCTTTCTTTCTTTCTCCTTCTTTTCTTTTTTTCTCCTTGCTGAAGGATGTTGGCAATAGGGCAGGTTTGACCTTGGTGCAAGTGCCTGAGTTTTGCTCGGCAGGGCAGTGCTCACCCTGGCTGCGTTCAGCTGAGTGGCCAACACTCCCTGCACACAGGTGGAAGGAGGTTAAAATGCATTTGTGTGCCCTGACTCATTGTGCCCAGCTGCTACAGTCAGGCAGTTCTCTTGGCCACTGGCCGCACTGTGAAAAGGCCAAGCAAAAATAGGTCCACAAGAAGTCCAAGTGCTCGGCAGATAAGGTGAGGGTAATTTCTGCTGATTCCCATACAAGCATGACCCCTTATACAGAATTTTTTCATGTCACGGTTGTATAGGGGACAGAGTATGGAGAGAGGATGCAGAAAGTGTGCAGGGATGGGTAGTTGAAAGGGTTAATACTAAAACAGTAGTATGCCAACAAGCTGCGAGGCTGGTTAGAGCCTGACTCTAAACAGGCTGATCAGATCAGATCCCAAACCAGAAATCTCTCTAAAAAGCTTAACATGGGGTTTTATGAGTGCTATTGTCTCTCTGTCTGTATAAATGGTAGGGAAATGGCTTTTGTTTTGTCCTGTGAGCAGTGGCTATGAATGGAAGCTGGCAGCACAGCCCAGCTCTGAATATCGCTGGCGTGGGACAGCAGCCTTTTGACATGGCATAGTTCAGTGTTTTGTTTTTCAGATTTCTCCTTTTGTAACTGCTGGTCACGTTGGTGGTCAAAGCAATGCTGCTTTTAAAGCAGACAAAAGCAATTCCTATTCATTGGGCAAGTTTGAAATATTTTTTTTTCCCACGTTCTCTGGACTTGAGAGGTTGGCTGCGATTTCCCCTCCTCCGGATGGTCACGTTTCTCACTTTGTGAATCAGGTACCATTTTTATACTTTCATTAGGTTACCAGGGAGGGTGTCTCTTTTTTTTTTTTTTTTTCTTTTTCTTTTTTTCCTTTCTCTTCTTCCTTTCCCTCCCTTAACTGTCTTGCCCATTTGTAGTTTGGCCTTACTGCCTGCTTGGAAGTAAAGATGATGCGTGAGCCTGAAAATAAGTGGTGATTGATTCTATCCTAGACCTCTCTTCTCTCAAGAGCAGTTCAGTAAATGGAGGGAAGCCTAGATCTGCTTACATCCTTCAACCAGGAAAACCTTTAACTGTCTGTCCAGCAGCCTTAACTAGCAAGCCTGTTATCATTGCCATGGCTGGATTATTTGTATTCCAGTAGCGATGGTGTAACTGCAATTTTTAATTTACTGTACAGGCTTCAAGGAAGCGTGCTGTGCTCGGTGCATGCTTACTGTCTTTCACGTACAGCTAAATCTCAATTAGCAGGCGTAATGAGAAGCTGGCTTGGATAAAGCTTAAAGCTGGGGGACAGAACTCGTGTAACCTGGGTGGTGAGAGAGCCGCTTGTGCGTTCGCATCCCTGCCTCCCTGTTGTGAACACCGGCGTGCCTAGGGCAGGGGTGGGTACAGCGGGCCTGCTGCCTGCAGGCAGGGCTTGGTTGTGGTGGGATACGGTGCCTGCCTCAGCCTGCTTGCACCGTGCATGTCACCCTGTGACAAGATTAAAGGGCAGCCCTGTACACAGAGCTGCCGGTTCTGCTCCTGGTGCTCCTTGGATGGTACCAAGGCTGTTGGAGATGAAATTTGTGGGTGCTTGTCCTCAGCAACTGCAGTTGGGTGCTCAACAGCAAGTGTCTGAAGTGGCCCTGCTTTGCCACCTGTATCCTCCTTGCACATCTTTGGTGTGAGAGATTAGTTCCCTGTCGGTGCTGTGAAGTCATGATTTGAATTAATTTACTCCAGGGCATTTCGCTTTGAACTCACTTAGTGCAAATCACTGACCAGCAGTGAGAAACCTCTGTGATGTGGGTGCCAAGGACGTGTTAGCAGATACTGAGGTGTGCTGACAGGGTATGATGGGATGAGTGGGGAGACCCTTGCCACCTCCTCACTTACACTGAGTTTCTACCGCAGGCCTCAGTGCTCACCTGGGGATTAAATGCAAGGTCTGGCATGTGAGTCCTCAGCAGTGGGTCACCCCTCGTGGAGGTGCCATCAACGATACAGAGCAAGTCTTCAACTCCTGCCATGGCTTCCCCAGGTTAAGGGCCTCCTTTTTGAATCCTTTCCGACTGGGTCAGTGAATGTACTAAGGAAATTAGTAAATTGAGTAAATTATTAAGTCAGTAATTCTAATAGGGATTTAGGGTCTGCCCTCCCTTCACTGGGTCTGAGTAATGATGATTATATATGTGTTTAAACTGCCAAGTTAGGATTTGTATCCAGACTGCTGCTTCAGGCCTCATGTCCTGGCTTTTAGCTTCTGGTCCAGATCCAATACATTAGAATTAATGCATGTATATTGGCGAGGCTAAATAGACCTTAAAATATGGCAGATATTAGTGAGATATTGGTGTGTTCTGTTAACAGTTCTGTTTCATGTATATATTCCTAGAGATCTCAATTTTGAGGTAAAATTTAATAAACTGGAGGAGGTAACAAGCTTTTATGTGCAGCAAATGGCTTTTGTGACCTATTTTCAGAGAGAGCTGGAAGTTTATGCTGGGGGCTACTGGGCAGTGCTGCTGAGGCCTCATTGCCGTCTTCCCATCCAAAGAACTGACTTAGAAGGAGGATAAGGAGAATGTATTAACTAAGTTTGAACATGAAACTGAAATAAAGCAAAATAGATAAATAAATTTGGTGCAATATCTGTTTTCTTTGTAGGACCTCAACTGTTAGGTAAGTCAGATGGCTGTTGCTTTGCTGAAGGCAAGTCTGTTTAGGTGGTAAATTCGTCCTGAAGCCCTCCAGGGCTTAAATCTTTATTTTATTTTTTTTATTTCTCAGATTGTGAAAGTAATTCCTCTTGCAAACTGAAGTTTGCCTGTGGCCAGTCTTCTAAGGCATTGACTTTGAGCGTTGTCCAAGGCTAATTAAATCAAGGAGTATTGATCAAAGAGTTGGCTTCCTGCTTTGGCGTTGTGTTCTCCTCGCTTGAGCAAGGCGCTGCCTCGGTTCCCCGGTGTCCGCTTATGTGTTTAGGAGAACCAGAGGAGGAAAGAAGAACTTGTGCTTCTCATCCCTTGCAAAGAATGTGGAAATGCTGGGGAGGATTGGGGCCATTTACAGAAAAAAGGCTGGGGTGACCTCTAACGTGGGAAGATATGTTGGGATTTTCAAGGGGCAGGAACATCTGGAGAGCTGACAACATCTTTCTCTGTTTGCCAACGCGTTTCTACAGGCCCCCTGCCAAAAACTTCCCCAAAGTTAGGGGCTTTAGTCAGAGTCTCTACAAGGAGGGCTTTGTGAGGACAGTGCTGCCTCTTGTCCCCTCTTGCCTCCTGGTGACATGGGCAGCTTAGGCCAGCGCTGGTTTTGGGAACAACGTCTTGCATGGAAAATGTTGTAAGCACAATAGCAGGGCGATTCTCCTTGACTGAATGAAACACGAGGTGGCCAACAACACCCAGGGACAACAGATTCGATACAAATCCAGTCCCACTGTGGGGATAAAAATCTTTGTGTTTTACTTCATGTAGCATAGGTGTCATATTTATAAAGGATAGCCAGAAAATCCAGTAAGATGCAACACTTTTATTCCCAAACTTTTGCAGGTTGATAACCATTTTGTAGGTTTTTTAACTACCCTATAACTTTTATTTATATCTGTATCGTTGTCCTGTGTTAAGTGCCAACTCTTACATCCTCTAGCATCTTAAATTTAATAGCTACTCTGTTAAGCATCCCTAGACCCCCGACTTTGACCTGGCACCGAAACTGATAGTAACCAAAACCAGGCCCCCAGCACTTCTCAGAACTGAGTCCATTAATATTCTGTAGTGTGTGTTTCTAATATATGTTACGTATGTGTGGGCGCTGTAGTATCTCAGTCATGTTTATGACCTCATCTCTGTCTAATGCATAAAACATATGGTACTTGTATGGCATCCATATGAGTAGCATTTATGCATATGTATCTGTATGTGTATATATTCCTATATTTGATCCATGTGAGAGCAAATATCTCAGCCAAAAAAAAAAAAAGTTTGCAGGAGAATAAGTGCTACCATATTTCAGAGTAAAGGTTGTAGCAGGCTAATTTTAAGGTTTTTCATGTAACATATGAAGCTGTTAAGAGTGCCATGGTGTCAAGATAGGACCAAATAAAAATGGGGGGATCAGCAGGTGCATGTCTTGTGGCTTTGGTGTCTTTCTGGTTTTGTTTTTTATACTTCATTCCCAACGCATAATGGTAATGGGGTGGAGGGGGGAGGGATCACCATCTACATGGAAACGAGATGGTATGGCAATTAAGATGGATGTGGGTCTTTTGTTTCTGTATGTGTGTGTGGCTGCTGAAGTGTTTGTTGTTGTTGTACTCGGTGGCAATTTGTGAAGATTATCTGCTGTGCATGCGACTTTCATGAGTGCAGCAAATAAAGACAGTGTGTTGAGATGCTCCACCTCTGATAAAATGCCAGCAAATAGGATCCACAAGTTGGCTTTATCTTAGAATGCAAGGTAGGTTTTTTGGGGTGGGTCGGAGGAAGGGGAGAAATATTGCTGTCTGTAATAAAGTTACTACTGTGGTGAATTGCTTTATTTATTTATTTATTTATTTAAAGAAAAAAAAAAAAAAAAGAAAAGCCACTTTGCTGCAGAAGGATGGTATTTGGGTGGTGAGGAATAGAAACTGGAAGTCTCTGGGGCAGCTGCTGCTGCGCTGGGTGCTGGAGCTGATGGGCCCAGTCCTGGACAGGCTTGTGCCTCCCTCTTGGTGAATGGCAGAGCACGTCCAAAAAAAGGTTGTGCTCTTCTCTTGGCAGGGCTTCCCTAAGGTGGCTTGGAGCTATCCCTGCACTCTGGAAGGGAAATCCTGGGCTGTTGAGGCAAGTGGCAAAGTGTCCCTTGCTTTTGGTGAGGAGGGAGTGGGGTGGTGAGATCTTGCTGCTGTAATTTTTGGACTTAAGTGGGCTGGGACAGCCTTAGGGCTGCTCTAGCATATGGTGGGTGGCTATGGCTGTTTTGGGAAGATTGAAAATAGCACTGCATTGAAATGCCCATGGCAGAGTTGCTTGGCAAACACATTTACAGCTAATATTTCTCTGGCATTGCAAGTGGGCTAACGCCCTTCTGCATTGCTAGAGGAGCAGAAATGTCCTGTGACAGAAATGTGATCCATCCCTCCCAGCTTGTCCAACAAAGAAAGTTTTGTTGCTAAACAAAAGGCTATCTTAAGGAATATACAGATGCTTAGACTCCGAATTTATGCTTCTCTACGTGGGTTGAGTCACTGCACTGTTTTTTAATAGAGCCCCTCCGGATTTATGTGGCTGCTGCTCAGATTAAACTCTGATCCAGCGTGTGAAATAAGATGCAGTAGTTGCGCGCTGCTGCTGTCCTGCTACTTGCAGGCAGTCGCTGGTTAAAGTCTGCTTTTTTTATGTGCAGGTAGTAGTTAGAAAATGCGTTAGGTAGCATCCTTGTTTCTGGTTACACTGACAACATATGCGTGTTGCTACTTGTTATTTTTAAGCAGATCCAATACCTGCTATCTTGTTGGTTTAATTAAATTCAGTCTTAATGTGAGAACATGTTGACAAGTCCAGTCAATACTTCCAGTGAAAGTTTAGCAAGGGGGGGAAAGGAAATTAGGTAAATGGCATGTTATAAGCTGGTAATGGAGTAGTTGTGATGATGTGTAATGGGAATTTTTAGTGTCCCCCTGTTAAGGTGCACGTGTTATTTTCCCCGCAGCTGCTGTCAGGTCCTGTCCTGGTGTTCAGAGCTGTGGTTTCTAACACCTTTGGAGCAGGAGGTGGTAATGTCCTGTGTGGGATGGGGGGCTCCTGCCAGTGCTGGTGGCCCTGAGGGTGCTGCAGCAGGAGAGGGACCTGACCTGGAGGGGAGCGAGCATGGCACAGAGTGCTCAGGTGTGTACCTGCTCTTCTCTGCTGTAGGTCAGCCTGTAAACTGCAGCTGGACCGGCGGAGCCAAAGTCAAAAGGGGAAAGGAAATGTCTTTTCCTGTGAAGCTTTTTTTTAAAATTATTATTATTATTTAAGTAGCAAAGGCTTATCTGTCAAATAAACCTGCTCTGTAAGAAGCAGGGATGGGCAGAAACTCTTGGAATTAAAGTGAGGCTTGCAGTCTGCGTCTCTGGGCTTTGCATGTCTTGTGGGGTTTGTAAAGTTTGGTTTGCTTGAGAGCCTATCTGCATCTACACGGGAGGGTTTGCCTCTAGCTAGTGTGCATTAATTTAAACAACCCCCCTGTCCTGTAAAAGTTGATCTGCTACAGCTGCATGACTCTTTTGCAGTACAGTAACTGTTTTTTACCTTTTTTTTTTTTTTTTTTCCTTCAGCTTCTGTTTGTTTTCAGCATCTTTTGGTGTGCGTGTCTTCCATCCCCTTGTGCTTGCTCTCACTGTTGAATATTCAAACTCTCAGTCTGCACATGGGCTAAAAAATATTATTGCTTTGAACTAACAAATAAAGTAAGTGAATTTCCACATCCGCTGTGGGAAAGGAAAGTACTGTTTGAAATATAATTTGGAGCCTATAGGAAAATGCATCTGATGAACAGTTTGTGCTAATTCTATAGCTTTAGTACCAAGGCACCAGCTCTCTTATCGTCAAGAGTATTTCATGTAAGCTCTGTATTTTAATAGTAACTCAGTGTGGCTAATTAGTTTGCAGACTCTTTGAAGAAGCCGATGCACTGACTAAATAAGCTCTTATTTTTTCAAAGCAACTGAAGGCACTCTTAATTTAGAGAGCAGATAGTTGTAAAGCTGCCTTCGCTTTGCATGCTAGGAGCCAACGTGAAGCCTGAGTGCGCTGATATATGCTCAGCGCTTCCAGTCAAGTTTACTCCAGCACTGTCTACTAGGGCTGCTGCTAATGTGCTCGAGGGAGGTTTCTGGGTCTTTGGCACAGTAGCACAGCATAAATTTGTGCCACTGGGCTTGATGCCTCCGGGAGGAGGACGCTGTGTAATGAATGCCCCTGCACCATTGAAGTCGGTGGCAGTATTATCAATCTCTTCACTGTTTGCAGGCAGGTTCAATCCAATAATGAAGAGCAGCTTTGAGTTGCTAACCAGATGACATGGCTAATCCTGAAGCATGCATAAAGGGGCCGTAGTTATTAGGAGATTTGTGGCTTTGAAAGTTCTGATTCCCTTAGTGCAGTTTGTTAATGGTTTGTGGTAAGTGAATAATAGATGAAAATCATTAGAAGGTTTGCAGAGGATTTCTTGTGACGTGGTGCTGCTCTGCCCCATGCCATGAGAAATAACCTAAAATAAAAATAAATTAAAATAAAATTTCAGCCCTGTGGGCCCCATCAACACAAATGCGCTTCCTAGCCCTGGGGCAGGGAAGCCGGTTGCCTGTGTCTTTTCCACGCCGTGCTCTGCGTTGCTCCGGGAGGTGTTTTCCCTGACTCGACCAAAAGGCCCTGGTTTTGGAGGGGTGCTTTGTAGCTGGCAGAGTGCTTACAGCAGGCTGGGAAGTCTGTGTTAAATCCAGCAAAACTTCTCTGTGGTGGTTGACAAGTAAAAATCATCTGCAAGCACTAATCCATTGGCCCTCCAAGGAGGGCATGTCTCCATCTTGTTGTGTTGCACAACAGAGTGAAAGTTAGGAAATGTTTATGGCTGCTGCCATGCGTGTTCGTTAATTCTTTTGGCCTCGTCCAAACTCGCTGCGGTGAAAACAGAAAGTGAGGATGTAATTAGAAGCTGATTTTTAGTGCGAGCATCCAAGAGGCAGGCGTGCTGCAGACAGGCACATGTATATCTGGCATCACCCAGCAAACTCTTTTGCTGCTGACTCCTGGCTGTGGCTTTTGTATTGGGCTTGGGGGCAAGGTGTGTTGGGGGTGACACCCCAGGCTTCAGGTGTCCCCTAGTACGGGGTTGGTGCCAGCCTTGGTGTCTTCCACATCCAGGCTCTGTCTGGAAGTGTGGGGACCTGCAGAGCCATGCACTGGTGGCTGAAAGCGCTTGAATTCAGAGCCTTGTGCTCATCTGGGCAAAAATAACCCGAGCCAGGGAGCTCTGATGGGAGACGCTCGTGCTCACGGGGAACTGCAAAACCTAATGAATGCAAGCACAGTTCCCTTTCTGTAGAGAGGGCGAGCCCTTTGTTCTGGCTGGATGTCAGGAATACCAACGCTGTGTTTGGGCAGCGGGAGAGGAAGGGCTCGGTGCCATGGAGGGAAGCTGCCGAGCCAGGGGAGGTGCCCTGTGGCTGGGGACCTGTTGCAGCAAGCAGAGGAAGCACAGCTCAGCAGCCCCATCGGCAGGGATGAAAGCCATTCATCCCTGGGATTTACTGTGTGCACAGCCTGTTGTCACGGCCAAGAACAAAGTAGCGATGTTAAATGGCTAAATAAACCAGCTGTCCCCACAGGCGATGGTCCTCAAAAGACAAAAACGTCTTTTGCAAGAGTGGCTGTGAATTAAGGGAAGTGTTGATGGCCTCACGGGATGGGGTGACCGTGCTTGGTCACGTGCCGCCCAAGTGCATGTTTGTGTGTGTGAGTTCAGGCTCTTTTTCCCCTTTTTTTTTTTTTTTTTTTTTAAGCATCTGATCAGGTCATACTTTCAGGCTTTTCCCCTGCCCTAACATAGGGTTAGGGTTTCCTTTTTAGGCTTTTAGTAGAAAGATGAGTTTCTCACCTCAACTACGTAGTTCTGCCTTCTTGAATTTTGTGGTCAAACAAGAAGATGTGAGGATGCTGAATGCCAGGCACTGGCCCCCCTTGGGAAGGAGGCAGCAGCTGATGAAGTAGTTAACACTTCCAGTATCATGGCGAACCCTGGAAAACACAAAAAATGGAGTGGTCTTTTGGAGGCAAATAGCCCTTTTTGCCGAAATTGGCCTCTATAAGTACATAAGTCATGAATTTGTTCCGTCCATATCTGCCCCAAGCCAGTGGGGGGTTATTTGAAACCTAGCCTCTTTTTCTTCATAGAGATCTTCTCAGAAGCTCAAGCAAAGGCCTTGAAAATAAGTCTCTTCTGCCCCAACATCCCGCTTCCTGCTGCAAAATAGACTTAATTAAATTTTCTGTCTCTCCCTTTCATTGCTTGCAGACAACCAAAACCTTCACTTCTCAGTGGAAAGAGGTACTCTGGGAATTACAGCTAATGTTGAAACCTAAAGAATGTGGTTTGCCAAAACAATGTTGCAGAATTTTATTTTTATTTTTTTCATTTAAAAGATTGCAAAACTTTCCTGCTGGCATAAAAGCTGTTTCAGGGGGATATGTGCTTTTTTCTCCTCCCTTTTGGGCATTTGTGGTAACTCCTGCAAAGGGAAAAATGGGAAGTTTTATCCCAAAGGGGTGACCTCACAGCACTGGAATAGCTTGGGTGTGAATGAGGATGGAGGTGAAGGGCTCCCCACATCTCAGCAGCTCTTGGCTGGGGAGAAGAGGCAGCAAGGGCTGTGTTCAGGGCAGGAATCCTGTGCACAGCAGGCTTTGAGTACAAACTCTTTCTCTCAGCATTCTCATTGCTGCCTAATGAGAATGAAAACCAGGAGCTGTATTTGCAGGGAGGAAGAGGGGAAGGTGTGGGCTGGATGCTTAGCAAGATGTAGAAGCACTTGTTTTAAAGGGGGGTGATCCTAAAGTGGCACGGAGGAAAGGTGGAAAGCCCTGGAAATAGGGTGGCAAGGAGCAAATTGTATCAGCGAGATCTGGGCACTAGGGTCTGTGCTTCTGAATGTTGTACGCACATAGGTGGCTTTTGATCCCTTCTTTGTTTCTTAATGTGAGGCATGTGTGCTTTTCAGTTTGGTGATTTACTTCACGTTTTGCAAATGTGCACTTGTTTGGGGCTTCAGATCTGGAGCAAGTCTTCCACCTCGGGAGGAACACGGCAGAAGAGGAAGGTCGATGCCATGCAGGATTGAATATTTTAAAAATAAACAGCGTGAAAATTGATCTGCAACAAAGTCTAATCATTATTTTGACATATTCTCTTGTTTTGAAAGTCAAAGATCCAGTGCCTCTTCACTAATGTATCTGAGATTTGTTTTCTGATTCAGAAGTATTGTTTTAAAAAAGTAAATAAATAAAAAAATGCTGAATGTCTGAGCAAACTATATAAAGCTGCCTCTCCGCAATTAGCAGCAGCAGTGCCAACACTTTGGGTGCTGCCCTGTAACGTAACTGCAACTACTGCAAAAAGTAAGCAAGGATTTATTTGTATTCCAGTCTGTGTGCTTGGCGTGCTCTGCAAACAAGTCTTGTCTGGCTGGGTCCTTGTGCTTCTCGTGAAGCAGAAAATCATGCAAGGACCTAATTAGACGATAGCCCCGGTCCTTGCAAACTTCCCTTGGATTAATACATTGGAGAATACTCTTGTAGTGGTTAGAGGCCTGGAGCAATTACCCAGTGTCTGTGCTAAGCAGCATGTAGCCCTGAAGAGAGTGGGTCTGTAGGATGAAAGTGTTGTGCTAGAGCTGACCTGCACGTCATGGCTGGGTTTGGGGTTGCTTTAGGGTTAGCTCTGCTGTGGTCCCATGGGCTGGGTGCTGATGGGCATCAGCTGGAGGAAAACAGCAGGACTGCAAGGAGCGTGCCTCTGGCATGCATCACTTGAATTTCACCTGAGAAGAACCTGGTTGGAGCTTGGAGAGTGCCTGGCTCTGCACAGGAACAGGGAACGTGAGATTTACTTCTGAAGTGTATCGGAAGTGCTGCAGTAGAGAAACCCTCTTGATAACAACCCTTGATCATGGGGGTGTTGGGAGGGAAAGGGGTGAGCAGGCTCTCTACAGATTGAGTATTTCCCTTCCTTTGCTGTTTTTGGCCATTTTTTTTGGCCTCTGACCATTCCACATAATATAATGCAAGGCTGCCCCATGCCACATCACAGTCTGGTAAAGCATTGCCCAAGAAGGACAGGCAAACCCAAATCAAGACGTTCTGGAAAATAAATGTATTTAGGGAAAGCAGAGCAAGGAGAAAGCTTCTCTGCTGCTGACAGCACTTGTGTTTGGATATGGATTTAAGGGGATGACAGTGCGCATTCACCCCTGTGTTACAGGGTTACAACAGGAGGCTGAGTTTATGCCCTCCTGCTGAAAGTGTTAAATTGCTCAGTTTTCTCGTAACTGGAAGTGATGTTTGTGAACGAGGTGATGTATCCAGCTAAATGTGCATTTGCAGCAGAGCTGTGAACTAACAAATTGGAGCAGTCAGTGCTGTGATGGTTGGACTGAGTTGGACCACTTCTGCTTGTACTCTCTGACACCAACCAAGGAAAAAATAGAATTTATCAGTTTAATCCTCATTATCCTGTCTCTAGGACTCAAACCCTAAAAGCACTGCGTGCTTTTCTGTCTCTTGGGACTTTTAGGTGCAATTGTGAGAGTTGTGTGTTTAGTAGGATCAGCTCCTTTGTAAAGCTCGAGTCCAAAAATCTCTGCAGCCTAAATGCAATGTCACTCCTCTGTTCTGCTAGCAGAGCCAATCGATCAGCAAATCCCAGAGGGTTTTGTGTTATTCACCAGGGACAGATGACTGCAATTGCATGATCTATTAGGTTGGGGATGTCTGTCAGAGCTCAGGGAGGTGTTTCTAGGTGCAGAGGGGCTGCGCAGCTCTTTGGATGTTGGTGCCGGGTGGGGGGCAAGTCTCAGTCTGGCCACCTGTGGCCTTCATCCACATGCTGGCTGTTCTGGAGGTCCCTGCTCTGCTCATAGCTCTCCAAAAGCCCTGCTTGTGCTTTTGAGGCATCTTTACAACATGCAGAGCAAAAACACATTTTTGCTCTGTGCCATCACCGTTGCAATGATTTAACCTCTCTCCTTTCCACACCTGTGATGCGGATGTGATTTAGCCAGGCTTTGCCGTCTGTGGGGAGCATGACTGGCCTTTTAATTTTAGAAACCAAAGCTATTTGGCTGCTCAGCTGGAGCAAGCCAGTACTTCTACCCAGAGCCTGCGTAGCTCCACCAGCCTCTTGCTTTCCTGCCCCAGCCCTCGCAGGAGTGCATGCTGCTGGGAGCTGGGTCGGGCTGGGTTAGAGCTCCCTGTCTGGAGTTGTGAGGTTTTGGGTGTTTGCTTTGGGCTGGGTTAATTTAAAGCTGGATCGGTTCCCTCGTCGGGTTCATTTGTACGGTTGCCCAAATGGTTGTGCCGGCAGCCAAACAGGATATGGGGTGGGAGGAAAGCTGCGACGTTTGGTGTTGGCTGATTGCGGATTTAAGGTGTTTGTGAAACTGTAATGCTGTGGCTTCGCCGCCCTAGACCTTGCAGTAACTCTGTGGAGTAAGACATGCTGTTGGCCCTGTTTTTTTTTCATGGAAAGGCTTGTATGAAGTGCTGCAAGGGATCTGTAGAGCAGCAGGGGGAAGAGGAACTGAGTTCTCCCAAACTCAAACCCACATCACTGCCTTGATACCGGGCAGAGAGAGATGTCTCACCAGCCTTTAGTCATAGTCCCATGTCGCAAGGCTGAACTGAGTCTTATCCTCCAGTGAAAGCCACAAGTAGGCAGTGAGTCTGCAGAAACACAGCAGCAGCCCTCTGCTCCCTCTTCACCTCTTCCCAGAGCTGGGGATTTCACGGCGAGCCTGGGCAAAGAGGTCTTGCCTGGGGCCCCTGGCAAGGCTGGCAGGGGCTCTCTCAGACTTTGAGCATTTGTTCCTGTCGGTCTTAAATTCTTGCTGCTTTGGTTTCTCTGCTGAGTAATGAAGAGCAGACATTGCCCCATACATTCGTTGATACCGTTGCTTCTCTGAGATTGTGGGGTGGTGGTGTCCGTCCCGACAGCAACCAGCCTGAGGGCAGCTGAAAGTCCTCCAAGGTGAGCATCAACGCAGTGTGATGCTCGAGGTTAGCGGCAGTCTTCGTCTAGGGGAAAGATTGGGTCTAATCAGCACCAAACATGCTTGTACTGGCTTATAAAAGGCCACAGAAAAATACCTTTTAGATTTAACTTCCAAATTAGCTTTCCTTTCAAGGTTTCAGTAGGTCTTGTTGCATTCTTTGCTTTAAATTTAATGGTGAAAACTATGCCATAGATGAAGTAAAAGAACGCAAACACAGCAGAAAGCCAACACTTTGGCTATGCTGAGTTTAAAACAAAACAAAACAAAAAAGCACACACACAAAACCCAGCATACCTTAGAGAGCTGCCGCTGAGGTGAGGCTCTGGGAGGTGCTGCCTAACCCTGGCCACGAGCCGAGGGCTGGGAGCTGCTCGTCCTCCCAGGGGAGTTGGGAGCCCTGCTGCGCACCCCGGGCTGTTTGAATGCACTCTCTGGATGTTTTTACGTCTCTGGGCTCCGTGAGTGACTTTTCCCATGCTGTTTCTGCCTTCCCCCCTGCTTAGTAAGGCAGGCAGAGAACATCGCGTCCCTTGTGTGTGCCATCGCCCGCAGAGCCCAGGACAGGACAGGGCTTGTCAGCAGTGAGACGCTGGCTTGAGCGCTGCCTGGCTCCTTCCTGGCTCCCAGAGCTGCAAGAGTGTCTGCAAGAGTGTGTTAAAATAGCAGCTGTGTTTACAAACGCCGTCAGTTTCTGCTGAGGTGAGTGGTGGACGGAGAGCAGCGTCCTCAGGGGAGATGGGTGGGAGGGTGGCAGCGGGCAGTCCTTGTACCTGCAGCCCCCTGGGACATGCCCCAGCCCCAACAGGAGACCTGTCGCAGGCTTGGTAGCAGCAAGGTTTTCCTGGGCTGTTGGAGCTTGGTCATCAGCTTTAGCTGCTTGTGTTAATGCAGGCTTGAACCCTGCCCAAAGATGGGGAGGCCTCTTAAAAGTGATCCCTAGTGTTTGCCAAAATCTGCCCTCGATGGGCTGGGTTTTCTCCCATGGTGACAGCAGCAAGGTGAGCCACTTGCCCTTCGATCAGTCACTATCTATTAGTCATTAATTTGCCCTGACTTACCTGAAAAGCAAGTTAGTTCGTTTGTCTGTGCCATGGAGAGCGGGTTTGTTAATTTTAGCTTTTAAATCCCTCTTGGGGCTGGTGGCTTCAATTCTGCAGGGATCTGCTCTGCCCTTCATCCTTCCAGCCTGGGGAAGATTGGAGTTTCAAGATGTTTTACCATGCCGGAGTCTTTCAGAGGAGAGCATAAAAATTAGTGGTCTGTCTGTCCTGCTAAGGACGTCGCAGGTCCCCAGGCAGGGGCTCAGAGAGCGGTCGGCTGGGCTGGAATTCCTCTTCTGCATCCTGGTGAGCTGTGCTGTGGGCTGGCTATCGGGGTGTCAGTGATGCTCTGTGGATGTCGTTTCCACTGTATTTTCTGATCTATCGGGATGAAAGGTTCTGTAGAAATGCTAAATAGTATTATTAGTGTAAAATAAACATACTTCTTCAGTGTTTCTGGCCTTAAAGTGGATCCAGATGTTTTCTTACGGCTGCTAAGCCTGCTTTGGTTTTTTTTCTGTAGTTCAGTGCAACTGTCTATATTTGCTCAAGTGCGATGGGATGTGACAGTTTGTCGCAGCATGCTCTCGTCAAGTCTGTAAATCTTAAATTTGCACACACACTCGTATGTATAAAAATGAAAAAATGACTCACTTTACCCTAGAATACCATTTCCGAGTCTGACACTTCGCACACGTGCCAAGAAACTTGGAATGCACTTAGCTAGCTTACCAGTTTGTGTGACTGCAGCGATCAGCTTGGTGTAGGGCAGGAATGGGGTTTGGCTGTGTAACTGGAATGGTCTCCGGAGGAGGCGGATGTCCCTAAGTAGCTCAGATGGAAGAGGAGCAGTAAGTGCCCCTTGATTCCAGCCACCAGTTGCATTTTCTACCCTGTGGCTGAGCTTTGCCAGAGGGAACTTTACAGCAGGGTTTAAAGTGTGAAATGATTTTTCCCTAGTTTTCAAGATTGTTAACATTATCATGGTTTCTCTCCTGCCGAGAAGAACAAGACTGCCCTGCTGCTTAAGGGTGGCATTTTATACAGGCTGAGGTTTTAGCAGAGATGGGGCCAGAGTGGGATGAAAGTAGCAGAAGCAGCTGGGTGCCCATTCCTTCTGAGCGTGTGAATGGGAAATGTTCCCAAAATGACGTTTCAGTGATGTCTCCCTTGCTTGGGGAGATGACACCACAGCGGAAATACCGAGGTTCAGTGCTTGTCATCCCCTCCAGGGTCCGGGACCACCCTTGTGGCTTGGTTGTTTTTGTGGTCTTTAGTGGTTTCCTACCTGATTGGGACTGAGCTTCCCCATATATATGTGTGTGTGTGTATATATATATATATATATATTTTTTTTTTTCCTCCAAAGTGTATCCAGACTGTTCTGTGACTGTCCTGAACAGGCATTTTTTGCTGCTGTTGTTCATCGTTGCAGAGGGCACGGAGCCTCTCCTTGCCTCACCCCACAAAGCTGTGGCATTCCTGCCCTGGGCACTGGTTATTGCATGGGGCTTGAGACCTCAGCGTGCAGGCACAAAGCATGCTGGCACGGTCGGGCGGTGCTGATGTATGCCAGGGAAATGTCCTGCCACTAAGATGCCCTGTGGAAAGAGGTTTTAAGGTTGTTGTAAATGACGCAGACTGGACCACAGTGGGTTTCCATTATATGTAAGGGATGCAGGATTTGTTTCCCAGGATGAGAGCAGTCCCTTTTGCACAGGTAGACTGGGCTCCCCATCTGTGCTGAGGGGTCTTGGTGCTGCCTTGTGCAAAGACTGGCAAATACAGGCAGCGCAGGTGGGTGTTTTGTTGGTAAAGTGTTTTGGTTTGGGATCTAATATCAACTGATGTATTACCAGCTAGTAAAATCTCGTGTTCTTAAAATCAGAGATAATAGGATTTGTTACGGGTAGTCAGCCACCGGCACTAGGAGTAGCTGCCCAGGGTTTTTCGCTAGCGTACACAATGCAGAGCTCTCTCTAAGTCCTAACTACATCCCCTACTGAGCAGGGAAGAGGAAGTTAAAAATCTGTTGTGATTTGCAGTTCCTTTTCAATAAATTGGATCAATGGAAGCAGCATTAGAGAATTTTTTTTCTTTTTTTTTTTTTTTTTTTCTCCATTCACCTTCTCTGTCCAAGCCGAAGACCACATTCAGAATAGCCAAAGTCTTGGAGGCAGCAGCGGGTGCTCTGTGCCAAGAGCCACATGCGCACAGCTCAGAGCCATGTATCAGCTCTCGTCCTGCCCTGCCGAAAACTCCTTTGGTGGATTGGTTGTTAAAATCTCTGTGGATGCTCTGCAGGGACCAAATCTTAAAAGAGAGAGAGAGAAAAAAAAAAAAAAGGCACTTCTGTTTTGCACACGTTAAACCCCCTGAGAAGTGAAACTTGGGGTCCTGTCTAGTTCATGTGGTTTTCTGCAGTCTAGAGGCTGTATAGGTACATTTTATTGAATCCGTGTCTTAATTCCCTTCTGGCACAGGATGCTCCTGGATTGATAGAAAGTAATTAAGAATCTGCAGGTTCTCACTTGTTTAATACAGCCTTTCCTGTCTTTTGTCCTGTGCTGAGAGCCTGCTGGGCTTCCGTGGGGTTTTCTGGTTTCTTTCTTAAATAGTGAAAGAAGTGGCAAAGGAAAAGGAAGCCAGCTAAGTAGGCAGCATGTGCTTAGCAGCACTTAAAGGTGGCTCAGGCTCCTTGGTTAACAGCCCTGCCTAGGGAGGGGAGGGAAAGACAGAAAATGACCGCAGATTCTTGGTATATTAGTTCCCTGTCTTGTAATAAGAGTGCGGTGTTACACCAGCACTGATTTTCCAACACGAGGTGCCTGGTGTTTGGTTTGAAATGAGGTCTAGGGTAATGATGCCCTGTATTGCATCACTGGTACCTGTCCTTGCAGCAGCTGGGTTTACCCTGCCCGGAAATACCGGACACTGTCTGGTGTATGTGATCCCATCCTGACACTCAGGGGTAATTGCTCCCTGACCCAGGGAAGACATTTCTTTTCCTTCATAGAAATGTATTGTGTGCTTTGAACTGCTGAGAAGCACTCAAGAAGACATAAAACCATGAGTTACTACAGGCTGCATGCCTGGAACATGCAGGCCATCTCAACATATGGAGTAAATCAGCTCGGCCCCGCTGACTTCAGCGCAGCTGCATCCATTACCGCTCGCTGTGAGCCCCTCTCCAAAGCGTAGGCATGAGTTTTCTGTGGACAGTGGATAGAGGGGAAAAAAAAAACAACCTTTTTTCTTCCCTTCTCATAACTTTGTGTTTTATGAACTGAATAACTGTGCTACAAATGGAGGTGAAACAGTAAATATTTTTTTCCTCCGTAAAATTACTGTTTTTGGGACACACACTAAGTTCTGCCTTGTTGCACTTGGTTCCCAAACCAGGTATGCTTGGTTCCTAAACCAAATAGCTGATTAATGCATGCACTTGGTTCCTGGCACTGAAAAATACAGCAGTGATTAGTTCAGAGATAGAGATCGGTGTTTTATCCCCCCCCCACGTCGGTGCACCTGCACGGAAACAAGTCCGGCAGAAACAGCTCTGCCCAAACTAGGCTGGGCAGCGCCCCTGCGAGGCACAGGGATACTGGAAGAGGAGCAGCTTTTCTCTTTCCAAGTGCCAGGAGCAGCAGTGCTATCAGGCTCGTGTGTGATGGATCAGAGTGCAGTGGTATTGCTGCAAGCAAAAGTCATGAATTTTAATCAACTTTACTGGCTGCCTTGAAATTTGAGTTGAAAGATAAATGTGAAAAACAGGCAGCCCGTATTGTTTCTGGAACAAAACGTCCCCTCTTCTGTTGATTAACAGAATTTTTCTTTTAACTTGGTAGTCAGAACTGCTTCCATCTTAGTTCTGGAATTTGTTCAGTGAGCCCTTCAGGTCCTGCCCACCCTGGCCACCTCGCCGAGCCATGTGCCGCCTCGTGGCCACCCAGACGGCTGACCCAGCTGCAGAGGCTCCGCGGGTGTCTGCTTTGAGATAGTTTGGAAGAAAAAAGGTTTGGGGTTTCATTGAAGTATCCTTAGTTTTATTTATTTATTTTTAATAAAAGACACATCTGAGTGGATTGCCCAGGGAGGGGGGTCCGGTCCCTATTCATTAGGGGAATCTGGCACAGGCAACTTTACTCATCCTTCAAATCTCTCGCTCCAGGGCTGTGTTTAAGGTTATATAGTTGCCATATTCATTTGGACATGAGACTTCCTAATTAAATATATGCAATTTGAATGGCGATGTTGTCTGGGGGGGACATCTAAGCTTTGGGAAGGAGTGGACTGAAACTAGCAGCTAATGTCTGTGGACAAAAACACACCCATCATGTGTTATTTTCAGCCACTGCCAGGCTGGTCCAGATTACTTTGAGTAATTGAGAGAGCTTTCTTCACCCGTCTGTGAAGAAGTTTGCTTCAGGGGTTATCATAGCTGCTTTTCCTGTTTTGCCATAAGTCACCTCTATGCAGGAATAACTTTGAAGGGTTGTACTTAAGGCCAAACAACTTTTAAGAAAGGGAAGGAGAAAAATCAGCCTACAAGAACCAGGTAGGAAAAAAAAAAGGTGGAAGACTCCCGAGTCTCTCCTTTTCTCTCAGCCACAAGTGCTGTGTTATTTTCTCCTAGGACCTTTTATGGTTTAACTCCACACCTAGTTTCTCATCTCCTCTGATAGCTGTAGGCTCACCAACTGCTTCGTGTTAGTGGAAAGTTTATTGCAGCTGCAGCTGAGGATTATTTGATGCTCTGGGAAATTATTGCCGCTTTCTCTAGCGAGAAAGGCAATAGAGTTTTTGGGTCTAAATTGATGTGAAAGGGCACATACAAACCTGTTAAATACAAATTCCAGCTTGTTTGTACTCCTAGTTGGTTACACCCTTGGCTGAAAACCCAAATATTTCAAGAATTTGGGTTGAGGTACATGCTTTCCCAAAAGAGGCATGAGGTTAGATTCCCCTTTTGCATCAATGGGTGCAGTTTCTTTAAGGTCACCGACTATTTTCTTGAAGCAGAAATGTCAATTCCTCCAAGGCATGGCATGTTCAAAGACTTTGGGAGGGGAGGTGATGCTTTGCTCTAATGTGGGCACCTGGTGGCTGCTCCTTGCACAGCTGAGATATGACTGAAGTGTGCTTGCTGTAGAGGAAACCCACTGTATTTCCATCCCTGTGCATGGGAGCCAAGACGCTGTAGAGTGCCACGCGTTGCTGTACTGAAGCCATTGGCTTGATGTCCGCTTACCCCAGTGGCTGATTTTTAACCCTGAGGCCTTCAAAGCATGTATGTATACCGAAGCAGAAGATTAGTTTCACTAAGGAGGCTCATTTGAGATGCAAGTGCCCTATGGGCTGCTGCACAAAGGAAACCTGCCTGCTTTTTTTTTTTTTTTTTTTTTTAATTAATTAATTAATTTTATTCTCCCCCTTGGAACCGCTCTCTGCTTTGCCTTGTTTGCCCCACCTTCCCATGTCTCTGTGCCATGGATCTTGAGGCTGGGTGGTGGGAACCCCTTTGGTGGTATTTACCAGCTGCAGCGGGATCAGCCAGAGCAGCTACTGGGGCTGTTTGGGAGCTGTACTCAAATCTCTGCGTGTCGGTGCTAATTTCTGATACTGAAAGGAGAAGGAGCCTTTGCTGATGCCTCAAGGTGTCCCAATGTATTTGCACGCCGGGCCAGCACCTGGCTGGGCAGAGCCTGAGATGCCCGAGCATCACGGGGTGCAGTGCGTCGTGATGTCGGGGTGGGATGTGGGTGCTGAGGGGTAAGGTGTCACTAATCCTCCTGCACCCCTTTCCTTGCAGTTACCTGGCCGAGCAGTGCTGGAATGGCGGCTTCGTCTACCTGATCATGTTGCGCCGCATCAAGCGCAAAGCCCCTCTTCCTCCCTCCAACGGCAACAACAGCAACAGCTGCGACCCCAAAGCCAAGCCCAGCCCCGAACCCACTGACAGAGCTGCTCAAAATGGGAAAAGGACCAGGAAGTTTGGGGTCATCACCAGGACGCCAGGCAGCAAGGAGAGCAAAGAAAAGCCAGGCTTGGAGCACGGGAATGGGCACTGCACCCCGATGGAGGTGGAGGTTGCTCAGCCGGAGACCTTGGAAGCAGAAGGCCATGTGGAGGAGCCTTCCCGCAGTACAGGGGGACAGTGCCGGTCCCGGCTGTCAGATGGTGGTGTGCCAGACATCGGTGACCAGCCTGCCCAGGTAGGTTTGCTTTGGGGTTTTCTGGAGCAGCAAGCAGCAGGTGTACAAACAAATTAAGGGAATTTCAGTGCACCATCCTCTGTGTGGCTGCCCAAGCTGTTCAGCCACAGGCTTGGGGTAAAAAACTGGGGTGGGAGGCAGGAGGATTTGAAAATTAGATAATTATTATGTGGAACCTTTGCATTCTGTCTGTCATGAAGGGGAAGGTCCTTATTTTCCAGACTTGTCAGCATTGGCTTCTGGATTTATTTTTATGGAACAACAAAAAGTAATGACCTTATGGCATTGGGGCAGGAGGTGTCAGTGGAAGATGGTCATTTTGACCTTTGAGACTTCATGTCTGAGCTTGACAAGACCTTAAAGCTTCTGTTAAAAATGGAATTGAAATTCCCCTTTAATTCCCCTTTTTGAAGGGTAAGGGATTCAGCACCTGACTATGGTGCAATTATTCGTGTTACAAAACTTGTTTGAAAAGTGCTTGGGTTCCACATGGAAGTTATTGTGAATTTTGCTCCAGGCTGATGAGTTGGATGAGTTGTTAATGTTTGGGACGACAGTGAGCTTGGGGCTTTCATTGCTTTTTTCTTCATCCTAATGGAGATCTTGGGGTTTGCTTGGCTAGAATTGCAGCTTTGCTGGATGGGGAAAAATAACCCAAGCCTTGATCAGGTTTCAGTATGCATCTATCACCAGAAGAGCTGTCTGCCAATCTTTCCAGAGACACTGATAGTATAAACAGATGAACGCTGCTCTATTAGGCTTGGGGCTTGCTGCAGCAGCTGCTTTTGGTTTTAGGACTTCAAAGCTGGTAACGTAGCAGTGTGAGTGGACATCTCATCACCGATGTCTGTTGAAGGAAGCACTGATTTGGATGTGTCCTCTGAATTATTGCTCCCCAATACTTGTGCAGGGTGATGGTGATTGTTAGCTTAAACTATCTGAAAATACACTGAAGAGGATAAAGCCAATTTTTAAAAGTGCTGTTCCTGAAGAAGTGTAATTAAGAAAACCTGTTCTTTCCATCAGTTAGACACATTTGATTTCATGGTGCAACAAGGAGGGGAGGGTGTTTGTGTAAGGTCTTTGAAAGCCTCCTAATTGCAGTTTGTAAAACCTTTCTGAAAGAAAACATTAGAAGTTCATAAATAAATCCACTCCTTCGGTATTTTGAGGGCTCTGGTCCATGTAGAAACTTGCTGAGTATGTTCTGAAGATGTCTAATTAAACATATGTTACAAATTAAGGTGATCAGAGTTTGTTTTGAGGAAGTCAAAAGCACATATATATATGTGTGTGTGTGTGTGTATATATATATATGAAACTCTTCATCTAGAGCCATTTCATGCTAGTGTTACCTTGATGTTTTGAGTCATTTTGGTCTGAGGAGTAAATTACTAAGTTCGGAACATACATGTGTCAATGTGAGCAATAAATGCATTTTAATGCAAAGCATATCCAAGGTGGCTTTGTAAAATGTAAAAGCTTATTTGAGTCACTGGAAATGTAAAAGCTATAATCTGTTCAGTTGTGCTGTGTCTGTCATGGAGCCTGTTGGGCGGCACAGTCATTTAGCAAAATTGATTCTCTGTTTCTCCCCCTCTTAATTTCCCCCCTCCCCAAATGTTTTGCTTAGAGATATGACCTCTGTATGTGTCAGTATTAATTATGTTTTCCTGATATCTGAGTGTGGAGAAATGTGAATAGCTGGAGCCTGAGTAGCATGCCTTGGTCATACTTTGCTTTTTAAAAATGGGGGGACCTTACATATGCTCATCACTTTAACATCTGTGCGGGAGCTGCTATCATAATAATCAGTGGCTTAATTCAGTTTCTTAATAAATTATGCATAATGACAGTGAATAAAATTTTCAAAACTATTTGAGTTCCACTAAAAGAAAGCAAAACAAAATAAAACACAGAAACAGTCAAAAACAACAAAATCAAACACAAGGGATAAAGACACGTGGGAGCCTCAGATGTCACTTACAGCTCCACTTCCAAAGCATGACCTGGTGCTCAGGCATGTGAGATCCAGTCGTGTCAGGAGCCTTTTGAAAACAGCATCCAGAACTGAGTGTCAGGAGTTGCAGCCTCCTTCCAGGGTTCAAAGCACGAGCCAAACCTTTCCCAGCCACGGGATGACTTATCTCCTCCTGGACGGGGGCAGGGTGCATTGGCAGGGCACCCTCTCTGCAGGGAGAACTGCTCCATCCCTGCTGCCTGCGCGGCGCTTGCCATCTCCTCCGTGCATTGACTAATTGAATATCCAGGGCTGTCAGCCCAGCACCTTCAGGGAGCAGTATATTCTCTTCAAGACAACAAGAGCCAGCTCATGGCAGGCTGGGGGTCAGCTGTGGGTGGGAGGAAAGGCTTTGAGAAGAAGCTGCACCACCTGCACGGCTGCAGGATGACCTCTCTGGTCCCTCCCTCCTGCTCCATCCAGCTCCTTGCCCCAGGACATGGATTGAAGAATTACTGGAATTGGAATATTAACTCCAGGAACATCTCTCTTTCTCCCTTTGGGAAGTTGTAGCAACTAAAATATAAGGGAGAAGAGGTTGGGTTGAGTCTACGTGTATTTGGTCATTGCTCTGCTGAACCCACAGGCCAGCTCATGGCTGGAGAAGTTGTGCCAGGAGTGCTTTTGAGGCAGCCGCATATCTTGGGTGTTGATTGCTTTCAGTGTGCCTCCTCTCCCACAAGCTCAGTGTTTTTTCTCTTGTTTTGTCACTGCATGCTGCTAATAACAGCAGGGCTGAATAGTAAAATGAGAGCCGAGGCGAATACTGTTTGTCAGATGAACCTGCCAGGAGATTCCTGCGCTACTGGTTCGTGTGCATGTGTCAGTCCCTTTCAGGCTTGCTTTCATCTCCCAGATCTTGGTCTGTGTCTCCTGTGCACTTGGCATTGCTGTTGCGATGTATAAACAAATCTGCTAGACTGTTTGCTGGTATGTAACCTCAATAAATATTGTACCTGTCAATTAGCAGTCAGTATTTAATGTTTACAGGTGGTTAAGTTAAGCTGCAGTATTTTTAGGATGAACCTAAATGCCCCTGAAAATTTGCAGATTCAAAAAGCAGCAGGGCTGTATCTGCCTGGCAGGAAGATCTTGGAGTCCTGGAAACCAGACCTGACCTTGGAAAGGACCCTGGCGGGCTGCAGTGGGAGTTGTGCGCAGTGATTTAAAAACAGGCAATCTCGGAGCAGGAGTAATGACCCATCACATCCTGGGAAGATCTGGGAGCTTAAATGCAGAAATCAAAGTTTGCTTCTTTTATTCAGTGGCTGGAAAGACGGGGGTGTTTTCTAGGCTGGTAATTATAAGAGCAAGGATGTAAGACGAGTAGGGGAGGGGCTGCTGGAGTCAGCTAGGAAACGATAAAGAAAAGGAAACCGTGAGGTTTCCTCGCAAGATATCAGTTTTGTGGTTTCTCTATGTTTACTGGGCAGACAATCCATATTTTTTTGTTCTCTTTCTCTATCACAGTGTTTTTGGAAGAGGTGTGGGCTGCTTTCTCAGACATTCAGTCCCCAAGGATGCTGACAGCTTGTCAGGTGGGGACCAGAGGTGGGACCTGAGGGTTGTTACAGGTGCTGTGGGGGTGAGTGTGGTTTTCAGAGGTGGCTTGAAATGATTCAGGTCTCCCTGGTGAGGTGGGAGAAGCTTTCATCAGTGAACCAGAAGAAGCTTGGAGTCTCCAGAGAGCAGACCGTCCCCTTTTGCTGCCTCTTGCCCCAGCAGGATGCGTTGAGAAGTCCTTAAACACTTAAAAGAAAAACAAAGACTCCACCAGAAATCCCTTGAGTCCTCTTGCTTCTGTTTAGGCTTCTGAGTTTGTAAAGAACTAAAATCCAGGTTCAGCAGTCACTGTCAGTAACTACGTGAAGAGGATTGGGTAGGACAAAAGTGCTTTAACAGAAAAGGCAGGTGGGAGAGAGGGGCTGGGGCTCCATGCCTGGGCATTCCTCTGCTGGGAGAAACATGCGGCTGATGGTGGAGCCGTGGCATGGGCTGTGGCGGGGCGTGTGTCCAGCGTGGAAGGGAGTCAGCATTTGCTGGCCCCATAAAGCATGTTCTGTGTTTATGTGAAGCCAGCTTACCAGCTGTTTAAAAAAGGCAGGGGGTATATTAATGCCTTGTGGTGCTTGGACATCTCGGATGAAAAGGGCTCAGTGTTGTTAACCCAAATAATTCAGCAGTGAGTTCCAGCCACCGGAGCAGCACACGTAGGCAATTTTGCTGCCTTATAGACTGTTTGGGCCTATCTCAAGGAGACCACAACTCTCCCCGGGCTCATGACTGTGTGCACAGGTGCACATGGGTGTGTGTGTGCACGTAAAAGACCAGTCGGGTCTTTGCCAAGGAGCACTTGCTTTCATATCATGTCAGCCAAACTGTGCTTGGTTCCACTTCATCAGAAAGTCGTCTTTGTTCGGTCCCGTTACTGCTTGCTTATTAAGATGGCTTGTCTCGGGAAAGGTTGAATGCTTTTGAATTGCATTTTGCTTTGCAGTTAGGGAAGGCTGACAGACCTTCTATAGCAATATTTACCAATTAGCATTGGTAAATGCCAGCCTTGCCTTGCATTTAGGCTAATGGAAAATGTTCCTTGTCCTGCCAAGCAGAAGAGTAAGGCTAATGGCACGTTACAGGAATCAAAACATGAGACTTGACAAAATGTACTTACTTTAGGGATTTTACTGTTTTTCAAACATGAGAAAGAAAAAAACACAACAACAACAAAAAAACCAACTAACTCATGCACTTGCCATACCAAAATGCAGACCTTGCTGCGAGCAGGAAACTTCCAAGGGTATGTAGTTTCAGCTCCTCTGAACTACTGAAGCAGAGTTGCTTTGCATCTTTTTTTTTTTTTTTTTTTTTTTTTTTGGCAACCTAAGCAATGATTATTATTTCATCAAGGCTTTTATGGCACTATCGTATGATGCATGTTTGAGACATAAGTAACTCCATTTTCAGTTTTCGTTGTAGGCACCTTTAGACATGCAAAGGCCTTCCTGAGAACCTGTTTCTGTTCTTAACGTCTTTTTATCCTGTGTGTTTGCCTCCATCTGTCATTAACATGAATCCTGGGGCTATCTACTGTCTTGAAGTTTTAATTTGCACTGTGATAAGCATGTCTTCCTTCTCTCTTGCCTGTTTTGGGTTGTAAAGTCTCTCAGGGACAAGGGCTGTCTTTTAATTGTAGCTGTGCAGCACTGACAAAACTTGGCCTTGATTTCACTTGGAGTTTTAGGAAGTGCATTAATGTAACTAATACTGATACTACAGTTTGTTCTTTTTTTTTTTTTATGCTCCCAGTTATGCTCCACCTTGCCATAAAACAACTGTCGTCACAACTTTCTGGGATAAGTTGCACTTGCTGCCAAGTTTTGTCAACTGACTGAAGGTTTTGCCTTTCTTTGCTGTGTTTCAAGCGTTAGCTGCAGCTGCGGAAGCTGTAGATTTTAATTTTAAGTAGGGATCTGTTCTTTCATTCTCTGCTTGAATTGTATTTTTCCAAAGCCTTCAGGCATGGTTGTGTAGAGATAGTCTGGTAATGGATAAGTCGTAATGATACAGTTTTAATGCCTCGTCTCGAGAAGGGATCCTTGCAGTTAGAAACCAACTACCCACAAAGGCAGCAGAGACTCACAGGACGTGCTCTGCTATGACAAGCTATAACCGAGAGCACTGGTGTAAAGCATTTCCCACCCATGCAAAAAGTGTTTTTTCATTTTGCATATGGCATTCACAATACAGTGGATCCAGAACTGGAATGCAAAGGAATGGCTTTAGCTGAACTTGAGTTCACGCTACTTGATGTTTTAATCATTACGTGTGAATGTTTGAAATCAAGTGGACGTGCCTAAAAATAGAGTTTAGTTTAGTGCTGCAAAGTTTCAGATGTAAGTCATGATTATAGAGCTACGTATGCTTAATTTTTGAGTCAGGGTGCTGAAAACACAGAGCAAACCCAAAGGATTCCTGACCGGCAGTTGTAAGAATAGTCCCTGTGAGATACCTGGCTTTACTGACATGGTGACTTACTGCAGGCTTTAATCTACTGCAGTCAGCAAGGATTTTTTCTGCAAAATTTCAAACCAACTAACCAGCCATTTCCCAATAGCCTAGCATCAGAATGAGAGCCAGCAAGATGCTTGAGTAAACGTAAATAGGTTGTAACCTTTAAAAGCCAGAGCTCCCCAGAGGGATTTGCTATGATGAAGTCCCCCAGGGCCAGGGATAGCTGAGAAATCCTTTGGCTGCTCTTGCAGTGAAGCTCTCATCAATGGCAAGAGGTGAGTGGAGTGAGGGGAGCAGCCTGGAGAGGTGCAATCCAAATGGTGATGGCTCAGGATGACAAATGACTCCAGCAGATTTTTGTAAGGGGTGATTATGGAGTTCAGGTGCATGCAATGGCTGATAAAATGTTTAAAGCCCTTGCCAAGGAAATGATGTCAACAACCCGTCTCTGGAGATGGGTCCCTGGGGGTCGTTCTGCTTAAAGTCCTGGAGTTTTCATCCCCTCCTATTCTGAGTATTTTAATTGCATGTATGTCTTTGTGTTTGGGGGAAGGTATGTTTTCTCTTTTCGCTGTTCCCCAGGCTTTCTCCCCTGGGACACTTCTCTTTCCATGGGGAAAGCACTCACGTTTCAGTAGAAGGATGCCAGGCATCTGGTGGCCCTTTGCCCAACCAAGAGGGCTTGTTAAATCAGCAGTAGATGCTTGAGTGGAATCACAGTTGTGTCTGTGCTCTTGGCTCTTAGCTGTTTGGAGGACATGGGAAGTTCACATGGTCAACACTGTGCAAATCATACTGAGGGCTACTGGTTTTGCTTTTCCTTTTTCTACTTTCAAGTGGTTTGGGGATGCCTGGAGGCACCGAGCGGCTTGAGTCAACTGGAGGCAGAAGCCAAAGGCTTCACTGACTCAGGTGCTAAGACATTTTCACAGGCAGTAGGGGTGGGCAAAGAACTCTCATCTTGGGATAACTTAGTGATAAAAGAACTCTGGAGCTTTTTTTTCCCCCACTTCTGATTTGTTTTGGAATTAGTTAGCTTGCTTATACAACAGTGAAAACAGAACCCAAGGCAGCAGATGAAAGCATGAGTCCTGGTGTCAGATTGGCCTTAAAAACATCCTGGTAATATACCAGATGAAAAACATACTCGTTATCCACTAATGAAATAATTGCTTTGTTAAGAATCTGCAAAAATCAGATTTTGGCATGATTTTGTGATTATGAGTCATTCACACTAATGTATATGTGATGTGAAGAGTGATGGCTTTTGACTGCATCTTGAGATTGACACGTTTGAGCTAATCACCTGGCATGTGATCGTGAAGGTTAATTCACCAGCCACTGATCTGCATCTCCCATGTGTCCGTCGGGGAGAGGGCTGGTGGGAGGAGGCAGCTTGTGATGGCAGGCAGCTGGGAGAAGTGCTTTTCGTTTATTCGGCATCACTGAGGGATGGTGGGGAGCGCCGTGCTGGTGTTTCCACCCCACTCTCACTCCCTGTCCATGTAGAGGAGGCTGCTGTGCTTGAAGTCAATACTTATAAGCTGGTCTCAGTGTTTCTGTATGGGAAATATTGCTGGTTTTCAGCTGTGCATGATCAGCGTGTTGGCTGGCAGCTCCCCTCAAACCTATTGTGTTCATTTTTTTTTTTTTTTTTTTTTTTTTTAAGTTGTGAATCTTCTAACTTTTTCCAACATTTCAAGGTTCTGAGGTGAGGAGGTGGCTGTTTGCTTCCACTGCTGAGGTCCCCGTGCTGGAACCGGTCCTGTGCAGACAACAAAGGCCTCCTGGTCATGCTGCATGGTGGCACATTGCTATCTGTGTTCCCGTGGGGCTCAGCTCGATTTTGGGTTGAAAACCATTACTTACATGAGATTCAGCTGTATTGCTGCTGTGACAGAAAGTGCTTTTTGTAGACAACTATTTTCCATTTTCCATTTTGCTGCCTGGCTTTTTAACTACTTACTGCATTTCTGTTTTCCATTTGTTTACACCTTGCTCCTGCCAAGCTTTTCTTTAATATAACATTTCAAAGCAATCTTTCCTTTGTATACACAGATTTGCAACTTGTTGAGCGCCACACAGTCAAAATCAGTCAAACCCCTTTAAACTCCCCTGCAATTAGCTGGTGAAAGGCAGGAGGGAAAAGCGGTTCTGACATATTTCCATTTATTTATTTATTTTACACTCGGAGGGGGGAAAAAGAAGAAACGTTCCTTTTTGTTTTATTAATGACGCGCTTATGAAACCGAGCGTTTGATGGTGTGCTCTCGGAGCAGGCGTAACGCGAGCTTCCCCACATCGCGCTGGCAGCGCGCATCCGCTCTGATCTGCGGCACGCTAGTTTGTTCCAGATGTGGGCTCTCTCTGCGCGGCGGCGGCTGCCTGATGTGCAGCGGCTTCATGGTGGAGGAGGAGGATGGCCTGTGGGGACCAATTGGAGCTGCTGGCCCTATTCTCTGTTCTCGCTTGCGGTCTGTTGCATAAGGCAACCCATTTTTTTTTTTCTTCACTCGCAATGAATCTGAGTAGAATATTCATACTGTCTTTAAAATAAATAAATAAATAAAATTAATTATTTGTAGCTTGTGCGCTTTGATCGTCTACAAGTGGAAAAATCTGATCGGTGGTGCTCCCTGCTCACAGGAGCCAAGATGGGAGGGAAGTTGAGTCACCTATGAGTGATGTAACTGTGGAGAATGAAAAATAGCCATTAGCCAAACTGCAGCCTCTCCGACTTGGCTGTTTGTGTTTCATCCTGCTGTAGGAGTGTTCACAGAAGAGCAAGAAGTCAAAAACATAGGTCTGCGATGCTCTGGTCTCATCTCCATCTGTGAGGCCTCCTCTGGCGAGTGTCCGTGGGGTCCATGCAGCCCTCCCAGAGAGGGGAATCCCTTTGTGCAGGCAGCTCTACTGCTGCTCTGGGCTTATGAACAGAGTCTATGGGATGCATCTGAGCAGAGTTTGCTTCCAGCAGATGGGGAGCAAAAGTCGAAAGGAATTTTCGCCTTCTCATTCTTTTGATATTCTCAAAGCAAGTGTGAATGTCTCTGAGCATGCCTCTTGGCCAAGTCCCAGGTGAACTGTTTGATGTTTTGGGCCGCCAGCCCACCTTATCAAATGAGCCCTTTCCACTTAGCTTCTCAAGCACCAAGCCTTGTTACTGTGACCTGACGTCGCTTTTATTCTTAAGAGCAGTGAGAGCGGGCTATGGTCTGCCCTTACTGAGGATGTCTGCAGTCTGAAACACCCGGCTGGACCCACAGCAGCATATCCCTGTGCTTTGGGCACGAGATGCTCTTGCACAGAGAGCTCTGGGTGCGTGTGTGCAGGCTGATTGTGTCATCGGTGAGTGAAGCAGTGGGGACTGTGCCAAGCCGTCTACAAGTGAAGCTACGAGAAGCCTTCTGAGAGGATGGAAATTTCAGATGTTAATGGGTGTACGAAGCTGGCAGCAAGCAGTGTTGTGCAGCCCAACATAGGAGACCATTCAGCAGTTAAAGTCGCCGTCCTTCTCTGGGCTGGATTAGGCAGGCTCCAAGGACAGTGACATCAGGCCTGTGAAAGCCAAATGTAACTGCGCTTTGAGTTTCCCTTGGGCATTGCAAGTCTCTGGAGCTGAGTGAATATGCCAGAATCCTAGCTTTCGTTTAACGATTAAGTGAGCATGTAGTCTTCTTGTTTAGGAAGAAAAGCTTGAAAATATGATCCCTTGAAAAAAAAAAAAAAAAAATCAAAATTGAAGACAAAATGCATCACTCTACTTTTTAATTTTGTTTTATTTAAAGCATTTATGGTTTGTGCTATTGAACCTACAAAGCTCCAAGAAAGCTGTTTTTCAAGTCAAGTTTAAATGCATTTAAAAATCCTTGGACATGGCCTAGAGTCTTAATATCACCTCTCTGTTATGGAGGCACAGAAGATGCTCATTGAAAGCAGTGAAGCATCCCATGCAGCATGGCTGCGAAGCATCCCATGCAGAAGAGCACCTTCACAGGGAGCTCCACAAAGCCTCAACCAAAGGCTGGGACATCTGCCTTTTAATACTTGTCTGTTAAAACTCAGTGTGATGTAGCTGAAAGGTATGTGGGTATTGGTGGGGGGCTTTTATAGCAGCCCCACCGTGGTTAAATGTGCGGTTATGGATGTTTTGTGAGGGGCACTAATTTCCAGTTACCTCTGAGTTGTTTATCACAGTGAAAAGCACACAGCTGACCAGAGGCAACATGAGATGTCTTCTTAAACAGGAGACTGTGGCCCTGTCAGTTTAAAGCTAGTAAAGGAAATGCATATTTCAGCATGTGCGTGGTTGTGGTGTTGTCTTCAGTGTGTGCTCTGCCATACACCAAGGTCCACACTCAGACGGAGTGCAGGTGCTTTTGATTTCAATGGGACTTCGAGGGGAATAAGATGGTGCTTGTGTTAAGGGCGGTGGAGTCTCACCATTTGCTGCTGTGAAGTACTTTGCTATGCAAATGAATATTTGCAGGCAGGACAGTGAAGAATAAATTTCAGATTTTTTTTTTTTTTTTTTTTTTTTTAATGTGTGATAGTGAGAAGTGCCAAGGAATGCAGGCTGGGTGCTGTGTGGCATGGGCCTTTGCATAACTGGCATTCCAAAGTGCCTTTGTAAATCATTGAAAACAATGTTATGACTGTGTTGTTAAACTTTATCAGAGGGTATGCTTCTGAACAGGATTTAACAACTGGACACTTGGACTGGCATCTTGCTGGGAGAATAGGTGCAGGGCAGTAGATTACAGGTGGGGCAATAGATCACACCTGAGGCTCATTTTGGGGAGGAAGGGATATGACATTTGTGTTACACTATTTTCATTATGGGTGCAAGGCACTTTATAGCAATAAAATCTCTCCAGAGCATTGTCATGCTGTAGCTTAGCTCTGTTTTTTATGAGGTAAATACAATTGACTCTTGCTCCTGCATTTAACGTGGTGTCTCATGTATCACTCTTAATTTATCTCAAGGTACTCGCTGTCCTGACATGCCCTGTTACTCAACAGGAGACTGGGCTTTTATCAATGTGTTCAGCATCCCTGTTAAACCTGTTGAGATATTGCTCATGTGCATGACTGTCAGGTTAACAAATTACCCACAGGTGTATATATGTTTCCAGGATCAAACTTTTGGCTTACCTCTGAAGACACTGGCTTGGTTTTTCCTGTTCCTCGTGCCTGTGGTCCAGGTGCCGTGTAACATTCATCTCTTATTTTTCACTTTGTTCTTTGATATTGGTGTAGATACCATTTTTCCTGGGTCTGAGAAACAAATGTTGCATTTCATTAAAAAGTTTCAGCACTGAGCCCCACTGGTCAGGTTAAAAAAAGCACATTTTCTTCACTTAATACAGGCTCCGATAAACAGCATTGGCCTGAAATCTGCAAGTTGTTGCCATGATCCTTAGGTTCGCTGATATATTTAGCAGTTCCACTTCTCGGAAACAAGCAGCAATTTCTACATGCTCTTCACAGTTTGGCATGAAATTTTAATCGTCTTCACTACTTGGGCGTTTGTGTGCAGCAGGAACATTGCTTGTGTGCAGCACAGACCCAGTCAGAAATAGATGACCCGGTGCTGAGTGACTTCAGCAAGCAGCCTCAAATCGCCTCTGAATTGTGCATTTTGCTGCCTTGTGAGCTTCCTAGGGTTTCCTTTAATTCTGTTACCCTGTTTTTTTCCCCCTCTCTCTGAGGGAGTACTGACAATTGCCTGTGTGTCTTGCTTGTTTCTCTTTCCTTTCTTGTTCTGCTGATACCTGCCGCTTCTTTGCTTCCTTGTGCCCAATCCTTCCAGTAGGACACATTGGAACTAGGTTCCTGTTTTGCATTTTGTATGGATCCAGAGATTGTAAACCACTTTTTTTTTTTTTTGGATTTATAATCATTAAAAAAAAATAAAGCTGTACTAAATATTACATGTTACCTTGCTTATATGGAAAAGTTATTCTCTGTGGTGGGTAAATTATTATTTAGTCTGTACAACAGCTGTCAAATAAGAAATACTTGATCAGCAGCAGATAAAATGAGGCTGGCATTTTCTTCTGTGTCTCAAACATTGCAAGCCCCTCAGGAGAGGGAAGCACTGCTGCATAATCGAAGTCTGGTCCCTGCTGCAGCGGCAGCCGTGCTGCCTGGTGTTCAAGGTGCCCCTTGCACTGCCCCTCTCTGCTCTGCCACCCATTTGCCCAGCTGCTGCAAGTCCTTGAGTTTTGGCGAAGGGGTTCAAGGCTGCTGGTTGCTGCGGGAAGGATCAGGACGTAGACAGCTGTACCTCTGCGTAGCTCAGAAAAGCTGCAAACGGCCTTGCAAGGAAAACCTCTCCATACTGCACCTGCTCTGTGCTGCCTCCTCCTTACTGCCTCCTTCGCTTGGACCACAGATAACAAAGCAAAGTGTGGTGACGGGCAGCACGGCTGTAAATCGCTCCCTCCTGTACCCTCCCAGCCCTCTCTCACTGTCCAAATCCAAATTCAAGGACTCTCTGCCCGTTTTCTCTCAGCGAGAAGGTTGCCGCATATGGAAGATGCACATCCTGAAGGGGACCGACGGGCTGGGGATCCAGATAACGGGAGGCAGAGGGTCGAAGCGGTCCCCTCACAGCATCATCGTCACCCACGTGGAGGAAGGCGGCTCGGCACACAGGTGAGGCGATGGTGGTGCCCTGGTGTGGGTGCAATAGAGCATCTGTGGCCATTGCTGTTAGCCAGAGTCAGGACCTGGGAGTAGGGGATTTGCCCTCCCATTGTGGAGACCTGCATCACTCTATAAGGGTGAGAATATGGAATTTTTAGCTTAAAAGCTTATTTTTATGGTTGGATGCTGAGGCCCCTCCTGGCATCTTTAGTCCAAGGTAAGGACAGGTTATGCTCCATCCTCTTGGTGATGGAGCATAACCCAAGGAGCCCGATAGCTTGTTGTGTTTTTTTGTTTTGTTTTGTTTGTTTTTTTCCTTTCCAGGTCCCTTTTTGGACCAAGTCCCTTTTTGGATGATAGGCCTTCCACATGGGACCATAGGTGGGTGAGTGCAGGCTCTTCACCACAAGGTGCTCACCCCCAGCCCTGCCCTCTGGTGGGGCATGGAGAAGGGTCCAAGAGGCTCAGCCAGACAAACAGAGTGAAATGGCTCTGGTTATAACAGTGCTGTCCTGGGGGCCTTTCCTGAACCCCCTTTCTGGGCAAATAGCACTGCACCAATCCATGCAAGTTTAGCGTCAGCCAGCTCAGTTTTTATTCATGCCTCCACATGCCACCAAAGCCTGACACTGTGGCAGGACCACACTACAGCTCCCCATTCCTGCTGTGTTTCCACAGGGACGGCAGGCTGATGGTAGGCGACGAGCTCCTGATGATCAATGGGCAGTCACTGGTGGGACTGTCCCACCAGGATGCTGTGGCTCTCCTTCGCTCAGCTGCTGGCCTGGTCCAGCTGGTGGTTGCTAGCAAGGTACGGTCAGCACATGCTATATCTTCCCCGTGGTGTCCCCCGAGTCCCTGTCCTCAAGGGTTTGTGCACAGAAAGGGTGTATTTTTTTTTTTTTTTTTTTTTTTTTTGGAAATGTGGGCTCATGCGCGCATCTGCTCCCCTAAGTTTAATGCACAGCTACTGGGAATACTATCAGGAGCTGCCATAAATATGAGGCAAATCAGCAGGGGATAGACCAGCTTAGTGATTTGCTTGTATTGTCACTGTCATTCAGTGTGCAAATGAGGCTGTATTTAGTCATGCAGACGTTACTGAAGTTTTGGCCAAAAAAAACATTTTCTTAAAATATACGTAGCCTGCTAAATAAAGCAGGCTGTTCTCAGCCTCGTCAGATGCCTGCCCGTGGAGCCTCTTATCTCTTGTCGTATCTGCATGCCAGAGGTCTCCTGACGATGATCTTTTGGCTTGATTTCCTTATTTTGTCCTTGTTAATAGCTTGGAGTGAAGCTCTTGCAGATAAAGTAGCATGAAATTTCAGGGGAATAAGAGTGGAACTCATTTATCAGTAGAGCTCTCAGTTTTGCTTTCAGCACAGGAGAGATCAAGGGGACATTACACAATATTTTCCCTTGGTTTAAGAAAATCCTGCCCACCCCAGTTGCTCTCTTCCCTATACTACAGCCTGCTGCTCCCCTGCTTGAGTTGAGACAGGCTCCCAAAAGTGCTTGGGGTCTCGGACCTGCCTGCAGGTGTGAGGCCAGCAGGGCCACCAAGGTGGTGGCAGGAACTGCTCTTGAGCCTGTATTTCCAGGTGGGACATGCTGTGTCAGTAGGCCACTGTGTCAGGATTATTATTATTATTATTGCTGATTTTTTTAGCTTCCTCTTCAAGTTGTCCCAGCCAAGCTGATGTGGGTTTGCATGGGCTTCATGTCTGGATGCTCTTAAGGCTTCCTAGGAAGCTTCTTGGCTTGTGTTTTTCAAGAAGAGGCTCTGTCCTTCCATTTGAAGAGCCTGTAGCTTCTCTGGAGTTAGACAGTGAACTTCATTCAAGTCCTTCTCTAGGCTCCTGGTGTGGTAGTAGCCCCACCAGTGCTGATTCTGGAAACAAGACACTTTGAACTGAAATAGGTACATTTTGTATTTCATTTAGACAATTGGACTCTCTGCCAAAACGCAAGGCAGCAGCCTGCATAAAATTACCCTTAAAATTATTTGCTTGCTTATGGACTGGCTGCATCAAAATAATCGCTGTGAACAAGCTTACAGCGTAAAACTTTGTGTAAAAAGGTGTAAATAGGTGAAGTGTTCCCCAGCAGATACTTTTGGGTGTTATTTGTTGGTATAGGAAAGCAACCCTGCAATTTGGCCTGCTGAGCACTCCAAACACAGGATTTGCTTTGAAAGCAATAACATGAGGGTCTGTCTCACCGCTGCTTTCAGCTGACACATGCATTTACCTCCCAGAAAACCTGCCAAAGCATGGAAACAGCTCCTAAAGTGTCAGGACTGGGTTCATAGAGACTTGGAGGGTTGATCTTCATTGTGTTCTCCTAACTAGTGTAGTCGATTTATTTTCCTTGTGCATGTAGGTAGATACACTTACGAAGGAAGCATCCACAGGGAAGTGCAGAATGTGATTTTGGGATGTAATTAAATGAGTAATGAGTCTGCAAACTCTTGAATCTGCTTGCCGTTACATTTAAGAAACTGAGGAGGAGCAGGCTTGCTGGGGTAGCATTTATTTTAAATTCTCCTTTATAAAATTTAAATGTTTTAGGCTCTGTTTATGTGTTCTTTAAAACTGGGACTGCTTTTTATAACTGGACCATTAAAGCTCAAGCACGCAGAGATACGTTCGGAGGGGAGGATTATCGGGGAGCTCTCACGGGGCAGGTGAAATGGGGCAGCACCACCATGACTCCAGTGGGTTTCTGCATGCGATGTAACATGGTTTTGTTGTCTCTCGGGTAGGAATCTGCCGAAGGGGATTTTCTGAAGTACCCATCTACCAGTTTGCCAGACTTGCTTAGCACTTGCTCAGTCCAAGACTCTGTCTCTTGCACTGATAATAAAGAAAATGAAGAGCCAGAAGAAGATGATATGAACGGGGTGAATGTGTCTCCTGAATCACTGGTCGCCGTAAGTCTGGCTTTGATGATGTTCTTAACCTCTCCCTTGACGCCCGCTTGCATCTGTCATGTTCTTTTCCAGCCCGATATGGACAGGACAGGGTGATCAAATGCAGTCCTCTTCCTCACGGAAAGTGGTTGATGAGCTGAAACAGGGATGCCATCTACTGCAGCATCTGCCCTTTCTGTTCTTGCACTATAGCAGAGCAGTGGCATGGGGAGCAGGAACTCTCATGTCCTCTGAGCTATGTGGCAATCATGGTCTTTGTTTTTCTCCCTGCTGTCGGATTGTTTTCCACCCGCTTCCATTGCTTTTGTTGGAACTGGTGGGGAAGTCTCTCACAGTGCTTACGTGGTAACATGCTCTCCTCTCTCCTCCTTTTGTAACTAAACTTCTTTAACAGCTTACCATCCAATTCTTCAAGGTTTTATTTGCTCTGTTGGAGCCAATGGACACCTTTTGGGGGAGTGATATGAATTTTTGGCTGCAAACTCCAACTGAAGGTCTGCTGAATAAATGCTGTTGGTTGATAATCTCACTTGCATTCCCTTCAGGGCTGCATTAAGCAGAGATTAAGTGGATTATTGTTATTTATTTGTAATGTATCAGCTCTTTGAAGCTTCATCAGTGTTCTGGGCCTCTGCTGTATTGTACAAATGCAGAATAAAATGATGTTCACAACTCTAAAGAGCTTACAGGCTGGTTTTCAAGCATGAGAAAGCAGGTGGATTCAACTGAAGCCTTTCTTTCTCTCCTTTTTTTTCTTTTGATCCCTCCCCCCTCCCCCCCCCCTTTTTTTTTTGTGGCAATTATAATAAATCTCTTAAACCTTCGGATGGCTCAGATGTGATATCTGGTTTGGTGGTTTGATTGTGCATTTTTTACACTCCTACAGCCTCACTTTATAATCTACCTGATGCTGGTGTTCACTCCATGCCTGCATGTTATTTCTGACCTGCTTTAAGTCTCTGCTTATAACAATCCCTGCTCTCAAGCATCTCTTTAATGTGACAAGTTTTGTTTTCTTGTTACTGATTTCTGTGTGGTTTTCTGTTCCATGTGCCAGGGTGCCATTTTGAGGGGAGGAAGGGAAAAGCAAATAAATCAGGAATGCTCGGTGCCGCTGACATGGTAGTGTTTGAGTGCTAACTTAAGTGGGCATCTGAGCATTCTTTTGGCTTTAAAAATACTTTTCCTTTTGCTGTATGTCATGTTTCAAGTTCTGGTAATTTTTTGTAAGTTTGTGGCTCAGCAAAGCTTGAATATAAAAATCAATTTTGTCAAAAGTTAATTACACATGGCTTCAGGATCCAGTTCCCTGGCGTTCCAGTGAATCTTTCAGCACACGCTAACAGTGATTTACCACTTCATATGCTCCTGAGTTTTCAGCAAAGCTCTGCATGTTTTTCAGTGAGGGCATTTTTAAATGTTATTGGATATTTCCTTTCCAGATTAACATAACATTCAGGGAAACTTGAGGTAACTGAGGTACACAGCACCGTGAAGGAGATTGTGAAGGGGATTGTTGTTTATTTCTAAAGCAGGAAGGCAAGCCTGCCCAGAGCCCTTCAACATGTACTTGAGTTTGTAGCCTACCCTACAGCCTGAAGCCACTGCAGTGGCAACAGCCTGATTTTGAGCTAGTTTGGTCTGCCTGCCTGCCTGTCACCTTTGTTGGCCATAGCTCTGTGCTTTTGTAATGCATTGCTAAGGGCTGGAGGGAAAATCACAGAAATCTGAGTACAATAAGCACGTTAGAAGAATGGCAGGAAGATTTTTTTATTTTTATTTTCCTTTTTTTTTTTTTTTTTTTCTTTTATTGAAGGAAGTGTAATTCAGAGGGATGTAGGCATGCTAAGTTACTGGTGGCTCTCAGGACCTCTTGTTTTTTTCAGTTGAGCTGCACCTGAAATCTCTCCTCTTCTAACCCAGAGTGTGGAAGTCTTTGCATTCCCCATGTAATTGCTGTGTCAGCCTCAGGAGCACAGACAGAGCTGTGCAGCTCGGGGTGGGCAGTCCATGCAGCGCAGACCCCTGGGCTCTACCTGCAGCCTGATCCATCCGCATTAGCTCAGGGCAGCCTGCTGGGACAGCTGGGCTGGGCTGTGCAAATCCTGTGTGCCACCGGGCAGGACAGGGGAAGGTAAACATACCGAAAAGATAAACTTCATACGTGGCTATTCTTTGTCTGGCGAGATGGGGAGAATTTTTCACAGCAAGGCTTTGAAGCTGGTTTGAAGGTCAGCATAGGCATGAGGTATCATATGATTTAAAAAGAAAAAACACAAAAACATATCTATATGATTATACATACTGTGTGTCTATATATATGTATATATGTATGTGTGTGTATTTATAACTGCAAAACTGCTCTGGAAATTACTGTTCTTTGCTTCTCCCACTCCCTTAATGGTAATCATGTGTCCTCTCTTGCTCTCGTATACTCCCTGTATTCATACCGTAGATAAGAGATGAGACTGTTGCTGGTGATTAAAGAAGAAACTAAGCTGGACCATTTTTATTTATTCATTTTTTATCAGTATAAATGTGCTTGTTTTAGATGTCTGAGAGGGGCTGGTACTGAAGGTATGGACCATGTCACTAAGACTGAGGTCTCGGTTCAAGCATCAGATCTCTTGGATTTGAGACCAATACTCAGCCCAGCCCTGGACAGGAGTTGTCTTTGTCATGATCAGTTTCTTACCTCTGACAAGAGGTTAAATAATTTTCTTTTTCCTGCAGGGTTTTGCAGAGATTTAAAGGGATGCTGTCAGGTGCTGCATGTGCAGGTTAAAAAAAAAAAAAAAAAAAAAAAAAAAGTAATTTGGAGGGATTTATTCTCAATTGATGTTTCACTGTTGCTTTTTGAAGTCCCAGAGCCTGACTCCACTTCTGCAGAGTGAAGAGTGTGATGACTCCATTGTGGAGTGTGACTCCACTTTCCCCTTGTTGCTGCTGTGTGAAAGGCTGAGAACATAAGGCAAACTTCAAAACTGCCTGCATGCAACCAGTTGTGGACTTGCAAAGCTCAGGGGGAAGTTGCCTCTCATTTGTTTAGGCTTTAGTTACTGTGGGAGGTTTTGGTACAATAACAGGTCTGTGTATTTCTGACCAATACAACATATGTCTAATTTTAAAGTCTAAGTGGAAAAGATACTACAAAACATTCAGGATGAACTGTTTGGGGAGTTCTTAGTGTTGCCTAAAGTGTTCTTTCATTAACTTTGCTATAAGTATAGCTCGTTGCTGTGTATTCAGAACCATAACTTAAACCCCTGATGGACTTGCTGTTCGTGTGTCAGCACCTGACCATTTGTAAGATGACCTACGCACAACACTTGGGCACAGATGGATCAATATTGATCCTCTGGGATGGATCAATATTACCTCTGGGAGCCCTGCAGAGCCCACCTGAGGAGGGAGGAAGACCACGGTGCAGCTCCCATGTGCCTGGTGAGGTTTCTAATGCTGTGTTTGAATTCAAAGGGATATTACTGGACAGAAAAAATAATCACTTGGATTTACACATTCAAACCTTCATCCTTGTAAATATTCAGAACTCAACTGGACCAGGCACAGAGCATCTTGATGTAAGTTGTCTCTGCTTTGAGAAGGCAACAGAACCAGGGCCCCCAGAGGTCCCTTCCAACCCAATTTCTGTGATTCCATGAAAATTAAGGGGGGGGAAATGTCTCTTCTGTAGGTGATGGATGTTCAATATTCTCCCTGTGAGTAAGTTATCTAAAGCCTTAAGTTCTGCTCCAGTTCAGCCAGGGAAATATAATCTGAGCTATTCAGCTTCCCCAGGACACAGCAGAAAAGTTTTGTGACACTTGAAAACCGTAACCCAGCAGAAATAGCACTTGTATGGCTTACTCGAAAGTCCGTTTGTGGTGTTTCATTAATAAAAAAATCATAATACATTTAATTGAAGCTCTATTTTAACAGAGTCTGGTTATGTAAAGTCCTGTTTAACATGAGACATCCCTTAAAGTTGTAACTTTAATAAAACTTGTGCTGCCAGGCAGAAAAGGGATTACATTAATATCCTTAAAGTACATTTCTTTCAGAGCTAGTTTGGCCAAAATGTTTCTTAACTTCAGATACAAAATACTGGGCCACAGAATCATGTTGTGTTAAATTATCTTAAGTCACTTCGGGGATTTTAAACTCTCACCCTAAATCCATATTTTACCTCGTGCAATTGACACTGCTATTTTAAAATGTCATTATTTATGTCCAAGTGAAATAAGATGATAGGGTAATATTTACCTCTGACAATTTTTTTTTTTTTTTTTTTTTTTTAATTCTAATTCATTTTTCCTAGCATTTCTGTTGCTTGAAATTGAACCTATTTGTCACTGTATTGCTGCATGGCAGAGCAACCTGGGAAATGAGCTCTGAACAGAAAGCAGATCTGCCAAGAATTTGCAAAGTGTCTGATGAATCTGGGGCATTTTGGGTCCCTTGACAGAGGCACATACCACTCTTCGCTGCTTCAAAAGCTTTTAGCCTTTGTTTCTGGTGGTGCTGTGTTGTTCAACATGGGATGATCCAGCTAGTTTCTTTCTGAAGCGTTCTACTTCAGCGAACAGCTCCATATTAATGGGCTGGATGAGAAATTCCAAAAACTTATTAAACACGAGACGAGGGCGTCTGCCTCGGGAGGTTTGGATCTCCAGTTGCTGGAGGCGGAGAGGGGAGGCTGGGGACTGCTCCTCCGGGCTTTGCTTAATCTGGGGCTCTTCCCTGGGCAGCTGCTGCTTGTGGTGCTGGGGGCCTTCATGCCAGCTGTGGGCACGTTGCATGCGGAGATGGCTGTGACTCGCCAAGGTTTTGGTGCCCCCACATGTGACAGAAACAGGATGTCTCCGGTTAAAGATCTCCTGCAGAAGCTGGGTTTCCTTACCCCTTGCCAAAACCCACTTAAGTGTTTTTTTTTGTTTGTTTTTTTTTTTTTTTTTTTTTTTCGAAAAAATGCACAAATGTACCCGTTTTTGGAAATTTGAAAAATTAAATTTTTTTACCCCCCCCCCCTCCCTGTTTTTATTTATTATCCGAGCCATAGGACTGGTTAGTTATTTTCTGTTGTGAGCCTTTCTGTCTTACCAGGGAATCCGTATGTAATTACCTCTAGCCATGCAAGCATAATAAGGAAGAGGATAACAATGCCATAAGTTTAAAAACACTCTTGGGGTCAAAAGTTCTTCTGGAAACACTGGGAGAGAATTTCAGAGAAAGCATTAACATTGAAAAGGAACAGGAAGCATAACTCAACAATTAAATGTGTGCAGAGCGCGGGGAGGGTCCCTCATTACTAAGAGGACTCGAGCATTCATTCCCATTAGGGCACCGCAGTCTCGAAAGAGGCTGCTGAGACATGACTCACTCCTCGAGCAGGACTGCATGGCTGGAGAAGCAAGAAACAGCTTTTGCCGTCAGAAATCCCTGTTTGCACTAAAATGTTTTGACTGGGGTGGATGAAGGTGAAGAGCCTGGACTGAGGCTCTGTTGTGGCCAGCCTTGTTCTTGGGAAGGGCTCAGTAACTCCTCATGGTGAGGGCTGGAAACATTCACAATGCCTGCTTTGTGCCAAATCTGTGGCATTTTGAAGAGGAGTGAGTGAGAGTGGGGTACAGCCCTGTCCAGCATGTCCAGGGGTCTGCACCCGTGCGGTGCCCTTCAGAACAGCTGAACAGATGCTCTGGGTCCTGCAGTGACTCCAGAGGGCTGGTGAAATGCAGGCTTTTTAGTAAATGTAGGTGGGAATTTGGGCAGGAGAAAATGACAAAATGTTTTGAGACCAACTCTTGGTTTGCCTAATGTGGTTGTTCCTCATGTGTGTAAGCTGTTGTGTGGCTTCCAGAAGCTGTATCACATTAAATAAAATAAGTGACTGCAATTATTGCCACGGGGATGTGCAGTAACCCTGATGGGCTGATGGTGATGGCGCAGGCAAAGGCTTCATGAAGATGTGGACATGAGTCATGTGAGCCCAGGGAGGAAGGAGAGTGGTGAAGGCCCATGGGGGCAGTGTCACTGAATTAATATTCTGTACAGGTTCTGAAATTCGTTCACAATGGAGATGTTAATGTATGATTTTCAGGGACTTCCTTGGTTCCAGCCCTTCTGGGCTTCTTTTTTAGCCTTCGTGTTAAAGGCAAGCCCAGAGAAAGCTATTTTACCCAGAGGCCAGTGCTCTGAAGGGTCCCCTGTAGACTTGATGCAGGCTATTCTGTACAAAATATGAAATATCTACTGATGGCTGGGCTGGTGGAAGATAACCTTTTTGACTTGACCATAAATATCAGTGTAGACAATACGCAGAGTTGTAGTTTTTGCTCCTCCATGTGACATGTTTGAAAGCCAAGTCAGCAGCATAATAGGAACGCAAGTTTATCTACAGTACAGGTTCTACTTGCTCTTTGTTTTTGTGAATGAGGGTTTTTCCCATAAAGCAACAGATACAAAGCAGCCTGCTTCTTCTTTGGCTGTTTGGATAACTGCCCAGTTTTGAAGGAGATGAACTGCCTTTAACAAGCTAAAAATAACCCCCTCATGGCACTGGGACAAGAGAGATGCTGTCACAGCCACGCAGTTCACATACATTAACAGAAAGATGATAAAGGCTCTAGGATTTGAGAGTCACCGTGAATGTCGTGTCATTGCATCAGCAGTCTGTTTATCCACAAATTATTGAGCACGTACATGGTCCAGTCTTGGCTGGGTTCTGTTAAAACGTATTCTAGATGTGCTGTGCCTGAATAAATGCAGCCTGTGTAACATATGAGGCTTCAGATCCTTGATTCAGGTATGAAAGATGCTTAATGCTTATGTATTCCGTATCCTGTCATGTACTTAGGATGATATAAACTGTGGTTTTAGAGCTGAAATCCAAAGCTCTCCACCAGCTGTGTCAAGGCAATGCTCTCTGCAGCTGTGGATTGACTTTGGTATTAGGGAGGTCTTGCTTCATTCTCAGGAGAGTTATTTATTTTGATGATTGTTTATTGCTTGCTTTGTCCCTCACTGTGAGTAAAAAGGTTGTCATTAAAAAAAAAAAAAAAAAAGGCAGCAGCTTGTTGTTTGCCGTGATGTATAGGCTCTGGATTTGTGCTAAGCCATGAGCTGAGCATTTATTAAAGAAAATAACAGAGGAGCGGGAGTGGTGTTCACACAGCTTGAGTTCCATGTTTTGTCTCCTCTATTTACCAGGACCGATCTTCTGGGACCTCTGTGCAGCACTTGGAGACATCTCGTGGGCAAGGAATATACTGCATGCAAACATGTCAGCCTTTTTGATGTTGGGGGGAAAAAAGGGATAAAGCATAAAAAAAGAAAACAGCAGCGATCCATTTGTGCACCATCTCAAAAATGTATGAATTTGATTTCCTTCAGCTTAGAAGATGTTTATAGTGAAAATCATAGTATATTGCAGCAGAACAATAAGCTGGTCCAAAAAGGATTAGGAACGATTTAGCTGGGAGCATCTTACTATTTTCAAGCCATGTGTTGCCTGTGATATCTATTTCTTGGGGAACTTAGCTGCATTAGCAATTTCCTGCATTTATTTCTATCTAAAAGAATATTTTTAAAGTTTTGTCTCTTCAGAACTTGAGTGCTAATTTTAACAGCTATTTGGAAACCTGAAAATGGAGTCTCCTCTACTTAGCAGCAGCCCGGGCCATAAATACAGCATTGCACCAGGGAGTCTTTGGAGCCAGTGCGGCTAGGATCCATTTATATCAAGAACCCCTGGCCTGCCAGCATCCTCTGGGCCATGGTCAGCACGTTGGTCTCCTGGTATCAATCGCATTGAAGTAGGTTTTGGGGTGTCTTGAACAAAATAAATTGAGCACTCTGGGAGATAAAAGCAGCTCAGCTCTTCCACACTGTCTCTTCTGTTTGCTGAGGGTGTGCGGGCAGGTATTGCTGCTGGCTGTGCATTGGCAAGTTCCAGCTTGTGTTTCACGTGCAGGCTTGTGTGTGACATCTTCATGGACTTGGCAAAGGGCGATAAAAATAACCATTGGGGTTTTGTACTTACTGAAGCTGACAGTAATGCCCTTTCTAGCAACTACTGCATTACAGCAAAGGCTTTGGCTGGGTTTTGAATGCAGGGATTTGTTAGAGTGATAGACCAGGCATTCTTAGAGACCACTTTAAAGGCTTTTGTTCTGTTTATTTAGCATTTCCACCTATTCAGAAAATAGGGCAGCTCCAGTTCTCAAATCTTTATCAGACTTCCTGATCTCCTTGCAGCACATGAAGCAGGAGATTTCCAACTCTTGCTTTATAATTAGGTAATGGAGTCCTCGGTTCCCGTCCCCTTCCCCCAGGCAGGAGGAAGCCCCGGCTGTGCCCGCTGTACCCACACGGGTCCTTCCCAGCAGCGCTGCTGGGGATGGCAGCTGCTGCTTTGCTGCACTGGTGGAGCAAAACGTAGCCTGAGGATGGGGCTGTGGGGTCTCGCTGGTGGAGCCTGCCTCAGCAAATACGCAGGGTGAGAAAGCAGGGCACCATGTCTTTCTGAGATGCAGGGCTCTAAATAGTGGTGGTATGGAGGTGATGTTCCTCCTCTTGTCCTCCATCCCTGGCTGTGTTGGATCTCTGTGTTCATGCCATGCCAGAGCAGATCAGCAACACCCTTTGAGAGAAGGAACCACTCCAGCTTGCTCCAGAAGCAATTAAATCTGTGTTTAGTTGGTCCTGGTGAGCCTCTTTACTGAGGCAGGCATGCTTCTTTCTCTGCCACTGGGCACCTGCCAAGGTGCTGAGTTTTGGGAGGCTGCCCCTGGGTTCTGCAGCCCTGAGCATGGTTTGTCCCAGTCCTTCCAGCAGACGGGAAGCTTTGTGCACACTGTGGAATCAGAGCAGTAAGCAACGGGAAACTCGGTGCTGGCCGAGATGAGAAAATCTGTGTCCTCTGCATTGTTCGCAGTGTTAATTCCAGTAAATTATAGTGCCGCACTTTGTAATTTATCTGAGAGATGTATTCAATTAAATTGAAAAAGAGCTAATTTAAAAGTGAAGATATTTTTCTTTCTGTGCAAGGTGAAGGGGCCTGTGGAGCTCTCTGCCCACCAGACGACACATTTAAGGCTTAAAGCACGCTGTGCCCCACAAAGCGGTGAATAATTGCACAAATAACTGGAACAACTAGAATTATAACACATCTTCAAAGAAAATCTCATAAACTTTTAGAAAGGTTAAAGCCTTTGGGGCATCTGCTAGTCTCGAAGGACTAGCAGGACTTTCCGCAGGGGCCAGGTGAAGGTTTGCAGCGGGCATTTTGCAGCTTTCTGTGCTGGTGCTGGCTGCTTTTGGGTGGAGGCAGTCCTGGCCCCCACTGCCTTCATCCTGCTGGCTGCCCTACGGACAGGAGCGTTGGGGTGTTTCATGATGAAGTAGGTTTGGGGTTGTGCTGCTGAAGAAAAAGCTGTTTTGGCTGCGTCAGGACCAGATGGGGAGTTATGCCCTGTGGAGCTGCTGCGTGCAGTGGCACAGCCGCTCCTCTAATGCGGTGCTGTTTTAAAGCAGCGGGCTAGAGACGGTCTGACCCTTTGCCAGCAACGGTATGGCTGAATTTGGCACGCTGCATGTGGCCAGAGTCTAATTCTTGCCGTTTTGCTTGCTAACAGTTGCGTTGAACTCGTCTGTCTTCGGCTCTGCCCCAGGGCTCAGATGGACTCGCCGGTGGCGAAGCTAGCAGCTGAGGAGCTCGGCAGCAGCAAAGCAGTTTGCTTATTAAATTGTATCATCCCATGTGTCCTGCCTTGTTTTTGTAAATCAGTGATGATTGCCAAGCTGTTTGCGGTTAAACAATGCAGACTCTTATAATCCGACTCCTCATCTTGCCTAATTAAGGGCCTGGTCGTGCTGGAGTTTTGCCCGAGCAAGGGCTCTGGGGGTAGTTGTTCATCCTGGTTTAGTGCCAGGACTGTGTGTTCGTGATAGCACTGTTTCCTTTGAAATCAATTGAGATGTCACCATCGCTTGATCCCGGAGTTACTTAATGAACTGGCAGAATGGGCTCTATTTTTAGATCTCCCTCAAATCTGTTCAAACAACCACGTGTGTTAAAGCTCCCCTTGTCCTCAGTGCTGAGACGGCAATCGGGCAGGATTTATGGATTTAGCTTAATAAGAAGCGTGCAGAACTGAAATAGTAAGCTCCGTTTCCTTGAAAGCAAGGAAAATTAAAATGGCATGGTCACAATCCTGGCGGCCGCCTTGAGACAGAAAAGTGATATGTTCACGTGTGGCCAGGGGGACAAGGTGGAGCTGGGGTTTTCTTGTCGGCATTAAAACAGAGCCAAAGATTACAGGCGCACGTCTGCTGGGAGTTCTCGCAAGCTTTGTGGAATGGATTTCTGAGTGTTTTCTGAGTAGGGTAAAACTCTTGGTGGTTTATTAGACAACCTCAACAACTTAAAGAGTATCTACCTCATTGCGAATGCTAGAATGTCTTCCCCTAACTGTTTATGATCCATGTCAGAAAAGTATTTCTGCTAAAATAAGAAATAAACAGAGGCATAGGTAATTCAGATGTTTCAGACGTGTTGTAGTCTGAAGCAAATTTGGATAAAACTCAATTTCAGGAAGCCACGGAGAATGTCCCGAGGCTTTTCCTGGTGTTGGTGTCCACATGTGCATGTCTTCCCGCACACCCTACGTGCAGCGTGGGTGTTTGCAGGCTCGCAGCCTCCGGGACTGCATGGGGTTGGGGTGTTTGAGGTGGCAGCAACTATCTGCTCTCCTTCCTCTCACTACACTAGATGGAAACGTATGAATCTGCATAATGCAAGTAGTCATAAGCAGAAGGCCCCAAACTAAGAAAAACCCTGTGTGGTAGGAACACAGAATGTACCAGTGGGGTCACTGCTGAGAGCTGGCTCAGGATGGAAACGGGCTGCAGCAGTGATGAGTTCACAGACAAATTATAGTGATGAATTCAAAGCAAATGCTTTCTTCCTTTTTACACGAGGTGTTCTCATTATAAAAAGGGTATTTTGACTACTATGGTAAATTGCAGCATAATTCAGGTGAATCGTGAAGTCCTGGCTCACTTCTAGACGGCCCTGCTGTATTTTGGGTATGTTCTCAAGGGAATCGTACGGAGAGGTTCTGATACCTCAGCTGTGGTCTAGACATTGATGGTTTGGGTCTTTTGGATTTTATTTACTTACTTATTTTTAAATGTTTTCTGGAATGAATCCCTCACCAGGATGGCCAAATTATAAGCACCAGTTATATGAATGCAGTTATTTTCTTCAGGTAAATCCTGTTACGTGGAGCTCATGAGTTGCAAAGCATTTGATACCAGAAGCAGATTCTGAGGCTGTTGTTGGAATGCCTTGAAAAATCAACAAAAACTGGCTGGGAAGTGCAAGCTAAGTGTAGCTGTTAATGTTGAAGGGGGAGGAATAAAAAGCCAAAGTCCAATAGCAGTTTCCACTTCAGCTTTGTCTGCCAATTGTATCTTTTCCCGAAGTTGTTACCCTTTGAATGGTAATCACAAGGTCTAGACTCTGCAAAAGAGACAAGCTTTGTGGGTTTTTTGGTTTTGAGAGAAGAGGGAGGGAGCAATGGGAGGGAGGGTCTGAGTAAAATCATGCCATTATTAAGCTTTAATAGCGGAAGTAGAAATTATTTCAACCGTATGAGTGTTTGGTGATTTGGGGAGATTTTTTTTTTAACTGACTTGCAGCAGTTAATATAGCACATTGAAAATATAATGTGACCAGTAAGTGGTTGTATTGGAAAACTTTCCATCCTTGCCATGAGCTGTCTAAAATTGTGCAGTGTGTAATGGGGTGAAAATGTGGAGGAATTGGTGTGTGCACAGGGTGTGTGCCAAGGATCGCTGTGCAGCAGCACCACTGGGAAAAACTTGATTACTGCAGCTCGATAAAGGAAGCCACTAGTGGAGAAAGGAGCCACTGGGGGCTCCGTGATGTGGGGACTGAGTAAATTTTAGCTGAGCAATCCAAGGCTGCTGCGTGCTTGGCTGTGCAATCCTCATAACCTATTAAATCAGCTTTTTATCCGTTACGTGTCGGCATTCAGCTGCGGTCACTAGCAATAAAACAACGCTTTTTTAACCTGATTGTCTCTGTAAAGATTTGATGTCTCTAGAAGCTTTCTGGGCTGAATAAATTGCAATAAAAGCTACAATAAAATGTTGTTAAAGTGCGTGTGGAAGCACCCAAATGAGCTGGTGTGGATGCTGGAGCTGCAGTGGAGGCATTTGAGTGGTGCCCTGCAGAGGATTCCCGGTCACACCGAGCTCCATCTGTAAAAATACTCCATAATGTCCAAAGGCATTACTGAAAATTATTCATAGAAAAATGTGCTGGCTTAATACAATGACATCTTTGTGAAAAATTAAGATGATGTGCAGTGGAATTTTCTGTCCCTTAGTAACAACGAGAGGAATTCCGTCAGCTTCACTGGTTCACAGCTATATCAGATTTTTTTAATTTTTAATTTTTTAGGTGATGGAAACTGAGAAGTCTCAAGACCCAACTTCTGCAGAAGCGTCCAAAGGAAACAACCAGAGTCCGACTCTGGGAAGTGGCATACTGAAATACAGAAGTCGATCCCAAGGTAAATCTGGGTTGGTAAAAGATAGCGGTAGTAAAATTTTTCTGATGAGTATTTCTTTTAGCTCTCTAAAAGTGAGGTAGGTTTTCTTTTCTTTGGACATTGCTTTGGTTTAATTTGGAAGGAAAATTCCAGCTGTAAGACATTTGCATTCAGCCTCCTGAGTTGAACTATTGTATTGACAGAAAGGTGAAGCAAAATTTTGGAAACTTCTTTTTGTGTAGTTTCTTTTCCGTTCTCATTTTTTTTTTTTTTAATAGTTTATATTCCCTACTTCAGTATGCTTCTATTTAATTGGCTGTAGTGAGGGAGGTCTTTCAACATGCCATCATCAACATATCCATTATAGCAAATACTCTCACCCTTGCCTACTGTGCCGTGCCCAAGTCTTAGCAGTAACCTGTGAGCAGAGCTCAACAAAATTCTCATCCCTAATTCATTCTGAGGGTCTCTCCCTTCAATTTTCACCTCAATTTCCATTTACTCAGGTGTTTTTAGCATCCTCCACACAGCTGCCCTCCCTGCAGTCCCTGTGGCTGTGTGCTGGTGGCTGACTGGATGCAGCGAGGAGCATGCCCTTGCTTGGTTCCCTTCCTGGGATGTGGCGTGGGAGGGGAAGCTGTGTTCAGAGATGGGAAAAAACAAACAAACAAACAAACACAGAAATACAACTTCTCCTAGAAGAAGAGGGGGGTAGGTTATGGGAAAGAGTTAGTTGTGGGTGCCAGGAGGGCTTGGGAGTGAAAGAAGTGCTAAGAAGCTGGGTCGTGCCAAGGTAGCCTTCCTGGCTGTGTGTAACATCATCATCCTGCACATCCATGGAAGGAGAGCTTTAAAACCAGCAGTAATCTCACACCCCAAAGCAGGGAGTGGGTTTTAAATAGGACTCTGAGAGGCGGGTGCAAATCATGCTTATGGATACAGAGGCAAAATTCCTTTAATGCTGGGTGAAAAGCAGCTGCCCCTGGCTGTGTACTTGCTCCCTCCCTAGCGCTGGTGCTTACACGGCATCCTAGCCAGGAGGAGGTGGCAGGGAACAGATCTGGGGCATATCTGGGCAAATGTGCAATGGGTCTCCTTCAGCACATGGCTTATGAGCCCTGCATCCATTGTAAGGACAGGGTAGTGAAGCAGAGCTTCCCCCTTCTGTGGCAGCTCCAGCTTGCATTGGTTTAAAGTAATCTCAAAACTTAGGCAAAATCCAGCTTGTGTGAATTTTGCCTGTCTTGGGATTCATCTGTGAAATAGGGGTTAATTGTGCTTTCCTGCACGTTGGGGGAATTTCAGAGATAAAAGTGCAGGAAATGCTGGGACCAGATCCTGTGGGGACCTCAGAGAAAATGAGAATTGGAGGAGCACTTGTGCAGGGAGCAGGGCACTCTGTGGCTGACTGCAGGGTATCCTGCAGGACGAGTCATTGTGTTTCTAATGTGAACTCTGCACTCTTCTCCTCTTGAAGATAGCTAGGATCACACAAAGAAGGAAAGGAAACAGCATTTATTTGGCACATTTTTCCTTTCTTCCTTTCCAGAAAAATTTCCCTCAAAGTGACATGACACCTCCAGAAATGAGTACAGCCACAGTGTCAGGTCTTTTAATTCTAAATAAATGAAGCTTGAGAGCTTACTGCACTGGCAAGTGCTATTGGGTGAGAACAGCTGAATTTCTTTTCTGTCCCTGAGCTACTGGCTCAATTATCTGCTTTTCCTTACTGCCATGAGTGACAGTGCTGAGGAGTTCAGCATCACTGAAATATCATGCAAAAGCTGTGACAGCAGAAAAGTTTTCAGTTGAGGATGATCAAACCTAGCTTGTAAGTGCTCTGTTGGGTACAGTGAAGCAATGTTTTAAGACATTGTTAAGCTGGGGTTTGCAGGAGGTGATTATTGTGTGCTGCCAAGAGGATGAAGCAGCTCTGAGATGTTTGAGATGCCTTTCTGTGTTTTTCCCTAGGTGCCGGATCCCGCTTAGAGTCTGTGGGGGAAGACGATGAGCTGATGGTGGAAAATGGTGAATCGAGCTATGAGATAGCAGTGAAATACTCCCGGGGTGGGAGAAAGCACTCTCTGCCACAGCAGCTGGAGTCAGCAGGAGCTAGGCAGGTGGGTACAAACCTGGGTATGAGCACTGCGTGTCCCTCGGACCATGCCATGCCAAACTGGTATGCATTGCCTACCTATGGAGAACATCTTTCCTCTGAGGATGGTGAAGAGGGGTACTTCATGCTGTGTTCAGGCCCTAAAGCTGATACCATGAGCTCTAGAGATCTGAGCACTTAAAAACCCATCTCTTTATTTAAACGACTTGATGATGTAGGCATTTTTTAGTTTGTTTTTAGCAGATAAAGGCTTCAGTGTATCATGAAGCTCTCCTCAGTCTTTTTAATTTAAATTGTGAATGGTATATTACAAAATGATGATACTCAGTGAAATCTGGGAAAATTACGGCAGGGTTCAATCTGACTAATGAGCTAGGATTTCATCCCTTGAGTGCTCTTCTGAATATATCTGTTAAGATCCCCCCCCACTGTCTCCACCCCAACACAATTTTCCTGGTATGACATCCCAGTGCCTGTGCCAAGCAATCAGAGCGACTGACTTCCCTTGTTTGCTGCTGTTTACTAGGACTACCACATCGTGAAGAAATCCACCCGTTCCTTCAGTGCCGCCCAGGTGGAATCTCCATGGAGACTGACCCAGCCATCTATCATCTCCAACATTGTCCTGATGAAAGGGCAAGGCAAGGTGAGCATTTCTACATGTCTGGTTTCTCACGTGTAGCAAGAGATGGCATTTTAAAGGCATCTCCAACCCCCAGGACTTCCAGCAGCTGGGTGAGACTGGTTTTTGCTCTCAAAGGTAGCACAATAACAATAAACAAATCCCATTTTCAAATGTGAATGCCAAAGTTACACCTGCGAAATGCAGGGCAAACAATGTTCCTGTCACAAACTTGACATGGGGTGGCTTTCATTCTGATTTGGTGCGTCTGGTCATTACTGAGATCAAATATTAATAATGAATCTATAAATATGTATGTATATGCAAAGTTGGGGCAGCTACAGAAGAGTACCTGTTTGCATGCATATTTATGGACAAGCATATTTTATCTCTGTGGAGCCTGGATACATTTAAAAAATCGCTGTAAATTAAGCGTTAAACCCAAATATAGGTTCCTGGTTGATTGTGTATCTGAGAGCACTTCATTCTCTGGGTCACAGAGTCCTCTTTTCACTCTTCAGTAATGTGTTACCACAATTCTGAGATACCAGCTGAATGCTAAGGGAATAAAAAGGTATTAAACTTGGTGTGTATTGTTTTCCCTAACCTAGTCCATGCTAGTACAGGAGCTCTCACTTAAATAATATGCTAAAAATGTTTTTTGTTTTTTTGTTTTGTTTTGTTTTGCTTGTTTTGTTTTGTTTTTCTGAAATACTGTTTAAATTCATCAGATGGATGTGTTTTGGACTAAAAAGCCTTGTTTTGACTTTCAAGCTCAAGTACAAAACAAATCCATTGTTGTGCTTCAAGTTTAACAAAGAATTGGAAACAGTGACTTCTCTGGTTAGATTGACTTACAGTTGGTTTCAGGAGCTTCAAATCTTTAAAGAGATTTTCCCAAGCATGTATTTGTGATTTTTTTTTTTTTTTACCTCTTTCTTTTTTGACTCCATTTTTTTTTTTTCATAAGAATCAGCTTATCTCTCCCTGTGTGATAAGCCACCCTCGCCTGCCTTTCTGCAGCTAAATCCAAGGTGTTACAAAGCTGTCGGGAGCAAGCAAACTGTAGTCATTGTGAACCATCTCAAATGTTTCAGGTGCTTTGCACCCACCTTTAGAGCAATTGTTTGTGTTCGAATAAGCAGTGCATATGATTTGTATAGCAGCATTTGCTTTTTATCTGTGTGTGGACATGGCAGTTAAGAAGTATTTCCATAGGGTCACTGTGTTAGTGGCTTGGAGCAAAGTGCATGACCTCGATTTGTCATCTGTAGCTAGATCTGTATGGGTTTTTCTTCTGATGGGGAATTGCAGCACTTCAAGATGGTAGCCACCCCTGGACCTTGTAGCTGTATTGCTCCCGATCAACTCCATGCAGATGTTGGGAGAGCTGTTGTGTCTGTGCAGAGAGTGCCGGGAGCCTCGTGCTTCCTGCAGGTTGCTTTGCAGTTGTTAGCTGCACAGTAAACCTTCATGTTAATTATTTTGTGTTTCATGGTGGAGATAGGATGCTTCCTTTTGGGAAATCAGTAGCATCTTATCAAATTACTAGAAGCTCGTAACAATAGTAGCATACTTTATATTCATGGAGTAAAATGAAAGAGCTGTGCGCTGTATGGGGTTGCAAGCACAGTGTTAGTGCCTGCTCCAACAGCATCCCTCAGCTGGACAGCACTGCCCGTGGTGCTGCCCTGGCTTCAGATCACTGAACAAGAAGATTCACACTTCCCCTGTCCACCTGGTTGGTGACTCTTCTCTTTAGTGTGTAACCACTACAGCAGTGACAAGAGGAGAAATACAGGGGTATGGATCAATGAAGTGCTTTGGCTGGGAAGTAGCTCGGCAGAAGGGGGAGAGGTTTGTTCAGTTGTGCTCTTCCGTTCTCCGATCAGCTTCACAAGGCGGTCCCGCAGCCAGCCAGGGCAGCATGGGGGCAAGAGCTAACAGATGGAGCCCTGGGGAATGTATTGATCTAGATTTATTTAAATACACTCTGGTACATGTCTCCAGAATAATTAAAAAATGTACATGTGCGTGACAGCCCCCCCATGCCAGCCCCCTTTGAGCTACATTCCTGACATTACAGCACTGACCTCATGTCATGCTCTTAAGCTTTTTTTTTTTTCCTGAGGAAAAGCAGGATCTGTGACAGTGCAGAAAACTACAGTTAATCTTAGATATAGATCTCAGGGGTGGGAATCTACTGTCTGTCAATTTAAGAGCAATGTGTTACAGTTTTTAAAGTTGGAATAGGATAACATTAAAGCTTTTGATCCAGTGTTTAAAAAAAAAAAAAAAAAAAAAAAAAAAAAGATATTGAAATAGCGTTTTTTTTTCTTTTTGCTATTTTTTTAGCTGAGAAGTGTGTTGCTGTTAGAATGAATGCAAATCAGGAGATGCAAGCAGAGAGTAAGACTGCAGTGTGATCCATCAGAATCTATTAGGTCTTCATCTCTCCTTTGTCTGTATGTTACTGGCAGTCTTTCTCAGACAGTTGATGACACAGTAAGGTGCCAGCTGTGCAATTTCTCCTTCTTTTTCTGCAGGGTCTTGGATTCAGCATTGTGGGAGGTCAGGATTCTGCTCGTGGACGCATGGGGATTTTTGTGAAGACCATATTCCCAAATGGAGCGGCAGCTGCTGATGGAAGGCTTAAAGAAGGTACAGTAGAGAGAACCTAACTGTGTATAAAGGACCAGAATGGGATACTCTTTCAGTCCAGCAGAAAAATTTAAGTACAGATTTATTTAGGCACCTGGCCATCAGCAAGAGGTTGTGGAGGTTGTAACACACCCTGTCTATCCATCCTGGGGAAGATCTATCACAGAAGTTAACTTGATTATGTTGTGTTTTGAGAAGGGAAAACTATAACATGAAGTTGTTTTTTCCTTCAGTGAACCTTATTTGCCCAAACCTTAGTCTCTGATTCCTCAGATACAAAGGGTCATCGATTGCAATGAAGCATATCTATCCAGCCAACATCTGGCTTAAAAATACTGGTCTGAGAAGTGGTTATACAGAGTGGTGTGCCTGGGAATCTTTTTTGGGCCCCTGTGTTTTATGAGCCTCTTGGTATGATTTTGATGTGAATCAACAAGTAAGAGTCATCACCAGAAAAAGAAAAGAGGAAAGATGGGACTGGCAGTAGGATCACCCAGATTGTTAGAGAAGAAGGTATGTCCTGGTTCTATTACTACTTTTCCAGTCTCAGTGTATGAGCTGGATGTGTAGCCTGTTCCATGCATGTTTGGACCCTGGTCTGAGTCCTCCCATGCCAGACAGACACTTAGGCAGTTAAAAGTACAAAGTGACCACAAGTTTAGAGTGTTGGTCTATAACTCCTCTGTTAAGGGATGGATAATTTCTCTTCCACAGAAAGCTGTTACTGTGTTACTTCTATCTTTCTCATATCATCACTTCCATCTTTACATCTCATCACACTTGTATTTGAGGCTGCTTTTGGTGCCAGCTCTCAAACTCACTGCCAGAGGGAAGCTCGTGCCCCTGCAGCATGGGTTGTGCACTCACCATGGGAAGCCAATAAGTAGCAGCTGTCCAATAAACCCAGCAAGCCTTTGCAGGAGAGCTCACAAACTACTTTTTAATTTATTTTTATTTTTATTTTCTATTTTACTGGGGCTAAAAAAAAAAAAGAGAGAAGGGGTAGACATGGCTGATGACATCACCCCATCTAATTTTGCACAGATGGAAGTAAAATTGCAGAAAGTGGATCTGGTTCCTGCTCACTTTGCCCTCCTTTTACTAAAATGAAAGAGGTTCAACACAGCTGGGTATAAGTAGTAAGATCCAAAACTGGAAGCTTGTAATAAGCAAGTAGAAATATCACGGGAAGTGTTCATTGGGGTGAGAAGGGCATTTGCTGTTGCAGTGTGTGAGCTACTTGCTTCTCCCTCCACAGGTGCCTGGTAAGAGGAACACGTTTGCTTTCTGCACGTGTATGCAAGTCCATTTTTTTCTCAACAGGCTTTGGAGTAACGTGCTGTAGTCTTTCACTTAGATTCTCATTTCTTTTATTGATGCTCACAAAAGAAGGGGAGTTTTATAGTCTCGTTGGACTTAATGTTATGAGCATCTATTTTCAGACTTCAGTAAAAATCTATGACGATTTTGGTTTGTTAGTATGAGAATGCCAAGATAAGGATTTCTACTGAAGAGCAGTCTTTACTCTACAAATTCATCATTATTAACTTCCAAAGGCATTAAGACAAGTGAAAATAAACTGAGAGTAGTAGAAAGCTTTTTACTGAGCAGCTAATTGGAATCCACGTAGTAGCGGGTTGCCTTATGTCTAAGCAGGTTTTTTTACATCTCTGTAGTCTGTGTATTGCTGACATTTTTTTTTTTTTCTTTTTGTATCTGATTACCAGGGGATGAAATCCTAGAAGTTAATGGAGAGTCTCTACAAGGGCTGACCCATCAAGAGGCCATTCAGAGGTTTAAGGTAGCATGGATGTAGTATGAAAGAGGTTCATGCTTCTCTTCATTCAATGACCTTTAGCACCTTCTTTTGCTAGCCACAATTTAATATAGATAGGTTTACTGGCAGATGTTGGCTTTTCATGTCACCTTACTGGCTTCTTTGGTGTCTGTCTAGCAACTCAAGAAAGGTGTGGTGACCCTGACTGTGCGCACACGCCTGCGCAGCCCAAGCCTCACGCCCTGCGTGACTCCCACCTTGCTGAGCCGCTCCAGCTCCCCCAGCTCTAGTGCCAGCGGTGGGACGCCGGTCCCTGGCCCCGATGAGACGGATGGTTCCTCCTCCAGCCGCAAAGGCCCCGGCCCAAAGGACAGGATCGTCATGGATGTGACGCTCAATAAAGGTGAGGATCTGTTGGAATGAGCTGGGAGAACGAATCAGGTGACTGGGAGAAACCAGGCAAAATGTGAATTAGCCTCTCAGCAGCCCAAATGTCTGTGCCCTTCTTGTAAAGGGCAGCCCTGAATAGGGCAAATCCCTGCAGAGTGCTCAGAATCGCCCAGATGAGCTCCTTGGACTCCTACATGAGGGTTGGTCTCATTATCAAAAATTTCACGGGTCTCCTTATCAATAATTGCACAAGGGACACTTAGTGCATATGCTCTTTGTGGTGGGACAAGCATGGCTGTTTTAAAGGCTTGGGGGATGTTTTTAAAGGCTGGATTAAAAATTTGGAGAGAGATGATGTCCAGCAGTTCCTCCTACATGAATGTGGTTAGCTGAAGGAAAGCAGAGGGGAAGGTGGTTGAGGAAATCACTGAATCAGAGATAACTTCTCACCTTTCTTCATGCCTCTTTGCTGACGGATGCCATGCAGGTATTTAACAAAAGAGAGCAGTGCCGTTAGCAGTGTCTTCTGTGCTCCCATTTTTTGAAATAATTCTAAGTGAGAACTTTGTTATACTGCTTCTCCCAGTCATTTGTGCCTCAGACCAGATCAGACCTTGTGCAACATTTCCAGTCCGAGGAGGTTCCCAAGGCACACTGAAAATTTGCCAGGAGCAGAGTTAGTCCTTTCAAAGGTGGATCTCAGAACACAGGCAGGATCAGATATTGTCAGTCCTGATTTCCACTCTTGGTCTTGGCTTCCTGGCTGGCTGCACCTAAGGCCAACCCTGAAACAATACGTGAGTCTTGGTCTCCAGATGGGATGTGGGAACACAAACACTTGTGTCCTGCACGAGTACAATGTGCAGGGAATAACAACACTTCTCTTTGTACTTCTTGTTTCTCACAGAGCCAGGGGTTGGACTTGGCATTGGTGCCTGTTGTCTTACTCTGGAAAACAGTTCTCCAGGGATATACATTCACAGCCTGGCCCCAGGATCAGTTGCTAAAATGGATGGCAGATTAAGGTTAGTTAAAATGTGATGGAGTGGTTTAGCAAAAATGTGATGGAGTGGTTTTACAGTAACATTGATTGAGACTTCCTTTTCACCTAATGGTTAGTGTAGCATGGAGGGGTTTAATACTTAAGTATTCACCAAAAAGAAACTATTTAAAGACTCTCCAGAGTTGTATTTAATACTCAATAAATGTTATTCTGTGTGCTAGAAGCAACATGGTCATTATTATTATTATTATTATTATTATTTTAATTCTCTATATGGAAAACCAAGTCTAATAGCACCCTTTCTCAAAGGGGCACAGCAAGAAGTGCAGCCTTATGTCTTTTTATCAGAGTAGCCACCAGAGACCCCAGATTGGCCAGGCACATGCAGAGTTCTGTTAGAAGCTCTGTCACCTGCAACTCTCTTAAGAAGAGCTGGGGAGAGATGTTCCACCTTTCTGTGTTGCTTTATAAATTCTGTTGGGTGCTATAGTTAATTCACGCTGGGACCACATAGTCTAAGCTGATCTTGGGGCTTGAACGGTGCTGCAGAGGACTTGTATGATAGCCTTGCTTTTGTGATGGACAGAGTGCTTTCTGTTTCCTTGCTCACCAGGAAAACTCTGATAGGGCAATTTGGCTTTTGGAATAAGGGAATAAGATTATTTGGTGGTTGTGTCCCTGCAAACCTGGGGATTGGTGGGGGGAAGAGGATGAAAAAAAAAAAAAAACAAACACAAACCCAACCTCAAAAGTTCCTACCATACAGAAATGCCTATAGGAAACAGTTCTCTAATGCCAACTTGCTTTCTTGTAAGCCTCTTTGGAAAAGATTGCAGTGCTAGTTGTGTCTGTGTGTAACAGCTGCATCATTTATTAGGTTTAAATGATTGATTATATCCAGGCATGCTTCCCAGTTTTCTAGCTTGCTTCTTTGAGACATTGCTCCTGTTGTCCCATCAGTGGTTTATGGCTCCATAAACCAAAACTTACAGGATGGTTTTGATTTCGGAAAACCACGTTAATCAGATACTGATTTTATGATTATGAAACCTTTATGAGAAAGGTTTTTAACCCAGTCCTGCTGTGTCTAAGCTCCCCCTCTCAATTATATGTGTGTGTAAGCAGTTTCAATTTTTTAGTTTCTCATAGGTGTTTCAACCTAAAAGGTAGGCAAAGCAGTGGCACAATTAACTGTCAGGTCATCCTTTTATTTCATGAGTCTTCACCAGAGAACAGCTACTGAAGGCTGCCATGTGCAATTGCTATTTTGCTTTTGGCATGTGGCCTCACAGTGTAAGCTCACTTCCATTGTCACAAGTAACCCAACATAAATCAGCAGTAGTGGATTGTTTAAGTGTCTATTTAAAGCAAATGTTTCAGTAATTATGGAGAATGCTTTAATGATATCCCTAGTTGATGATCTTTTCTTTGAACAGTTCCAGATGTCTGAGCACTATGAGCAAGAGTTATGAAACTGGAAAAACAAACCTGAACAGTCTATGCTTTCCTCTCTTTTTCTCTCTTTTTTTTTTTTTTTTTTTTTTTTTTTTTTTAATGGGTTCAGTACGTTAATTTGAAACAAATACATGCTTATCTCGCTCAATGTATTCCTGGAGTCGTTTTGTAAATTTATATCTAAATTATGAATTTCTTATCAGTGTTGCTGTTAAGTAATTCAATATGATGGGAAGGAACTGCCCATCTGAATGTAATTTTTCCTCTTCGGTGCCCAACAAGTATCTGAACGCAGAAGTAGAATTGAAATTTGCTTTTGCTGTAGTCCAAATGCAGCCAATTTTCTCTGTTGATTTAATAGGGTTTGTAGCATTGATGGTAAGTACAGAAGGGATCACTGGACCTCCCTCGCAAAGTCAACAGGACTTAAAGCATTCATGTCACTGAGAGCAAGAGCAAGACTGCCTTCTTTGCAAATCAGATCTTTTCCAGATACAAGTATCTTTGGAAAAGTTTGGCCACAAGTCAAGAGCACAAATGTTTTTGTAAAAGGCGGATGTGATTAACTGGCTATATGTCTCTCTGCAGTCGGGGCGATCAGATCCTGGAGGCAGATTCGGTCAGCCTGCGTCACGCGGCGTTAAGCGAAGCCTACGCCATTCTGAGTGAATGCGGTCCAGGTCCAGTTAGCCTTATCATTAGTCGGCATCCTAACCCTAAGGTGAGGAGAAAACGCGGCAGCGTATCTGTGCTGTTTCCATCTGGTACAATAATCTGAGTCTTGCTGCTTGGAATGTGGCAATTGAGGAGTATTGGATTTTTCTCTCTATGGCATGTATTGTGCAAGAAGTCAGGATAAAAAACATGATGCCTTCCAGTTTTTTAAGTTGTCACAGTGCTATACTCTCCTTGTTGCTTTTCTCTTCGTCACCCACTGATCAAAGGCACTTCTCCTGGAACCGTTTGAGTGAAGTGCTTCCATCTTTCTTCGTAGTTGGAACAAGTGGCAACACAAATATGGCACAAATCCTCTTCCTCCTTAAGGTTATTTTGCAGGTCTTCTGTGAGTGGAATATAATTTGGGGCCCGGAATATAAATAACAACAGATTGAATTGATCAACTAGAGTAGAGTAATAGGAATACAGTTCTTAAAAAAGTAAAGTCTGTCCAAAGATCAAAGTTTTCCTTCAGGAATTAAAAAATGAGAATCTGGAATGTACCGCTACTGTGGAATCTGTGCAAGGGAGGTTTGAAAATAAGCCTTTGCTTACAAAGTGAGTGATTATTTTAAATCAATTTTAAAAAATTGATGATAGAAGATAAAGCCCTTTTAACCAAGCTGTAGGGAATAACGACTTCTTTTATTTAAATATTTCAAAGAATTTCGTGAGTGTACAAAACCTTCCTGTTTAAACAGGACTGAAGCTGTAAAAATATTTGCATTAGTGGGTCCAGAGAGCTCTGACTTTTGAACTCATAACTACAAATAGAGGCCTTAATAAATCCGTATCTAGGAGAACTCAGATTTCTTATTTTATAATTAGTTGTGTATTTTCTACTAAATCAAATATACAAACAATAGACAAATAGGGTCCTACTGCCCAGAGTTTATTATTGTTGCTGTGAGGCCTTGTGATGCTAAAAAGAAAGAGGCTGTGGTTCTGCTAGTTAAAGGTAAGCACGAGAGGGGTAAGAATTGGGCTTATAGCCTAAGATAACAGTATTTCTAGAGAGTCTGTATGCGGTGTTGAACCAGCATGATGGTTACATTTGATTGCATTATTAAGGTATATAGACTTCTCAGAGTCTATAAGTAGCATGAAATAAGAACTCCATGGAGTGGAGCCTGCCCTTCTCTTCTGTCCTTCATCTGTCTGCGGTGGTGACTTGAAAGCTGATGAGTGACCTAACCAGGTATCTGCTGAGATGAACTGAGTTAAGCTAATTGCTTGCCATTACTCAGTAACAGAGGGAAACTATTAAGTGGATACTATTACAGTTTTCCATAAGTGATATTTAAAATGACAACAAATCCTTTGCCAAGAATTGCTAAGTAAAGTTAAAAGTTGAACTGGAGGGACCTAAAGCATTTCCACCGCAGGCAATACTGAATCCACAGTCCCTTATAGTTAGTTCTCTGAAGGAGTATTCCCCATATGGGGAGCCATATTTATCCTATATTGTTGTTGCCTTTTTTTCTGACAGCACTGGGGAATCTAAAGAAGTTTTTGTGTGTTGGTGCTTTGGTGGTGGTTTTTAATTGAATTTATTTTTTCTTAATAATACCCCAAGCTGCAAATAGTAGTTAGATAACAATTAGTTTGTCACTCTCCACAGAGGCGGTTTGATTTGCCTGAGGTGTGGAGGATGCTAAAGAATCAAAATGGGCAGAGCTTGCAGAAGTGTGGATTTCTGGTTAGATTTCAACAAGTACTGCAGTCTGCTCAGCACCTACTTTTGCTCTGGGGACATTCTGTACCTAATGGTTAGTGTGAAGGTCCTGAGCACACTCCCAGGGTTTGGTCCATGTCCTGCAGGGACTCCCTGTGCCCCAGGAGCCCAAAGGCTCTTGGTCTGATGTAAGGTCATGCCACAATCTGAAAACAGATGTATTTCTACAAAGGCTCATGTTGTTTTAGACATTTTTATACTTAATCTCTCATTTTATGACACAAAAGGTCCACAGTACATTTTGTTGCTGAATGTGTTCACTTCGGTGTTTTCATGTACTTCCAAGAGAAACACCACAGCATTTTATTTCTTCTTGTTATTCTGAGTGAATGTGGCATTTAAACTATGTTTAAACTGCTGAGTTTGCTTAGGAATCTTTCAAGTCTTCTTGGTTCAGAAAGATTCAAGTTTCTGGTCTCTCTTTATGCTGAATTTTAATTCATGTAAAGCAGTTAGTACAGAAATTACTTTTGACAGAGTTAACTCACTTTCTGTTTTTAAATATATACTCCTGCAGACTAGTTTTTCCTGTTCTGAAATTATGTGGAGTTTGCCAGTAATAAGAATTAAGTGCATGGCAATAATTCAGGAGAAAATTAGCAAATATGGTAAACCAGTATTTATTCTAAACCCAGGAGAACACTAATTACCAATTACTGTTTTTTTTTTTCTAAAAAAAAAAAAAAAAAAAAAAAAAAAGATAAAATTAAAATGACAGCTAATGTCTTGGAAAGTCTGGTATTCTTCCGGTACGTTAAGAGTAGAATATCTTCTGTTGCTGACGTATGCTTGTACAAAGCAGTCTTTGTCTATTTTAAAGTAATATTTTCTCAATAAATCAATATACAGCATTTAATTGAGTTACAATTGTGCTGTAATGGCATAATTTGACTTCTTTAAGTCTGGTGCAGTTTTGTTTGCATAACATGGCACTTCAACATCATTTTCATGAATTTAGCTGACTTCTGCCTTCTGGTTTCTGCGAGGTGGTGGGACAGAGGGAGTCTGAGTCAGGGGACCAAGACCTAGGGGCTCTCAACTATTTCTGCTTTACAGTGGCTTTAAATATATTTAAATATATTTAAATATATCAGAAATGAGTCATGCATTTGTAGTAATAAGTGGTCAGACTTCCATATTCATTTCTTCTACCCAGCTTGATCTCTCACTTTCACTCGACTTTAGGTTTCTGAACAGGAGATGGATGAAGCAATTGCACGCACTACTCATCGAGAGAGCAAGGACACAAGCTCCTCTCATGTCACAGGTGGCAGCATGTTTTCTCCTAAATATTTGCTCTTTTCCAGATGTGGGAAGGTTTAGGGATGTGCTCTAGGGTTCCCCAACATCAGCAATTGTTTGAGGGCCCTCAAAATGGCTGACAAGGTTGGGGAATGCTGTCATTCCCCATGCAATGTTTTCAGTCTGTCCACTGAAAAACTTTTGGCAAAAACATCTGTTTCAGATGAATCAACTATCTAGATGAATTCAGATGAATCTAGATGATTCAGATGAATCAACTATCTAAACCCAGCTTGCTTTGTGTTTTACTAGGCTGCCATCATCTGAAAGTAGAGATGCCAAGAGGTGGTTGCTCTACCCCTGTAGGGAAAGGGCAGGAAGAATCAACTCCATCTGGGTACGCTTACCCATGTGGATAGCAAAAAGCAACAACAACAAAGAATTATCAGTGTAACTGTTTGAAAAAGTCCAGATATTGTGTACTGCACTATGTTTTAATTTGATTTTAATCTTTAGGATCATGTCAAAATGTATTCTCTGGTATTTGTCTGTTTGCTGTTTATTTTTGAACTCCAGATTTAGCACTTACTAAAATCTTACCAATGAAAGCAAACTCTTGGCACTGGCAAAGTGACCAGTAAGCAGATTTTCAGACAGAAATGTTAGATTTGTAATTATCCTTATATCTGTGTCAGCTAAGACCTTTTTTTGCAGTAGACTTTGCTGGTGGCTGCTAATTTGTCTTCTGTGGTTGCACCTAGTCAGCAGTGTGCTCCGGCAGGCGAGGGGGGCTGTCTCCTGCTCATCTTATGTTCATAGCTCAGTCCTGGGCTGGCTGGAGTAATGTGTTTCTGTGATAATGTTTCACCTGATCTTAGCGGAGAGCTTGGGAAATGTTAAATAAATCTCACTTTATGAAGGCAATTCAGATAATAAGTGGGATTAAGCACAGCCCCTGGCTCAGATGGTGAATGAGGGGCTTGTTTGGATACATGGACCACAACTTTCATTTTTTTGGCAACTAACAAAACTGCATTCAACAGGAGCTGTACAAAAAAGCCCATCTCCTGGTGTGAAGGCCAAACAAGGGGAGACCTCATCTCCCCTCAGCTGGACGATGAAACGCTTCCTGGAGCCAGCAAGCCGGGTAAAAGGATTAGATGCAATACAAACAGTTAGCTTCAAATGCAGCTTTTACTGAGGCTCTCACTTGATCAGAGAGTTCAAAATCAAACCTCTGTGCTCCTTCCCTGTTGCATGATCTCTGTAAAAGTGTTTGTTTCTTATGCCACATGTTCAAATTGTGACACTGGAGCTGTGAGCTCCTGTTTGCCTGCATGGCCATAGCCTTTGGGAGCAATGTGCAAAGCATGGCAGAGAAAGCTGTGGGTTCCTACCTCCTGCCACCTCAAAGGCACCCCTGCTCTGCAGGAAGCTCCTGCTGACACAGAAATGAGTTAGCAGGAGAGACCTGAGCCTACAGACAGAAGGCTGAATGCTTGGTCTTTCTCTGTAGCTATTGCAGTGGAAAATTTTTTTGTTTGTTTTGTTTTGTTTTGTTTTTGTTTTGTTTGTTTGTTTGTTTGTTTTTGGGGGGAGGTGGGGGGAAAGCCAAAGAAGCCATACAATCTGTGCCCAGAAGTACGAACCCTGCCCTTCTCTCAGTGCAGAAGGTGTAAAAAGGGAATTATGGAAGTGAATGGTTTGATCCTTTGTGTGTTGAACTACATCCGCAAAGCAGTGGGATTTGGATTTTTTATTATTATTATTATTATCATTATTATTATGTGAGCCAAAAACATATTGGCGGGCTGCATCTCAACCATCAAAGCTTGACAGTTTGGTCCTCAATATACTGTCAATTCCTGTATTTTTAAAATTGACCTTAAACTTCCTTTGTTGACAAGAGTGATGTGAGTGGAAATGGTGGTGTTTGCATGCAGGAAGGGCTTTAAGCATTGAGGGTGACTGGTCACCAGCCTCCCTTTTTTCAGCAGGGATCTGTCAGCTCCGAGGCAGAGCTTTCCCAGTACTTCTCGCATGATGGTACGAGCCAGCTCCCATTCTCTGATGCTGTAACTGGCTCCTGTGATGAAGAGCAGCTCCGTCAGAAGAACAGGAACAGTTTGCTGGATGACAGCTCTCTTCTTCCTGGTAACCTGAGTGACAGAAATTTGTCTGGTCATTTGGTTAATGCAGGGAGAGTCACTGAGCACTAGTTTGCTTTGTGGAAGAGCTATGGTGATTCCTGTGCTGGTAAGAAATGCCTTGCAGCATAATGCAAGCTGGTGCTGATCATCTGAAACGCTGGAAGATGGAAGGGGTTTACAACAGTGCACATAAACGCCTGTTTCCATGGTAGTTTGTCCAAATTGCTGCTCTGATTATGTGAGAATGACTTTATTTGATTGGCTTGGCCAATGCTAGATTGACAACACTGTCATTGCTGTTTGTTTCTTTTTTTTTTTTTCCCAAATGGCATATGATCATCTGATTGATTACATTTAAATGAAAGCATTCTTAGCAACCTCAAATACACAATTTCAAAATGTCACGTGTAGCAATGTAAAAACAATCAAATGTTCGACCTGACATCAAGCATTTTGCATATGTATCTTTCTTCTCCCTATAGTAATTGAGTGAAAGAATCTTTCATTTCCTTATAGAGATGGACCTTATTTCAGATTCAAAGGATATTATATTTATTCTCCCTTCCCTGTGCTTCTCAAGTAATCTGTCTTCTACTTACTTTTCTCTGGAAATTCATTATTTAATGCTGAAAAGCATTTTTGTGAGTGGAGGGGGTGAACTTTCCATGTAGAAAGATGCAGTTCTTTCTAAGAAGGATGTAAAAAGGACTCTTAGGCTAATTAGACTTTAATTTGAAACTGATTGTCATGTGCTTGTATTTTTGTTTGAGAAAGCATTTCTCACTCACTGTAAAGTGATCCAGGCAGTAGCATAGATTGAAGCAAGATGTGAAAGAAATTCTGTTGTTTAAAGTAAAATACACATGTGTATGTGCATCCCTTTCTTCTTTGGGTCATAGTCATAATTTAGAAATAAGCTTAAAATAGAACCAGATGTGCCATGAACTGATTTCAGGAATTACCCATAAATTCTGGAGCTATCTGCCATTGCTCTTGCTGTGTATTTTAGCTAGAGGGAGGACATGAAAAGCCTGTTTTTTGCTTTCTGAGGAGAGATTAAGCTTCCCTGCAAACAATGCCACATGTCCTCTGCTGCAGTCAGATGCATGATACTAAAAAACACTGATAAATGCAATTATATTATAACTGTTTTATTTTCTTTTTTCTTTCTTTTTTTTTTTTTTCTTCTAGCTGCTAGAGAAGCAGGACTAGCAAAAGCAAATGGTCTGTCTTCTCCAACCAGTGGGAGATCATCTGGTCCTCACAACAAGCATGTGGAGTCTGTCCGACCCGGCATCCTTAGTGATAGCCCCAAATCTTCCCGCAGCCCCTTTCATCGACAGAGGAGGGTTGTTTTCTATGATGGTGATGCTAGTGATGATGATGAAAGTTCCCATATACAAAGAAGCCAGAGGGTCAAGAGCCAGGAGGATGCTGGCATCGTCATTACAACGTCATCTGTAGAAATTGATGATGAGAGCCAGGACAGTGAGTCACCTAAATACATTGGCACAGAGACATCTTCCCCTGTTTTCAGCAACTCTGTGGAGTCTGCAGACAGCACACCAGAGCAAATTGACTCTCCTTTCTTCCCCATCATAGCATTTGACTACTCAAGTGTGCCTGAAGTTCGTCTCAGCAGCCTGAGTTTGAGGGAGCTCCGGGAAGCACAGCTGGAATCTAAGAGATCACCAAAACTGGAGCATAGAGCAGTCACGAGAGTGAAAAGCATGATGAGCACCGAGTGCCGAAGCCTTCAGAGACAGAGGGTGGAGGAGCACGGATCTTATAACAAACCTGTTGCGAGGATGCTCCCTCACAGCAAGAAGTGTGAAGCACCTGATGGGACGGGCCAGTGCCAGGGTGAAATTGTCACTCTGGTTCGCAATGAACATGAGTCATTTGGCCTGGATTTGGAAATCCAAGCCATGCCCTTAAAAGTTGTTGTCACAGGGCTGCGGCCAGGTGGAGCAGCAGAAAGGGTAATTTTTTAGTTTGGATTGCCTTGTGATTTGTTTTGACTTTACAGGGATTGTGATTATTAAGGAAGTGATCTGTTGAGAGTAAGTGCAAGCGAGTTGTCTCTGCTGGGCAAAAATTCTCACCCCATATTGTTCTGACATGCTTGTTAAATGAAATGTTTCTGATTCAGAACTGCACCCTGGCTGATTAAAAACAGAGAAAGTCAAGAGGCAGATGTCCTGAGTTGGACTGTTCCATACTCAGTTACAGTTTGGAGGGAGCACTGTTCTTTTGTTGTCTTTATTTTTACTAGAGGCAAAGACAATATAAGTAAATCCCAGTTATATAGATGCTTATTAAGAGAGGAACTACGTTGCAACTTAAAAAGTGTTTTAAATCCCTCTCTATTATTTTATATGCATGTATCCCTGTACTATACAAATCTGCTGCTAGGAGGCCTCGTGCTGGCCAGGTTAGCTGAGAGGTGTGATAGTACCAGTAATGCACTGATCTTCTGTGTCTCTTACTTGCTCTTATGAGTGTGGATACTGGCTTCATGCTGGATGTGGAATTGCTGACTTAGATGCAAGGTGCAGACATAGAAAGAATGATATTCTGGTGTACAAAATCACATTGCATTTTTAATCTATTTAGGGGCCACTAGTGTGAGAGGGCATATGTCTGAGTAGTTCAGATGGGGCTTTAAGAGTTGGGGCTTTAGGTTCTGTTCCCACCTCTTTCTCTTATGTGTTATGCAGTGTTAAGAAACATACCTTTTTTTGTTGTTGTTGTTTGTTGTTGTTGTTTTTTGTTTTGTTTTGTTTTTCTTCTTAAAAGCTCATTCCCTTTCCAATTTTAATAATTTAGAGGAATCCATTTAGTCCAGTGAGAGATTGTGACCAGGGATGTAATTCCTACATGAAACACTTCCAGTCTTGAAGAAACCAGGTCTGATCTAGCCCAGTTCATTTAAATGAAAGAGGCTGTGTCCTTCATCCTGATACTGATCTCTCAGAGAACCCAGAAGCTCTTTTGACCTTCCTGTATGAGACTGATCATTAATTCCTCTCCTGGCAAAAGCACAGTCTGCTTTTTATTTACATGTTGGCAAACTGACAGTATATGTACCTGTGCTCTGCAGTGATGTGAAAAAAAGAATGTTAATAGCCATTAATTGCTTCCCTGCAATCTTTGCCCCTGTAGCAGGGCTTCTGAAGTGTATTTATAAATTCCTTGCATCTGTCATTGTATCAGGGATCCATGGGCAAGATGGCTGTAGGAGATGAGATTACTACCATCAACAGTATCCCAGTCAGTAAGATGACGTACGAGGAAATCTGCTTGCTTATGCAATGTCTTCCCACATCTGTAACCCTGGAGATCCAGAAAACAGCAGCAGGTAAGAGAATAGTTTGGCTTTTGTACCATTTATTCTAGGTACCAGTAGTGAAAACTGGATTGGTTCAGCTGGATCTGATCTGCTGCTGCCCCAGTTTCCAGAACAATTCAGATTAAAAAAACAGGGAATACCTTGTGTCTGTGTTGGCAAAGCAGGCAAAGCTCTTCATCACCAAACCAGGCTTCAGGAGTCCTCCCTAGGACCATGATGAGGGGGAGCAAACCTACTTCAGAGTCAAGTGTTCAAAGATCCCATTTATAGTATGGTCCTCCTGCCAGCATTTGCATTGGTCTGAGTCATTTCATGTGGAGCTGAAGCTAACTCAGCAGCAGCCCTGTTCTGGCAACCTATTTTACTGCTCTGCCTCTTCAGTAAATACATTGACCCTTTTTAATTATATGCATCTCTTTAAAGAGATTGACTTTAGGCAATATTTTTGTGAATTGACAGTAAGATAAAAAGACCCTTTTTTCTTTCATGTGTCAGAATTCTCTAATATGCAGAAAACCCAGGATAACCAGAATCTTATCAAAATGTTTATTTGCATGCTTCTTACAGAAAGTGTTCTACTTTGAATCGAAACATTTGATACCTCCTTAGTTTCTGCTCAGGGTTGATTTATGCTGCTACAGCAATATATGCTTCCCTACAGACTGTACAAATTACGTGGTGTGGAATTGAGTGTTTGAAAAAGAAAAGCATACTTTTCAAATTCAGGAAGAACATAATATTTTGCTTCATTCTAGCTTATGATCTTCTTCATGTACCTATTAATACCTGTGAGCCTAAATTGCTTCCAGATGCTTCAAATCTAGTTGTTCTTTAAGGAATTCCTGGCTTGGCAGAGAGTCCAGTTCATATTTCCTTATTTCTCTGGCTTTTACAGACTACTAGCAGAGGGGTAGGGGGACATTGGCACTTCTTTGTCAGGAAACTCTTCTACTTTCCCCTTACCTTCAGCCTGCCCCACTGGAAGAGAAGAGGGTGTCTTCAGTGGGTGGTCCAGCACAGGAAAGCAGGGCAGTACTTCAAATCATAACCTGTCTGCTTCAAAATGCTCTTTTGAGATGTTTTCTTCTCTGTAGATTCCAAGAAGATTTTGGATTTCTTAATGTAGGTACTGAAGATAAGTAATGTGAACAATTCTGTGGGTTTATTCAAGGGTTAGAGAGACGTGCTGACATGTTTGAATGAACAGGAATGTATGCTGACTCTGTGAATACACCCCTCCTTCTCCATGCACTTTCTGGGCCTCATCTGGTAGTAACCAGCCTTAGGAAGACAGCTTGAATAGGAATGTGTGTCCCAGAAGCAGTGTAGGAAGGTGCCAACAAATGTTTTGGGGTGGACTGGTGAAAAATAAGGAACTGGAGCAATGGGTTAGCCACTGCCAGCAGCAGTGACGGAGAGCTCAGTGTGTTGTACAGGAGTGGGTTAAACATCTGAGTGAATAAATGTCTGTGCCAGGAATCCAGTAAAGCCCACGTGCTTAATGTGTGTAAAACATCACCCATGCATGTCACATCAAGCACCTGCAGGAGTGTTGAAAGGATCAGAGTCAAGGTGTTTATGCACAGCTCGTCACAGAGTTTGCTATGCCAGGACCTTGTGTACTCTGTGCAATCTATTGGAGACATCTTCGATCAAACAAGTAACGAGAAACAGTACTGCTCAGCCTGACTTACTGCACGCTGACGCTTCGTTAGTTGGCTGTTTGACTATTTAAATCTCAAAGATGAGAATTAAGCAGATCATGACTACTCACTCTGGATGGGTAAATTCCTCCCTCTTGTGTGCTACTCAAATGCACAGGGTTACGATTAATTGGAGTTGTAAATATCATTACAGAAGAGGAATAGTGCAGGACAAAAGGAAGACATCTAGTCTGAATATGTGGTGTCTATTTTTATAATAAAACCTGGTGGTTTTGCATGACTTCATACATCTAATAGAATTTTGCATTATTTTATAACTTTTTTTTTTTTTTTTTTAATTATGATGCAGCTGTCAGCAGATTTACAAACCTCATCCTGTCTCCAGCAGTAGACAGTCAGATTCAACCCGATGTCAACAGTGTTCTCTCGGCTGAGGAAGAACCGAGTGCTGGGAAGCGAGAAGGAGCGGGACTGCAAAAAGCTGGCGGTGGCTGTGCGATGGAGAGAGCAACACTGCCACCTGATGCCACGAGCAAAGATGTGCAAAGAGGCACCATGAGGAGCAGCCGTGCCGAGGACAGCGCTGCCATCCCTGTCACCGATATCGATGACTTGCTCAGCCAAATGGGTGCTCCCGAGACCAGGCGCACCCCATCGCGAGCAGAAAGCCCCCTCCGAGAGGAGTACACCACAATGTGCTGCTGTGGGACCGACGAAGGCTGTCCCAGTTCTGAGCCAAGTCCAGCAAAGGAGGAGCTACTGGAGAAAACTATGAATTGTGCAGCTAATGCACAAGGGGTTTTAGGGCTGTCTGTGTTGGACTCTATTAACACAGGCAAACTTTTTACTGTGAATAAAAACTCTTTAAATAACTACTCTAGGAATTTTAGCAGTTTAAGTGAGGATGAGTTGCCTGCAGCAAACTGTCTGGATGGTAAGAGAAGCGACCCGTTTCCAAAGTCTATGTATGGGGCTGCAGAAGATTCTCACTCAGACACAGAGTCTGTCACAGAAATATTTGAGAGTACTGGTGATGTGTTGCTTGGACCTTGTGCTGCTGCTAATGTCCCTGCAGTCTGTCCTGTATTAGAGTCGGACGAGGAGCAAATTGAAATTTGTTGCATGAATGATGAGCCACAAAAGCCTGCTCAAGAGGAGCATCTCACAGCTGTGACAAGCTCATCCTCTCTGTCCCCACAGCACCCTCATGGCAGCAAAGTATTGCAAACTGAAGGCTGTGCAATGTGTGGGTCACTGGAGACAAGCATCAATAAACTGGGCTTGGAAGATTGCGGTGGTCCCACTTTGTGTCCTTCACAGTGTTCAGAAGTCTCTTCTGCTTCCCTGTGTTCTTCATCCTCTGTCTTCCTGCCAGAAAAAGACATCTTAAGGAATTCAGTTGATGTCCCTAAAGTTTACTCTTTCCATAACAGTGGTGCCTTAAGTACAGAAGAACAGACAGGTTTGGGGAATAATAATGAAAATATAAAATGCTGTGAATCTGTTGAAGAGGAAGGGTCACTGCACTGCAGAAAGATAAGCTTTTCCTCTGCTAGAAATGTCAATGGCTTGGAGAACAACTTGGCTGAGAAAGAAGGATGTCATGATGAACAGAGATCCAAATCTGAAAGTGAAACAGTGGTTGATGACTGTAATCACACTGTTACCTATTGCTTAGCAAAGAAAGAAGCCAACTGTTTGTCCAACTTGTCTAAAACAGACAGCAATCACCTGAACGCATCATCACCAAGAGCAATATCACTCAGGTCTCCCTTTCCCACTAGATCTAAAGATCCAAAGGCTAATGGAACTCATGACTTGCCAGGGAAAAATGAAAAAAATAGCTCTGTGACTTGTGGAAGAACTTCAAATGGCAAAGTCCAAAGCTCAGGCACAAATCACTGCAAAGGAGCTGCAGTACCGCACAGCCCATTGTCACAGAAAAAATCCTGTCAGGAGTCTAAGGGAATAGCACAAAAAAGTATAATGGAAACCCTTTTAAATAGCCAGAAGGCCAAAGGAGGACCAAAGCTAAAAGGGTTCACTATCAAAAGCAAAGCAAAGACAAATTCAGATTCTCCTGGCATTAATCCTACCAAAGTCAGCGGGGCTGATCAGAAAAGGGCTTTGGTTTCTCCACAGTTGTCCCCCAAACTCCTGGGGAAGAAAGCACCCTTGTCCCGTAACTCACCTACAAACCCAGATGCTGGCAAGAGCATTTCAGCAGCCTCAAGGACTCTGAAATCAGAGCTAGAAAATAAACCATCTCTGGTCATTTCTGAAGATTCACTTCTGCCTCTCCAAAATGGCACCAGCAGCCCAACAGCAAGCAATGAAATGAAATGTGGTAGCTGTGGGGAGCTAACACACCTGCAGCAGGCATGGGGAAAGCCAAAAGAAAAACAAGTTTCCATGCAGTCTGCAGTGTGTCAGGGTAAGAGTGTTAAGATGGATGATTTTAGAGCTGGAGACAGTCAGTCCAAAGCTGCTTTATCCCCTCAGGAGACAACAAAAGTCGAATACGTTAAAGGGAAAGCTGAGAACCCTGGAGTGGGTCTGAACACAATCAAGAGCATGTATAGTGCAGATGATGTTAGGCAATTAGATCTGCAAAACATAGGGACATCTGCTGGAGGCTCCTCTTCACTGAGGTACCCTGCAGTTCAGCTGGAGCAGCCAGAAGGGCAGGAGATTCAGCGCACTTTCATCGAGGTGAAGCTTTCCTCTTCCTCCTCCTCTTCCTCCTCCTCTTCTGCCTCTTCCTCACCAGCACCATTTTTGCAGCCGCAATTGCTAGAGAAAAATGAAGAGGTGAACTCAGAGATGCGTCAGCTAACTGAGGAGATGGGGACCACACAGTATTTCTCAAAAGTGGATGTTGCCAGAGATCGAAATCTTTATGGCTTGTCAAAACCTGTGACGAGGACTTACTCGATGCCAGCCCAGTTGTCAGGTCACTTGAGAGAGGACTGCCATGCTGCAGAGATTCATCCTGTGCAGGGTTCCCAGGGCCATGCCACAGAGGAGAAATATCCCCAGGCAGTGACGAGTACATTAAAGATGGTCCATCTAAACCTGCCGAATGGCCAAAGCGGGAAGGAGCAGACATACACCTCCAAAAGCACCCAGCGGGTGCATGACACATCTCCCTCAGCCAGTGACATTACCTACCCTGCCACTGATAAGCTGAGGAGTTTCAGAAGGAATTACTACTACTACGAGCTAAACTGGCCACATGAACCTACCTCATCCTTCTCTGTCAAACAAAGGATCAAATCCTTCGAAAACCTGGCAAATTTTGACCGGCCCGTTGTGAAGGCCATCGATATACACTCATCCATGAGGTCTCCCCTTGGCAGGAGGTCGTGTGGTGGGATGGCCACTGCAACCAGCCCCACAGACACGCCACGGGCTTTACGGCGCAGCTTGAGCTCCTATGGCAGCAGTCCAAGCCCAGCCGACACCATGGCCAAGTCTCCTGTGAGCACAGAGCCTACATGTGCAGTGGAGGGCGGCACGGGGGAAGAAAAGTCCCAAAGAAGCGAGGAAGGCAGTGCCAAGGTGGACTCATCCGCCTTTCCACCTGCAGCCTCGCAGGTGCGACGCAGTCGAGGCTTGGGGCGGCCACCGCTGTCCCGCTCCAGGCTGCGGGAGCTGAGGGCCCTCAGCATGCCCGACCTGGACAAGCTGTGTGGCGAGGGTTTCTCGGGGTCTCCACAGCCCGCCTGCTTCAAGACAGAGCTGGAAATCACACCCTGGAGAGCCCTCGGCTTGCCCAGCCGGAGTGACATGGCTGGGATGGGTGCCAGCAGCCCTCGGGACAGCAGCTCGGGGACACCAGGGTCTGCCTCAGATGATGATGTACCCTGTGCTGGCTCTCTGGGTGGGGAGCTCTCAGAAAACAGCTGGTCCCTCAGGTTGGTGTCTGCTTCGCTATTGCTATTTCCATCAGCCATCTTTCTGCAGTGTTTCATTTTCATCCCCGCAAGGCTCTCCGGAGGCAGTGTCTGTTTCACACGGCTTTGGCCCAGGCCTCAATCCCCTCACTCTTCATGCTCTGTTGCATTTTGGAGCTGCTGCACTGCTGTTTGGTGACAGCCACACTTCCGTATGGGATGAAGTGCTTTATCCTGGCAGAGTCAAACTTGTTTTATGTGACCCTTCTAGCTGGGCTCTTTTGGTTGCGTTCTGGCCATGCTAAGGCGCAGCAGTCGCTGCCTCCTGCCTGCCCTGGAGGGGAGGCTGCATAGTGCTGGCTGCCAGCACAGCCTGTGGTGACAAACAAGCTTGTTGTCCTGCCAGATACAGTCCTCAAAAGTAGCTGTCTCCTTGGTTTTGTTAATAGCTATTGCTAAAATCACTGGGAAGGGAGATGGGGAACAGAGTGATTTTCAGAGTTGCTCTGTCTTCTTTTCCCCTTGCCATTATCCCAGCGTATGTCATTTCTTATCCATTTCCAAGATTTCTGCTTGTTCTGTCCTTTTGTTGCTTACCCTAACACAAATTATACTGTACACCTGAAACGTATGTCTACACCATCTAAAAATACAGCACTATCTTTTTTATTTTTCTATTCAATTTAGCTTGGATCAGCTGCTCATCTCAAACCTGGACCAGCAAAAATTGCAAGCGGCTTTGTCATCTGTAGTACCAAAATGTGACATTGCCACTATGCTCCAAGAAGTCAAGGCACAAGTAAAGGTAATAACCAGAAGATAAAACTAAATTATTGGCAATAGTTTTAGGGGAGTTCTTAATGACAGATAAAATCTCTTCCAGACCATTTCAGATTTCCTTCATTAGTCCTATTGTAGGTTACTGTTTGATGGTAGTTTTATTTCTGCAGTTTTTTGAATGCCTGCTATAAACCCATAATGTATTTCAGGTTTTTTTTTCTTTGTTTTGTTTTTGTTTTGTTTTGTATAAAAAGGGTCTTGTTTGTCCAGTGTGAAAGCAGTTAAGAGCCACAATAAATAAACTGATTTTAAATGGAGAAGCATGTCTCCATTTCAGTCATTGTTACAGCTGAGAACCTCCTTGAATTGCCTATAATTGCACTTCAGAATTTAACTTTCCACCAACCATCATGGTCAGACCCATTTCACCCACCACACAGGGAAGCTCTGCTCGTTCTAGTAGTACACACCTTTTGCTTTAGTGAAAGATCACAGAAATTGAACTTACCTTGTTTAACTCTTGTTGATCTGGTGGCTTGCAATGCCAGAACGTGGCATCTAGAGGATTTGTAACAGACCCCTTTGTGCTTTTAGCACTTTTCTATGGGAACTCATTGCACCAGGGTAATCTCCTTCATTATCTAGTTGTATATAGAAGACCTCCAAAGTGAAATGATTGCCAGGTTGTTCTTTTCTCTGTTTGCAGTGTTTGTGTTTTTGGGATACGTCCACATCCTTTTTAAATTAGAACTGAAGTTGATAAAATAATGACAGCACTGGAGGGAAAACTGCCATCTGGTCTGCATAACTGCTGGCCAAGCTGCATTTAGAGTATTCCTGAGTCTTGTTCACAAAGGTTGTATTTCATATGTAGATCAGACTGGAAGGGAATGGGACCTCCCCAAAATACCCAGCTTTACCTCCTTCCATGGATAGCATAACTAAAGCTTGCAAGTCCCAAGAGCTTGGTGAGCCAAGCTGGTTTGATAGGTTTACAAAAGAATTTAGGATTGGATTGTACTTCTGGCCTAAAGTAATTAAGTGTTCTTTAAAGTGTTTTGCATGGGGTCTTGGAGAGATTACTGATTTATGCCACTTTTCAAAATCTGAGAACTCAAATATTTATAAAACTGAATGCTTTTTGGACCGCACTCCTTGTCTGCATAGTTTCTTATCCATGTTTAAGCCCAATATGGCACGTATGCTGGAAAATTTTATGCTAGTCAAATACTGGATTTAAATGTACAATAGGACAATCCTTTATAGTTATGCAATTGGTGAAAAATGAAATGGACTGCCCAATTTGGACTGAGAGCTTCCTCAGGAAGAGCTTTTCATCTTTTGCTCTGAACTGGGCTGAATTTACTGCTAGTGTTTAATAAGTGTTGTAAAAAAAATAATATATATATATATATATATAAAGACATTTTATTGATTAGATCTCTGTGACTGATCTTTGAATCTGATGAACACGCTAAATGGAGAACCTAAAGATTTGAGCTCTTTCCTTTTGCACTGCTTGTTTATTCTGAAATCCTAGGCAAGTTCTTTATGAGTTCTGAGATAATAAGTTGTCTATGCATTGCAAGGAGTAATTTGTGTTAACTTGCCTTGCAGATATGATTTGAAGTTATTGTGCTGCCTTTTCTCAAAGCCTGGCAGATAGCTGTGATCACTGGAGGCTTTGTGCATCCTCTGTGTCTGAGTAAAGGAACAGGCAGATATTTGTTTCCAACATTACCTGTGCTGGCTGAGGACCATATTTAAGAGCTGGGAAGGAAGGAAAGGCATCTCCTTAGGAACAGGAAGCCAGGGTTCAGACTGTGTTGTTCACTGTCCCCACAGTTGACTGTTTAAGAATGTGGCTTCTTAAGCAAAAATGGTTGATTTGTTACTTAGTGGCCAAAGATATGAGTGTTTGTATACAAACTGTAGCACACTTTTTTAAATGGGGCTAACCTAGATATTTTACTGACTGTTATTTCTAGCTTAATGTGAAGCTGTTCTCACTTGAGTATGGGTAAGGAAGGTCTTGACTGCTACAGAGGACTGTGGAGTAATGTGCTCACACCAGACTGCTTCTCTCATCCCAAGTCCTGATGGATGAGTGGTGTGGAGCAGAGTGACATTAGCTTCTGACAGTGGCTCTTTGCTTTGCAGGGACAGCTCTAATGCACAAAATTTTGTAGGACTGTTATTTGGCAAAAACACACACAGTGAGGCCAGGAGTGTTGCTTCACCAAACAACAATAATAAACTGTAGTTCCCTGTGCCTTCTTGAGGGCGCATGAAATTAAAAGGCAAACACTGAGTTAAAATGTTGAGTTTAGTGGGCTGAATATGTCATTTAATGCTAAATAGATTAAGAGGTTTGTTTCTAATGATATGCCATTAAATTTAGTGTTGGCAGCTTCTGGAAATGATTGATGTTGGATAGGATCCCAGGAAAAAGATCAGAGACCTGCTTTCCACTCCCTGCTTCTGGTGCTCTGCCCCACAGGCAGTCACTGTCCCCTTGCTCCAACAGATGCCTGCTTATAATCCCCCTTACACTGCAAAATGCAGCATCTGTAACAGTGTCTGGCTTTATCCTGATAACCATTCAGAAGACGGCACCAGGCTGCTGGACAGGACTGCTTCCCTCTCATTGCAAAGCCTGTATTTTGGCAGCAGCTCAGAGAAATCAGCTTCACACCTTCATTCTGATTTGGAGCCAAGCTTGGCCCTGGTGCAGACCAGGGACAATCCCTTTCCTGTGCTGTATGTTTCCATTTCCACAACATCACAGCTTAGTCCTGTTTGGATCACTAATGGACTCATTGCTTCCATCTCACAAGTGAAATAATATTTCTTGCCGTCCCGTCTAACCTTCACAAGCAACAGTTAGTAATCATTGCCCCTTGCAACGTTGGCAACACTCTGAGAAAAGGATGATGCCACTGCCCTCCATTATAACTGCCTTTCAACTCCTTTCAAAGGAGGAATTGGATAACAAATGTTAGTGATTTCCTGGAAAGTACAGTGGTTGGTCCAGAAATGTGTATTGGAACTGTTCAGTTTTGACTGCAAAACGTCCAGCAAAGCAAAGTTGATTTCAGCCCATGTAAGTTAGGCTGCCCAAAGTATTATACTCTTCCACTATCCTAATTTTGACTTTTCTTTCTAGTCTTTGTCTGACTAAAGAAATCTTTGCAGTCACCTGGGTTATGTATGGCTGCTACTCTCTGAACCAGGAAAATAAATGTATATAACATCCCAGTTTTAATTCCTTGAGTTGCTTTTTTCGCTTGCCATAATCGAGAGTACTGGGAATTTGTGATTTGTGCAGGAACTTGATCCTTGTTTTTGTTTTTCTCCTCATTCCTCTTCTGTTCCACCCCTGTTTTTCTGCTAGAGCAAAGAAGATGCATACTTTGTAGTCTTGCGCAAAGAAGAAGGAGCTGGCCTGGGATTTAGTGTTGCTGGAGGAATAGATCTGGAACAGAAATCGGTCACAGTAAGTGATGACTGCAAGTCATCTTTTTTCAAAGCTCACTTTAAAGCATGCTGGTGATTAGATCAAGTGCTCATTTATCAAGACTCACCACAAGTCATTCCTACTCATAAAAACAATGTCTCTCGGAGGCAGCTGCGTGCCATCTGCTACTGAAATCAGAGAGTGTCTGGGTAGCGTAATTTTTATTATTGGAGATGGATGCCAATTATGTTTTCAGTCTTTAAAAGTGTAACTGGTCCGTTATTGGATAGGAACAGCTAGGTCTAAATCTTACGCATATAAATAAAAATCTTCATGCAGTTGCAGTGCATACGACCTTTCAGGGGAAATATTAATTTCTGGCCCTTGAAAGTGAATTCAGTGTAGCAAAACTTTTGAAGGTTTTTGCAGATCTTGAGAGTGACTGTTTTTGACCTCAGCAAGCATTCTGGATTTCACTTCACAGATTTGTTCTGGTGTTATTAAAAACTGTTGGATGTCAGTAAATGAGTTTTTCTTTGTGGATTTATCTTTAACATCCTATACAGCATTCTGAACCAAGAATACTGTATGGCGCTAAGCAGTGTTGGTGTGTAAAAAGTGATAAAAAGCAGTTGAAACACTGCTCAAAAGGAGATCAATGAGACAGAAAAATCCCAGACAACTGGTGTCCTCTGTGATGATTTCTTTGCACAGAATATGCTTTTAAATTCTGCCCTAAAAGAGAGAGAGATCCATTAAATGCTGAGATTAGAAGAAGAATATGTTCTCAGTCTTCAGAGACCGCAGCAACCCATGCAGGAGTGTTCTGGTATTTGTTCTTAGACAAGATCAGTATAAATAAATGTATTTTACAATAAGCAGTCATTGAGTTAGAACACGGTCACAGTCTAGGGACCAGACTCTATTTCTCTTGCTACCAAGGTTGCATTCCTTGTCTCTGGTCCAAACTTCTTCTATGATGACAGATTTTGCAGCTGTGAGCAAGGGATAAGCTCAAGAGCATCCCACCCAGGAGAGCTCCTCACCTAAAGACTGGAATACTACCTAAAAATGTAGTCTTGAGCTCTCTCAGGTTGAGTAGCTGATGAAGTCTTTCTCCTGAATGTTACTACCTATGAGAGCAAAGGAGCATCAAGAGCTTCTTCTGCTCTTGGTTCAGCATGAATAAAGCATGATTTCTGGTTGGGTCTCTTGGGGAACCTTGTAATATCCTTAACCTCCTGGGATTCCAGCTGGATTTAGTTTTGGCAGTGGGTTCTGCTTTGTGCAGATAGGCTGTTCTGCCCTCACTTGGGTGCAGGAATAGAAATGACTAGAGAGATTTGAAGTACCTGAGGAGTTTGAGCACATGAGGGAAGGCAGCAGATGTTTTGAACATCACCTGTATATTCCACTTACCTGTTGCATTTGGATAGCTACATCTGTCATCTGTCATTGAAGCTGTCATTCCAGCTCTGAATGCCTGCTTAGACTGGCTGGAAATTTGTCTTCTTAGACTAGCACTGTTGTGCCAGGTGCCTCTCAGCACAGCCCAGCAATGAGAGGGAGTAGGAGCCAAAAGGCTTCTGACTCTCTGCTGTTGGTCTGGGTATACAGGAGAAGTTGCTAGAGAAAATGCCATGCAGAACGGTGTCCACAGATGTGCTGCTTTGAAACTTTGTCCAGTGGACCTAGAACTGTGTGCATGGGAAGTGGTGTTCAGACTGCTAAAATTACAGTGCCCGGTGGGCAAGTCTTTAAATATCAGGCCTTGACCCATTTAGTCAGTCCCTTTCTGTAAATGGCAGCCAAGTAAATCTCAGCTGCAATCACTGGAGTTTATTTAAAGTTTAATCTGCTCTGAACAGAGCATTTTGTTTACTCTAGGAAAGATGAATTTTCAGCCACTAAATCATCCTTTTGCATCTATTCACATATGGTATTTGATCAGACAAATAGAGATGAGCAATTAAAGTTGTATAGCTGCAGTCAGTCAGAGCATTTATGTGCACAGATGCTGTGCACCACTTAAAAGGCTGTTTGAAAACTGCACAGGATTCCAGTCAGTGGGAATTTGGGGAGTCAGTATCACAGCACAATGTTATTCTTATTGAGCTTGCTGTAGCATGCATATCAAGGTAAAGTGTTTATCATTTGAAGTTTGTTAACTGAAGACAAGCACAAACACAGGCTGGGCAGAGAATGGTTTAGAAGCAGCACTGAGGAGAAGGACCTGGGGATGTTGGTTGATGAGAAGCTGGACATGAGCTGGTGATGTGAGCTTGCAGCCCAGAAAGCCAACCATGTCCTGGGCTGCATCAAAAGCAGCGTGGCCAGCAGGGTGAGGAAGGGGATTGTCCCCCTCTGCTCTACTCTTGTTAGACCTCACCTGGAGTCCTGCACCCAGCTCTGGGGCTCCAAGAGCAAGAAGGGCATGCAGCGAGTTAAGGCCACAAGGATGCTCAGACGGCTGGAGCACCTCTGCTGTGGAGAGAGGCTGAGGGGGCTGGGGAGCCTGGAGAAGAGAAGGCTCTAGGGAGACCTTACAGCAGTCTTCCAGTACCTAAAGGGAGCCTGCAGGAAAGCTGGGGAGGGAGTCTTTGTCATGGAGTGAAGTGATAGGACAAGAAGTAATGGATTTAAACTAAAAGAGAGGAGATTTAGATTAGATGTTAGGAGGAAATTCTTCACTCAGAAGGTGGTGAGGCACCGGCACAGGTTGCCCAGAGAAGCTGTGGATGCCCCATCCCTGGCAGTGTTCAAGGCCAGGCTGGATGGGGTTTGAGCAACCTGGCCTGGTGGGAGGTGTCCCTAGGTTGAACCTAGATGGTCTTTAAGGTCCCTTCCAACCCAACCCATTCTGTGATTCTAAAACCTTTGAGGAATTCAGCAAAAGCATGTAAGTGGTTTGTGACACTACATTCCCTAGCTGGTTTTGGTTGTCTTTGGCTTAGAACTGACTGTGCAATAACGGCATCTTTTCCTCTGCTTTTCCCCCATAACTAGCTGCAGTTTTCATCCAGTCACCTAGCCCTTAGTATTTGAGGCTGTTTGTTGAACCAAATGTTGTATGCCTGATATCCAGGCAGCGGGCAATGATCGCAAACTTTGATAGCAGGGACTCGATGTTCACCTTGGCATGTAGAGTGTTATGGGTACTCACGAGGTTGATACATCCCTAAGTTCAAATCCTTCTTGTAGGTCCACAGAGTGTTTTCCAAAGGCGTGGCATCTCAGGAAGGGACTATTCATCGAGGAGATCTTGTTCTGTCCATCAACGGCAAGTCTCTTGCAAGCTCAGTCCATGGGGATGTCCTGAATGCTCTCCATCAGGCGAGACTACACAAATATGCGGTCATTGTTATCCAGAAGGAAAAAGACAAAGCAAACAATTCCTCCAGACTTGAGATATCAGCTACTGGCAGAAAATGTGTGGGGTCTGGAAAGAATGTTTCCATGGAAATAGGAACAGGTATGATCTTTGTCCAAGAACACTTGGAAGGATTCCCTTGCAGAGCAGACTGAAGGGGAAAATGTCCATGTGTTTTAGATTAAAAGCGTCTGTGCCTCTTGTGTGGTTGAAGGGAGCAAATTAAATTACCTTTAATTTTTATTTGTTCTCTTTGGAGCCCAAGTGCAGTTGTTTTGTTTGTTTTTTTTTTTTAATTGCTGTTGTATTTTTGTTTTAAATATCATAACTAGGCAGAAAGTTAGAAGGACATCTACGGCCTAATCCAATTTCTATTAAAGTTAGTGATGCCATATACTTTTCCAATCCATGATAAATTCCTTTAAAATAATACCAGTAATTTGTGCAAGAAAACAGCCAAAAAGGAAAAAACAAAACAAAACAAAAAAAACCACTATAGTTTGTTATCCATAGAGACTGTCCTTGCTCTTTTAAAAATAAGATTTCATACTATTTCTACTGCAAACAGATGGAAAAATGACTTTGGTATTACGGTAAATTGAGCTAAGTCAAATTCAAGGCAGTCATCCCACAGAAAACTAGGAATAAATGGGTTAAGTGGCTATGGGAACAGGGCAACATTTCAATACACTTGAGAGATCCATTTGTAACACCCCAAATTTTTGTAGAATTAAGGCACAAAACCCTTTAGTACCTGCCTGAGCATAAACTGCTGCATCAGGAGCACGGGGTTGACCTGTGACTGTTGTTTCTACCCCAAAGCAATGCCGTGTCCCTGGGATGGAGCAGGCAGTGGTTACAGCTGATTTTCAGAGACTTGGTGATGCAGCTTCCCCTGCTTTTCTGGGCAGTACCAGGCACTCAGCTCAGAGCAAAGAGCTGCTGCTCCTGTATTTTGAACCCATTGGCCATGGTTTTTAGAGTTTTCTTCTTGTTGTTTTTTGTTTGTTTGTTTGTTTTCTTCCATCGCTGTTTTTATTATCTTATGCTTTCACGGGATTTTATAGGACAATTTTATAATACAGCTAAAAGAAAGAGGAAGGCACTCTGTAAATAGATCAGCCTTTCAATAATTGCTCCCGTGGATGTAATGTTTGTTTCAGAATCCCTTTCTGCCCCAAACACGCTACATCCTGCAATGCAGCCTTCTGGCTGCAGACACTAGGTGGCAACATTATCTCACGAATAACGTAGCGTTGTGTTATTAAGGACCCGTTTCCATCCTGTGAAGCAAATCACATCTTCATATGTTTTAGATGACATTCGAGGTAATGATAACACTAATTTGTGCTATTGCTGATTGCAGAATTTTTACATTCACATGAGGCAAAGAGGGTCCTGTTTCCCAAAACTATAGACTTATTTATTTGCTCCTAAGCAAAATAATAATTTATGTCAACTACAGTATTGCATTCTAAAAACATCTGATAATTAGGAGTCAGCATAAGCATATTGGTAATTATAATTATTTCCAGACATATGAGACCAGAAACAATTACTCACACTAATGAGCAGTTACAAACTCTCCCTTAAGAGAACGGAACACATTTGTTTAATGTAATGTCTCATTTATTACTGTTATTTAAAAAGACGTGATTCATTGGATAATGAAGTAGAAACAAACAGAAGAAAATGAAGTCTTCCACACTATTTTAACAATTTTTTCAATTCTTTTGTTGATGTTTAGAGTCTTTACTAAGTTCAACTTTAATTTTGCCCACAAAAATGCGTTGACAGGTTTTTGTTGAATATGCAAAGTGCAAATGTCTCTGCGCATAAATTCATTTTGAACCATTAGCCATTCACAGCTGTGATAATATGCATTCACTTCTGAGAACTGGGTGACAACACATTCTAGTTTGTATATAAACTGACCTCTGAATTGCTTTGTCGCTGCAGCAAAAACAAACCCAACCAAACCCAACCTGCCATTTACTGTTAGCTGCATAACAAGATGCTTGTGTATTCTGTCACAGATCCAAACCTGGACATGAATGATGTCATCTGTGTTGAATTACTGAAAACCTCTGCTGGCTTGGGATTCAGTCTTGATGGTGGAAAAGCTTCCATTGCTGGAGACAGGCCCTTGCTTGTAAAAAGAATATTTAAAGGTACTGCAAACATGGAAATACAGTGGATATTATCCCAGTTTTCCTTGTGTGTATTGTATAGACATTTTAATTCTTGAATTCAATTTTTTTTGAAATGAGAGTGGTTTTTTGTGTCTTCCACGTATTAACACTTACTAGCCAAAGTGGTCATTAGAAAAAAACACTCCTGGGAATGGGTAGGGATTGTATCTGCTAGTAAATGTTTGTTCAGCAGTCTGATTTACAAAATATGATGCATTTCCTTCCTAGGCTTGTCTGCTATTGTAGGCATTAAATTATAGCAGCCATACAGTATGTAATGGTTTGAGAAATTCAAGTCTTATCTGATTCTCTTTTCTGAGAGAAACACAAAGGAAATAATCCATGTGGTTTCAAAACACCATCCTGCATTATACCTATTTATTAATCTTACTTTTCTGTCTTTGTTAATTTTCTTAGATACCAGTATTAGCTACTCTTGAATGCTTTGTTTGTTGGCAGGTGGCTAAACTTAGATAAACTATGTACAGAAAGGAAACCAACACCAGAACTATGCTGATTTTTATCTGGCTTAGCCTGGTATTCAGTTTAGTGAAAAACGTAGCACTTTCTAAAAGAAGCAGAAACTCTCAATGAAGCTGTGGGTGATCAACATTTTTATGGGATTACTTTCCAGAGATATTTTCCTTCTTTAAGGAAAAAAAAAAAAAAAAAAAAAAAAAAAGTGGTGTTTCCTGAATTGCTTATCAATTTCTCTGCATATGTTTTTCTCCTGTTTCAAAATGATTCTTAGAGTAAATGGCATGTTTAATTTTTAAGGTCTTTAATTTATATCCTTAGATAGTCTTTTTTCACCTTCTCTCCCTGTGATGGCAGATGTTGCAAGTTAATTTATCATTAGAGCAGACTTACTTTTATCAGCAGCGAAGGGTGTGCCTTGCTGTAGGGGCTATTCCTGTGTCTGGTGTCTTTGTCCAGAGATTGCTACCCATGTTTCATTTGTCTGTCCCTGTTACCTAGATTTTATAATCTGCTGTATTATCTGCATATTAACATGTTGAAATTCTGTTAGAGAAAATGCATCCATGCTTCATAGCACCTATATGTTTCCTTTGTCGATCACATTTTCTTAGAGCTATAGAGTAAACGGACAGCATCTTTCACACATCTGTGCTGCTTCCTTCATAAACAGAGTTTTATTCTGAGAAAAAGGGTTTCTCTTGCTTAAAATAACTTTTTCTCTGAGCGGCAAAATGGGGGTAGATTGCTAGAGCTGAGCTGAATACAAGTGACTTGTATTGAAATTACCACTGGTAGAAGAATGGTTTATTTGCTATTCATCACATTGGAAAGGTATTTTATTTTTTTTTTCATCTCACTCACTTTTTCCTCCTTTTGCTCCTAGGTGGTGCTGCAGAGCAAGCTGGAAACATAGAATCTGGAGATGAAATTCTTGCTGTTAGCGGAAAATCATTACTTGGCCTCATGCATTACGATGCCTGGAACATTATTAAATCTGTGCCAGAGGGCCCTGTTCAGTTACTAATCAGAAAACCCAGGACTTCAGTATGATGGGAGCGCTACATCTATCCACACTTGCTAAGACAAAAACTTTTAAAACTGGCTAGAAGCTGTCCTTGTTTCTAATGCCACACAGAAGTGTCTTAATGCTTTACAGAGAGGTGCTAAGAACCTTGGAGAACCACTGAGCAAATGAGTGGGATGAATGTCATAAAATCTCACCTAGTTACTGAGGATGAAGGAAACCAAATGCTAGAGACATTTTTGTATCATGTGGCAGTTTTAATGGAACTTCAAGACCTTTACTGGGTTTGGTTTAAAGTGTTTTGACTGAGATAAATAACACTGTGCCTGCCCCTGATATTTTTAGTACCTGCAGGGCATCAGGAGTACAACTTGTCATTTGCCATCCTGTTGACAAGGGTGGGTATTTAGACTGTACTGTATCGCTCAGCTATAACTTGACTTCAGGACTCTTAACTTCGGGTCTGGTCCTTATTTGTTATAATAAGAGAATGTCTGGAACAATCTCACTCTATTCTTCTAAGTGCAGTTTTGCTAAAAATGCATGACAAAAGAGAAGTATAATTTTGCACAACTTTTATGCCTGAAACATGAGCATTTTATTGCAAAGGTGAAAAATCTTCTTAAAACTGATGAACTAACTCAGCGTCCACCACAATTGAATCTGCTCTTAGTAGCAACTGGTATCAGAAAGCACTTGGCAATAATACAGTTGAAATTTGTGAGCAAGAAAATCAAGTCCAAATATTAGGTGATCGTTCACCAAGGTGTAGACTGAGTTGTTAGTTGTGGGGAGCGATAAAACTTGGGGTCTGAATTTTCAAATTTAGGCTTCTAACATTAGGCACCTTTAAATATATATTTATATTTAAATATATATATTTGTGTGTATATTTATATATACATATATATTTAAAAGAGGAGCAATTTCAAGTGCTGAGCACTTGAGGATCCCACAGACTTCAGTGATCGCTAAGTATGTCTGAAAGCCGGGCTGCTTTTATGTGGCTGCAAGAGGCTGACGGTTGCCCGACTTGAAATACTCAAGCTGGAAAGTGGTGGTCTAAGGATGTGGTTTTTAACAGATAAAATCTGAATTGGCCATATTTGTGGTGGCTTTTAATTGTTCTTTTTTTATTATTATTTCTTTTTTTCCTTTCCTGTCCAGTATTTATTTTGGCTTGTGTGGGAGTGGGCAAGTATGTGTGCGCAAGGTGTAAGTCGGCCCGGCTGTGTCAGGAACGGGCTGATGTTGAGGGTTTCGGATGGTGAAATTGAAAACTGTTTGCATAGGTGGGAGAAGCCATGGTGTAGATAGGGCAAAGCCGTAAGAGTTGCAGTACTGCAGGCATTTAGTTCGGATTTTCTCACCTCTACTCCTGGTAGAGGTATCAGCAGCAGGCCATGCTGCCCAGTGTTATTTATAGTGTGCTCTATAGGGAGGAGAATGTATGGGTGCGAACGATTAGACTCTGCTATTTCTCTTCCTACATCTGGGATGGCTAAACAACATAAAAGAGATACAGGAGGAAATGGGCCAGCATCCTTATCAGCTGAGAACAAGTTGTTTGTTCCAGAGTGCTCAGGTTGTTTGTCACATTAGGCTGGAGACCCACTCACAGCTAGCATACCCAGGGTGAAGAGCTCCCAGCCTGGAGCTGGTCCAAATCTGAAGTTTATAGTAAGGCAAGACAGCGTAGCTGTTACAAAAAGTTCTGGGCTTGTCACTTGGCCCCATCCCAAGATCATGCTATCGTTCAGTTTGGTTATCTTTATTCAACAGTGCTTAGAGCAATTGCTTCCGGATGGTGGGCTCTCGGTTTGGTTCATTTTGGTGACAGCTTCATTAGTCTGCAGCTTGTGATACGCAGAAAAAATTGGGTTCTGTGAGGCAACCGGAGGCCAAGCGAGCAGAAAAGCCGTGCAATGTTTGCCTAGAAATAAACAGAGTTCATTCTTTTTCAGTGACATGCACTCGCACGAGAATCCAGGGAGAGATGCAACTTTTTGGTTACAAAAAAGGCAATACTGTACATAGTCCTACAGCCGCTTTGCCTGCAGGATATGTGTTTAAGCTAATTCAGGTTCAGTGCTGTGAAACGGCAGTGGAATCAGGTCCCCTGTGACCCCAGGGCTCAGCCCCTCCGTCGGGACCGGTTCTCACCTTTGGTCACCTCAGTGGTGGGGAGGTTTCGGAAAGATGCAGCACATTGGGTCAGAGGACCTTATGGGGATAAAAAAGTTAGCTTTGCTTGTTTGCTGAAAAACAGCAGACATTTGGCAGTGAAATGGCTAGGCCTTGTTCAGGAGTGACCAAAATCTGATTGTAATAGCGTGTATAATAGATACATAAAATGCATGTGGAATTTAATGCAGTGTAGTAAATGCATACCTGTATATGTATAATACGTACAAGTGCAGTACTGACTTTTTGCTACTTTAATGTGGTAAATCACAAATATGTTTTAGGAAACGGCGGTTTTTGTTTTTTGTTTTTGTTTTTTTTTGTGTTGCTTTTTTTCAGTACACATTTGAAAATTTTTGAGGTTCCAGTGCTGGGAGGACATACAGCTCCCTCCTTAACTGGTGTGAGCTCAAAGATCAAGAACTCATTTTGTAAATCAAACTTAATTTCAGGTGTCTTAAAATGATAGGTGGTGAGTATTTTCAGACACTTATTTGCAGATACTGTTCATTGTGAGTGACCTAGAAGGCTTTTATTTTTCAGTACTTGAATACTGTTCAGTATTTTATTTTACATGCACGTAGATATATGTTGGATAAGTAACAGCAAAGAGAGCCAGGGGGTTCTGTGTGTTTCAGTAGTGGCGATAATGTAAAAGATAGGTTTAATGTTTTAAGTCTGATACTTAATATGGGTAGAATTATAGGCTTCTCTACTACCTTTACAGCAAGAAAAAGAATAGTATTTAACCCTGATTGTTCCTGTTCTGGAAAATACTATTTTATTTTATTTTTGGTGAAGGAACAGGAAACATCTTTACCGATGCTACCAGTGTTGATCTGATTACAGTAGCAATTCCTGATGTCTCTATTGGGGTGACACTCCCAAAAAGGGGTCCACTTTTTTACAAAAAGGATAGGTAGAGCAAACAGATGTAGTAAACCTTCTGTTACACACCTAGCAAAGTAACTGTTACTTTTCTGAGAGCCTGGTTACATCAGAATGACAAAGGAAGTTGCATTAGTTCATCAGTATTCAGTAAGTTCACGAGCATTTTTGGCTTTGCTGTTTGCATGCCAGTCCCCACGGTAATTCTTTGCCACGCAGGAGGGTTGGCAGGAGAACCATGACTCTCCGAAGACTCATAGCTGCAACCTGAAAGACCAAAAATCAGGGTGAAAATATATACTTGGTCCAAAACTCTTCATCAGGGACCTGAAGGCATGCCAGACAAGGTGAATTTGTTCCTAGATAGAGCAGGTCTGGTCTGGTCTGGCTTTGCTGCTTCCTAGGCTTGGGGCACATCCTGGATATGAGAGTAGGCTCTGGTGTGATTCCACAGTTGAATATTCTGCAGCCTTTTGTGCCTGGAAGCTCTTCCCAGCTTCTCTGGGGACTGCATCTGTGTTCAGAAAAATAAAACTGTGAGGTTAGGCCTAAATTAGGGAGGGAGCAATATCTGATCATTTTCTTGCTAAAAGATACAATAATAATAATAATGAGGGCAGATAAGTATTAAGAAATGGTTGATTGACTTATTTTCTAATAATCCTCACTTAAAATTAACCCTAGTTAATATACTGCAGTGGTTCTTTTCAAAATCTGAAGGGACCATTCCCAGGTGGGAATGTTTACCTGTTTCTATGTTTAGGGTATGTAAATGTACACGTGCAAATATTTGATGAGTAGACTAGGTTTTGTGAGAAATGGGGATCCCACTATAGGTAGGTTTTGTGTATTAGCCCAATACACTTCTTGTATGATATTGTATATTTACACTTTTATTTATATAAATAAAACTTCTTCTAATGAAATCTGTTTAAAATGCCTTGTATATTATAAACAGTGAGTGCAATAACATGAAATAGATTGTACATTTTCCAATTTGCTGTCTCTGCTATGTAAATCTGTATCGCCATAAACTGTTTTGTTTGGGTTTTTTAGTGATTTTGAAAATAAATGGTATCCTTAGTACTCCTCCAGGTATTTTTTTCTGTTACACCAAAGTCTGGCTGGTCCACAGCTGTAGGTGACATCGCAGAGATGAGGCTGTCCTGGAGAGCACAAGGACCCAAACATTAATCAAGATGGGCATCTAAGCTAGAAGTAAAATACTGCCCTGTAAGAACTGTTGTTCAGTATAAACAGGATTCAGGCATTTAAGACGTGTTAAAGGTTGTTGTTTAGGACCTGCTATGGTATCTTGGAAGATGTGCTTTGTCTTTTTTCATGCCTCTTAGCAAGGAAAATGCAGATGGCAAAGGTGAAATGCAGTTTTCCTTCGGAGCAAGCCTCTCAAGCTCCTGTCAAGCAACTGGGCTACAGGGGGATGGGCTGTATGTATAGGGAAAATGTATATACAGCTAGTCCTGGCCTGGTTTTGCTGTTGTCTCCAACCTTCCCTGGGGGTAAGCTCCCCTCCAAAACCCCAGTACGCTGGGCTGGATGTAAGCTCTGTGTGGAGCTGCAGCAGTGTGCATGGCAGGAGGTAAGGCCATAACCCCCCCAACTGGGAACATTGGCATCCACCTTTCTACAGACACAGCCATCTTCACTGCTGCTGCAGTGTGGCTCGAAGCAAGCCTACCTCCCAGAAGGATGAGTTGGCCTGGAAAGTCCAGATGTCCTCCTCAGGAGCTGCTTTGACATGGGGAATGCCAGAGGTGCCCCAAGGCAGTGCTGCCTGTGGTTGCCTGGACATGTCAGCTAGTCGCAGCGAGGTGGGCTGAGCCGGGGAAGGAAATGGTGGGTTAGGCATTTATATCCTCCTCCCGGGCCCTCCTGAGTCGCTGTGCATTGCTCCGTGTTTTGAGAGCTGGGTTGGTCGCTTGCAGCAGCTGCACGGCTGGAAACTCCCGGCTGGCTCGCCCCCCAGCCCTGCCCTCTGGCTCGCGTGCCTCTGCTCGGTGCTCGCCCACCTCCCTCGTGCCGAGCCTTTGTAGCCTCACACTAGTTCCTCCAGTGCAAAGTGCTTCCAGAATGGGCTGGTGGGCCTTTCTGAGAGGGGAGGAAGGCAACTGCTTTGCCCACTCCAAAGGCATTGTCGTCATCTTCAGGCTCATGCCCCCAGTCTGCCGCGTTTACCCGTTTACACAGGCTGCTGTGTTTACTTTTGGTTTCTTTTCCGCGTGCTGCACCAGAAGGGTGCGAGTGAACAAGAGTCACATGCGGAGGGAAAAGCCCCGGCTCTTGTGCTGAATCACCCCAGAAAAAAAGCTGGTGCCTTGGCTTCCTTGCTGCCCTGAGCCCCTTTCCTACACAGAAAGGCAGCCCTCCTGTCCGTCCTTCTCTCTTGTCTTCCTAATGTAAGGCTGGGTATCCGTGGGGTCAAGCCTCAGAGCAGCCTGGCTCTGGTAGGATGAGTCTTGAAAGCCCTTAATTAAAATCTTAATTGCCCCAGACAGTGGCTCATTACAGAGAAATTCAGCAGAGATTAGATACAATGGACTTAGTCCATAAATGGGTTAGCACTTGGGACATCATTTATGCCCAAAGCATAATGGTACAGTACAATGGTAGAAAGGTTTTGGTTTTATCCCCCCCCCCCCAAGTATGTTTAGGAAACTGTTGTGTTTTTTTTTGTTGTTGTTGTTGTTGCTGCTGATGTTTGTTTCTTTGTTTGTTTTTCTGGAAGCCTTGGGGTGTTGGCACATGGAGCAATTGGCACCAAAAGAAGGACTTTACAGTTTGGGGCACAACTTTTTTCAGTTCCCGTATCACTAACATACAGGGCTGAGATCTAAATGAGATAAGTAGAGGCACTGACTTATTTGCACTCAAGTTTATCATCCTACCTGAAAAGCTCTGGCTTATTTACCACTGCTGATGTCTTTGCTGCTCTCCTGATTTGGGGTCCACCTGCCTCTGGTGTGGTTATTTATGGACCCATCTGTGCTGGGTGGGATCTCCTCACCAAGGAGCACTGCTGAAAGCAGAGGGCCATCACCTGCCCTGGCAAAAGGAGCTGTGGCCCATTTCAGACTTCTCCTTTAGAGGGAAAGCCAGCCACGGCTTGCTCTTTCTCTGCGGTCACGTGTTCCTCAAAGCACTTGACTCAGCTAAGAGTGTTCACAAATTAATCACAATTACATCAATTTCTATTTTTTTCCTGTTTAAAAAGTGTAAAATCCTTCCCACCAAATGATCGCAAGAACAAACTTCTTGGTGTAAATAACCGTCTTCTTCCCAAACAACGGGTTGCCCTTCTGTCCTGCATTGTGCAAAGCTGTGACTGGAACGATGTTTTCCATTAGTCAGGGTATTTTCTGAAGTTAATCAGCAATAAAAAACAGAACCTTCTTGCCTGCCATCTGCTAGTTCCGTGTACACCAGCCTCACCTCCCTGGGCAGCTGAATCAGGCTGGTATCTGCACTAAGCAAACATGCTCCATGAAGCCGGAGTTCCTGCAGTTTTTCCCTACCTGGTGAAACGATTTCCTCGACGTGCTGCCTGCCCTGACACAGCACTGGGCACAGCCTGGCTGCTTCCAGTAAAAGTGACTGCCCTCATTCCTCGTCCTGGCAGGAGGGACCTGGAGCGAACGTGGCCTTCTGCCTCCGTCACAGCTCAGTCACGTCCCTTTCGGGAGCAGGGAGGGGAAGGCATAGGAGGAAACCTGCCCGTGAATCCCTGTGGCACAGTGCTTGGAAAAGGTGGCTGCAGTCCTGGGTCGGATTCTGTGGCTCAGTGCTGAGGGAGGAGGCACGACAGTGGTACCTTGACTTGGGCAGAGCATGCTAAGGCGGGAAAACCCCAGAGGCACAAAAGTCCCATGACCGATATGCCGTCCTGGAGCTGTGCCCTGCTCCAAGTCCCCTGGGGCGGCGGCAGCAGCAACTCGGGGTGCCAGCAGCCCCATAACAGCTCCCAGTCTCATGCAGCGAGTGGGTCTGTGCCCAGCTGGGGGACATCTCCTGCAGGGGGGTCCCTGGAGTGATGCAGCAGCACAGAGTGACGTGCTCCCTTCATGTGGCCTGGGGAGCAATGCCAAAACCTCTGTAAGGTGAAGGGACAGAAAGGGTTGTAGCTGAAGGTCACAGGCACTGTCTTGTGGGATGCCTGCTGCTGCAGACACCTGCCTCCGTGCTTTCGGAGGGCTCGTGGACTGGTGAGATTTGCATTGCAAAGAGACTGCGTGACAAGGGAGGGCAGCCTTGGCACGGCCAGTTTCTCATGCCATCAACCAGACGATATAGTGCAGCACTTGAGCGAAGACCCTTGTTTACAGCCCTAACAGCTTTCGGGACTATTGCTCACCGACCGTCCCGCCATCAGACAGTCACTTGCTTCATGGAAAACCCTGCCAGACTGAAAGCCAGTGCATCACATCCCCAGCCCTTCCTGTCTGGCCTCCAGCATCTCTACGGATGCACGTCATGCCCTCACACCGTCTCGTGTCGATGGGAGGAAAATAAGAAAACGAGCCCCTTCCAGGGCACGTGCTAAAAATACTTAGCAGCATATGAGTTATTGCTTTCCAAATGACTTAGAAAAACATCCAGGGGCGGAGGGGGCGTGTGTGTGTTGTCTGGCGTCTAGCAATTTGTTTAGGAAATGCCACTTGTGCATCCACTCTGGGGTGTGGGAGAGTGAGCTGGCGGCTGCCATGGGGCTGCTTTGCGCCCAGCTGAGTGCAGCGCGAATGTGACCCAGGGCTGAGCGTGTTGGGCTGGCAGCCCCGGCAGGCAAGTTTGGTTTGTTGATTTTTTTTTTTTTTTTAATTATTTATATCAGCTTGGGTGAGTCAGGCTCCTCAGATGGCCATGCTGTGCCTCTGTTACGAGATTTTTGTTTTCATGCCCTGTAGGGTGGAGCAGGTCACTGCGTGTCACGGCATCGCACTCCAGTACTGACCCTGCAGGCACTGGGTGAAGGTGGCTCTGAGGGCTCTCACAAGGCTAACAAGACTCATGAGTGTGAGATGCTCTGCTGGAGGCTAAGTGGGATGGGACAGGGACTTGCTCCCCTCTGGTTTATTTATTTTGTCATTTGCCACAAACCAGAGACTTTGGCCAGGATGCTTTTAGTCCTTCTTGTGCAGGGGATGCGTGCTCTAAGAGGGGTGCTTCTCCCCTGCCTGTAAAGCTGGGGAGAAGCAGCACGAGGAGCCAGGGCAAAGCCTGCTGACAAGCACAGCATCACGGTGAATGTCTCGGGTTCTTTTCCCCATAGCCATGTCCTTGGACCCCAGCTCTGTGGAAGCTCTGTTCCGTTCCTCGTGGTAAGTGGTACAATTTTCCTCCCCTTCCAGAATGCCAGCATCAGACTTTGGAGAAAGTCAAAATCTGACCTTGACAAAACTCTGCATGTCTTCTTGCCTGCATCCAGGGAGGGGAAAATAAATAAATAAATAAATAAAATAAAATAAAAAAGGAGAGAGAAAAAAAAAACTTATCTAAAATTTCTGCCCTTCATTGATCCCAAGGGATTCTTTTCCTTAAAGCTGCAGAGCTTCTGGTAGAGGTACCCCTGGCAGGTGCCCCTGCTACCACCAGACTGTTCTGCAGGCAGAAGTCACTAGAAAATACTAGAACACCTGCCTTGGTGTCCCATTTTGAAGTTCAGGGAGAGGGTTAGGTCTTGTTCCTCTTACAGCCAGGAATGAAAGCCTGGTCTCCCAGCATCAATCTGTGGGCACTCTGCTGTTTCCGCAGTGTGTGCCCTCTGACTTCCAGCTATTTGGAAGGGATTTGTGTAATATAACAACTAATTCGGAGCCCTCGAAAAAAACAAAGTTACAACAATGACTCATTTTTCTTGCTAGCATTTCATATTTATTATCTCAACAAGAATTCAAGACATGCATAGGACATACAGTGAAATAACCAGCCCATATCCAGAATGGGCCTTAAGAAAAACAAACGCATATTTTTAATCATACAGTAGCAGATGGTTTGGCGAAGTAACAAAAGGAAACTTAGGGAAGACATTGAGTATTTGCTCATGTACTAGCACTGAGTACTTTAATTCAGGTCTTTTTCCTGAGCTCAGTGTGGATGCTAGCACTCTTGACAACTTCAGAGAAACAAAAAAACCTTTCACACTCACACACACAAAAAAGTAGTCCTTGCAGATCTAGACAGAAAAACACTGCACTGGTACTTTACTTAGATGCCCCAAGACAATGCCTTTATGGGGATACAATACTTTTTTACTTTTTTTTTTTTTTTTTTTTTTTTTTGGTAACATTTTTGTGTGCTACAGCCTAAATTATTGGCCAGGCTCTATGAGCCCTGCATCTAGTTTTCTATCAAATTTTGAAGCAGCATACATTAAACAGAACACTCTTACCCAAACACATTTCAGCTACTACTGTGAATGCTAGTGCTGCATGTTTCTGGGGGCCCCAGACAGGCGCAGTGCCCCCGATGAAGTCTGCAGGGCTGCCTGGGCCAAGGTCTTGCAGCTGCACTATTTATTTCCACCATGCTCAGGGCTGCCCCTGGTGAGCAGCTTTGCCTGGACACTGGTGTTCAACAAAAAAACTCTTTGCATTTACTTTTTAATACTGGGAAAACCGACGTATGTACATGTCAGCAAAACATGTTACTTTGCAATACTAAGGTGAATAACAGCTATGTGTGAAACATTACGTTCTCACTGGAAAGGTGCTGGCTGGCTTAGAGGAGGGAGAAACTGTACCTCTGGCTCAAGCCAACAGCCAAGCTCCCAGTAACACTGCTGGAACTGGGTGAAGTCCTCTGAGCAGAAGGCCAAGTCAGCCCCCTTCTGCTCAGCACAATCACTGTCAGCGAGTAACAGCCGCACACGGTTGGTCGTGGCAGCGAGCAAAGCTATGCAAGCTATGCAATGACAATTTTGCAAAGGCAGGTTCAGAAGAGCTAGCTGAGAAACGCATTACAAATACAAGCAAGGCGTCACTACAAGGCAGGAAGAACTGTAATATGAGCCAGAATTCAGGAGGTGCAGCTAAGCACCCTGACATGGTGCAAACGTACACAACAAAGCAGAGGTTAGTAGGCGAAGCGAGAGTATGACTTCATTTCACACTGCATCTCCGGAAGGAGATGGTTATTTTGCATACTTCTGAACACTGACTGAAGAGGTAGTAACAAAACGTGACCGGCTACAAGCACTTTCTTGCTAGAAAGAACGCTGTTTGGGGTCACGCCTGACAAGAGCGGACAAGCAGGGTTAGCACTTGCCTCGAGAGCGAGCTGCATGCTTAGTTCAGCTCCTTCAAAGCCAGCTGAGGGGAACCCCTCCGTGAGATAGGCATAACGCATCACCATTCACCGGCTGTGCTACAGCAGCTTCATCGTTCCGGAACTTAGATGAGGATACCATGAAATGAAATGGAAGTGAAGTACAGGGGAAGAACCTCAGCTTGTAAGTATCATCGGACATTTAAAAACCCAAGGCTACCTTCCTGTACTGTCTGTAACATTCAATTCTATTATTTCTTCAAGGAGACATAGCTGCCTTTTTTGAAAAAAAT
>CM021797.1:10418929-10429083 GCA_011076525.1 Nettapus auritus | reverse complement strand
TGTTGTTACTTATAAACATACAGAGTGGTATCGTATTGTTCTCAAGAATTCTTTCTAATGTTGAAAGAATTCCTTCCCCTAAACTCAAATACCTCAACATCTGTATTTGTATAATATCATAATATCTATTCACACGTCATATTTAACGATACACTAAAGTATGTTCCCTTCTGCGATGCACGGGGTATTTCCTTTACTATCAGAAAATATTATGCTTTCTTCTAGTTAATATAATTATATATATTTTTTGTCATTTTTTGAACACTTTTCCATACCGCTTTTTGAGAGTTAAAAAAAAAAAGTAGCATTCAATTGATAGTTCTGTGAAATACTCCTTTCGTGCCGGCAGGGTTACACATATTTGCATAAATATATATTATATATATATAAATATAAATATGTACATATATATATAATATAGACTAGAATTACACACCATCATGTTAATTCATAGAATTGTAGTTTTTAGTCTGTGAACTTTTTAACAGCAAATAACCTTTCAGTAACGATAGTGGCTTAATTAGCGACTGAGACATCCCCACCACCACACCCCCCTCGTCCAGCAGAATCCGAGCTTTAGGAAACGAGAAGAGTCAGAACCTGAACGCTGCCTTTCACCTCGTGGCAGACGTCCCCCGTTCCAAGATGCTGACGGTGATTTTTTTTTTTTTTAATTATTATGATGTTTTTGTCTTGTTCCCGAAGGTGAGACGTAGCTGCGGGTACTGAAGGATGCCCCGGGTCTGCATCCTGCCCCGCGGCCCGCCGGCCCCAGGGGCTCTGCCCGGCGCTAGCTTCCTTCCAGCCTGGCATCGATGGGCCGACGATGCTGTAACACTATCCAAAGAAATCATGTTGCGACAGCCATCCTCCGGTGGCTCCGGGTAGCAAAACGCGATGCAAAGAGCTTTCTCCATCCCCCCAGTGTAAGCGAAGTCTCTCGTTCCAGATCTGCAAAGCCAAGGTCTTCCCTTTCTTCCTGTGCCCCGCCGGGGATGGGGGGCTCACGTCTTGGGGCAGAACAGCTTTGCGATGAGGTTCAGGATCCTCTGTCGCAGGTCCGCCTTGTCGCCGATCCGGCGCAGCTCCAGCGCGCACTCCGCCACCGCCTGCCGCTCTGCAAACACAGGCACAGCGCTCACCCCCGCACCGCTACCGGCCGCACACCGGAGGGAAGAAAATAAAAATCTCCTATTTTTTTTTCTTTATATGAACCCCCCAAAAAATGTGACACCCGGATTTTTTCCCCCCACCTTTCCCCCATCATCCTATCCCCCCTCCCCAGCGCTCCCTTCCCCCTGTACCTGCGGCGGGTTGTGCAGATTTGCGCAGGGTCCTGCAAGGCATCATCGCGGCGAGACGGCACGGCTCGGAACGGCTTGTCACGGCTTGTCAAGGCTCGGCACGGCTTCTCGAGGTTCGGCACGGCTTCTCGAGGCTCGGCGACAGCGGGCAAATGACGGCGGCCGGGGCGGAGCGCGGCTCTAATAGCGGCGGGGCGGAGGGGCTTTCCCCGGGCTGTGACGTTCGGAAAGTACGCGGGGATCCCGCCCTCCCCCAAAAAAATAGGAGGGAGGCGACGTGCCCGAGCGCGCCCAGGGCGGCGGGGACAGCGCAGATGGGCGGCGGGCTGGGGCAGGACGGGGAGAGGGGAGAGGGCTGGGGGAGGTGGAGGTGGAGGGGCTGGGGTTGCACCTTGTGGGTAAGGGGCAGGTGGAGGAAGATGTGCCTGAGCTAAGCAAGGAGAGGTGGGGTGGGCTTGGTAAGAAGATGAGGAGGGGGATGAGTTGCGCCTGGACCAGCAGAAGCAAAGGAGTGGGCACACAAGGTGACCCGGAGGGTCTTGCTGAGAGCTCCTTGTTCTCAGCCAGGAAGTGCTCCCGACGCAGGCTGTATGTTTTTTTTTTTTTTTTTTTTTTTTTTTTTTTTTGAGATGGTGATGAGCTTGCCCTCAAACAATCCATGGGGAAGTGAGCTGGCCCACATCATGGTGTGGATGGCTGACCCCCCTGGAAGCCCACTCTAGCATCATTAAGGTTGGAAAAGGCCTCCAAGATCATCCCAGTCCAACCCTCACCCACCACTGTCACCCACTAAACCATGTCCCTAAGTGCCTGCGCTTGCTGTGATTTTGGATGTTTTTAACATGGAAAGGGAGCAGAAGTTGCAGTGTGGCCCTTCTGAGTTTGTTGCGTAGTTCAGGGAGGGCTGCCAGTGGTACAGGAGTCGGTTGTCTGCCTCCTGGCCATAGGAAAGTTGCTGTTTGGTGCTGGGGCACGGGGCATAGTCCCATAGTTCCTATTTAGGTGAAAGGAAAACAGATTGGCATATAGAAGTGCCAGACGTGACAAAGAATTGATTTGTGGCTGGATGACAGTAAATGCCTGCCTTTCACATCAAACCACAGCTCCCAGCAGGAAAAGAGAGCAAGGTGTAATACAGAAGCTCCTCTCTGTGGGATCAGAGCCTCTGAAGACAGGCGGGTGACTTTAACGTCTGCTGTGACCTGAAGCTTTCACCAGCTCAGGCCAGAAACCCTTTTCCCTGCATGTCTCGGCATGCAGTGTCCTAGTGAAGGCTGTGGCTGAACGAGGCTTTTGCCAGTCCCAAAGAGGGTGGCTGGGCTGTGGCAGCATCCTGTAGTGTACTGGGCTGGTGCTTGGTGTCAGAGCCCTTTAAATTGACCACCAAAGAGTCCCTGATATGTCTGAGAAGGCATTGCTTTCATCCCTCACCCCTTGGTATAAAACTTAACAGGCTATATAGGTTTGTTTGCTCAACTCGATGTTTTCAGGATTATTTTTTTCAGCTGCGCAAGCACCCGTGCTTGTAACCCAGGCCCATTCAGGGAGAGTTGCCCTTTGACCGAACGATTCCTGTTATGTAAGAAACTGTTCCTTCAAAACAGGTCTGTTGGGTCTTGGGTGGTGGGAAGGCAGGGAAACAGCCCCGGAGCGCGTCACCCTGCGTGACGTGTCGGCTCTTGTGCTGGCGGCTGTGCGTGATGCCCTGGGCTGCATCCCATGGCCCCGATGGCTGATTCCTAAATCACTGCCCAGCTGCCCCAAAGGCGAGGAAGGCCCTGATGAATTCAGGGCATGGGCAGGAGGGACGTGTGCTCGGACCCTTGCAGTGCTGGGTGCATGTGTGTTCCTCCCCGTGAAACAAAAAGCAGAATTACTGCGCTCATTGGTTTTGCATATTTGGGCAGGGCTAAGGACTATGTGATCTTGTGTGGCTTTGGAGAAAGATCTAATACTCAGGGATATTATTTAAATGACTTTTCCTCCAGCGAGGCAGAAAACCAATGCCTCTCTACTCTGTCCTGCTTAGCACTGACTCCTCCCAAAAAAAGGTGGACAAGAGGGCAAAATGTGGATGAGAGTCAGGAGTGCCTGAAGTGCTCATCTCTGACCATGTGCCACCCTGCTGCCATGGTCAGAGACGTGTGTGTGAGCACTGTGGAGCAGGGCAGGAAGCCCCACTGCTTAGAGCGGAGCTGCCTTGTACCAGCTCTGGATCTGGCCCACATGGCAGCATCATTGGCACTGGGTGATGGAGGCACCGCAGCCAGGCTGCGCTCAGCCTTGCACAACAGGGGCAGAGTGAAAAATAGACCGCTGCGGTTTCAGGCTGCCAGTGAGCTCTGACGTTTTGCATTTCGGTTCCCCTAAATAAAGCAGCGTGGCTGTGGGAAGTGCAGGTCCCTGGGAGGCTGCTCTGATGGAGCAGCAATGAGCGCTGCTGCTCGCTGACGCTCCTCCAGTGGGCGCAGCCACAGGGGGGGTAAATTGGTGGGAGCAGAGCAGCCCCTGCCCCTCGGAGCAGCCCTTCCCTTTTTTCTGTTTAACTACATCTGAGGATGGAGGAAATATGCCTCTAGGAAAGGAGAATCATCTCGAGATGGCGTGCTCAGAGCCATGCCGGTGCCTGGGCAGTGTGGTCTAACCAACAGCATCTGATCAAAAGCCACGGCGTAACCGACCCGCAGCATGAATAACACCAGCTGGCAGCGGTGATGAAAGGAAAACGAATGCTGCAGAAACGAAAACAAGAGTAAGAGGGAAAGGAAAGTGGCTGCTTCTTCCCCGAACTCTTGTTATTTGTGCTGAATCAGCTCTGAGCTCGTTGTGCGCCTCCCTACCCCATCTCAAAATAATCATTACCACCACTTTGTTACAAGAAGCTTCTCCTGCTCCTCCGGCTGCTGCCTGGTGCCGACAGCTCTGTGATCGTGGAGGAGCTGCTTTGCTTCCCTCTCCCCCTTCTCCCGTTCCTACACACCACGGCTCAGTGGTTCCTGTTGATGCTCACGAAAGTGGGAGCAGGAAGGGCAGCGTGTCTGCCGGGAGCACGAACCAAAGGTCATTTCAGGAAAGCGCCGCTGGGTGCGGCCGTGCCAAGCGTGGGCGATGGCCGCCGCATGCTGGCCTCAGCGGGCTGTCAGGTGTTTGTCGTGGCTTAGATCCCTCTGTCTTGTTTGCCCTTCTCTGGCAGCCATCCTCCAGGGCTCTCTCTGACTGGTACAAGTGAAATCACGGGGTCTTTTAGGTGGAAAAGACCTTCATGGTCACAAAGTCCAACCACCAGCCAGAACTACTCAGACCCATCACTAGCCCATGTCCCTTGGTGCCATGTCCACATGTCTCAAATACTTCTAGGGATGGGGACACCACCACTGCCCTGGGGCATTAGCCTCAGCTTTACTTCTCACACTGCAGGAAAAACTGGGGCTCCAGCATTTGCTGTGGTGCTCCCCACACTTCCATGGCAGTGAGGTCAGTGCAGATGTACATAGTTATGCACAATGCTATTGCTGCTCTCGTTCGTAAAAAGGCAAAATAGAAACTAGGGAGCACTCCACTTACAGATGTTTTACCTGCTGTTTAATTATTACCTAATTGCCCCCCACCACCAATCAGTAGATTCTCTCTTACACTGTTTTCTCTAGCCTGCTTTCTTTGGGAGCTTAATCGTTTCATTTTCTTAGCAAAAGGTGAGCTGCACAGCTTGCTCATGTCCCACAGCACTCTCCCACTGGCAGGGTGGATGAAGTGTGTCTCCATCCATGTGCCAAGCAAGCTGCATTAATTATTTCAGTGGTGGAAAATGATTCTGAAGGATGACAGGCAGGTTTCTGGTCTGATGCCCACCAAAGGCAGGGGCAGTTTTCCTACCAACAGCAGTAACATTTGTTTGAGCATGCGGTAGGGTACCACAGCCCCTCCTCAATATAGCTGGAGTGTAAGGGAGTTCATATTCCTGTGTGCTCTTCAGTCAAGCAGTAACTGTGACAAAACTTAGTTGACTGAATTTTCCTGGTCTTAAGTCTTAAATTTGCCAGGGCAGATTACCTGGTGTGCTGAATTCCCTGTGAAAGCAGAAGCAAAGACACCACAGGAGGCTCCATGTGAGGCCATTTCCAACGTTGGTGGTCACAAAAATGCTTTGAGTTAAGAAGGACCACTATAAAAGAAGGCAAAATCCATTAGGTAGCTCATTAAGCAGGTTTTAACACTCATGAAGATAACAAAACCCTTATAAAGACCAGTCCTTGTAACTGCTACCCAGAACAAGTAGGTATAAGTAAAGTGTTGGCGTTGATCACCATTTATCGACCTGGTGGCGTATTTGCAGAACTCTCCTCTGTGTGCATGGGCGTCTCTATAAACATCACAAATGCTGTTAATACAGCTGCACTGGTGCTGCCAGGTTTTTGGAACAAGCCTGCCTGGGCATTGTGCCTGTGGTTATTTTCGATGATTATTTGAATGAGCTCTGTTCCGGAATTCAGAGTATCATCGCTTGCTGCGCTGCCAGATCTTTTTCAGGCTCTGGCTACCTCAAATTTCCCCCCATTCTCTACAACCCCCTCTGCACTTTGTTGTAATTTTTGCACAGAGGAAAAGGAAATCCCACAGATGATATGCTTGGCATTTTTTTTTTTTTTTTCCTGGCATTCTGGTGCCTCACTGAAATCTAACAGGAGGGATCCAAAGCAGGTGTCCTGGTCTGGCACCAAGCCACAGCCCCCCACCATGACGGCATCTCCCCCATGCTTTTGCAGTGTTTTTCAGGTGGGACAGGAGCTTCTCTGAAAGGTCAGAAAATTGTCAAGCCAATCTGAGCAATACTTTCTTTAAGCTGGGTTTTGGAAATGCCTTGTTTGAATGTTCTCCAGTTGGATAAAGAATCACTTAGAGCTCCTAAATCCTACAAAGCAGTTTTAAAGCAGAGGAAGATTTTATTTGGGGAACATGGAGGAAGAGGCAAACAGAATTAGTACCAGGAAACAGGGATGGAACCAAAGAGGAATGCAATGTCTTTTGAAGAACCTTCTCCTTTGAAATTTTGAGGATTTAAGTCTACTTCACTGTGAAGGTTAGAATTCTACATTTGGAAGAGGCAGACAGAATGTCCATTGTTGTGAGAAAGTACAGGAGCTCCTCTACTATTTGAATCATCCACGATTTTGTGAATAAGTGATTAGGTATGTTTGGCCACGGATTTCAGGGACATGTCTTCGCTACAAGGAACAAAATGAATGTATGATCTGTGTTTCAGCTTAAAATGGCTTTTTAGGAAAGAAAGGTGCAAAATCACAAGACTGTTGTGGGTAGCTCGTTGCAGCCCCAGCCCCAGGAGCTGGCAGGAGCAGGCTGTGTCCCACCACACTAATGGAACCCACGCAGGCTGTAGTGGCTGAAAAGTGGGGCAGACTGAAATTGTGCTGGGGCGAAAGCTGTCAGGGGAGCACAGATGGTGAGGGTAGAGGATCGCTTGGCTCGCTGCTATGCTGACAACTGAGCTGGTACGAGAGGGCTGAAAGCATCACATGATGTGAGGTGGTTTCGCTTTAAAGCTTTGCAACTAGTTGCTCTGAAATGAGCTCATTTCCTTTTTGGTTTTATTTTTCATACCCAGATGTAGACAAAAGGAGGAGGGTGTGATATTCGCTGCTTGTTCTAGACAGGAAAGAAAACGAAACGCACACATGTACACACACGCACACACGCACACATGCATGCTCACCCCTTCCCCTGGAGATGGAAAGCCCCCCTGAGCTGTCCTGCAGACCTGGTGCAGGAGCTTTAGGCATGAAGGGCTGCAAGAAATGCATCATCAGCAATAACCATGCTCAGAAATGGAAGGAGGATTGTCCCTTCCTGCTAACCCGTGCTCCTTTTGGGGCGCCCAGCACTTCCTCTGGAGGTATGATCCACTCACAGAGGAAGATGTAGTGGGACAGGGAGGTGAGGTGCTGTTGGGAGCACCAAGTTCCCCCATCACTCTGCTGTTACCATGCTGACCCATGCTGGCAGCAGGAAAAGCAAAGCCACCACAGAGCTGAACCTATTTCATGTCCATGCTGGCCTATACGTGGGGACAAGCTTCTCTCAGCCTGTGCCACGTGCTCCTCCCACCCATGGATGCACCAGTGGTGTGGTGGTGATGGCTGGTGGGAAAGATAAAGCTGCTGTGGTGACCTTTGGCATTAAGAGTGCAAGCAAACAAGTCAGAAAAAAAAAAAAAATAAAAAAAATAAAAAATTGAAAATTGCCCTTTTGAGGGTTAGGACTCTGTGTTCTTCCTCACCAGAGATCTCGCAGCAGATGCACTGGCTGACTCCAAGGGGCATAAAGGAGAAGTAAATAGAGGAAACAGGAAAAAGTGCTTTGTACTTGACAACAACAAAGTATTTTTGTACTTTTCAACCTGTTTCTGTTCTCTGGGTACTCAGTGCTTTGGGAAGGTCATGGTGGCATCTGCACCTGCCACTCCTTGTGGGTCCGGGTGCCACCTGTGAGCCCCTTGGCAGGATGTCCCCATCCCCTCTGACCCCATGTTTTCAGGACAGGAGCAGGGCAGCGCGGACACCCGAGGAGAACAAGGGGGGGTCACGGAGAGGAAGTGTGTGGGTAGAGTCCCACAGGCAGGTGTAGGGCTCAGCAGTCATGCTGGGTGACCATGATGCCACCCTGCCTCCCTATTTCATCATCCTGCGGTGGGTGCTGGGGCCCCGGGGAGCTGGGATGTGTGCAGACACATCTTCTGCACAGCTGCAAGGAGCTTGAAGTTGTGCACAGCTCTGCAACAGCACATGAAGTCTGGCTTTGTGGTTGTTGATTTTTTTATTTTTTTATTTATTTTTCTTTTTTTAACAGAAGGGAATTTAATTAAGGCAGGTGGTGGCAGAGGTCTGGCAGGGGACACCGGGGTGTCCTGGGTGCCAGTGGGCTGTCCCATGCCAGGAGGTGACCCGAGGGGATGAGACTTTCTTGGGGTGGCCATGGTGAACTCCACGGGATCTGGACCCCCCTCAGGTGACCAGATGACCCCCTGGGGTGACCTTGGTGACTTCCCCTGAGGTGTCACTGGTGTTTACAGGTGCTGGGACATCCCTGGGCTGGGCAGGGGTGAGCAGTGTGGGACTGCTTCCCTGGCAGCCCCAGGTCTTCCTTTACTGGCCTCTCATGTCTTTCCTCAGTTTTTTTTTTGGAGACCTGGGGTCACCACCGTCACCACCTCCTCCTCCTCACTGATGACGAAGATCACACATTTCTTCATTTGAGCAGGGGGTGCATGCAGGGGAACAGTGGGGACAGCAATGATAGGCAGGTGGCCTTGTGGCTGTTGGTATGATCATCACACCCTTGGATTCAGCTTCCAGCTGCCCAGGAGAGGCCATGTTGAGCAGAAGTCAACGTATACCAAGCAATAGTGGCAGCTGTGTCTCCAGCTCAGTAGCTCACAGACTCCTGTGCTTAGGCAATAAATCTGTGCAATCTGAAAACCCAGAAGGCTCGTATCAGGGATGCCCACAGAAGTTTGTGTGCTTGGTCAGATGAACTGTTGTCAATGTTCAGTTTTGACTCAGGATGAATCACTGTGAAAACTGCTTTTAGTGCTGCGTCAACACTTGCCAAAAAGCAGAAAGTGATGGCATCCAGAAAAACAAGCAAAATACCTCATCAAGCTCAAACAAACAAACAAACAAACAAACAAACAAAAAACTGTAAAGGCATTCTTGGTACCACATGTAGGAAACCAGAGCCATGAGGACAGTCAGGCACTAACACATTGGACCTGTAGCTCTGTGACACCTCCGAGGTACAAGGGGAATCTCCACAGTGCCTGCTTATGAAATTATCCTTCAAAAGACAAAAAGAAAACCATTGCATTGAATCCAGCACTGGCAACTCTAATAATCATAATATCTGCTCAATATTTTCTTTGCAATTCCTATTTTTCACTGTACCTGTTTCTCCATCTCCAGCTTTCCTTTCTTAAACTTTTTTTTCTTGCTTTATTTTATTGTGTGTGTGGTGCTTCTGGGTTTGGAGTGATTTTATCTTCCTTCTAAGTGACATACTACCAAACTGGAACATTCTTACATTACAGGAAAAATGAACATACAAACAAACAAACAAAAAACAAACACCAGAATTTAAGTGGAATGGGTAAAAAAATAACAGTACTATTTTTCCTTTGGATTTCTAATTGTTGTTTTTGTAGTCTCTTTATCCTTGGCAGTAAGATATTTGAGATGAGGGTTGCTGACATGTGATACTGTATTTACATTATTAGTAACACTATTAATGTGTGATCAAATTACATTATTAACCTGCATAGATCATTTGTAATATAATTGGTTGGAAATATGAGCTGTATATAATTTTTGGAGCAATCACAAAAATAATACATTTCTCTTCATACTTATGCCAGGTTAAAGGAAAATCTCATTCCTTCACAGGTATAGAGGTAAAGTGATCTGTTAGTTGAAAACCCTCATGGCAACCTCCCATCTTACACTGAAGGGATGATAGACATCCTCTTCATTGGTGTATTTGGAAGATTTATTGGCCAGGACTAGAGAAAGGTAGTAAATACCCTTAGCTGGAATTTTCTTTGTTCATTCTAATGCGACTGTTTCATTATTTCAGTTACTTCTAATATCTTCCCATGAGTACAGCAGCTTACAAATCCAACAGCCCATAAACCCACTTTCTATATGCATAGGAAAGAAAATGCAAATTGAGAAATCAGACAGTCAGCAGCCAGGAAATGGAGGCTGCTCTGCGACCTCCCGCAGTAACGGCAGCTTTCGTGGTTTGCAGACTTCTCCCAGGAGCAGAAGAGCAGAACTTTTTTTT
>CM021797.1:10387765-10408962 GCA_011076525.1 Nettapus auritus | reverse complement strand
AAAAAAAAAAAAAAAAAAAAAAAAAAAAAAAAAAAAAAGCTGTTAAAGAATAGAACCTAAACCCATTCTTATGTGCCTAAATTATGGACAAATGGTTTATCTCCCCTTTTTTAATATCAGCTGCATTTGAAAATCAGAGCTTGCATTCTTTTGAGAGCCTATAGCAATCAATGGGATTCTTTCTATTAACTGTAGCAACTTTGTGTTCAGGCTGTAAATGATCAAGAAAAAATCTTGACAGAGGTTAGCAATGGCCTCTGCTAAAGCTGCTGTTCATTTCTGCTGGAGCTGCATTTCCTTTCCAAGTACAGCTATGCCTAGGTGAGTGAGGCTGGTTTTTTTTTTTATTATTATTTTTATTTTTATTTATTTATTTATTTATTTTTTTTAAAAAGCTGTCTTAAAGCCTGCATTCAGCTGTATTGTGTAAATACCTGAACTCTTTGCTATTTCCTTCCTATGTTGTGTTCATCTAGATTGTTTTAACAGGCAAACACTGTTCCAGTCTTTGCATATTTGTTTTTCATTTGAACTCAGATTAGATACTGTGACAGGAAGGCTAATGTGTTCATTTCAGCCAAGTTTTCATTCCAGAGATGGCTGCTGATTAGCCAAAATATGACCCCGAAACATTACTGAGAGTTGCTTGGAACCAGGCTCCTGGAAGAACTAAACTGGGAAAGACAAAGACAAAACACACCAGACATTGCACCAACTTTTTCATTAACTTTTTAGGGACTGACAGAACCTGAGCCCACGTAATTGTGACATCAACATTGTGCAGGTGTGTGCATGTCCCGGTGTTTCATCCCTGGTGTTAGCCCAGCAGAGTTGGGTTTCTGGGCTTTCTAAGAGAAATGTAACAAACAAGAAGGGAAACCAGACTCACGTACAGGTGAATCAGAAGCAGCGAAGGAAAGCTGCTGCATAGTTATGCTTAGATTTTGAAAGTTGTTGTAAATGCATCATCTGATGTTATGTACATGTTATAAATCAGAACCTAGATACCTGTGAGCATGACCTCAAATGCACCTGACTGCTTCACTTTCTAATGCTGCAAAGTTCAAGGCACACAGTCATAGTCCAAGGAAACATGAGTCAACCTATAATTGTTTTCAGTCTCAGACCTGTAGGACAACTATAATCTGCTCTACATCTTCAGACATCTCCTTGAATCTCTAGCTGCAGGTGCATGTGTTTATTGGTCTTTAAGAAGTGGTTTAGTTCTGGTGTCACAGACATTCCCAAGGGGCCTTAAGCAGGGCATGTAACATTTCATCCAAAATGAAATGGATTCAGCAGAATTCTGAGCAAAACTGATTTAAACAAATTCAAAAAAAACTGAGTTCCTTACTTGGACTGGATTGAATTTCTGCTATTAAAGGGACAAATCTGTTCTGCTTTACTGCTGATAGGAAGAATCTCACCTTTGCTGGTGCAACTAACCCCTCAGACAGGAAGAAGGACCAGAGCCCAGCTGGTGGAAATCAGGTCAATAAAGGGGGATGGATACATCAGATCAGGGGGGGAGGTTTGGTGGGTCCCAGCTGGACCAAGTAATGGCAGTGTTTGTGTTCTTGCTGTAAGACCTGATGATACCAGGAAAGGAGGCAAGCACCTGCGGTTTCAGGCATGGTTGAAAATGTGAGGTGAGTTTATCCTTTAGATATGCATGGGTTGTAACCTCTCTTTTTGTGCGTTATGTTCCTACTGCTTTGCCTCAATAAATAAATAAAAATCTGCTCTCTTCAGGTCTTGTTTTTTTTTTATGCTAGAGGCACAATGAGCTCCAGACAAGTAGCTATGTTTTGGCTGTTTCTAGGAAGTTAGGTTTATGAGGACTGTTCCTTTGTATTTGATTACCTCATGTTTGCAGGCCAATTAGAGAAGGGTCAAAGGATTGGCATGTTTATGTACATTCAAGATGCAAAGTAACTGTGTGCTTTGAGCCATGCTATTGCTCGCTTTGCTGGGCTCGGAGTGCAGAGCTGGGTGGAGGGGGAATTCATTGCTAACCCATTATCTTATCTGGAAAGCTATTAAGTTAGGAGAAGAAGAAATCAGGTGATGGGCTGCTGGGGGAGATGACTGCTCATCTGTGGGGCTTGTGAGCTCCCCCTTTCCCTAGGCAAAGGTATGGTAGATGAAATGCGTACGGGTAAGGTAGGCAAGGGCTCGTTTTGGACAACCCAGAGCTATGGAGAGACTTCGCTGAGCTACTGATGGGAAATCACAGCATCACGCAGGGAGCCAAAAGGTGGTGCTGTTACTGCAGGGAAGAGGAGTAAATGGGGATACCAATATCTGCAGGAGCGTTTGGGGACAGCGAGGGAGCGAGGGAGAGTTAAGGGCTCACTGCTCCTTTCTCTGGGTATTGCATTGCTTGCGAGCTGCCGTAATGTACCTGATACCTGATTCTCTAGGACAGAGCCCAGCAAAACAACCAAACATAACAGAAATGTATGTCTGGAGGGAGGGGAAGGAAGAAAAGGGAGGAAGGAAATCACAGGTTTTCACCTTGTGATATAAAATAAGATTGGAGAGAAGCAGCTGTTGGACAGGGTTCTGCAGGGCAAATGTTCCTTCGTGCACTCTGCAAAAAGACAGTCACAAAGCTTCTCAGAAATCAAATGCTTCTTAAGATAGTATAAATAAGGAAATAGAAGCACAAAGGGCCCTCAGCAGTAAAAAGGAAAAGCAGTGGGAGAGTGTGGTGATATGCAGTGGGAAAGTGGGTGGCAGCAGGGTATAACTGAAATGTTCCTGAGATGGTCTCCAATTTGGTCTTGACAAAGGTATGTTGAATGGGACGCTGACCTGTTCAGACCAAGAGAAATAATATGTACTCTTGTACAGTATTAATATTTAGGTGCTGTGCAGATGTTTTAGAGAAGAACTGGTGAACCAGCAGGAAAAAAATTGTCTTCTATGTCACCTGTGAGACATTTTTCCTCCCACTGCAACCCTCACATTGTGGCAGACAAGGTCTGTGTTTGAACTTCTGTTTCTGAAAATGTCTTGGATTTTTGTCCAGCTTGGTAAGACCCCCTGTGTCCTGCATCTTGTCTTGTGGGACTGGAATCATCCCTGGCCACCACTGGGATAGTGAGATTCGCATAAATGAGTTTTTAAATGTAGTCTTGGAGGTGTGTCAGAGATGGCTTTAGAAAAGTGTGAATTTCAGTGTGAAGTTCAGTGCATAGTACTGATTGTTGGGAAGATGGTCACAAGTCACTTGAGGAAGTGTGAAGGTAGCAAGCCCAACCACTGTTGCTGTCTTGCCATGAGGTGCTGCAGTGACAGACATTAAGTATGGCATTCTGCATCCCTGTTCTGCTAGGTCTCAGGTACAGCCACAGTGTGAAATACTGTAAGCATGTGTTTGAACTGATATGTTTCCTCAGTCCATGCCACTACCAGCGTTGCTAAAGGACCACAGTAATGTCTGTTAAAGGAATTGGAAATGCTGCTCAGGAATGGGCTGAGCTGTGCAAGACACCATCTACTCCATTTTTTTTTTTTTTTCCCCTCTAGCTGCAGGTTTACGGCAGCAGGTGAAAATGCCCACCATGTTGTTCAACTCTGTGTGACTTCAAGCTGAAACTTCTCTTATTCTTGCACTTCTGCCCTGCTCATCCTCCAGAACCCTTCCCTGTCACCCCCCATCATCCCCAATGAGGGAGGGGAAAATTGCAGTAAGCGCAGTGGATGTCAAAGACAAAAGAGAAATGTGAGGATTAAAGAGTTAAAAATATAGGATGAGGCATCTGGATGGGGATGTCCCCAGCAGGCAGGTCTCCCTTTAAATTCTTTGTCTTAGCTGCCACTCATCTGCAGTTTGCTCTGTATGTGTCCTGGTGCCTCTGCTGGGCTGTGTTCATCCAGCATTGAACTCTGTGCACTGCTGCATGTTCACACCCACTGGAGCTCCTAGAAAGCAGCTGCCATACAAACTTGTGTTTCCTTTGGGAGGCAGGGATTGGAAAGTTGCTATTTTTGCTCTCTGCTTAATGACACACAGCTCTAATTACTACCAACAGAGTTAATCAGAGGCCTTAATGGGAATGCTGCAGTGTAGGTCTGCAATCAAAGTCTTTGCAATCTCAAACAAGCCAAAGAGTAAATGTGTGTATCTACTTTTCCCTGTGACACAGGTGTGTTATACCTGAACACAAAAAGAGGATTTAAAGAACAAAAGTTTGGAAGATAAGTCACTGTGTTCTGTTGTGTACCCAGGAGCTTGCATGTAGCTCAGGGTTCTTGCTGTGCAGTCATTTTGTTTGTACTGGGTGTTTCAGCTTCTTATCACTAGAGTCTTAAAGCTTATTTATTGAACTCCAGGTCAGTTTATTCAGGTTGAATGATTCTTCCACTGCATGTTTTCATTTCAAGAACTGGGGGTTGGGGGGAGAGACATTTTATGTGCTGTTGTATGACTCTTTCAGGAGGTTGATCTTGGGTCATTGGTTGAACTAGCAGACAAATAATAGGAGTGTCTGTTGTGGTCTCTCTCTTTTTTTTTTTTATTTTTTTTTTTTTTATTTTTTTTTTAACATCTGATTCTAATTTGTTCCTTATTCCCTTTTCTGCTTAAGTTGAGAGTTCTTGATGAGGACAAAAGAGTCATATGTTGTTCCTAGAGAAGAGGCTTAGCCTACAGCACAGCTTGCCTCTGAGAGCGAGGGAGATGGTCTTGTGGTTTCAGCACGGAGTGGCAGAATTAAATGACCAATGCTTCTCTCTTGGTGTTGCTGTATTTTTTTTTTTTTATTATTTTTTTTTTTGAGCAAATCGCTGTGGGGAATTCATTTATAGGATATATTTGTGGTATCACAAAGAGGTTGTGGCTTCAGTAGAAAGCAATTTGGGTTGTTTCTGTCTTCACTTCTGCTTGTGTAGGAGGCATTGGTGAATACAAAAGAGGAATGTGTGCATTTCCTAGAGGATATTCTCTGACTGGGGATATCAAGCTGTAATAAATCTGAGTTTTCTGGGCAGTTCCCACACTGTCTTCTCATGCTTTCACAAGCACATAGAACAGCTTCCAAAAGTCTCTGTACCAAATGCTTGTGGAGCCTGGGCTGGCAGGTCAGGCTGTTTCCAAATGCACATCTGGAATGCAGAGACACTGACCTTTCAGTTAACCAGCAGCTTACAGATGTGTCTATTTATGAAAGAGAGAGAGATGTGGAAACTGTCATGTAAGCTGCTTCCTGTATTTCAGACTGTGATAACAAATCTTCTGTACGGTGCTTCAGAAAACTTTGCTGCAACAAGGACTGGGAGCAAGATGAACTAAATGCAAATTAGTCCAAGAAAGCCATCCTTGTCATGAAGTTAATATTATTACTGCTGACTGTCAAGAAATAAGAAATAACAGAGGGAGCAGTTCTGCCTCAATGTAGTCGAGTTATTGTGATATCCAAGTCTGTTCACCTGGGTGTCCCAAATTCAAGTCCTATGAACTTTCTCACCAAGAGATAGATATTATTAGTTTTCTCATCAACCTGATTGATATTCTGAACCTTTTTACAACTCTGAAGGATGCTTTTAGAGGCCTTTCAGTAGGATATATAGTGGATTTGAAGCATTTCCAGACCATCATGCCTGTGTTTTTTTCTGCTTACCATGAAAAGGGGTGTTTTTGCTCTTGTGCAGATAAGGTTGACTGAAAGTGAACCTTTGCCTTGGAAGATACTGTGGTGTGCCCTGACTGTACCAGTTCGCTGTTCTGTACTCTTGTCTACTGTGGGTGAGGAACCTGAACCTAAGATATGAGTCTCTTGAGCAGAAGAACTGGAGCTGCCAGAGACATCAAGTTCCCATTTTCTGTTTTCAAAATGCCTTTCAACATCTTGTCATTAAAGAACCATGTTTATTATTCTGATAACTTTTTCAGTGGAAAAGTAAACAGTCTGGTCTGTGATTTAAACTTAAAGTACTGTGGAGAGCTCATAAGAGAAATGAAGAAACTGTTAGAACTGACTTTTTTTTTTTTTTTTTTTTGTGTGTGTGTGGTGTGAAACTCTCAGCCCTCTTCAGTGTGGCATATCTATGGAAAAGATGTTAGATTTTTGTTGTTGATGATGGGGGACTCCATCAACATGCTTTTTGATATTTCTTCTAAAAATAGCATTTGGGGTGTATCCAAATGTAAAACAACTCTCCTGCATAAAATATTCTGGACTAATTACTTTTCTCAATAGTTGGAAATTTGATAAGATTACCAAAAATCAGTGAAATATTTTGAGTCCTTGTAATATTTTTTCCTCTACAGAAATAACCTTGTAATAAAAGACACTGAACAAGGTCTGGAGAGACATATTCAATACCTGGGTCTACCACAGACTCTTTCCATGGCACTGGTTGAATCATTTAATATTTTTTTCTGTCCAATTTACACAAACAGTTCCTCGCATCATTGAGTTATTGTGGTGATAAATGATACACCTCAGTTGAGGAGGTGACGAGATTCTATAGCAACAAAATCAGAGAAGCACTTGGTCTGTTGTTGTTGTTTTTATTATTATTATTATTATTATTATTATTTTATTTTATTTTTGTGGACTTTGCCATTACTCCTCAGTAGCTTTTCATGTTAATAAATGCTGTCTTCAAAAAGGGTGTGAGAGTGACCTGTAGACACTATAACTTGGTGGGTGAGTTGGCTTATTTTTGAGCAGGCTTCTTTAGTAGTTGTTGGAGTTAAAGGACTAGTGTGATTTAACTGGGATTGCAACTATGTGTGTTGTATGCTGTTCTGTTCCCTGAATAAAAGTCTTGTGGAGACCAACACATCTCCTACCAAAAAAGTTTCCCTCTTTGGTTCTTGGGAGATGAGCATTTTCTGTACTGATTCAATAAAACCGACAATGCGTTTCTACCTAATTCTTGGCTTCTTCCTTCCTATTTCTATAAAAGCTAAGACTTCCTTTATCCATGCATTCGTTATTGTAGCTGTCATGTTTGCATGCACCAGCACCTCCCATTCTCTCATGCTTCCTCTTGGCTGTCCAGCTTAAACAGGGCATTATTAATTGCTTCAGTTGACCTAAAAGGTGTAACTACACTGAAACGATATTGACCTCATGAGACCCATTTTTTTCTTATCTCTTTGGTGCAAGATGGGATAAGTCTCATCATATTTACTACGCTTTGACTACCTGCCCATCTTTCTACTTCTTTTGTGGTCATTACCATGTGCATTGTACATGAATTATTTTTAAGCAGTATGCAAGGGGAACAAAACATTGGTGCCATTTAAATTGATGCAAAAATTTTTTGTGTTCCTTGCACTGGTCTCCAGACGGCTTTATACAAGTGCTGACTGTTGCTGACAATCCTGGTGTGTGTGTATTCCCAGAAATGCCCATATGTCTTGTTGGTTTTGGCTGAGGGCTCTTGGCAAACTGGTTCTTAAGTGGAGGGTTGGGGGGGGAAACAGATGTTTAGGGATGTTGTCACCAAAATGACTAACACCTCAGAGATACCAACTGCTTCTAGAGGAATAAGTATGAACAGAAATTAGATGCTCAGTTTTATACTTCAGAAATATCTCCTCCCCCAGTATTTGGCAAATGTTGAAACTTCTAAGAATGTTTCAACACATTCTTGCAACACTATTCCTGAGTAATTCTGCTAACCAGCAAGGATTGGATGACTGAATCATACTAGCATTAGAAAATACAGCTTTTTGTAAAAAGAAATAAAAAATAAAAGTTGGGGGATAGATATGCCTCTTTGTTTCCTGCCATGTACTTCAATCTTTGGCAGTTCTTAAATTTGCAGTGTGGTGTGTTAAAGAGTGAAAGGCAGACAACTTCTGCAAGCTCCCACTTTCTTATTTTTCAGTGACCTTTGTTCTGTCAGTGAAAACCAGTATATGCCATTTCATAAGGGGACAATTTTCTAAAGAAAGAGGTCAAGTGGAATCAACTGTACTAAAACAGAGCAATCCAGAATGGAGAACAACTTGTATGTCAGCAAGTTCCTTTGAAAAATGCTTTGGTACTTGTCAGAAACAGGACGTTTTCGCAGTGGCAGAACTTCAGAGGAAGGGAAGGAGGGAAATACTGAAGTTTACAGAGGTGCACATGATAACTTTATTGCTCTACTGTTGAGTTCCAGCACAACACCAATGTGTTAGGCTCAGTCCAAATATAAACTGTATCTGCTAGCTTCAGGCTTCCTCAAAGTCTGTTTGGAAAAATAGCCCAATTCCAGCATGATGAAAAGATTTGATCTCTCTATTTGCCTTTTTCAATGACCTTCATCTTGTCCTTAATTATTGAGAATCATGTAACTGCAGGTGAATAATTCAAAGCAATTTTTCCAGGTGACTTTATTTTGGGATCCTTTTTATCTGATGACCAACAATTCTAGTCTAGATCTGAGAGCTTCTGTCAGAACTGTTAGTCCTTTGAAGGGTGTAAATTTTAAGAACTCAGCATTTCCTAACAGGGAGAATTTTTTTGAGAAAACTTGCAGCTGGTACTGCTCAGATCATAGTATCTGAAATGAAACAGATGGAAACTTAAGGCATTTCATCCTAGCTTTCTTGTCTCTAATAATTTGTGTTCAGGATGTGGGACTTTGAGAAACATTAAGTTTGGTATGGCAGGCAATAAAATGAGAGAGTTGGCAGCATTGAATGGGACAGTCTTTAAGCTTCTGAAGCCTCATCTTCTTGGCCAGTAGTTGTGAGTTTGCAGTCAAAACATTAAACTGGAGGCTGCAATGATTCTCATACAACTAAAGTGAGAACAGTTGTGATGCCACTTCTGCTGCTCTTGCCTCTGAAGCTCTTCCAATTCTTTCCCTGGCTATGTGTTGTTTTTTTTTTTTTTTATTTTTTTTTTTTTCTCTCCTCCTTTAAGGAGACTACTGCCCCTGTAAATATGGTTTCTATCTTTGTCCTAAAGAAGAACAAGGTGAAAGATACTCTATACCTCCATGTCTCTGTTTCCCACTGAAAGCAGAAGGACAGATGATGCAGACTACTTAGATTTTAGAGTTCTAAAAAGGGCACTGCTACCATATGAGTCTTAATAGAGATAACATGAATTGGACTTACGACTCTTGGAAGATGTGTTGTGTTGATAATCTTGGATTATGTGTGGCTGTTTGATGCAATGGGAGTTGGTGGAAGGGGTGGGAGACTTGCTTTCTGCTTTGGTCTCTGATAGAAGTAGATTCCTAAAATAGAGTTGTTTCCAGAAAACCTTGTGTTGATATGGGACTGAGAACCCTGGGAAACTGTCTTTCTCCCTTCTTGGTCAGCCCTATTCTAGGAATGCCAGAAGTTTCACGTATAACATTTTCTTTACACATAAGTGCATCAGGAAGAATATCTATAACAGGTCAGCATAATGGTCTTTCCAGCCATCTACTCTTTTCATCAATGACCAGTAACAGTTTATTTAGGGAGAATTTAATAATGCAAGCCTAGAGTGAAAACTCCATTGCTGGATTCTCCTGGCTCCAGTGGTGTAATACCTGAGAGCTTCCCAAGCCGGAGAAGGTGTCTATGTCTTTAGAAACTCCTGATGATTTTTTTTTTTTTTTTCCCATGGATTCCTTAAATATGCTCTTGAATCCAGGCAAAACATTGAGTTCCCACTACAGTGAGATTTCATTTTAAATAGAATTTGTGTGAAGATAGCTCCTTTTGTTCACTTTGAAGCTGCCTCTTTCTCTACTAATTTCAAGCTAAATTCTTTTGCTCCTTTAACACTTACTTGCTCAGGGCTGTGAGGGCATTCTACTGTTCTCCATGAGTCAGCACCACTAAGCCTTATCAGCCACCTTTCCAGATTGTTTATAGGTAGGAAAGTGCAAATCTTGGAAACCCACCTGAATATCTTCTTTCTCTGAGGAAACTTGTTTATTTTCCTACACTTCTCACAAATGTAGGAATGCTAGGGCTTTCCCTCTTATGCAAGGACCTTTTTTGTTTCTATAGACTGAGTGACACAGTCAAGTCTTTTGTAAAGCCATAGCTTGCACCTATGCTGTCCGAAAACTGCTTCCCAGACCATGATGGTGTAATGACAGATAACCTCTGTGTTCACACTGCTTTCTGTTGAGAATAATGTGTTTGATGGTCCTTTTATGAGTTTTCTGAGAGGTGGTATGGAGAAGGCAGATCAGGCCATACTGAGCTTTCCTTTCTACCCTAGGTAGATAGAACCATAGAATATCTTGAGTTGGAAGGAACCCACAAGGATCATCAAGTCCAACTCCTGGCTCTACCAGGACCACCCAAAAATCAAACATGTCTGAGAGCATTGCCCAAACACTTTGGCAGACTCGGTGCCATGGCCACTACCTCAGGGAGCCTGTCCAGTGCCCAACCACCTTTGAGAAGAATCTTCTGATGTCCAGACTGAACCTCCCTTGTCACAGATCTATGCCATTCCCTCAGGCCCTATCACTGTCACAAGAGATCAGCACCTGCCCCTCTGCTCTCCTCATGAGGAAGCTGTAGGCTGCCAGGAGGCCTCCCCTCAGCTGAGGCTCTAAGCTGAGAAGGAGCTCCTTACTACCTTTGGTTCCAAAAGATGGCAGAGTTCTCAGCACAACCATCTGAGTTTGGCCTGGGAGGAACTTGATTACTCAGTAGCTGTGTGAGACAGGTGAGGAACACCTCAAGCTCCTGCTGCTTGACCTCCTCCAGCTGGAGGAGATGCCTGGGCTTCAGGAAGGTGGCAGGGGGCCAGCTCCAGCCCAGGGTTTTTGGGCAGTGCACAGGTGCTGATTTCAGGCATCCTGCCACCATGCACAGGAGACAATGCCTGGAGCTCCTTTCCTGGTTTCAGCTAGGATAGAGTTAATTCTCTTCTGAGTACCTGGTATTGTGCTGTGTTTTGGATTTAGGTTGAAAAAAATGCTGATACCACTCCAATGTTTTAGTTGTTATAGAGCAGTGCTTGCACTTAGTCCAGGGCTTCTCAGGGTTTCATGCTGCCCTGTCTGCAAGGAGGCTGGGGGTGAACCAGGAGCTACGAGGGGACAGAACCAGGACAGTTGAACCAGACTGGACAAAGTGATGTCCCACAAAATAGTCTCTCATGCTGAACAATAAAACTGGGGAAGCCAGCTAGAGGGGCTTGCTGCTGCTCAGGGACTGGTTGTGCATCAGTCATCAGGTGGTGAGCACTTGCATTGTGCATCATTTGCTTTGTATGTTTCAATATTATTTCCCCCCCCTTTTTTTTTGTCCTATTAGGCTGTCTTTATCTCATCCCACAAGTTTACCTTTTTCCAGTTCTCTCCCCCATCCCGTTGGTGTAGGAGTGTGTGTGAGTGAACGGGCAGGCAGCTCAGCACCACACAGCTGGTTAAAGCACAGCAATCCATTTGGTGCTTGACATGGTGCATGAAGGGTTGTGATAACAACAGATCTGACCAGAGGTTGTTAAAACAAACTTGTTATAAGCATTATATTAGTTTAATAGTTGCTAGTCACAATATTGATTCACAGTGTTGTTTTACTTGCTCTCAGGGATGTTTGTCTTAATTCTTTTCTTGTTGTTTATCAATGCTGAGGTCCAGTCTAATGGCTTTGATGGTCTGTACAGCATGCACTCATGTTATACCCACTGTGAACTTTATCTTGTATTTGTACTCAGTATTGCCATCATCCTTACACTGCAAGGGCCTTCTCATGAAAACTATTAATAAGTACACTGTTACCTCTTCTCCTCTGAGTAACTTACAATAGCTCTTGAAAGTTTTGAATATTGGGATGTTCGGACTAGCATGATCCTGTTGCTCTATCTCCTATGTGTGTTTCCAGATTTGTCTAAGGTCAAACTGCTGGTTAAGAATTCAGTCAAGAGATGTGCCCTGAGGCAGGGTAGTTACAGTGGCAAGGTGTGTGGGAGGATGTGGGCAGGTATGTACTGTGCTTGTCTCCTCTTTTTTTTGGAATTCATCCATGAACTTAATCCTAAAAACTTAAAAGGTATGCCCCTGTTCTGGCAATGCCAGAGATTTACAGCTCACTGCACTGTGTTGGGGTCTGACCTGCACCTATGAAAGTGCACTATTCAATTCTATTCAGCACCCTCAAGAGGAAGAAAATGCCTCTGGATCTGATCCAACTCCTGTGGCAGATACTGCAGCTGTAACCAGAGAACCAACTCGTGCTGTTATCAACCACTCCTACAGTCAAGAAGAAACACTGGATGTGAAAATCAGCTCATCTAGTAAAGGAAAAAACTTCTACCAAGAAGGGAAAGGAGGAAGAAGTGGGTGAGATTGGCTACCCTGAAGTAGGGCTGTCACAAGAACTGTGAGGAAGAAATGACAAACGAGGCAGCACGCCCCTGATCCCTTCCACTGAGTGAGCTGTGAGGTATGCACAAATATTCCAGCCATCATCCAGGTAGGCATGTTGTCACCTGGCTGTTCCCCTGCTGGGATAACGGGGCCAGTAGCCTGGAATTATCTGGGGGAGGGAAGGCAAGTAGCTGGGATCCCTCTCTAGGAAGGGGGTATTGACAAAGCAATGGGAAAAGGGGCAAGCCTTCAGCTTCTGGCACTGACTTCTGTGAGATATAAAGGAAAGGTATCCCTTCAAGGAAGATGCTGCATATCACCCGGGCAAGTGGACCACCATGGAGGGAGGTATCCAGTACCTGAGGAAATTAGCAGTGCTGGAGGTGATTTACGATGACCTGGACAATGACCAGTCATCCAAAGATCCAGGTGAAGTCACATGCACATAATTCGTGTGGCAGAAGTTTGTCTAGCACATACCATCGCTACAAGCCAACTCATTGGCAGTAATGACCTGGAAAGACAGGAGCATATAGTGGATGATTTGTCTGGCCAACTTCATCAGTACAGAGAAAGTATCTTCTGCCCTATGGGCCTGTGTGTTGACAAACTGGTTCAGCAGCTCAAATATCTTCCCCATTAGCTGTACAGACCAGTATCTCAGCTATTAGTGTAAGCATTCCTGCTCAAGTTCGTACACACCAGGTGCCACCCTGTGGCATTATTTGCATGACCAAGGGGAGGATGTGAGGAATTGAAAATCTACTTTGACCCAAAGGCAGGAGTACCAGAGGAAAAGCAATGGCAAAGAGGGTTCTACCAGGAAAACTGCTGCTCCAGTCTCCAGTGGGCAGTTACCCAAACAGAGTAGACAGGGCTGATTTTGCTTCTGATCTAAATTAAAGGACATTTGATTTGTATTTATAAGAAGTGGGTAATGAATGCTATGACCAGACCCAGAGGGGTCTTGCTTCCAGACAGATGGGGGAAAGGGACAACTGGGTTCACATGCCAAACTGGCAGGCCACTGAAGAACATCAAAACGACCAGCAGGTAGATCAGGCTGCTCAGATTGAAATGGTTCAGGTGAATCTAGACTGGCAACATAAGGACGAGTTATCTATAGCCTGACAGGCCCATGAACCTCAGACCACCAAGGAGGAGATGTAACATATAGGTAGGCTCATGATCAAGGGGTGAACATGACCATGGACATTACTGCACAGGTTGTCCATAATTGACGTACTCGAGTGAGTCCAGAGAAGGGCTACGAAGCTTGTGAGGGGTCTGGAGAACAGTCTTATGAGGAGAGGCTGGGGCTGTTCAGCCTGGAAAAGAGGAGGCTCAGGGGCAACCATATTGCACTCTACAGGTACCTTAAAGGAGACTGTAGTGAGATGGGGTTGGTCTATTCCCCCACGTGCCTGGTGACAGGATGAGGGGGAATGGGCTAAAGTTGTGTCAGGGGAGGTTTAGGTTGACTATTAGGAAGAACTTCTTTACTTAAAGGTTTGTTAGGCATTGGAATAGGCTGCCCAGGGAAGTGGTGGAGTCACCATCCCTGGAGGTCTTTAAAAGACGTTTAGATGTAGAGCTTAGTGATATGGTGTAGTGGAGGACTTGTTAGTGTTAGGTCAGAGGTTGGACTAGGTAGTCTTGGAAGTCTCTTCCAACCTAGATGATTCTCTGATTCTGTAATTGTGAAATATGCACTGCAATTAAGCCAAGAAGTTAAAGCCTCTCTGATACAGAGGATGGTGGCTGAAACCTAAATACAGGGAGGCCTGGCTGATGGATTATATGCTCACACATACCTGCCAGGGCAAGTGCCATGTGCTTAATAATGGCAGAAGCAACCCCTGGATGGCTGGAAACATGTCCTGTGCCCTATCCTACTGCCTGTAATACTATTCTGGGCCTTGAAAAGCAAGACCTGTGTTGACATGGTACTCTGGAAAGAATAGAGTCAGATAATGGGACTCAATTCCAAAACAACCTCATGGGCACATGGGCCAAAGAACATGGCATTGAGTGGGTATATCACATCCCCTATTGTGCACCAGCCTCTGGGAAAATTGAACAATGTAATGGACTGTTAATCTCTACTAACTTGACTTCTTCATGTTCACTATACCTAAATTGGCCCCCATTCGCCACTTAACCCATGAGACCTTCCTTGTTTACAAGCAACAGATCTAGGAAGGAACCTTTCCTAGTCATCTCCCTTAATACCCGTACCAAGAAGTTACCATCAAGGTGTTTTAGGAATCTCCTGGACCTTTCTGTATTGTGTTATTTATAATTGTGGTACTCCCAGTTCACATCTGGCAAGCTGAAGTCATCCATAAGGACAAGGCAGTTGTTCTAGTGGTATCTCTTATTACCTTAAAGAATAATTCATTGCTGGTGTCATCCTGGCTGTGTGTACTATAGTAAACTCCCACAGTGACATCCACTTTATTTGCTTGTCCCTTAATCCTTACCTAGAGGTTCTCAACTGTGTCATAACTAACTGCTAGCTCCACAACAGTCCAGAACCTCAGCTATGTACAGCTCTGCAGTGTTCAGCTAGCATCTAGAAAAATACCTTTATGCCGTGCCTGGAGGAATGCAACATATAGTCCTAACTTCACGTGGTAAGAGCTACACTCTGGTCTACAACACAGACTTCACTTCATTTTGGATGCTTAAGTGACTCTCCTTCTCATCCCTTTTTCTCTTCTAACTCCATGCTATGCCAACCAGTTTTTTAGGGCAATGGAAAGCCATATGTTGCCAGAAGGAGAGCAACAGTTTTGAAAGTCATGTTAACTAACTTTAGAGAGGACTAATCCAAACTTTGTGAATGAAAGTGGTCCTGGACCACTTGGCAGTGGTTTAAAGTCTTTGTCTTTGCACAGTTTAGAAAGAGTTGTCAAGCAGTGCTGGGCATGGGGGTGTATGTGGATTGCTCTCTTGGAGTGCCCTTTGTAGTTGGCCTGCAGAACTGAAGCTACCTTCAATTTTACAGGTTTGGACTAGGTAGAGTTGGAAGGTCCTGCAGGAAGTGATGAGATCAAGAGAGCAGGTTTGAAGACCTGCTCACAGGGTTTGTTTCCTTTGAAGACTTAGTCAGTAAAATTTCCCTCCAGAAAATATCTAAAAGCAAATCCCTGACTAATTCTGGTGAGCTTTGCCTTTCAACAGCAGTGCCTGAGCAGCTCTTAACTACTGCTGCCTGCTCAGTTCTGACCTCTGAAGTCCTCAGTAGTACTGGTACTGTGTTGTACTGCACAAGGTGCTACATATTACACTGTGTGTGAGCTGTTTGTGCAATGAGTGCTTAACTCAGCAAATGAAAAAAACAAAACAAAACAAAAAAAAAACGAGGGGATGGGGGGTAGAGGGAGTTTTGTACAATGGGATTGCTGCAGAAAGTATTGCTCGGCAAACTATCTATTGGTGGCACTGTTTCTTGGTGTGTTTGTGTTTAACCTTGTGTCTTTATAAATATCGTGGTATGGATCTGAACTGTAGGTCCTGTATCATTGCACTCTTATCTTTAATTTCAGTCCTTCACTATGTTAACAATATTTTTTTAAAATATCAATTTACAATTCTGTATGTTTTCATAACAGCAATAACTAAATGAAGGAATAAATCCAAGCTCCAACAATTGTGTTCTTTTGAAGCTCCTTTCTTCCAGGCTCTTCAGCCAGTTCTCCCTGGACACTGGGCTGGAGTCTCCTTGTGCTGCTGTATATGAGGAGGCAAAGAGTGACTCCACACTAATGCCAGCACAAAAGGAAGGAGAAAGCAGGGCCAAGATTCACTCCTTCAGGTCCAGAAGTCTTGACTTCATTTCCTTTTGCTTTTTAGCTCTGCACAATAAATACAGCAAAATAAAGTGTGGTATCTGGGAGTCTGTTTTTACAGGGAAATCTGGCGTACAGAGGTTCTTTCCTTTGACAGGACTACTTTTCTGAGGCTTCCCACATACAATATTTGAAAGATTAAGCAGTCTGACATGCCAGGTCATCATCATTTCCTTTCTGGACTTGTGATTGCTACAGCCTTGATGCAGCTTGATGCTTTCCAAATAGAAGCAGAACTTTCTTTGTGGATGTTTACACGTGCTACTCGCAGTGCAATTGCTTATGGTCATACAGTTCACTCCCTGGCAATGATCTCTGGTTTGCCAAGAGGTTTTGCTTAGAAAAGAAGTTCCAATAGAGTTTTACTGGTCACAGTTTACATCAGTGTAATAACAAAACAGCATCTCTGACATTTTTATGTCATCTTGTATTAAAATATATATGTATTTCAACAAATGAGTTAAAAAATCACAAACAGAAAGCATAAAACATCATTGGGAAATGAGTGAGTAGGGGATCACTGAAATGGGGATTCATTTCTTAAACGGAGAAATCGAGTCCATGAGAACTTGTAATTTTCCCTAGCCACACAGAAGGTTGTATTGCTGAGAACAAGACTCACTTCTCTGGAATTTCTGCTCAGTGTTTCAGTTCAAAATTGTTTGTTAAAAAGCAAACCAAATGCACAATGTGGAGCAACTCATCAGCTGGGGACAGATCTGACAAAGATGCTCAAGGCTGCACATTATGCATCTGTAACATCTTCCAGTCTTGCTGGCAGGAGAAATAAAAGAGCACTAATTCTGATTTGTTTATGCTTGCTCTGGCTGTTTTGAATTATTGATTTGTCCCTTGAAACTGTCTCTGATCATTTCCCATTGAGTACAGAGGCATGTACTGGTAAGCAGAGACCTGGCCATGCTGCTGGACTTTCTCCTGCTGAACTCAGCATACGAGCTGTTCATAGCAGCAACAGATGTTTCTGCTTTTTAAGGTCTGTGGGAACCTCACTTAACTTTTTTTTTTTTTTTTTTTTTTTTTTTTTTTTTTTTTTCCTTGTAGGAATAAATGCCAGTATAGCGGAGATCCAAAAAGTTTGACCTTGGCTTTATGTTATTATTGGAAGGGATTGCAACTGGATATCCTATTGTCCATTCTCAAGCAATAATTCGATAGTTATTAATGCTGTATTAGCTTTTTCATGCATAGTTTCTGTGTGTTTGTTACTTAGCTAGTTCCTGGCAGTAAACAGGGGAACACATAATCACTGTTTCCTCCAATGGAAGGAAACCTGGTCAGTTATGTTAGAAGGATTAATTTCAACTCTCTTTGTAAGGTGCAGCTCTGTCCTGGATGTTCAGAGGTAAATATTTCAGAAACCTGAGCTGTGTCTGTTAAACCTGAGATTAAGTGCATATATTTGAATTAATATTATTTCTTTTAAAGTAGGGCTAAAATGTGAGCGAATATGTAGCAGTACCTACTTTTGCCAAAGAGACCCTTGCTAGACAGGGATTTACTTTCAGGAAAAAGACAGGCCATATGCCATATTTCCACAGGTATTTTGAGTGTGAATCAACAGCTGTGACTTCCAGCAGAAAGTCCTCAGAAGCATTCTTGGCAGTAGTTGACTGGGGAAGAGGGGGGATGCCAAATTCAAGCCTCCCCTTACCTCTGTACCAAAATCCCAATGCTTTCAAGATGTTTCATGGTGCAAGGCTCTGCAACAGGTCTCAGCACAGCCTTCTTCCCCCAAAGAGCTGGATCTAGTTGCATGGCTAGAGAGGAGCTGTGGGACAAGGCTGTGTCTGGGCAGGGCACAGAACACATTTTGCAGTGTGTGTTCTGGCCTTCCTCAGACCCTGCGATTTCTGGCAGCAGCTCAGACAATGACCTAGCTGGCTGCATCTTGCATGAGGGCTTGGCAGGTGGGAACAAAGTTCTGGGGCTGTTGGACACTTACTGTTCTTGGAGTGCAGGAGTGTGGAGGAGGGCATTTGGCACAGGTGATGTCTGTCTGCTGCAGGTCCTGGAAAGGGAAAACAGCTTAATTCTCCCTGTTTTGCTTGTTTGGGCCCAAATGCCAATGTGGCTCTTGGTGGAGGTCTTCCAAGCAGGATGTGTTGGCAGGGTGAATTCACCATTGATGTATGTTGTATGGAAATGGCTTAAGGTTATACGGTCTACATCAAATGGAAATGCAGTCTTGAGCATCTTTGTCAGATCTGTCCCCAGCTGATGAGTTCCTCCACATTGTGCACTTGGTTTGATTTTTAACAAATTGCCCATCTAGGTTATGCTTTCGGTCTTGAGATTAAATCTTTTCCTATGGATGGCAAAAAAATATCATAGAATCATCTAGGTTGGGAAAGACCCTCAAGACCATTGTGTGCAATATGACCTAGAGTCTCATCACTAAACCATGAACCCTAGTGGTTTTGTTCTCATGTACTGGGCTCCTAGCTATGTGGCCAGCAATATTTCAGCTGAAATGCAGGTTTCAGGAGGCTGCTGGGGAAATGCATGTTGCAGTTGCTGTGCTACCAGGGGCAGTGGTGGGGAGGGGGGGTAGGATTTGTCTGCCAGCCCACCTGTAAAATATGGTCCTGGAAGGGGATGAGGGAGCTGGTGCCCTGTCAAGGGAAATGCAAATCTCTCTGGCTTCCTGCTATCACTGTTTGTTTAGAGATGGCTTAAGACTGAAAAATGACGCCTATCTGGCAATGTTTGCCTTACAAAATTTTCCATGTGCTGGCGTGGTTCTGTGCTGTATCAGTCTATGCCTGGTTTACAGCACTCACGAGACAGCTGATGAAACCAGATTTCACCCCTGTGACTTGGCACAGCAAGGCACACAGCTCATGGCAGTCCTGGTGGCAGGGGGATGTAACATGAGGCTGGCAGCTGGAATGGTGCTCATGGCCCTGCTTTGGTGCTGGTCCTTGTGCAGGATAGTCCTCAGCATGGAGCTGCCAGGTGGGATGCTACAAGCAGCTGGGTACACTGGGGAGCGTGGTACCTGCCTTGGGGAGCAACACCACGCCCAAACCCTGGTCCTGCTCTGGTCCGTTACTTGGGGATTTTCTTTAGCAAAGTTTCCAAGGAAGTATCTTGTGGGGCATCCTGCAGCCTGTCTTGTTCTCCTTGTGCATGGTGTGAACCACTATAACCTCCTTATGAGCCCAAAAGAGGGCTGCTATCTACTGTCCAGAGACATTTTCATGGAACAATAAATTTGAAAAGCTTCTCAAGATTCCTGCAAACATCACCCCATTTTAAATATATATATATATATATATATATATATATATATATAAAACTCTTTTATTCATGCCTGGAATCATACAATGGTTTTGATTGGAAGGGACATCTGAAGATCATCTAGTTCCAACCCCACTGCCATGGGCAGGGACATCTCTCACTAGACCTTATCCTAGGTCCCTGCTCTGGTCTCAACTTGAGTCCCTGTCTGCTCTTTTAGGCCCTCAGAGTTTTAACCACTTCTAAGGTCAATTAATGAGGTTTAGTTCAATGGACCCAGTTCAATGCATGAAAGGATCAAAATATAAGCAATCCCTTTGTTGTGTCTCCTTTAAATCTGGCTTTCAGGGAATTTGCTGCTAGAAGCCAGCTCAAGACAAGAGGGTTTCCTGGCCTTTGGACTTGTGGTTTAATGCTGCTTGTCTTGGGTTTTGTTTTGGGGTTTTCCATGTTTTATTTGTTTGTTTGCTCTTCCCAAAGATCCTGTAAACAGCTTTGTTATTCAAAACTGGAAAAGAAATGTTGAATAGAAAGCAATGGCGATAAATAAAGTCACAGCTGACATGCGTGAGTGTAGTGCTGCACACGAGTTCTGCCATAACACCAATTGCACAGACTTTCCAAAGTCTTACTGAAATAACAACAAGGGAGAACATTGTCAAATATCTCCCATAGGATATACAACCGATACCTTTATTACAATGTAAAATTTAATAAGCAACATATTGTTTGCTGATGTTTTAACTGTTCCGTTGCTGTAGTCTCAGATACAAAGACTCCACAAGTTCTTGTATTTACAGTAATTAAAGCAGTAAAAAATTAACCTTGTGATTTGCACCATGTGGATGTGCAATGTTCTCACTGATTGTTTTTACATGTGTGAGAGCAGGGGCTATCACCTGTGCACGAGGGAAAGAATTGAGTTTGGTGGCTGTATTGGAAACTGTCATCACAATGAGACACTAAAGACCTGTCACTGGTGGCTGATTTTGTGGATGGGACATCTGTGTGTGTTAGCAGAAGAGAGGTTTTGCAGTCTGCCTTCAGATTAATATAATTTAAATGGGGATATTATAAGCAGTAGGTACTAAACTAAAAAAATAAGTTGATTTTGGAATGGAATATCTGCTCAGTCTAAAACTGGGATTTGGGACAAGGAAGGCATTTTAATAAAATTAAGGATGAGATTTACAAGACCTAGGACTGCAGTCTCTCACTGACAAGTCTTCTTTCTCTAGCTCAGTGAATTTCAGTATCTTACATTTTCAATATTGAAATGTCAATATCTTCTTAATGTATGAAGTGCTTGGCAAATTCAACTTAAAATTAGGAATAATTTCAGATGAAGCAAAACTGCAGTTTTCAGTAACCAAACAGCTCATCAAGGACACACTTGTGTGCATCCTGTTGGAACATACCAGAAAGACCTCTGTCCTCCAAGAGACACCTTCCTTTCTTCCCCTGCTTTCCCCCTCCTATGCTTAGCATTTTACGTTGGGGGCACCAGGAACAGACTGAGGACCTCATTCTTCTGGATGCTGAGCATCCTAAACTCTTGCAAATCTTATTTAGCAGTGACTTTTCATAACCTGGTGGGATAAGGACATTCCTAGAAATGTTTAGTAAATACTTATAGTATTTTATGAATACAAAATGCATGTGATTTCATAATTCTCTTATTAGAATATGACATTCTTTAACCTGATCAAATTTTTTGTCCCAGATTATGTTGTTTCCCACCTCCCTTTTTAAATTATTATTATTATTTTTAAATTTCCTACTTCTTTTTTTTTTTTTTTT
>CM021797.1:10309102-10387665 GCA_011076525.1 Nettapus auritus | reverse complement strand
AGATATCACTCTGTTCCTAGTGTGGTGGAAATGCAATTGGTCAGGAAAACTGCCGTGCATTTTGCAAGGAAAGGTTAAGAAGACAGAGTGCATGGCTTGTGCTGATGCAGAATAATGACAGTACAGCCCCCTCCTGTATAACTATGGCCTTAAAACTTTTCCTCTCTGCAGGACAATAAACACTGATGTAATTTACTTTAGAGTACCTCGTGATGATGTAGCATGTTAGATGCAGGGCTCCCATCGGTTCTCATGGGAAGTGTACGGTGCAGCTTCCCAAGAACACGGGCTGCCTCTCTGTTCTGGCTGGAAGGCTGATGCTGCTCCCACTCCTGTTTTCTTGTGCTGTGCTTGTAAAAAAACAAACAAACAAAAAAACTTCATGCAATAGGCAACCTATTCTGTAACTGGTACTCAAGTACTCTTGTAAAATTAATAAATGTTTCTGACAAGTGGGCTATTTTAGTTTTGCTTGCCTTGATTGTTTTGCATAATTTTCAGCATGGATCTTGTAGCACATTCCAACTGCAGAGTGAAGGACACTCAATTCCTATCACACCAAAGTCAATGCTCTGATCAAATATTTAACTTCTTACTCCCCTTTTTATGTTATTTATTTATTTTTAATTCATATTCTATTTCCAGTTACCTGGATAATTGAGAACTATTTTTCATGGTAAAATTCTGATGTTCTTAATTACTGCCAGCACATTATGAAGCATGTTTATTTCTATCACCACCAAAATGCCTCAGCATTCATTGACATCACTAAGAATAAATTAGGATATACTGCCACCTAATGGCTTTGCTAACAGTTGAGGTAACGTAAGCACAAGCTTGGCTCTACTGAGATTCAGAACGAAAAATGAGGTTTTCAGTTACAATATAGAAAATTTCATTTAAATTACTCTGCTGAAGAGGAGGTGTGCAGGGTTAGGGTCTTTTTCACTGTTTGATGAGTGCAGTTTGTCACACCCCTGAATCTGTAAGTAAGTACAGGGATGTATTTGAAATTTGAAGAATTCTTGAGTCTTTGTTGTTAAACTTAATGGAGTTTCTTGAAGTAGAGATTCGAGATACTGGATTCTCCTTTTAGAGAGGTCTTCCTCTGGCTGTGGCTTGACCTCTTGAAGCAATAGAGGGTAGTAAATGAATGGTTAACACACATGTTGCTCTCTGAAAAGATGATTTTTTCAGGCATTGCTCTGCCTGTGTCTTGTACCACAGCAGGAGTGTTATTCGGTAGTCACACAGAAAGAAAAAGGCAAATCATTTCCAGTGTGACAGTGCCTCTTCCCTCTGCACCCCAAGCCCCAACTCTGTTCCTCCATGATGCACCACCCTGCATTATTGGATTATCACTTGTTATCCCACTCCTTAGAGGCTCATTTAGCAGCCTTGTGTCATACCAAGCATGTGGCACAGTGCTACTGACCATGCATTGTTGCAAACTGTTTCATAATCCAGTTGTGCCCCAGAAAGAGTGAGGAATGGTATTTTCTTCTTCCTGCTGAATTTTTGTTAATGGCAGTCTCATGTTCCTGTCTGATATTCTGAATGCATAAATTGATGATGCTTTTGCAAAACAATTTGTGTCTCATCTATGAGAGTTCACAGCTCAAGTGTAACTGAAGGGGCGGGGGGTGCATGCATAAAAATGCAGTAATTACAGAAACAACCATGTTTGAAATGTCCCAGCTGGGTAAAAGTTCTAGCTATGAGGTTAAATTGCATAATTCCCTTAAGATTTGAACAGTTAAATTTGTTCTCAAATTCTGATGTACAAGGTTAATCTTTTTTTTTTTTTTTTTTTTTTTTTTTTTTTTTTTTAATAATGCTGTGCTTAAATATCTTATGAATAACAATGGCTTCTGTGAGTTGCGAGTGCAAATGAGTTGAATTAAATGACTGAAACTCTCATAGGAATATGAAAATCATTCTGTCAGCATTCAACAGAGTACACATCTGGTTAATGTCATAGACCCTGATTGATCAGTGCTGTGGACTTTTTCCTCTAGGGAAATGATATCCTGCACAGCCCTCAAAGAAGTGAGTGCTGGCAGTAGAAAAGTCATTCTGGAAATATGCACGAGGATGTTATACATAGTCAAGAAGACACTTCTCTGCCCTGTGAGTAGAGAAGGTGCGTGCAAATAGATTGTGGTACAAAAAGGAAGGCTTTCTTCTGTGCAGTAAGACCACAGAACAAGAAGTACTGGCTGGAGTCTGTCAATGTTTGCAAGGTTTCCAGTGAAGTGGGAGCTGACACTTCTCAGACATAACTTCTTCCTACCAGCCTGCTTGTCTGAACCCTTGGATGAACCCTCAGATAAGGGCTTCTGGTGCATTGGACATATGTTTTTTCTTTCCAGCTTCTACACGCTTGTGGTTGGGCAATCCTGAACTAAAATCACCCCTGATCCTAATTGATTTGCACCCAAGGTCATTTTGGCTTAGGCCCCGCATACCCAACAGTCACAGTGTTGTTCTAAGGGTGATTTATCCTCCTAAACCCAAACGAGCTCTCTATGCCAGTGTCAGATGGTGCACACACAACTGGGAAATTCAATTTTTCATTCAGATGCTTAAATTCCATGAGGGAAGAAACTCTGTTAAATCTCATATAGCTTTGATCATTTTGAATGAAATGCCAGTTGCCAAGAAGAGGTCAAAGGAAGTCATTTAAACTGATTGTTTGCAAAGGAAGCTATCAGTTAGGGTTTAATGTGTTTGGCCCAAGCTGAACTTTAAAATGGGATCCTAAATCGCTTTTAGCTTGGTCTTGCTCTGAGATGACTCCAGTGCAGTGCTGCTGGTCAAATAAGTAACTGGTTTTGCTTTTTTATTTTTTCTTTAAAAAAACTATCCAAAAGTTCTTGTATAGTATAACAGCAGTTAGTGAGATCACTAGCAAGGTCAGGAAGAAGAGCAAACTTCTGTGCAGCGTGATTTTTCCAGTACAGGAGGGACAGGGATGGGTGGAGTAAATGGCTTTTTTCTGCTTCCACTGCAAAGAAAGAAGGTAACAGGAAGGATTTTGGAAGTCTTCATCTCAAATAAAAAACGTGATGTCAGCCAGTAAAATTTCCCCTTTTGCAGCTTCAGTAGATCATTTTTAGCTAGCTCTAGCATTGATTTATTTGAACCCAATCCTAATTTAATGCAACAGGGTAACTGTGTTTTCCTAACTGGAAATGCTATTGTTTCCTTGGTGTATTTGCCTTGCTCTTCCTACCCAGCCATACCCTTCCTGGGGCAAGGGGAAAACCTCTGCTGCAGCCAATTCACTTAAAGCCTCTCATGCAACAAACCATGTCTGATGGTCATTGCAGAAAAGGCTCTTACCAGACCCAGCAGTACCTTATAAAGAAAGGGAATCTTAAGAAAGTGCAGGGAAAACTGTGTACTGCAAAAATCATCAGAACTTGTGCTTGTATTCTGAGATGCTCAGAAGTCAACGGTCTCTCTGGACTGATGTGTAGCTGCTGGCTTTTACCACATCCTGTGTGCTTGCTTCTAACCTACACACAGGCAGCAAAGTCAGCATTAGTACAGGCACCTGCTAAAATCTGCAGTAGTGATGATCTGAGCTGATGAATTATCAGTCAGCTGTCCAGTAGGCTGATGTCCTGAGCATAGACCTCACCAGTTCTTGGCATGGAGAATGTCTTTCATCAGGCAGCTGGGCTAAGCTCACATTTTCACCTCTGTGCTCGTATAGAAATAAATTTGTTAATTCACCTCCCTTTGCATTGTATGTATGTATGGGAATGCTCTTTAAGAGTTGTGCAAATCCATTTGTGATGAAATTAAGTTGTTGGCTTTTTCTCAGCATTTTGTTTCTGGCAGCTGGACCTTCACAGTGGTATGCTAATGGTACAGGTCAATAAAAATGTGTAAGCAAGAGAAAAAGATGAGACTAATTTCTGCAGAACCTGGAATGCCTTCGAGTGTCAGAGAGACACTGTGGGAAAGACCACATGATTTTGTCATTGGAGCCTTTCTGAAGCAGAGCCAGACACGTCTCACAGCCAGAAAGCAAGCTGGGTCAGAAAGTTGGCAGAGCTTTTGGTTCAGTTTTGGTCTTTGAAACTAAGGGGCTGTGAATCCTGCTGAAGGCAGAGCTCTCCTCCCCACCACTGCAGCCTGAGGACAGCAGTGGTTTCCAGTGAAGATCAGGGGAGTGAAAAGAGGCTTGGGTGGAAAGCTGGGCTGCTGGAGCACACCAGTTTGGACTGCACTAGGGGGGAAGGAGGATGTTCTTGTCTCTGCTTCCCAGCTGTAACCAACTGCTTCAGAGTAGAGGAGGAGACATAGAGGGCATGGCTTCCATCCATCAGTTTCATCACCAAGGGGCTGCAAGACATCATCCCCTACAGCCTGAGCAGATACTTGTTCCCTTGGGGCTCCACACACACGTCAGGGAAGAAGCCACCAGCAGCTTGTTGGCAACCCCAAGCCATGGCTGAAGGGGCAAAGGAAGGGATGACATTGCCACAGAGACTTTCTAACATGGAGTCTCATGGGAGTGGGCAGAGTGCAGGGAGGATGTGCCTAAAGAAGTAACATTTATTTAACTTTGACATTTTCATAGAGTTGCGGAGGGAAAACAAATTCATCCATGTTTTATTCAGGCCTAATTTATTGCTTTTGTCTGTGTTTCCAATTTTCTGTTCGCTGGAGTAAGAGAAAAGACTTTGAACGGAGATCTATTCCCTTCTATTTATTTGCCTCATCATCTTCACAGATGCTGAATACAATGAGCAGTTTTCCATTGCTGTTGTGCCCGAGTCTGTGCTTTTCATCCTAACACAGACGTTTTGTTGTGCATAGGTTTGTTGCAGCCCCTTTCCGTCCTGTGCCGCAGTTCTGCCTTCTGTAGCTCAGTCAGACAAGCACATCCTAGGCATTTGCATGGATTCAGATACTTTGAACAAGGTTACACTTTCTTGCAATGTGACCAGCTGGAGATCTGGGCTCTCACTGGTGTGACGTCCACTGGACCCACAGCTATATAAGAACACAGCTCCACAGGGTCCCCAGCAGGCAGCTGATACTAGTGAAAATGATCATCTCCTACCTTTCTCTTCCTATGCTCACTCATGGTTTACTTCAGATTCTTAATTTTCAGAGCAATGCAGTCTTGGAGTGGTTTTTCTCATGGATAAAACTGTCTGTTGGACATTTCCCATTTATGGCATTTTCCCCCATATTTTGACTTTATTCTGGTCATGGTCTGAAACAGATAGGTTGAGTGACAAAAGTGTTATTAAGTCATGTCTAGGCTATTATTATTTATGAATTAATGCTATCCTGTTGCACTAATGAATGCTCTTTTTTATGAGATACGTAGGTATTTCTGAGACACCCACAAAACTGACTACCATTTGGTCTAGAGACTAGCCAAAACCTGCTCTAAGTGCTGGCTTGCAGTGCTTGTGCTGGGACATGAATGAAGTTGAACTCCAAGGATGGGCTTGGGAAAACCTCATCTCTTCAAAACTGCATTGCTTAAACCGTGCTAAAGGACTTTTTCTCTCTGTTCTGCAGTGCAAAGGCTTTCTGGCTTTGTGCTTTGACAGTTGCATTAGCATGACATTGTTTGTTCATATTGACAACCTGACTTTGCTGTCCACACATGAGAAATCTTACCTATCTCCACGTAGTTGTGCTGGAACTACACCACTGTGGCTCTTACTTATGTGACGCAGATTCAAGGCTTGTCTTATCCAATGGCAATGGATAATTTGGACAATTGGCCACAAAAAAAAAAAAAAAAAAAAAAAAAAAAAAAAAAAAAAAAATTAGGAGAGGAATACACATGGACCATCCACAAACAGGTCAAGTACAGCTTGAAGGCATGCAGGTTGTTTTAATGTATTCCTCTCTTGAGAATTACAGAGCAATGGAAAAATTTCTTGCCAATTGCAGGTTTTCATTGCAGAGTAATGCACAGCTATGGCTGCTCACAACACCCCCTTTTAGCCATTCAGAATAAATTATGGATTTGATAGTCTGTAGCATATCTACCTAAACTTTGACTCAGTGCTCCTTTGGTAGAATTGTGAGTAAGATACTTGGGAATTGTGTTAAATGTTCAAGAAATCTACCATTGCCAACAATCACAACCTGGAGTGGCATCACAAGGTTTGAGCACTGGTGCTGTGAAGCCACAGCATGCAACCTACTCATGTTATAGTTGGTCCATCAGCACACAGCACAGTGACACCTTTCTCATGACAACCCTTAATGGAGACAACTGAAACACATATTGCAGTGACTACAGCTGGGCTACGAAGATAGATAGGAGTGTATAAGCTGGTGCGGCCTCACCTCGAGTACTGTGTGCAGTTCTGGGCACCAGAGTACAAAAAAGACATTAAACTGGTGGAGAGTATCCAGAGGAGGGCAACGAAGATGGTGAAGGGCCCTGGAAGGGAAGACATATTAGGAGCAGCTGAGGTCACTGGGCCTGGAGAAGAGGAGGCTGAGGGAGGACCTCATTGCAGTCTGCAACTGCCTCGCGAGGGGGAGTGGAGAGGTGGGTAACCTATTCTCTGTAATCACCAGTGACAGGACCTGTGGGAATGGTGATAAGCTGAGGCAGGGGAAGTTTAGGCAGGACACATCAGGAAGACGTTCTTCACTGAGAGGGTGGTCACACAATGGAACAGGCTCCCCGGTGCAGTAGTCCCTGCACCAAGCCTGTCTGATTTTAAGAAGCGATTGTACTGTGCTCTTAGTCACATGTTCTAAGATTTTGGGTAGACCTGTGCAGTGCCAGGAGTTGGACTTGATGATCCTTATGGGTCCCTTCCAACTCGGGATGTTCTACGATTCTATGTAATTCTTCACCAAAATGCATGTTTTGGAAGTGAAAGGATGTCACACCAAGAAATGCGTGCTTGCCACTCCATATTTTATTTGTGAAAGGTTAACCATGGTTTTGGCAGCATTTGAATATTAGATATACCGTAGGGTTTGTCAGCACTAGCTAGGGTTGCATGACATGTGCTGAATGTCCAAAATTATTTTACTGAGATTGGGTAAGGCTATAGTAAGTGAGGAGTGACTGAAGAATAAACATGCATGAACCAGTTCATTGCACTATTAATGATTACCCCCCCTTCATTACAGAGAGGCATGAGTCGCATAGCTTGCATATCTAACCGCTAGCCAATGATCATGTTCACTTCTGTTCAAGCCAAATTGTGAACAGGAGAAGGAGCTGCTGTGGTTATAGGTTAACCATGTGCTGTGGAGTGGCTAAAGCCATCAGTCCCAGAGCAGGATCCCTAGCCACATCAGCAGTAGGATGCAACTCTGGGGGATTATTGCCCCAGCTCCAAACCAGTGACTGGTGGGTGAGGAGGCAACAGTGCTAGCCAAGGCATGGGCAGAAGCACAGTGTGAGAAGTCAGGGACAAATGTGTGGAAAGCCCCAGTAGAAAGGCAGAGGAAAAAGGTTTGGAGGAGAAGGCAGCAAGCCTGGGAACAAATGGCTTAGAGACCAGGATTGTCTCATGCAAACACACCTAAGAGAAGTTGGAGGCTTTGGTGGCTGATGAGAGGTGTTGGAAAAACACTCCTCGAACATTTCTTCCCCGAGAGAGGCAGCTGGCCAGCGACTGGACTGGCTTCAGCCAATGGACACTCTCTCTAAAACTAGGGCAGATACTGAATAAACAGAGCAGCCCTTCTGAGCTGCTTCTTGGCTGCCCTTTAACGCTGGCCTGAGACTTGAAAGAAGACCTGGAGGGATCCCTCACCAGAAGAGGCAGAAGACATGCAGGCAGCGAGGCCACGCCGATGCCTCGCTCAGCTGGTTTTGTTGCTGTGCCTGCTCACACCACTTCTGACAGCCCATTTGTTTGTATGGGCTTGGAAACGCCTTATCCCAAGTGCAATATTTCATACATATTTTTGTAATTCATCAATCCCCGCCCCCCCCTCCTTTGCACTTATGGCAACTAGCCACCTACATGTATTTAATCCAGAAATAAGTGTTGTGGATTATAAATAGCTCCCACACACACTGGGAATATATTCTGAGGAAATAGTTGGATGCGGTGGCTGAAGGAAGTCAGTAAGAAAAGGCAGCTTGGTTCAGCTAATTGCCAAGGTATGCACTGCTGATTTCCCCGTTCAGTAGAAACGGGTTGCCGTCAGGATTGTTCCCCTGTTTGCACATTTTTTTCCTGACTATTACTTTTCAGGCAGGAAAATAGCTGACTTAACCTGGGGAAGAAATAGTTTCAGAGAAGCAGAGTGTAAAAAAAAAAAAATATCTAATTTTCTGGAGCATTGAAATCACCTCCTCTGTTTGAAAAATCAGAGGAAATATAATTTGACAGATACTTGTTTTCTTTGTTTGTCTGTCCTTGTTGTTTGGCATAGATCTGGTATAGACCTGGAAAAGCTATAAAGCTATTACTTGATATATAAAAAAAAAATGAATTGCAATTTACTGGCTGCAAAGGACCATTTGGAATTGCAAGAACAAAGTAACTCAATTCTCCTGTGTTTTGGTCCTCCCGGAGCTCTGCTGGAGATGCTGAACAATAAGAGCTTTAGTACAGCTGATGGACTTACTATTTCTTTTGCAAGTACTTGGATTCTTGTTTTCAAAGAGTCAGAAGGTCTTAAAGACCTCACTCTTATCAGCCTGAAGATGCCTGGAGGGCGTATAGCATTGATCATCAAGAACTGTCAGCCCCTGGGAGGAAGCAGACACCTGAACCCAGAGCCCTCTGTTGTGGGCCTACACAGAGAACTGCACCCTGTGCATTCAGTGCTGCTGAGGAGCCCCTCAGCTGGAAGGGATGAACAATTTGCTTTCATTTTATAATAGTCAGCAAGTGCCACCCACGCTGAAAGTACCACCACTGTCACTGGAAACTCACAGCGATCATTGGCAGCAGCAAGGATGCTCAGTTAGGCCTCCGCCTCCAAAGAGCTGCAGATGAAAGGAGGATGTCTGTTTCCAACTTGCATTTGCAGTTGTTCCCGGTGCAAATGTCTGCAAAAGGCAATACAAAAAGGCATTGGAGGCAGGCTCTGGGGCAGGGGCAAGCCCTTTACAGCTGCTGCTAACCTGCTGCAGACTCTCGCTGTGTCCTGTTTGCACGTTGGGCAGTAAAGGTCAGACAGGCGACCATGAGTTTTAAATTACCTGTGACAGAGGCTTCCAAGTGATGAGATTCCTTGATGAAGCTTGGGTTGTAAGACCAGTTGTTTTCAAGATGAGCTGGCTCTAGCTTCCTGAGTCACATGCAAACTCATTTTCCTTCCCTACAGGATTTTTCCTTAAAACAACTTGTAATAATGTGTTCCTATCTTACTGCTCTTCCTACTTGTAAGCTGTGACTTGGAATCCTCATTAATCACCCTGGCTGCCACTGCCTTTACACTTCTGACAAGGAAAATCCTGTTACTCAGCAGCCCCTGCCAGCCAAGTTGCTGTGGGCCATCAATAGCATTTTTGCTCGCTCTGTCTTGGCCTCTGATAACTTCAAACACCACTTACCACTTTCCCCAAAGGGGAAATGCAAGTGGGGGATGCTTTACAATCATGTTCTTAGTTTAGGGCAAGTCTTCTGTCTAGCATATGTTGCTCTGATGATACCGGAGTAGCCCAGCATAAGTTCTGCTGTGTGCCTTTCCTGCAATGTATTAACATACTACAGTATTATATTAATTGTACTGCAGAGCCAGCAGATTGGGATGATAATCACAGTTATTCTCTATGAACTAGATGCTAAAAGCTAACATTGCATACTTGTATATTCAAAGCACCCACCAAGTTTTTCCTGTACTTGGTCTTCTCTTTGAAACATTTCCTCAAGACTAGCATAGGTTCAATATTCAGGTGTAAACCTATGCAAACATAGAGAGGAAGCCTATGAGTTGAGGATGGTCATACATGTTTTTCATATGTGTTTGCAAATCACCTTATTGCTATCACATCTATCACAGCTTTGGATTGCAATGTAGGTGCACACATTTATAGTGGGAACAGAATTTCCTTTTTGTTGTTGTTGTTGTTTTGTTTGTTTGTTTGGTTGGTTTGGTTTGTTTTTTCCTCCAGAAATGCCCTTTTAATTATTTTAAACTAAAGTTTGCTATAAAGTTGTTTAACTGGTACCGATGACAACAGGAGTAGAAGCCAGATTGCAAAAGGCACCATTGGTGCTTGAGTGAGGATAAAAAGGATTTAGTGTGGTGAGCTTTGAAAGTTGTTCTAACAAGGTGTAAGACACGCAGGAGATCATGGCCTGGCAGTTTGTGATTATTAAAGGATCTGCAAAGGGATAAATATGAAAAAGATTGCGTCTCAGATGTATTGGTGTAAAGCACCCTTTATTTCTTGCTGAGAGTCAATCTATCTTTTAGTGATAGACAAGGAATAGGACACTTTGAGTGAAGTCGAACCAGATGTAAATTGCTTATTTTGGAGAGAGAAGACCTTCTCGAGGTAACTTTTGTATTTATCTTAGCAATTAACACTTCACTAAATGGACATCTGAATGTTGGTTTTCCCCGTTTCTGGCAGGAAAGCTGTCTTTCCCATCTTCCCGTGTTTGCTTCCTGACTGTGCTCAACAAACTTTGAAGTCTCCCATACGCATCATTTATCACTGGGATTCAACACTTTGCAAGCTCAAAAGAATAGATTTTTGTTTCTGTTATTGTTGACTGATTTTATCCCCTACACGTGTCCCATGCCACAGCATTAAACTTCCTGATATTTGGCTGTCTCCTGCAGGGAACTCAGGCCAGAAGCAGTACAGTTGCTCTTGAAATGGGCACTAAAAAAAATCAAATAATTTATTGTATTTTTCATAGAGTTGGTGGCAGAATTTGTGTTCACTACTGATCATGGAGGGTGGCCAGAGATTAATTTCCCTGCAATGAGTGTGCTAGGGCTTATTTCTGCGTAACTTACAGTTGATCTGTTAGAGTAGTCAATCCTCATGGAAAACAGTCTTTTATCTCTGACACAACCAGCATGGCTCTAATGGGAAGGGACTCTTTAACTGAGACAGTTTAAAAACACTTGCCTTTTGACCCCTTTCTTTGAGATGTGATTGAATGTGTGGAGTGTTTTTGCAAGGAGTGCAGAATAAATAAGCAGCGAGTGAGCTGTCACAAGCTGTAGAGTGAAGGTCGTATTCTTCTTTTTTCGCTTGTGTTTTGCCAGATTAACTTCAATGGAAGGGGTGGCTGGGCTGAGTTTAGCCCGTTTCTGTGATGCGTTACATGTGCTGCACCAAAGGTCAGGGTGAAACTCCAGTAAAAGCTGTCTTATTTTGAAGGAAATTTGGGAAAAAATGCATATCGGTACTAACAAGGTGGCAAAAACAGTGAGCAAAGCCCAAAACACACCACTATTTCCACAGTAGAGAAACCTGTGCACCACCAGTGTAAGGTTGTTTCTTCCACATCAATGCCAGTTTGCTTTTCATTTCAAATAATCTGCACCAGTTTGTGAGCAGAGGGCTTGGGTATGCTCCATTTGCCCACTGATGAACAACATGCAAGTGGAAACATCCTTCTGCCAGTAGGCTTAGAGGTGAGGGTTGAGGTGCATGCACGTGTATCCCAGCTTTTCCAAGGAGGGCAGGGGCTGTTAGCACCACAGAAGAAGGAGAAGAGGCAGATTTCAAAGCCTGTGGTGCTCCCCTACTTTCTCTCAAGCTTCCCTGTGCCCAACCAAAAGGGTTTAGAAGCCCTGGGACTTCCACCCAGCCATGTCCGTATTAACGCATCCGTCACCCCGGAGTGCCCATGGCTCGGCAGGAGCTCAAGCCAAAGAAAACACAGCTGGAGGAGATGCCACAGCAGGGGCACGTGTACGAAGTCTCCATGCTGCGTTTGCTTTGGCACAGGCTCCAAGGATCGCCGTGAGCAGAGCAGCATGAGGGCTGCTTTGCTTCCCTGTGCATTGCAAACCTTCCACACATTTCCTCCATCCCTTTCACTCTGTGCATTTCTTAAAAGTGATGCTAAGGTGAGCCACGTAAAAGCAGCTTTTCCACAGGTGCCTGCAAAACAAATGTGTTAATTCTGCCTGCTTTGCAGGTAGGTTTTGCAGGCTGCAGAAGGCTCCGTGTTGCAAGGAGAAGACCTTGGAGCACCTGACCTTGCTGTGACTTGCTGTGGATGAGGCTGTGATAGTGCAATTTCTATTGAGCAGCTCTCCAGTAGGAGATAAAGAAACTAGCACTGCAGTCTGCAGCACTCCTGGAAGCACAAGAAGGAAACTGCAGTTACATATTTTATGGGGTGAGATATATATTCTCATACATAACAAGAATATTTTGCATTTTTAAAGAAGTGTATTTTATATTTCAATAATGTGATCAGGGTCAAATTTTGCCCCTCAGATAAGTACCTTAGACTTTACATAAGCCAACCTGTCCAAAGGTGGGAGAGAAGAGATTAGGTCATTTTGCAGACAGTGTGTGTAGGTTCAGAGATTAGGGCCAGCATGCTTAAAGGTAGTTAGATTGTGGCAAGTCTGGGCCTACGTCACTTACCCAAGGTCATAACAAGGAGTTTGAGGCAGAGAAGCAACTGAATGCTTTTGCTCCATCACTTTTCTTCTTTGCTTGTACTCATGAGAATTAGACTTGTGCATGTGTGAGAGTGTGTTGAAAAGCACATTTCTGGACAGTTGCTTCATCCAAGCTCTTCTGATGTCTTCCACACATGTGGCTTGATGTCATACTCACTGGAACATCTTCCCTGTCGTTTGCAAACCATTGTTTGAAATGGGTACATCTTTGTTCTTGTGAGCAGTATTCCATATTCCAAAATAAAGTTTGCCAATCATAAGAAATTAACTAAAAAAATACACTCTCTAGCTGTACATTTTCAGTTAGCACAGCTCTCTCACTGAGGTCTCTTCTGGCTCGAGCCAGAATGTCAACACCCTGCTCTTTTCCATGTGCAGTTTACAAAGACAACCCCCATCTTGCTAAGGATCCAGCATGTGGGTCTATGTTAGACTCTGCTTATGAGCTGTTTTAGTCGCGTTAGCATGCACCAGTCTTCAGTGCTCCACTTCATTTGCAACCAAAGGCAAAATTTTCTAGGGCTGTCTTCCTCTGTGCTACCACCGTGACATGCAAACAAAAGAATGAGCATGCAAAATTTGGTTTAATTTTCTATTACCATATCTAATATCCTACTTATTTTGTTTCTTCTATGCACGCATGGGCATTAGAACGGGGACCTTGTTCTAATTATTACAAAGACTGAATGGAAGAGAACTCTTTGTCTTACCATCCTCACACTTAGAGTGATGACCCAAGCCTTGTCAAAGGAGCCAGGGCTGACAAGAAGCACATATGCACCTAGGGGCCACTGGTGTCTGATAGCCAGGATGCCATGGAAGATTTCACATTCTTCAGCCCTAATCTCTTATAACAAAATGGAATTCAAACCTAACCCCCAAGAAAATAAGTCTGCTCTGGTTAGTGTCATGTCAAGTCTCATGCATGCAGCAGGGTTTGTTTTTGGTGGTTTAGAGCTATGGTTTACCTATTTTCTGCCTGGGCAGCAGTGCTATTGTTTTAGTAGATATTTTCAAAAGGTGTTTATTTTAGTTACTAATCTGAGATGAGCTCGGTATTTATCTGTGAAATTGAGAAAGCAGTCTGGGGTAATTCCTTTCAGTAGCTGTGATACTTTCTGGAGGCAAAGTCTGATGGTCTCCATTGCATGTTTTCTGAGGCGCCTTTTTCGTGGCTGTTTTAAAAACAGTTGCATCACATTTCAACTACTTTGATCCAGCATTAACCTGTTTTAGTAAAAAGGCCTCTGACAGAAAACAGAGACTTTTTGTCTCCTACTTGGATTAAGGGCCATAATACTGTTTGTGAAAAGAAGCATCTTCCCTCTGCATCAGTATTGTTATTGTAACACATGCTTTGTGGTGTATTTCATGTGTGGGGCTCCAGAGGTGAGATAACACCTTGTATTACTGGGCAAAATAAATAAAATATTTTCACTCTCCCAGTTTGTCATCCGTTCATGATATAATATGATGGGTGAAACGAGATGAGAAGTAACTTCCTTCCCCCAGCTTTTCAGTCCTTCTTCTTCTCACTCTTTGTTCTTTGCCACCCAACTGTACTTGTGTGCAGCTGTGACCGTACTACTGTTCCTTCAGCGTCCTCTCCTACCTATTTCCTGCTCTGTTTTATGCTCTCTTGGCTACTCTGTCACCCATTTTCAGGATGTAATACCTATATAGACCTGGCAGTGCTCAGCTCCTGCTGTAAGGTAACCCGACATTTCTTCAGATCCTTTCTCTTCCTTGATTTTCCTCTGCTTCTTCCTCTTTATATATATATATATATATATATATATATATATATATATATATATATATATATATATTTTCCCTATTGATTCTCTCCCTTCCTTACTGTCCTAGACCTGTTTCATGTGGAACCATGGATCATACCTGATACCTTTTATTTGACTCTTTACCTTTGATCTGTCTCTTTCTTCTTTATTTCATGTGGCCTTTACAGACCAGGCAATGCTGTTACTCACAAAGAGGTTAGGAGGTTAGGAGGAAACTTCTTGTCTCTCTGGGGAGCTAGATATTCAAGATTTTTTTTTCTTTTTTCCCTATTTTCTGGTTCTGGTTTTGCCTGAGATGGGATGCTGCTCTAGATGCCTCCTGGAGCAGAAATGGCATGGAAAATTCCCACGTGCACAAGCCCAAGTGAGTATTTAGCAACTAAGCTTGAACTGTTCAATATTCCTTGGAAGAGCAAGTTTAGATCTAGACAGAGTCTGAATCTGCATTCAGATCCACATGAAAGCAAACCTAGTTTGCAAAAGGCCAACATGAGGCCTTTCAAATCACGAAAGTATCCCACGCCCAAGATGCTCTTTAAAACTTCTGCTTTCTGTTTGTTTACACCTTCAGTCCTGCTCTGATCTCCCTGAACACAGACAGCTGGAGATCTGGTGGAGTTGCCACAAAGACACTTGAGGCAAACACAATGCTGTTGTGGGATTAAGGTTATTTACAATAACTGGTTATTCTCTTTTTAATTGTAGCAGATGGAAAGCGCACCCATGCAAATGCCAGTTGCAAATGGATTAAGAATATTCACAGTGCATACCTCTGAAGACTCCAGTGAAACATCTTAAATCCCAAAGCATGACTGTAGTACTTTTGAAGGTGGGGGTAGAAAGTAGGGAGAAATAATCTTTTCTTTACAGGATCACCCTTAAACTTTCAGACCTCTTTGTGCATTTGTACTGACCTTAATGCAACAGGCTCTGAGATCTTCTGAGCTCTTCATGAACGTAAAGGACCTCAGTGTATTTCTGAAGAGTCATGCTTGCTCTTCTCCTCCCAGTCTTCAGAGGTTGTGCCTTTCCAGTATGTAAACACTCTTCTGACAGAGCCCCTTCAGCTGTGGAGATTGAAGTCTGAGTCTGAGATATTCCAGTTACCAGCAAAATCCAGAAAAGGAACTTGTATTTGTATTATTAACTTAACAGCATCATTATGAATGATTTGTAGGAAACAATGCCTATTCATACATAAACAGTATAAATAAAACTGCTGATAAGCACTTTACTAGATTGAATTCCTCATCCTTTTCTTTGAGAGAGTTCCAAAATTTAGTATGCAGCTTGATCAACTTCATACATGCTTGAGTTGGGCAGGTCAAAGCTAACATGACCCTGCACAAGCAAAAGCATCCCTCGCACGAGAAATCACTTTCAGCTTATTTACTATATATGAAAACAGTCCCAGATCATTCCTTCCCTAAGGCAACAGGAACATGTCAGTGTTTCCTTAACCACCACCACCCTTCAACACTTTCCAGGAAGAAAACCTTGTTCTCAGGATGGCCCCAGCTGCAAGGTCATTAAAGCTGAGATGAAGCTGATGCAGCAAAATTATGAAACCCTCAACTTTAATGTATTCAGAGGTAACAGGGTTACCAGTTGGGAAGTAGGGATGTAGGTGCCTGGTGCTGTTGAACCTCTTTTCTATTTACTCTTGATCCCATTTAAATTCTTTCATATGTGAAACTCTAGGGCTTGCTTTGCAATGAGTTGAGTGCAGGATTAACTTCACCTGTAGGTTACCTTGTTTATATTAACAAGACTGTTTGTGTGAGTTAAATGAAAGTGTTTGTAAGCTGCTATATTTTTAATGAAAAAGATAGTACAGTGTGCCATACAACACTATGTGGGTGGCAGGCATTAAAGCAAAAGCAAAGAGCAGACTTAAGCAATTCAGGTAGTGACTCAGATCTGCTTTGAATGACAAAAGTTTTGGAGAAACTCTTTGAAAATATGCCTGTCGCAAGCCTGTATAGTGAGCCTTTTAAAATCAGACTTCTTCCAAAGTCATGACACTTGGGCCAGGACTGGAGATCATCCAAAGGGTTTTGGTACTGTGCTCCTGTATGATTCAATTTTGTAAAGAATTAGAGCTCTTTGGAGGGACTATAACCGCTTCTGGAATGTGGTACATTTGTTATCTGTAGCCAGAAATTACAGGGGTTACAGAAGTGCAAGCCTCTCTCCATTTCAGACCTTACCACTGCATATTTTCCACCTGGGGAGGGAGGGTAAAGAACGTGATGGGGAGACAGGTGTCTGCTGGGCACTTGGATCCAAGCACCCGGGTCCTGCTTTTGCTCCTGTTATCTCAGAATCAGAAAGACACTGGGAGAGATTCTGGAAGATCTGCATGAGACACAGAGCACATAGTCCTGTGCAAAAAACCCGCAGCTCTTGCAGGCTTCAAGACAGCAAATTCTGTCTTTGCTTACTCATTATTTGTATAAAGGAAAAGAAGGAAGGAACTATGAAAGAATAAACATTTAAAACATCATATCAACAGCAAAAACAAAACCGGGGGTGGGGGGAAGTCTGCCATACACGGCTCCCTTGCTTAACTGAGCACAGACTTGGAAAGAATATTCAGTGGCACTTAGAGCAGAGAAATGCCTTATATTTGGCAGTTCACGGTGCATACAGCAGACCACAATGGCAGCAGATGTTCCACAAGTCCAGGAAAATTTCTGAGAAAACCCAGAGTTTTCCCAATAAGAGTCCATTGATTTATTGTTGTCTTCTGAGTACTGGACAATGTACCAAAGGGATTAACAGCTTAGCTGTAGCCAAATCATAGGTGGGGATCTGCATTATTGTTATTAATAGTAGTAATAAACTATTTCAGCCTTCTTGTTAGAGACAGAGGAAACTGAGGCATGGAGGGGGTGAAGTGACTTGTTCAAATACTCCCTGTGACCCAACCAAAAATAGAAGGCAAATGGCTCAAGTCCTCTTACACCCCTGTATTACTTCTCTGATGGTTTAGTACAGAAATTACAGTCTGTTACTTGCATACATCTGGCTTATAACAATAATATTAATGTGAGTACATTCTGGCTGTAAGATGAGGCTATTTATCCTACAGGTGAAAGTGATAGTGAGGCTGACTTGCACACTTTATCTCCCCAAAGACTTTAGTATTTGTAGGTAGTTAGGAGATGATCAAAGCCAATGTGTTGGCCAAAGACTTTGCAAAGGAATCACCGCTTTGCCCTGGTTCCCAGTGGTTTAACCATGAAAGCAGGCTATGATACAACAGGCTAGAGGTGATGTGCTATTTTATTCAAGTCTGTCACTGCTCATCTCCTCTTTATGAATGGCAGGGCAGCAAGCGGCAGCCGTACACAGGGACAAACAGCCGTCGCAGCAGCGATGCTTTGAACTCCTCCATTCCTTCGCGAGAGAGATTTCAGACAAAACCCAATCTGGAAAGCATCACTGCCGGCGCACCGAGCGCAGCCACCCCCGGGGCTGGGACCTTCCCCTTCCCATCACTTTCCCTCCCTGTATTTTGTCCCCCCACCGCCCCACACCTTTCCCCGTGCTCCCCGCACCCGCGGGGCCGGGAAGAGGCAGGGGGGTCGATCCGACCCCCCCCAGCGCATCTGCCGCGGCCCGGCCCCGCCTGGGGGCCACATCTGGCGGCACATCTGGGCGGGCGCGGCCCCTCCCCGCGGGCACATCTGGCGGCGGCGGGGGGCGGCCCGAGGCCGGGGCGGGAGGAGCGGCGGTCGGCGCAGCCCCGCCGCCGGCCGGGGCGGGCAGAGCCGGCGAGGCGCGGAGGGGAGAGAGAGGCGGCCCGATGGGGCGGTCGGCCCGCAGCCTGGCCCCGCTCCGGCTGCTGCTGCTGCTGGCGCTGGGGCACGCCTGGACTTACCGGGAGGAGCCGCAGGACGGCGACAGGTGGGTGAAGTCCCCTCGGTGCGGAGCGTCTCCGCTTGTGTCCCCCCGCTCTATCCACTGCCTCCTCTTATTATTATTATTTCTTCTTCTTCTTGCAGGGAGGTTTGCTCCGAGAATAAAATCGCCACCACCCGCTACCCCTGCCTGAAGCCCACGGGAGAGCTCACCACCTGCTTCAGGTGAGCGCGGAGCCGCGGGGGGCACGCGTGGGAGCTCCCCCGGGGCTGAGCGTGGGCGGCACACGCGTGTCGGTGGTGAGCTGCTCGCCTCTCAGCCTGCCCCAGCCCGGTGTGCCCACGGCTAGGAAAACGGTGCCGTGGTCGCGTCCCTCTCGCGTTTGGCATCCCCGAGGGGACGGGGTTAGGAGCACGCTGCAAATGTCACCGCAAGGCACCGCTGGAGGGGGTGCGAGGAGGTCTGGGTGCCCTGTGCTGCATGACAGTGGCTGATTCGGTCCCTGAGTGGGGCTTCCGTTGCTTGGATGGGTAGGTGCAGCCAGGAGGGTGGTGGAGCTGCATCGATTACGGGGTAATTGGTGAAATCAGCTGGGATCATCCCAGCCAGAGGGACGTTTACGTTAGGTATAGATTAATCAGCCCTTCAGAATGAGCCAGTGCTTCAGCAACCAGCTCTGGGGGAGACTTCGTCAGAGGCCTCTCAAATTAAGTAAGTTGAATCCAGCCGTGTGTTTTCTTTCTTTCTTTCTTTCTTTTTTTTTTTTTTTTTTTTTTTTTTTTTTTTTTTTAAAAAAAAAAAACTGTGTATTTGAGAAACATCATCTGTTTTCAGAAGAATTTTAAAACCATTTTAATGATGATAAATATCCCAGAGCACTTGACAGTATAGATGTGCTTGTGGAGAAATATACACAAAGCATGAGCACACACGTATCCCTTTACTGATGTCCTCTGATTAGTCCCGTTCACACAGACGAGATGTTTCGTCTATGAAAGCTGCTTCTTCCAAGGTTGCATTGCGAAGTTGACTGTGCGCTGCTTGTGCTTGTGTGCATGTGTGTGCCAGGGAGCCAAAAATGTGATAAGGCACACTGGTGCTTATGAGAAGTGTTGCAGAGATCTTTCATTTATTCCCAGAGCGTTTTATCTTTGGCATAAGTACCCGAGAGCTTTAGTTTCGTGGTGCAGCAGTGTGGTGCCTTGCCTATGCACCCGCCTGCGAAGGTGTTACAGCACTGCCTGTTTTTCAGCACCATTTATATCCTTACAGCCCATATTTCCCTGCTTCCCTTTTCTGCTTTCTCCCCGTCCTGTGAAGGTGAGGTAGAAGCCGCTTGTAAGCAGCTCTCCAGCACGTGGCACTTTTTGGAGAGAGGCAGCACATAGGTCTTGCAGGGAATGAAAGTGCCTGGTTGAACCTCCAGCATTGCTCTGATTTGGGAGCGTAGCACTGGGGTGGACGAGGCTGTGCTGAGAGAGGGGGGAGCTGCTGAAGGAGAAAGCTGGAGCAGGAGATGCGTAAGTACAGAGCACGCATGGGCGTCCTGCTGTCACATCCTCGCTGCTGTGTGTCCCCAAGCCCATCCCCACAAAGCAGGTCTGCTTTGTGCGAAACCGAGGAGGGCCTTGCAGGCTCCCCCAGCTGCTGTGGGTCATTGTCCGGAGAAAGCAGGATTCGGTCCTTCTGCCAGGTCCTGCTTCTAACACCTTTCATCCTTGCTGAGGTACTGCTGACCTTTGGGCTCCGTTTGTGCCGAGCCTTTCTCAGCTCTCCCCCCTGCATGTTTCCAAGCAGCATTCATCACAGAATTTGATCACAGAATTTCTAGGTTGGAAGAGACCTCAAGATCATCGAGTCCAACCAATTCACCATCCCAAATCAGCACTGACAGTGAACAAGACTTTGCAAACCCCTGTATTGTGCTCTAGGTTGCTGTGGTTCATGTTTTAAAAGTTTATCAATGCCTATGAATACTAGGACTTACCTTTTAAAAAAAAAAAAAACTTGGTTTCCACACAGTGACGTGTTTCCAGGGTCCAGCCTTTAGGATTGGGTGAGGAAGGCTCCGTCCCCATCACTGTGAGCTCCTTCATGATGTCTGTTTGCACAGCAGCAGGGCAGCATCTCCCAAATGAAAAAACAGAGCAGCTTTGCACAAAGGTTATTTTAATTTTAGATTAATTGATATTTTGAGGTTGGAGCTGATAGTAAGATGACAGGAAATATGCAAGTGTTGACCAAGCTTGTGCTGTCCCAAGGTGGGTTTCATTTCGCAGGACGTTCAAGAGCCTTAGGACTAAGTTTTGGCATCTGGGCATGACAGTGGACGGTTTAAAAACTTTAGCTGGGACAGAAACTCAGCTTTGGCTTTAGGAAAATTTCACCTCAGATTTCTGATGAACTTGATTTTGGTGTTCTAGTATTTATTCTTACCAAATCTCATTTTTTGTTTTCCTACTCTTGTTTTTCACCACCTCACAGTGACAATAGTTATACATCATATAGTAATTAAATTGTTAGAGAAAGTTTAAAGAGATACTTAATGTCAGCTATTTACAAATGGCATGCACATCTAATTTCTTTCTAGGTCAAAGTGTTTTTTCTGTGTAGAATTTAAACAGATTGACACAAACTTTAGTTCATGTCATAACACATCAGGCATAAGGCAGCATGCACTGCTACTGATGATCTGCTCTGCAAGTAGTTAAGTAAAAAAGGAACACATTTTAAGTAAGATGTCAAAATTCCTGAACAACTGTAGTTTTTGAAAGCATGAGTTCTTGACTCAACACAATTTTATCTTTTTTTTTCCTCCGGTTGGAACTTTTCAAGAAAATCAGCATGTTTGCACAGCACTTCAATTAAAAAATAAATAATAATAATAAAAACTTTATTTCATCACAAAAAAAATATTTCTTGAAAATTTCTTTGACGAGATTTAGTCGTGAATACAAATGATCCAAATGCAGGGCCAAGCCAAAAGCAGGGCCAAGCACTGAGAATTACGTTGGCATTTTTCCCTGTGGTCATAGCAACCTTGTACATAATTAGATGTATTTTTCCTTTTTGAATGTGTGCAGTCTGGCCCTTGGCTTGGGTTTATTTGTATTTTTTTAGATGTTCTCTGTATTTATTTTCATAAGAGTACAGAGGAACAGATGCAAAAGGCAGTTGGAGCAGATAGACTTCTGAACAACTCTGCTGGCATGGTAAATGAGATGAATGGTGCTGCAGCTTTCTTCAGTGCTTCCACGTGCTGTCACCTGCGTGTGACAATTCCTTTTGTGCATCCTGTAGTCCTTCTCCCTGACACATAATTCCAAGTTCAGGAGGTGCATCAGTTTGTTAATTAGAGGTGCCCCTTCCTTAAGAACCACCAAAGCCTGATCACTTCGTTAATTCTCCTATGGCCGGAAAGCTAAACATTACATTTGGAGAGAGCAGTGAGCATGTTTTGGAATGACAATATCGAGACTTAGCAGAAACATTTGCTGGTAGGAAGCTATTTGTCAGTCACCACTTGTAGGAAAACCGAAGCATGAAACAGATGGGACAATGAGAATATCTGTGTCACCAGACGATGTAAATTCCTTTGTATGCCAGACATTTAAATATTTCAAAATTTATTTGAAATAAATAGCTTTGCTCTTTTACAGAAGTAGTGGATAAGAATAAAGGCTCAAATTAACAGAAGTGGTATGCAGATTGTGATAGTGCCCTGTATGCCTGGCTGGTCTTTGCCCTGAATCAGGCAGGTGGAAATTTGAACTTGGATCTGTGTATCTTGGAGGAACACTTCAGTTGCTGCCTTCCTGGGCCAACAGAGGTGCTTTTTCTTTTATTACGCTTAAACTGTTAGTTTAATCCCTGCTCAGTTTGCATATCAAATTGACTAAACTGATATTTTTTTAAGACAGGCAATTGAACTGGTGAGAAAAATTATCCATTTTGCTCTGAGGTCGTGGTGAGCTCTCTCTCTTCCCTGCATTTTTGCTAAAAGTGAAGGGTGCAGGTTCCTGAAGGAGCTGAGTATAACCCCATTCTGCATATAGTGAATGAGGCCATCCTTCTGCAGGACCAGCAGGGAGTAAGAGGTTGTCAGTAGTATAGAGTAAGAGTTGTTTTTTTGTTGTTTTTTTTTTTTTAAACAGGATGAACATGTTTCTGTGTAGGCTGTCAGCTTCTTCACCTGATAATTAGCAGCTGAAAGTATTTTGCAGAGGCCCTCCCTACGTGTTAGATTTTAAATTTTGCAAAGAAAGATAGTTCAATGCTTCATAACAAAACAAAAAAAAATCAATCATACTGCAGAAGAGAATATTTGTACACTTACGCTCTACTTAATTCTGATGCTAACCAGAGATCGCGTGCCTTGAAAAGCATTTCTTTTTACTCTCTTGAATGCTGATATTGCTGGTGGAGCCTACTATTTTTATAGACTGTATCATTTTGCACATTCTTATAAGATAAAAGTAATTGCAACTAAGTTGAGTGTAGCTGTTTCACAAAGAGCAGCACTTTCACTAATATGCCCTTGGGGACGGTATGCAATTCCTTGTTCCCAGATACTTGGTGAGCACGCTGCAGAGCTTCCCAACAGGAAAAAAAGAAATGTGGTATATGATTTTGAAGCTTTCAGCTGTAGTAAACAAGGATGACATTTTGTCATCTTATCTCCTTGCTTTTCTTTTTAGACATTTCTTATTGCTGCTGTTTCCTCTCTGAAGCTTTGCTGATCATTTTAGTTTTAATAGACTTGAAAGAGCCCTGATTAACATTACAGTATAACACTGTAAACAATAAATTTGTCTGATTATAACACAGTACTGCTTAGTCTCCAGTTATCTTCCAGGGTAATGCACTCCATGGCAGAGTTTTGCTGAAAATTTAAGAGTGGATAAGATTTTGAATTTTGTTTTTGTTTTAAGAAAAGCAAACATACACAACAGCTGTAATTCCACAGCTGCCAAAAGAGTTTCCTTATGTTTCCATAAACTAAGATTTCTTCTTTTGCACGTAGTTCAGTGGTGAAGTGCCATGAGCCGCTATGTCTGCACGTCACTCAGGGTAGCATCACAGCATCTGAAACATGCCAATGCATCCTGCTAGTGCTGCTGAAAAGAGCTGCAGCTGTGTCACTTTGGGGTTAGATTGAAAATGAGTGTCAGAATTTATTATATTAATCTGTTCATCCTGTGAAGCAGCCTGTGATGTGCAGGTACAGAACTTTGAGCTCTGTACCAAACCATCGCCATGAAACAAGCTGCTCAGCAGCTCTTCACCTGTGCTTGCTCTGGGCCAGCTGGCTAGCACAATGTTTAGGGAGATGCAACAAGCACAAATGTTCTCTGAGTCTGCAGGTTTTTTATTTTTTAAAATTTTTTTTATTTTTTTAATATATGTAAAACAATCTTATTGTGAATTGCTGTCACAGGTAGACTTTTGTACATAGGAATAAATAAAATTCAACTTTGGTATGTTGCTTCCTTGCAAAACAGCATGTGCTGCTATGATGGTAAGACATCTGTCTCAGCTCCCCTATAATTTTTTTCCCACTGTTGTGCAGAAAGCCACACATTCAGGCATCACAGCTTTGAATGTAGTCAGTCTTTGGTTTGCCTTGATTCGCTTGGCTGTGAGTGCCGAGGGAACAGGCTGCTCTCAGGTACTGATGTATGCTGTATCTGCTGGATAAGAGTAACACCACAGCCATACACCTACCTGTGGGCTGTCCTAGGTCCTACAGCTAAAGATCTTTATTCTTCCTGAATTTTGGTGAGATTAGGGATGCTTTGCTCACCTGAGATGTCAGGTACGGGCGTCGCTGGCTGGAGCAAAGCCTCCCGCAGTAAAACACGGTGGTTCTGTGGATTTACTGGGAGGTGTCTCCTTGGTGCAGTCAGTTCACTCCCAAATGAGGCAATATAATTAATGATCCTTCAGAACACTACCTAATTAGGGAGAGTGGTGCCCTTAGGTAGATAGTGCTACAATTAAAGGATGAGGTCTGGCAGCTAGCTGCTCGTGTAGTCCGGAAGTTTTTCATGTTCACTTCAAAGCACTTTGGAGAGCTTTAAAACTGGCGAGCCGAGAGCTGTGTCTGAAGTGCCCTCCTTGGTGGTTCGATCGATAATGAAATCCAGGTGCATCGCATTATGGTTTGCATCCACAGAATATAGGGTTAAACATAAACTGGCTTTCCTGGGCATGGCGTCTAGCACAGAGGCTCCAGACGAACAGAATTGTAGCCCCAGGGCCTCCCGTGGTTGATAAAAAAATATGTAATAAAAATCAGCCGCCAAAGGGAATATGACTTTTGTAATTATCCTGAGTATTGTATGCGCTCCCTAAGGTCAGGCTGCTTTGTCCTTACAGGCGTGATTGCAGTTGCTCTTGCTAGCAGCAGGACGTAATTAATACTGGTATTATTGCTCCCACTGAGGCAGGGACCCCTTGAGCTGGATCGTTCTGCACTGGTCACGGTCAGAAGAGATGAGGCAGAAGAGGGAAGGAAGGGAGGATAAAGATATGGAGCAACAAGGAGGAGAAAGAGGGAAAAAACAGGAGTCTGGAACAGACAGAAAGAAAAATGGGTAAAGACACAAAAAAGAGAAAAATTCCAGTTTGCTGTAGCTTGTGCGACAGATATGTATGTGATAGAAGGGAGGTAATCACTTCCCAAAGACATATAATTTAAACACTTCCAGACTCCATCTGTTTAAGCAGAACCCAGACAAACAAAGCATCAGCTAAAAACAAACAAAACCACACTCACGCACCCTGGGGAAATGCCTATTCTCCCAACTGAGGTTGGAGCTAAGCTACGGGAGTTGCTGCCTCATCCCTCGACTGCCTCTCCTCCTCTTTCTTTCCTTGGTTTGGGAAATCTCCGTCCCCTCTTATGGTGTGCAGGTCTGTAGGACAGCAGGAGGAGCACGATGCAGGCGTTTAAAGAATTCAAATAGTGAAATATTTGAACTACCCTTCATGAAATAGGTAAAGCTTGTTAGACCTCCCAGATGAGAGGGGACAGCCCATATGCTGCTGGGAAAGCCACTGCCCCATAGGAGGAGCATTCAGGGGACAGGTTTGGGGGACTTTAAGCAGTGCCTGCCTGTTTTTGTGACATTGCATGTTTGGGACTTTAGTTGCTGTGCAACCAGATCACACAAAGCAGATGTGCGCAAGATACCTTACGTGGTGCATACGGCTGATTTACAGATGCACAGGGAAACTTTACCTGGGATGTATCTTATTTCAGATTGTGGTAGTTTGGGGAATATGTGAAATACGTATTTTTAATTTCTTTCTTTCTTTTTGTTGATAATGTGCTGGATTCTCCTATCCTTGAGTTTATTCTTTTATTTTTGTCTCAGCCTCCGTGCCGTGAGTCCTAAGATGACTTTTCTTTGTTGTGTGAATCATTGCTGAGTGTTTGGTGTCACTGCCACGCCAGCTGGAGCTGCTGGGGTCAGAGGGATTGCAGTGGGCTTGGTTTGTCATGGACAGCGAGAAGATCTGTGCTGGTACCCTTGGCTTGTATTGCTTATGTCTCCTACAGACCCCCATGTGTCACTACAGTGCTCCTGTCTTTAAAATGCACACTTACTAAGAGGCAGAGACATGAGCATCCAAGTAAACAGAGCTGACATTTGATTTAGAGTAAAAAACCTCTCCTCAAATTCTGAGTGGATTTTTTTTTTTTCTCCTGTTGCTCAGTTTCAGTTTTCAGACTTTTTGGCTTCTTTTGTAAACCAACAGTAGCAAATGTCATTCTGCTGGTATACTTTGCCTTTTCTTCTGTGTTCCAATTATACGCACAAACAATGGAGAGCTCAATCCATACAGTGCTGACTCAGTTTCTTTTTGGCTGAGAAAAAAAAAAAAAAAAAAAAAAAAAAAAAAAAAAGCAATTCATTTGAATCTCCTGGAGGGTTGCTCTATTTAACAATTGAAGAGAAAAACAATTTCAGTTGCAGACAGTAGTCCCACAGTTCAATTGCATTTGGAAAATCCTTCTTGCTTAAAGAGTATTTTCCACCATGCTGCATTGATTTTGTTGTTGATCCTGGTTCAAACAACGAGGTACGAGTCCATAAAACATCTAGCTTACATCCAGCTATTGCAGGCTTGTAGTTCTGTGTTTTTTTGTTTGTTTGTTTGTTTTTGTTGTTGTTGATAAACTTAAGATCTAACCACATCCATTTTAGTTGATAATCCACACTGGAATTTAAATAACGTGAAATGCAGTGTCTATATTCAGTATATTGATATAAGCAGCCATTCAGTAGTAAGCACACATCAAACTGTGTTTCTTCCTTTCTTTTCAAATGGGCTGGGTGCTAAGGCAGTGTGTATACAATGTTTTAAGTGAGCAAGACAGAAAAAAATCAAAGCTATAATCTGAATATTTAAAGGGATTGTTGGAGAATGAATAGGCTTATTATAAGTCAAGGGTAAGTTAGAGTAGAGAGAGTTTGGAGAAGTAGAGGGCAATATTCGTCTGGGCTAGCAAGTATATGAAGAACAAAAGTCTTCCTATGGAGAAATTGGTGTTGCATAGCTTCCAATGTAAAACAGCAGTTGTCAAGTTGGCTTGATAGACTCATTACCGTCCCTTGAGGGGGAAAGTTGACAGCTATTTCTCTGTACCAAAATGCCAAAGTCCAAAAAGTCATATGGTGAAGCTTGCAAAATGACTGAAGAAGTACACAAACTATTACAATAATATTTTACGAGCAATGGGTAAATGCTGACAACTTAGAAATTTGTGAAAACACACACAAAAAAAGTATGCTCGGAATTATTTTTGTAAAAGAGCAAATTGGATGCATTATTTCATTGTAAATAACTTCCTGCCTGGAGCTCTGATGTCTCAGTGGAATGTTAATATCTTTATGATCACATTCAACACATTTAATATGTTGTAAATCTGACATCTTGCCTATTCAACAAGATGCTATTATCATACAAAATTTTCATTGTGTAGTATATTATTATAGCTGCATCAAAAAGCAGTGTTGTTTCCTAAACATTGCTCTCTGGAATTCTGACAAAACCCTTAGCTTAAAGATTATTGCCTTTGAAAGTTGAAATGAGTTATAATTCAAACAAAAATACCCAAGGGGGAAAATTATTTAATCTTTATAATAGCATCTGTGGGAAGAGAAAAAGCGGGTGAAAATGGGGTTGAGGGTCTTTGGTAGATGTTAGTGGTTCAGAAGTGAAGGGTGAGAGAGGTACTTGAAGGACCAGGGGTCACAGGAGCTACTTTTGGTGAACTCTTGATCCTGCTGGGAATAGACAAATCCTTTTAACTGCAGCTTCCTAAGGCAAGAGCAAGAAACAGCAGCAGCCTTGCGTGCTTGTAGTCTGGGCTGGTCTCTGCCCACTGCTTGGGAATCAGTAGCACGATGAATCCAGCTGTGGTGAGGCTGGTCATCTACACGATGGCCCAGACAGTCTACGGGTAAGTGTTGTCTCAGATTGTGACTTCTGTGGTGCCTCAAATGTTGACTTGGTGTATTACATAATGTGCTGGTTATATGGAAAATAGTATATTTGCTTAAGCAGATGGAGAAACGTTGTTTTGACGTATATTTGGATAAAAAGCTCATTAGGTTTTGGTTGTTATTTTTCCCTTCCTGAAGAAACTGTCTCCTCCACAGGATGTTTTACTTGCTCCCTGGAGTCTATAAAATAGAATAAAATAGTTTGGTTGGAGGGAACCTTCAAAGATCATTGAGCCACACTACCTGACCTCTTCAGGGCTAACCAAAAGTTAAAGCAGTTACTTGAGGGAGTTCAAAAATCACTTGAACACTGACAGACATGGGGCATCTACCACCTCTCTTGGAGGCCTGTTGCAGTGGTTGACCACCCTAACGATGAAGAAAATTTTCCCTATATTTAGTGTGAACCTCCCTTGGTGCAGTTTTATGCTGTTCCTGCACGTCCCGTCATCGGTTCCCAGGGAGAACTGGCAACAGCCTCTCCACTTCCTAAAATGCATATCCACAGAGTAATTGGTGAAACTCCTTTAAATCTCAAAATTGAGAAATGAAAGGGCTTATAGAAAATGGGTTGTTATTTTATTTTCTGGAATCTTCACAGAAAATTTCTCTCTTTAAGCTTTTCCACTTTTAAAATAACCACTTGCCACCTTGTGCTTCTTTAAAAATGGAGAACGTGGGATATGTTTTTATTCTACCTTGTCCTGCTTGCCTTCCAGCTTGTGTAATAGTAAAATAGAAGGTATTAAAATGTTACTCCTGAATGTGTTTCCCTGATCCCTCTCACCCTTCAATTTCCCCATTCTAGACCAAAGCCATTAAACAAGGGATGAGAGAGGGAAGAGAGGACAACCCAACCCTTCCAAGATTTCAGACCTTTTCAGTCTTTCAGTCTTTTAAGGGTCTGCTTCAGGAGTTCAGGTTCAGCCAGCATTTGCTGTATACAGTTAGTGGGGAAAGATGGAGAGAGTTATCCTTTAGACCAAGTTAACATGTCCTCTTTCCTCTTAGTTTTGAAACTTCTTGTAGAAAAGCAGCTTAAGTGAAGAGCTTTTTGCACAAACTTTTTTTTTTTTTTTTTTTTTCCTGTTTATCCAGACCTGCACTTCTTGGCCACTCTTGTAGGTTCAAAGTAGATTCAATGTGCATTCAAACCCTCTCCTTGCATCTGATCTTAACTCAACTTCTTTTCCTGCAAAAATGTTTCAGGCTGACCCAGGACTCATGAAATCTACTTGGCATTCATGAACGTATGTAAAATGTATTTGCAGGGCCGGTCGCTTCTAGATTATTCTTGGAAGCCAAACCTGTGTCAAAGGATCCCTCTTTTGGTCCTCTGAGTGGGTACTAACAGTACTGTGTGAACAGTATTGCAGGGGTTTGCATATACTTAGCTCTACAGACTTCACTGGGCTTATGCCAGGTAGCATCAGTTTTGGAATTCTTCTTCATAATTCTTGTTAGCATTCCATGAAAAGAGAACACAGAAAGTTGTTAAAGCAAATCAAATGCATCTCACCAGAGAAGCAAGTCTTCTGCTATGCCTTTCCAAGCTGAGTTTATTGGACAGGTTCTTGTTTATGCAGTTTCTTGTCCTCACTCTGACCTGCCGTTGAGTAGTGGTTTTGTTGAGCGTGCCTGGATGGGGCCTTTTCCACAGCCCTCCAGATTTACATCAGTGGAAGGCACTGCAACCCTGGGAGGCAAGGTTTTTTAACCTTAGGATGGGCTTGCCAGGAGCTGAGCTGTACTCCTGGATCCTGGGCTACGTTTCCATGCTCCTCAATGAGCCGTATCATGCCAAAGTCTGCCTTCAGTTACCCACTAAATTTTACTCTGTGGTTTCAGTGTTGGCTATTTCTCCAGCTATAAAATGAAGGGAAAAAAAAAAACTAATTTATGCGTTCAGAAAAAAAAAATATGGTAATTTATCCCTAAGATGTAGTGTTCCTGCTACAGCAAAGGTCGCTGTAAATTGAATCTTCAAATAACTTGCTGGTCTTTGTTTTCTTAGGATGATTTTGTCATTCCAGTTCAACAAAATGCTACTGTTTGAGATATGGGGAAAAAAAAAGGTCCCTTTTAAGTGTATCTTTTCATATCCACCGAGAGACAAATTAGATTTTTGTGATGTTCTCTTATGTTGCAAAAATATCCTGAGTATTTCCACAGTGGGAATAAGTTAATGGTACATCACTGGAACATCTCCAGTGCAAATAACTGTGGCGGAGTGAAAAGAGCAGGAGAAAACAAGTAGTCAGTAGCAGGATGGCTAACGTACACATATATTTATTTACACATCCTAGTTTGCAAATACGGTCTGCTGGATATTTTTGAGTACCGGGGTAAAGAGACTTCAAACATTTCCATTGACCTTAGGGCCATTACAGTTATAAATTGTTCCAATGAAAAGAAAAGTGTTCCAAGAAATTTTCCTACAGGAATTGACAAAGAGTTAATGCAGGACAAATATGTCTTCAGGACAGAAATAGAGAGGAAATTTTCCTGTGTTCAGATCCTCTTAATTGCATCTTAGGACTGAAGACCCTGGCTACATTCCACATTGTCCAATTTGGTGCTTCGCTCTGTAGTACTTCTTCTTCGGAAGGAAGAATCAAAATAAACATAGTAATCCTTTCATTAAATGCCATATTGACCTTTGTTCTTGGAAATATGATGGCCAAGAAGATGAAAAATTACAGAAAATTGAATCTGTTTCAAAAGATTCAATATCCTGTCTGTTACAATGGGATGCATGAGGGGAGAAAAAAAAAAAAAAAAAAAGCTGCAAAGCAGGGTCAAACAACTGGAAAAGCCTGTGTAGTGTCTCACTCTGGAGACACAGGATTGGTGTTTGCAGGACATGCTGGAGAACACGAGTTTCAGGAATGGTCCTAATCAAATACTTCCATCCCTGAGTTGCCTTGTTAACTGAACAGGGCTGCTATGGGGAATGAATGCTCTTATACCATTCCAAGCTGCCTGTTAATTACGACAGAGAGAAGCAGAGGTTTCTAAAATTTGGGTCTTGAGCAACCAGTCAAGTATGAAATGAGTTCTCTGCAGCTGGATCTCAATAACTAAAGGAAAAGCCACTTCAGTGTCTATTTATGAGGAGCATGATAAATACAGAAGTAGATGCTGTATTCTGTTAGAAATGATTTTGTTGTTGTTTAAAAAATGAGTAAACTGAAGACGTTAAATAATTTCAAATTAATCCTTATAACTGGAGATAAAATAAAGTTGACTGTCTTTGATGATGCCTTTGTAACTTTTAACCCATAACTGGAAGACATTCAGATTTCTTATCTCCCTGAAACCTTTTGTGATATCTTTATGAAGTGTAACTGTTGGTCTCTTGGAGAGAATCACTTTTTTGGCACCCTTTGTTACTGAAGCATGAGTCTTACAATTAAATGCTTTTTTTTTTTTTTTTTTCTAACGGTTAATTACTATTACTATTACTTGGTAGCAACTGTAAAAATAACAAGACATAGAGAACAGTAGCTTATTTGCTAGGCTAAATCAGACTAAATGCATTATCTTTAAAAAACTTTGAGGGACGTAGAAAGCTACTGTTTTTTGTTTGTATCATTTATAGCAAGCCTTTATTTCTTTAGTTTTCAAAATCATTTTTTTAATGTCTTTCTTAAAAAGTAATTTTTTCACAATGTACTATTCTGTTAAATGCTCTGAGGTAGTTCATAGGCTACAGCTGGATGGTCAGTCATTCCCTTTGTAAGGTGTTTACAGTACTAGCCATAGAAACCTTTGTTTTTCATTTTACAGCATATAGCTGAAAGTCATAACAAAATAAAATTTTGAATAAGCTTAGAATATCAACTACTAAAGTTAAAAATATCCTAACAATGCCTTATATATCTATAATGGTAAAGCATGGATTCGCTTGGAAAACAGTTGGGTTGAGATATGACAGTACATACACACAAGTGCTAAATAAATCAGTCTTATCCAAGACAGCAAGAATACATCTTGTTTGTTTTCTACTGCCTGTGAAGAGACAAGTTAGCCAGGACCAAAATCTGTTTTGCAGCACCCATGCAGATGGGATATAGCTCCATTGTCTTTGGTTGAGCTTCTCCAGATTTATGTTGCTTTAAGTGATGGTGAAAATGGGATTTAGCATGGTATTCATCTTTTGTGCGGTGGATCCCAGTTCCCTTCAGGATGAAGTAATAAGATTGCGTTTTACAAGGAATTGTCTAACTCAGCAGTTGTTGCATATGAACAATTCAGTTCTGTTTTTTTAGCACTTTTCTGTCTCACCATTGATTTTTGTTTAATTTTTGGTTGTGAGTAACATATTGTTATTATTTTTAACAAAAAACAGCTTGATTCTCACACAACTTGTTTGGATAGTCGACAGTTCTGGGCTGCTTATAAATAAATATAAGATGTGCAATTTTATAAAATCTTAGAAATCCACAGTGAACTGTTGGGTCTTCACTAGAAACTGCAAGCAGCCCTTCATATTTATAGTCCTGTGTCTTCAAGGTCAGTGTAAGTTTATTCTCAGGCCATCTCATGCCCTAAGGCATGGGTCATCAAAGTAAGGTAGGTTTGGATGCCTGACTCCACTGATATTGGTGGGGTCAGGTAGGTACAAATCGTTTGAGGGTCTGTGCTCAAGCATATGGAATATCTGGCTGGTAAGGACTGGGCAATTCCTGTATGTGGTAGCACTTTGTAACTTACTCACATGAGGAAAAAAAAAAGTCACAAATCTCATTTTAGAATACAGTCATGACTTTGACAAGCCATCTAGATTAATCCTCTGTATTCCCTCACCTTCAGGTCAGCCTCTCTCTTCTGCTGCATCCTCCTGCATTTATCAACATCCTCAAACTGTGGAGACCAGAAAAGATGCTTAAGTTTAGAGTCATGTGTGCTATTTCTAAACACAGAGCCTGCACTCTCTTTTCCTTTATTAGTTATCCAAGCATCTCACCAGTAGTTTTGACCAAAGTTTCCTTCATGCATATTTCCTTCCTACGTGTGACTTTAGCTCTCACACAATTCTCTACAGATCACTGCAAAGTTGCCTTGAAATTTTTCTTCATTTGTCTGCAAATATTTTAACTTTGTTAAACAAGGCTGCAAGTAAGCATAGAGGTGGGAAACACTTCAGCCTGATCAGGAGACTGGAGAGCATGTCTAAGTCTGTCAAAGCAGGAATTGGATATATCCAGAGGGGAGAAGCAGCCGTCAGCAGCATCCCGTAGCAAGCTTACGCTGTCCTCCCTATAGACCTTCACACCGTGTCGTGTGACGTGACGCAATCTGATGAGCCTAGAGAGAAAAGCAGAGAGATGGGTCTGATTGCATACGTAAAGAAGCACAGAGTTTTTTGAAATATTCAGCCAGGAAATGTAGCAGCTGGCAACAGGGCTATGGAAACCCCAGGCTTACAGGATTAATTTTCACACTGGGACATGCAGTGTTGGAAATGCAGAGGTGCAGGATGAATCTTCCTGAAACATCCAACCTGCCAAAGCATGGTGGTGAAGGGGCTACATAGCGTGTTAACTGGAATAAATAAGGGAAAAGATATGTCATTGAAATCTCTGGATTTTTTCCTAGAATTTGGAAAGAAACCGAGGTGAGCTTTCCCCTGAGGAATCAAGCACCATAGGGAGGTTCTGAGAAATGCCCTCTTTTTCCATCATCTGAGAAAAAAACAAAGGGGAGTGCGAAAACCCTCTGCTTTAGAAATGTCACCCCAGTCAGACTTTCTCCAATATTTCCCTGCAGGAATAGATGCAGTCACTGGAATGATTGTGCTTTTCTAACACTCTTGCTTCGTGGTTCATTGCCTTTGGTGCTTAGATGTTTAGGAAAGAGAGAAAATAAACAGTCATCAAAACATGGCAGGAATCAATCCCTGGCAGGGATTATCTAAACCCTTTGTTGTTCCGTGTATCATTTAAAGAGGTAAGGTAGATCTGTCTGGACCAGTGGGGTTACTGGGGCAATTTTCTCTATCAGGAGATGATGCTGGAAGTGAGAGGCTTATCAGCTGGCAAAGGTCTGGTTATAGGAAAAACAGGAACTGGAAATGAGACAAGCAAGATTGGTGCTGAAGTGTATCTGGTGAAACATTACTACTACTGTGCAAATTGGCAGTGAGACCTCAGCAGGAATAGTCTGGTCATTCACTTCCAAAAATGAGGAGTGACCTGGGACCAGTGAGGAGGAGGGCTACGAAGGCTTACCAGGACATGGAGAACCCATCTGATAGGAAGAGGGAAGTAGTTCCTAGGTGGAAAGAAGTGATGTCCCTTGTGGAAAGGTATTGAGTCAGTCATACTTAGAAGTTGTACAGCTATTTTCATGATAATTAATCTGAAGTGCCAAGCTTTAAGACATTGGTCTTGTTAGATGAAGCATGGAAATATAGCTTCTGGATTTGGAACTGGTTTGCACTGGGAAGTCTGGGCATGGTGGTGGGTTCTTGCATGCATCTATATGCAAGAACCTACCTTGGAGAAGTTCTCTTCTCTGCTACATAGGTCAGATTCTTTCTATCTTGCAGAACTGTGTGCAGAGTAATTTTCTTCCTTAGGTATGCTACACATCCAGGTGTCTAGTTGGCTAAGTTGATTCCTAGCTCACATGGGCAGCACTAGTGCCACCCTCATCCCAAACAAGCCAGCCATCCCCAGGCTGTGGTTGTGCTTATGAGGTACCTGGAATTTTTTGGGGTTGTGACAAGCAGGCTGTTACAGACACCAGCTCTATGCCTTGCACTAGGGTATGTGATTTTATGGCTGAGTTCTGTGGGCTTGAAATCATCAGTCTCACAAATCATGGCCTGGTGCCTCAGTATCGGGTGCTCCTTCCTCTCTGGTGCTCTGGCTGGGCTTCCAGCTTTGTTATTGAAAGCGGTGAACGTGGGAAATCTTATCTCTTGTCTGAACGACTTCCATGGCTGTGCTCAACATCCTGTGATGGTGCCATCTCTTTTTGATTGTCCCCCTCGTCATTGTTAACATGGAACAAATGTCCCTGGAAACAAACAAAACAAGGAAATATAGAAAATATTTGCTATAAAGCAGAATTATGTTTAAATTGAAGGTTTTCTCAAGGAACATTCATACAAGCTTGGAGCAGAGCATGCTTTGTCTAGTCCTCAATGTTGACTTTTCCTTCTGAATCCTAGTAGGATAATTTTTATATATATTTTTTTAATGTTTGAGTCGCTTACATGTACCTAAATCATGATAAGTCTTTTGTACAGCATGATTTAAAAGCTGAAAGAGAGTTACAGCCTTAATGCTACCAGTGTGCAGGAATTCTTGAAAAAATAGATTTTTAATGGTATTTTATTGCATTCTTTTTTGAGAGTGGACAGAGATATTTGTGTGTGTGTTTCCCAGTACCTGATCCACAGATCTGAGCATCAATCATATAGTATCTCCAGGGATACAATTGTGAGGAATAACCCATGGTGTTGTTCAAAGAACAGAAAGTTTGCTCTTTATTAAGTTGTTCAAAGTGGCAGTTCTGGGATTAGGTGGCTCGAGACACACATAAAAAGAAGATTTTGTCTGCATGCTGCCTGCTCAAATCCAGTCTAGAGGCTGCTGGTTTACAGGTTGGGATACTTCAGCTTTGTTTTCTTTTATTAGGAAGGTGAAGAGTTGGGTTGTCTTGTTCTGTGAGTTTTCGTGACTTTCACAGATACTTGTTTCTGAATAGTAACAGGGCAAAGAGCTGACCTGGAGGTTGACTCTCCAGTGACCCTTAAAGCTGGAATAACTGAGAAAACAGCAGTTATACCAATATAAGGTTCAAATGAGCTGAGGGCTGAGGAAAGGGAGATTGTTGCTTATAGGAAGAACTGAACCGATGCCAGCAGAAAGCTGATACAGGAGCAACATGAGCGATATCATCCCCCGAACAGACGTGACTCTGTTCCAGAGGCTGCAAGGTCAGACCCAGGGTTTGCATAGGAGTGTGTGAAGACAAAATACATCCTTTCTATACTACTGTAAACAGGGATCCTGAAAGGACAATTAGCACTATTATAATGAGGTCTCTTCTTGGTGGAACTTCTCCATGTATTTCTCAGCCAGGAAGAATAAGAGTCTTTGAAAAAAAAAATTACTTGCAACAAGTTTGAAATGATTCGATGGTCAGAATTGGAGGCTATGACTGTACTCTCCACTGTGTGCAGAAATTGCTCAATTGTGATGACTTCTACTATGAGTAGGACCTTACTATGCAATGAGGATTTACAGCATGAAGGCAGACATGTCCCAGTCACTCACTCAACTTCCAGCCTAACTTTTATAGCTGCTTTCTCCTGAACTTTAATATTTAAGGGCCATTATATAAAATGTCAGAGGTTTGGTGTCAGATTCCACCTTCTTTTATTATTTTTAAAGTCCTTGGGACATGAGTGAAGGACAGCTCAATTGTGAGTCACCGGACTCACAGCAGCAGATCATCCTCAAAGGCATTCTGATTACTTGACAGAGAGAAGTCCAAGCTTGCCAAATATTTGAGTTACTGACACATTTAGTGCTAGATATGGTCACTAAGAGCTCTTTAGAAATAGCCACCCACAAGAGTTGGTGAGTGGTAACTAACTGTGAGGAGGGCTCAGAGGTACTGAAAGATAATTTTAGAGTAATGCAGTCACATGGATACTTGCCCATGTGCGGGGACTGTTCTGTAATTTACATATATAAATACATAGAATGAAAAATACACAAGTAAAAAGCATCAATGACTTTTTCCAGATCCTCATGGATTTGGTAAGCAAAATGTAATACTCTGCATCAATTTTACAACCTGACAAATGCAGTGTTTGAAAGTAAAATGAGCTAGATCAAACATTTAATGCTGTACCAGGAGACATCATTGTCTCCAGATTGGAAAGGTGTGGATTTCATGTATGGACCACTCAGTGGGTAAGGAATTGGCAGGATAGTCAGACTCAAAGGGTAGCAGTCAATGGCTCAATGTCCAAGTGGAAACCAGTGATGAATGGTGTTCCTCATGGACACTCATGGCTTGTACTGGTACCAAAGCTGTTTAACATGTATGTCCATGACAGGGACAGTGGGGTCAAGTGCACCCTCAGAATGTTTGCCAGTGCTGCCAAGCTGAGTGGTATTGTTGGCATGCTGGAGGGAAAGAACCATCCAGAGGGACCTGGGCAGGCTTGAGAGATGGGCCAGTGAGAACCTTGTGAGGTTCAACAAGGCCAAGGGCAAGGTTCTGCAATTGCATCAGGGCAATCCCAGGCACAAACACAGGCTGGTAGGAGAATGCATTGAGAGCAGCTCCAAGGAAAAGGACTTGGGAGTGTTGGTTGATGAGAAGCTGGACATAAGCTGCCAATGTGCACTTGCAGCCCAGAAAACCAGCTGTGTCCTGGACTGCACCAACACAGCATGGGTAGCTGGGTGAGGGAGGGGATTGTCCCCCTCTGCTCGGCTCTCGTGAGACCCCACCTGGAGCCCTGCACCCAGCTCTAGGGCCGCAGCACAAGGACATGGAGCTGTTGGAGCAGATCCAGAGGCCACGATGTTGCACAGAGGGCTGGAGCACCTCTGCTGTGGGGACAGGCTGAGGGAGCTGGGGGTGCTCAACCTGCAGGAGAGAAGGCTCCAAGAGACCTTACAGTGGCCTGCCAGTGCCTGGAGGGGGCTACAGGACAGCTGGGGATGGACTCTGTTGCGAGTGGAGTGATAGGATACGGGGGAATGGCTTTAAACTAAAAGAGGGTAGGTGTAGATTAGATGTTAGGTGTAGATTAGGTGGAGAGGCACTGGCACAAGCTGCCCAGAGAAGCTGTGGCTGCCCCATCCCTGGCAGTGCTCAATGCCAGGCTGGATGGGGCTTTGGGCAGCCTGGTCTGTCAGGAGGTGTCCCTGCCCATGGCAGGGGTTTGAAATTAGGTGGTCTTTAAGGTCCCTCCCAGCGCAACCCATTCTGAGATTCTGTGATTTGACAGGAAGGTAAACTAGTGAACTTTAGCTTGTGAGGATTTTTTGTCTGAATGCTTATTTTTCCAAAAAACTAGGATGCTGACATGATGAAGTTACTTGCTGTGTGTCAGCGTGTTCCCAACTGTGATGCTGGACTAAATCCAATCCCATGCCTTAGCCTTATGCTGTAAATGTCTGAGCTTCAGTAGGGCTACCTCACAGCTTGTGGGAATGCAAGCCAGCAGCAGATGATGTGCTTGGTGCCACCAGGGAGCCAAGCCACCTTTTCAGATGGATCAAGTGGCCCAAGGTTGCATCCTATCTGACCCTCCAAACTCCCCCTCCACCCCCCCCCTTTTTTTCCCACTTCCATTCTGTTTCCCAATACAAAAGGAAATACTCTTATTCCATTTATGAATACAGCACCTACCAAAGAAAGTTAGAAATAAACCAAATCTCTTTGTTAGAATTGTTATGGGTTAAGAGCATTTATTGTGTCTTCAGGATCTGAAAACATAGTTCCAGTCCTAAAGCCAATAACCATACCTCATGCTGTTATTTTGGCTCAGATCTTCAGAGTGGGGGGTACAATCTAGCAAAAAATGGGTGGAGATCTCAAGAAACATTAACTTCCTCTGAAAAGTCTGAATTGACCGATATGATGGGAAAGATTGTAAGAACACAAATTGGCTCAAATCTCTTGAGAGGTATCCGAAGTAGGGTGTTTACAGGCTATAAATGATCTCTCATATCTGTCAACTGAAATTGGAAATCCAAATGTAAGATGAATATTGGGAAGCACTTTGTAGAATATGATATTCCTTGATAACCATAATTTATACAGGGGTTACGGGAAGTGTGAAATGCTATTTTAAACTGTGACAGCTGTAAGCTTGCTGTCATTTTTCAGAAAATGAGGAAAAAGTCATAATTTTATTGTGCTTTAGGCTGTTCCACTTGTTTTTAGTGTGGTCTCAGTGCATAGTGTTAAATGGCATCAGCACAGTAAACCTGTGCTCTAAGTAGATACTAGGTACATTTTAGTAAATTCCAAATGTCTGCAGGATTTGGGGAAGGGAGAGGAGAGAGATCACTCTATTGCTAATTGCTTTAAAACAAAATAAAAACAAGCTTGTTTGTTCCTTACATAGATCTAGATGAGCTTTTACCAGCTCATAGGCTAGTCCATGTGAAAGACTTCTAGACGCTCCTATGGCATTCATTCATTTGTTGGGTGGTGGTTGTTTTTTGTTTGTTTGTTTTGCCCCAGACAGAGCTGATATTTTTATTTCTTTATTTATTATATTTGATAGGCCTTTCTCACAATAAATGCCATCCAGCTGTCAGAGGGGTGCTGTTGATGTGGACAGACGGATGTCAGTTCACGTGGAGGGAGTGTGGGCTGTTGCATTGCAGACCCAGCAAACTTTCAATTTCCTAGCTCAGTACTGATACTGTTTCCTTTAAAATTGTCAGGAAAAAAAATAAAAAAATAAAAAAAAATCCATATTGTTGCCTTATATTTGACTGACTTATTTGGTTAACCTTGACAATATTTACCAGCCCAGTAGTAAGATTTATGGCTCATTGATTGAAAAGACTGTTTTTTTTTTGGTTGTTACTTTTGTAATAAGCACGTTTTGAAGCCAATGTCCTTGGACTTAGAGTGTATCAGGATAACAAGTTAGGAATGGGCTACTTTCTGCTATGAAACTAAGCTGTAAAACCTGGAATGAACAAACAAGCAAAAAAAACCCACCATCAAATCAAGTCTTCACTGTGCCGAGGGAAGGTTTACTAAGGGTCACTAAATGAGTAATTAAGATCCTTGTTCCAGGGTCTGCAAGTCCTATAAGAATGATTCTGTGAACACAATAACTTGTAGTTTGGAGACAACTGTCCTGAACCTCCCTAAATATAAGCTCTAGCCCAGGTATGAAGAGCTCCCCCTTTGCCCCAAAGGCTTTTGCAGCTTCACAGTGTGTGGGCAGCGATGGGGACTGGATGGGTCTCAATATTTTTCTTTCTTAAGCAACATGCCTAGACCATATCTGTGCTTTAAAACTACTGTGCCTGGTAACAGGAGCCAACTCATACTATAATATCAGTGTCTCTCATCAGCTGGCGATAAAACTTATTGGGTGGGGAAGAAATGGGTAGGAGGTTATGCTAAGCACCCGCAAACTTCAACAGTGATTTGTTTTGAGTAACAAAGCAATATTTACTGTGGGATAAAAACCTAAACTGCTTGCATATTTACTGACTTTTTGCCAGTGGTGTTTTAATGCTCAGACCACACAAGGAAAATGGTTTTCCAGGACATATTGCCTACTTATAGAGAGACTTAGAGACTATGACCTAATGTTTATAATTGTAATTTATCGAGAGTCAATCGAAAATGTAAAATTCCCAAGTGACTACATTTATCACTTGGGTGATTAGCATGCTTGTGGAATATAAACAGCTAAACAAAACCAAATGGTTGATGTAGTTCATCAAGGGAAAGAAAATTTAAAATATGCCAGATATTATTGACACAGTAAGCTATGTGTAATTTCTAGCTGTATATAGAGGGGATGATGGAGGATTTTTTTAAAAGAGCTTTACATCCTCATTTAAATTTAGTTGTCCCAATAAATATCTGGGGAAATACAGTTTACTTGGAAAGTAATAGGAATATTAATAGCATCACTGTATCCAGTGGGATTTTACACATTCGGACAGGAAAACTTGCCCTGTGAAGTACTCCAGAGAAAGTATGGTTTTGGCAAAATGCTCCTAAGACTGCTTTACTTTTAACATATGTATGTAAAATATACTACTATACCTATAAATATGAACTTTATAATGTATATAATAAACTCTACATATGTGTATATGAAGATAGAAGTATTAAAATACATAAAAATAAATTCTCTTATTCTTCCCTAAAGCACCATTTGTGTACATGCAGCAACAGTTTCTCTAGGTGAAATTACAGTTTGAAGTGTGCAGCATCTTGAATACAATTTTTTTAATCAGATTTCAGTGTATATAGTTGAAATCGTCATACCTTGAATGACAGAAGAACAGATAAGTTTGGAAAATCCTGTGAGACCTGCTTTGTTGTAGATGAAAGTGATTTCTGCATGCTAGTTGTATCTTACTTTTACATCTTTGTTGGCTCGAGAGAGAACATGAAATGAATTTTTTTTTGAGCTTCCTTTCAGAAGGATTTATTATTTTTAGGTTTTGGCTAAGGTTAACATGAAGGATTTTTCCCAGCTTACTCCATTTCAGTGTGCCTGAGTCCTGGAGAGAGGAGAAACTAGAAGTGTAATTGCAACTGAAAATTTCAGATATCAAGGAACATGAAAGTTATGTTGACTTTTTTTTGCTTTGTACTGCATTATTCCCTCTTGATTGTATACTATTTTTAAGGCATGACAACATCAACTTTTTTTTTTTTTTTTTTTTTTTTTTTTTTTTAATATTGAGAGAAATTGTAATGTGTTATTCTTTTAAAGATCTCGTCTGCAAAACAATACTTAGAAAGTTGGGTTATTTGTGCTAACCACTGCCAAAGTTATTATCCTTCCTGCTATAAGATGTGAAAGTTTCATGAGCAGTGTCTCACCTCTATTGCTGCCTTCACTAATCTGTACATGTAAATCCTTCTGACCCCAAAACTGCAAAGATGTCCAAAAGGCCTTAGTTGGAGACTTGGGCTGGAAGATGCTTATCCAGGGGGCAGCTTCGAGGCAGATTTATGCAGCTTTCTGCTTGCGTGCAGATGGAGCTAGCTGAGGGGTTAGGAACGCTGTTTTTATTGGGTTTGTTCTGTTTTTCCTTTTGGCTGACTTTGCTCGTCTTCGTTCACTGAGCCCCCAGAGTGCACTGTGGTTGGGACCTTGCACTTAATTCACATCAGGAGTTTCAGTAAACACTTAGTAAATAATAGATCGCACACTTAAAAAATATATGATTTGGGGTGCATATTTTAACAGCTTTAACACCTGTATTGTTGGCAGATTTTAGTGATGCTGTGTGTCAGTGACTCGGCTGAAACCCATGCTCTGTCCATATCCGTTGTGGAGACACAAATCCCATGGATGGAGATGTTCTCGGTGTGATCCGGAGCTTGCATACCTCAGGAGCATTTTCCATCCGCTCCCTTCAGCAAGCACTGGATCTGCCTGTTGGCACCGCTTACATTTCGGATTATTTTTTTCCTAACTCTATGGGTAATCCAGAGTCAAACACCTTGCCTGCTTTATTGGACAGCCCTGGCCAGTGGTGATTTCGGCTGTCTGCTCAGGCAGCCTCGGCCCTGCTCCCTGTGCCCGCCTTCTGTGCCAAGAGCCACCTTGCCTCTCCCAGCCATGACTCACATCTTCCTTGTGTGGCTTACGGTTTGTGCTTCAAACCAGCCAGACATTTATTTATTATAAATGGTCTCTAGCATCGTGAGAGTGGCTTGGCTCTTCTGCTGCAGCTTTTGAAATCCTAATGACCATTTAATCGAGTAAATGTGAGATTAACTGTGAGCGAGAGGCAGTTGAATGTCTCTGCTTACACTTAGTGGCATTATGGTCTTCAAACAATAAGTATCCTAAAGCATCCCACGTGTTAATAGCATTGACTTTTTTACAGTCTATCTGTATATCCACATTTTGGTACAAATTGACCCCCAGATGGGAAAGCCACAAAAAAAAAAAAAAAAAAAAAAAAAACATCTACACTGCCTTTCATTCCACAGCTTAATGAAATTTCAGCCTATTTTGTGGGAAACCTGCATGGCTTGCATATGTGTGATAGCCACCTTATTCTTCTATTTCCACCGCGTCCCGTGCTTCTGAGATCCATGAAGCAAAAATAAGGATCCATGAGAAGATAAAGAGTAGGGTAATGGAGAGTAATATTAAAACAAATGCCAATATTATAACTTCATACTGCTAAAAAGTATCTCAAGGAATAGAGGGAAGGCAGACACTACAATTTTTTTTTAGCTTGTTTCCATACGAGCCTCCAGGTAATGCTGTGTAGCTGGTGGTGCAATTTCTGGGCTAATGGCATATGCCCAGCAGGAAATAATTACCTTTCAAGGCTGCCTGAATTCTTTCTAGGGACTTAGAGTAACTCGCCAGCAGAGCAGAAATTGTTCCAAAATCATGTGCTTGGGAAGAGATTTTTCCAAACTACAGGCTTTATCAAGAACAAATGAGATATTAAATAAATGTGCAGGCAACTGCTTAAAATCTGACTAAAAGAAATTTCTGCTCCAAACAACACAAAACTACAGAACTGTTTTTCGTCAAAGTCAGAACTCACTGAATTTAAATTTCTCAGAGCTGACTGCTTTACCCTTCTCATAGAGCACATATTTTACCATTTTCAAACCTTCAGGTCTGGAGCACACACAGCCATCGAGAGAGGGGTTTGATCAGGTGACTATGTAAAAGATCCCTAAAAAGTTTCTACTGATTTACAGTTGTCCTGTGAAAAATGTATGGCTATCAAATTAGATAGAATTAGAAAGTCAGCCAGGTCACACAAAATTACAAAAGGCTTTTATCCTCATATTTACAATGAGGTGTGAATAGTTTCTTCTGCAGTCACTCTGCTGCAGCTTGCATTTTACTTATCTTAACACATGTCTGTGCGATTGCTTATTATACAGTATCTGATGTTATGCTGTGTATTGTACATCTCTTTCCAGTACAGCTGCAAATACCTTAGTTACAAAATAACAACAAAAGAACCCAAACTGTAGAAAGGTGAATGTATTAAACATCAAAATCATAAACTCCTTAAAGATGGTGAAAAAACTGTGCTCAAAGCCAGCATCCTTGAACCGATTTGTATTTGCTTCTTCTCAAACACTTTTTCATTATTAATTAGTACTAAATTTGTGATTTGAAATTAGTACTAAAGTTGTGATTTGAAAATACGTCATTTCTGGGGACTTTAAAGGGGGAAAATATTTAAAGTAATTTAGGATTTAAGTAACATAGGATGTCATGGCCAAGAAACCAGGGAGAAAATGTGTTTCTTTACTTGTAATGCACCATTCACAACCACAGGACTGCCCAGTTAGCCCAAGTTGGGCTGTAAAAAAATAATAATAATAATTAAAAAAATGCTGAGAGCTTTGAGCTGGTACAGGTCTAACACACCTCATGTGTGATAAGCTTTACTATACTTGAGAATTTTCTATGGAATTGTATCATTTTTTTTAATACGAGGGTCAGTGTGTTTGCAGTCTGCATAATATTTTGAATATAGCTGCGTAAAGGGTGTGTGGCTTGCTTCTATATTTCTGACCAAAGCACAGTGGGTGCTTTGTAACACCTAGTTTTGTTTTTGTGGTGATAAATTACTGCCTGGCCAACATTTGCAATAGGAAATATGGCTGTGTCGCAGACTAGCCGGGACATCCACTCCATGAGGATAAAGGAGGGCTGAATTCAACCAGGGGGCTGGTCTTTCCTGGTAATGCTGGATTAATGCAGAGCTAAGCCCTTGACCAGGAGATTTCTGTATGAGCAAGAACTTTGTGGTTTCAAATATAGCCAAAGGAAATGAAATAATTGTTAATGAATTTAGAGTCAATGAGTATGCAAGCTGGAAACCAAAGAGGACCCCCTGCACTGAAAATGTTACCCAGCGCTGGGTACAAAACTATTTTGTGAGGTCTTGAGGCACACTGGAAGTTGCAACATCAACTTTTGGCTGCTGTATTGTTACCCGGGGGGCTTGCTTATGCCACACAATTAATTGGGGCTACAAACAGATCCAGAATTCTGCTGCTTTTTAATTTTTCCCTATGCAAATGATGTTAGTCTATTTTTGCATAGGATTATGCCCTTTACATAATCACTTTTCCTTCTGGAGGAAAGTCTTCACACACTAGTGATCTCTGGGGTGTTATTTCTCATGCAAATTCAGATTACGTATTTAATGATGTTTGTAGCCTGTAATGTTGCTGGTATTTGGTAAAACAATACTACAGGGAGGAATACAGACTATCCAGTGCCTACCCTAGGACCATAGGGATGCCTATAAGCCATTTTTACACACTTTTGTAGCCTGAGGCCTGTCTTCGGTCTATGAGTTAATTAATCTGGTATGTCTTTGAGATATTTGTCTTAAGCTTTGACAGTTTGGTTAGGAAAGTGGTTGCATGTGTAGATGAAGAGTAAAAGCCATTCAACGTTTTCAACACGCCAGCAGTTAAGCATCAGTACTGTGGCTGGCTTATTAGGAACAACCAGATTTTTTTTTCCTCTAACTGGTCTCGAGGTTTGCATTTGATTATACATCTCTCAGGGGTTCACAGCTCTACGAGAGACCTCAGCTATGCCATGGGCTATGATGATTTGGTGTCTCACTGAAGGTGAAAGAACAAATCTGCACCACCAGACTTAATGGGTTCCTGAAGGCTTTTTACGGAGATGGGAGAAGGACACAGTATGAAGACAGCTCATGGTGAGAAGCAGCTTTGGCAGCACAGTATGTTTGACTCCAGCAGAGTTTTTTATTATTTATTTATTTATTTATTTTCCCTATTGATTTACCACAAGGCTGAGTTGTTTCTGGTGTTAGTGTGGAGGTTGCAGCCTACCTTCACAAGAGAGCTGAGGGTGCAGCATTCTTGCAACTGTGGATTTTTCTCCCAGCTCCTGTAAATGCTGCAGGAAGGTAAAGTGCCTTGCCCAAAGCTCTGAATCTGCTCTGGGGAGAGGAGCTTCAAAATTAAATGCACAGCTCTTGCCTCTCTGGCATCAAACTGCCTTTTTGGAGCTATCCCCAAAGTACAGAAAAGGCAGAAGCACTGGAGCGTGTTCCTAGACACTTGTCTTAAAAGTATTCCCCTTGGTGCTGGTGTAACTTGTAAACTGTCCAGTGGCACAGAGCCATTTCCTACTCAATAAAAGGAAAGAGCATCAAAATAGCAGTAACTCAGCCATTGCTACAAACTAGAGACTTCACTTTGATTATGCTTTAGTGATAGTATTTGCACCAAAGGCTTTTATCAATGTTTGGAGGGAACGGGGACAGCTATCAGAGTATAATTAAACTCCATTTAGAAGGTTTAATTTGTTCTTTGGTGCTGAGGGAGTCATTCCAAAGCTTAGAATTATAGAGGGGATTTAATAATAAAAGATTAAATAAAGCCTAGCTGTGTTTGACAAGCATTTCACTCTTGACTAAGTCATATGATCCATAATTATTCTCTAAAAGCCCAATTAACTCTATTCCCTATTTAAACTGTGTATCTTCAAAAAGACTCTTCCTGTGTTGCTCGATCCATGCTGCCTTTTTGATGCCCGCTTTGCTAATCAGGCTTTTCAGCCAGCCCGTTCATCAGCCCCTGCCTGCCGTGAGGTCCATCTGTCATACACCCAGTTCAGCAACATCTTGTAGACGCCTTATAAACTGTCCTTAGAAAGCCTGTGTGGCAAAGTGCCCCGGGGCAAGCAATAGCACGAGTCAAAGGCCAGCCTGATGTAAAGCAGAGTGATTTAAACCTGTCTGAAAAAAGCTCTAAAGGAGTTTTAGCTGGAGGCTTTCATTCCACCTGTTGCCCTATGACCTTCTCTTCAGGGACAGAGACACGTTGTATTCTCTTCATGGAAACAACACTTATCTTCTATGTTCTTGTCCTTTTTTTCTTTTTCTTCTTCTTCTTTTTTTTTTTTTTTCTTTTATTTTCTTTATTTTTCCCCAGGCAGTGCTTATAGCAAGAGAAACTTGGGGAACATTGTGCCAAGATTGATACCATTCCAGTAGCATATTGGGTGTGTGTCGTTCTGCCAAATGCACATACTTGGCTCAAGAAAAAATAAAATCTTTTACCTAATCAAAAATTCCTCAACAATAGCTCAGCAGGAGTGCATGAACTTTTCCAAATACTTGAAATTATTAATGGAGATTCCTTCTGAAGTGTAATAGCAAGCCTGCACTTTCCTGTAAGTGGATATGCAATCTGTTCACATCTGATAGAGCTAGGGAAAAACATTTGTCAAGGTTCAGTTGGCTACAATTATCCCCCTTTTCCCCTTTAAAACTCAGTTGCAGAATTTCCCAAGTACTTTCTGGCAAACAACCGCAAAGACATAAAGGAGCTCTCACGCATACTAATTGCTTGCATGTTTTGCCCAAAATCTTTAATGGGAGGCTGAGCTGTGCAAATGCTGTTTCCTCTGCATCAGGCACTGGTTTGGAGCATGAAGTGAGATCTCGGGGTAAAAGCCCTGTTTTCAACTACTAAATTTCTTAAGCACATCCAAGGAACACTTTGCAAAGCCTTTTCATTATGCTTGATTTCACCAATTAATCGTGTCCTACTGATTTTTACTTATTTCATTTTCTGTTATGCTCCAAGCAGACAAAACATCATGTGGGCATCTAGAAAATCAACCCAAGTCTTACTGGGGGGAAGTGTACAGAATGGGGTGTCAGGGGCTGATACTGGAGTCTTGGTTTTTGTTGTTGTTGTTGTTTTGTTTTGTTTTTTGTTTTTTTCCATTTCATCTCATAAGATTGATTATAGGCAGTGCAGTCCATGGTGGCGTTGAGGCAGTCTCTGACCTGACTGCAGCTCTGACCTCCCCACAGGACCAGAGTAATCCCCACGAGATGGAGATCTGTGTGGTTGAGAGTGAAGAAGACAAAGCTTTTTAGCAAAGCCTTGCAGAGGAGGAGCCCCTGCAGCAGTGATTTGGGAGTTCAGAGCTGTTGCGTGCGGGGCCAGCTCTCTGTGTTGATGCTTTTTCAGGGTATAATTCCTGATGTTTCTATCCCAGTCTCCTGGCTTCCAGGTGGCATAATTCCTGCTAGCAAAAATCTCATTCAGCATGCACCAAGTCATTCAACATTGGAAAGATTTCTTAAAATAGTTCTGCACTCTTGGTCTTTGGCATAGGCAGATTTCCCATGCAGCCATAGCAGATGTCAGATGTTTTGCTTGTAACATCTTCACAGTTTCACCCTTCCATAAAACACAAGGATGCACTAAGATATTATTTAAATTGGAACCCATCAGAAGGGTGACCTACTTTACTACAATTCTGCAGCTAAAATGTTTCTCTGTGAAGGTGTGATATGAAATCAGTTATAAAGTATTTATTAATAAATGAAGAAAAAAAGAAAGTCATATAAAGGTGAACTATCTTTAAAAAAAAAAAAAAAAAGTCGGAGTTCTGAACCTGAAGCAATCAACAGCACATGGAGATTAATTTTTCTTCAAGTTCTCCTTGTTATGCCACCACATGTACTTGGGACTGAACACAATAAAATGCACAGCCAGACCTGCAGATGAGATATATCACTGAGAAATAAAGAATGTTCACTAATTTATCCAAAGACAATTTGTGTCTTTGAAAACAGGATTTTCTAACAACAGCTTTAGATGTGCCAGAAATTAAAATACATTTTGATGTTGAGGGAGGGGTGTAAAAATAATAATTAAAAAAAATCATGCAGGCAATATTTTATTTATACAAAGCCACGGTAATGCAGGGTGCAACTCTTGTTGTGCCAGGCATGGTGCCTTTGGCAGAGATGAGGAGACAAACCAGTGGAGGGGACACTTGCCATCCACCCTCCTGTAGCCAGGGCCACCACAGAATGCTCCTCTTGGTCCCTGCCACTGACTCCATGGACCAGCCCCTTCATTTCCCCCTGTCCTCTGCTATCATTACTCCCCAGCAATGAGAAGCCTCTTAATCAGCCTAAATTAATGTCCTCTGAAAAAGAAAAGAAGTGTAAGAAAGAAGGTCAGTATGAAGTATAAGAGGCAGGAGAATTGATGGCAGAGAATACAAATTCTCAGCTCGGGAGCAGCATCCCCACAGAGGCTCTTTGCTCCCTTGTACCTTCACAGCTGTGGTTTAGCTCCACGAAACTTGAGGTCTTTCCAAGACTTCAGAGCAGCTTTGTTAATGCAAAGCCTTTGTTTGACCTTTTCCTGTAATCCCAGAGTGCAGTGCAGTGTTGTTTAATCAAAAAATAGCGAAGTCACTATCTTGCTAATTATTGTGATGTGATTTCTTTCTCACAATTTTTAAACCAGCACTCATTTCCAAAAAAAAAAAAAAAAAAATGGCTAAGACAGCTACATGGTTGAGGCAGCCTATATAGGGAGATGGGCCTCTGAATGCCCCAGTTCTCCACATTTTGATCCCTTTAACACACCAATATAGCAAAAAATGGCTCTGTTAGACTTGTGGAAACCGCCTCCTTGGGATATGTCCCAGTGACTTTTTTCTGGAAGAGGGGAGGGATGCGGGAGGAGAACCACACAAGGCTTGGCCATCTGTAGTGCTCTTTCCCTAAGCTATTGCTGGAGATGGGACTGGGATTGACTTTTTTTTTTTTTTTTTTTGGCCCACCTATGGCAATTTTCTGGTCCTATCAGTGCTGGTTATTTATGCTGTTCCTGTGTCTAATAATTTTCTGAGTAGTCTTGTTTTACAGTATTTTATCTTCCTGGGCATTTGGAGCACACATGTATGTACTTAGCAAGATGATGGTCTGATTTAGTTCCTCAGTAACTTGAAAATAAAATATACCTCTTAAAAATCATGAAATATTTGAAGAGCCAGAACACTACACTTGAAAATGGCAAAATACTCTGCAAATTGCTTTAACAGTTTGGATTCACTAACACATTCCTTTTATCCCTTATAAACTTCTTGGCTTACTTAAAAGATTCCTGTCCAGATTGTCTCTAACAAATTCATCCTACAGACCGATTGCACAATTAAAACCAACCTTATTTTTCTTTTTTAGGCTTTCTGTGTTATTCTCAAATTCTGGATTGATTGTTGTTTCTAATCTTAATTATCATGTCATTTAAAGAGCACTGAGGGGCTTTAAAAATAATTTGAGCTGGGATCATGCCGTAGCTGCATCTGGATTCCTGGAGGATGAGGGAAGCTTTGAATCAAACAGCTGGCAAGTTTGCTGGACAGGGAAAGGCCAGCACAGCACTCTCAACCTGTGCAGATATCAAGGGGAATTCTTGGCTGCTATGGCAGAGTTGCTCAATGCTTGTGGCTTCATCAGGAAATCTTGTGTCCGAGGCTTTGATTAACACCTGAGTTGCTGATACCTGATGTCCTGTGAAAAATTTCTGCTGGTGGGTTGGATTTTATTTCATTTATTTAAAATATTTTCAAGTACTTGGTGGTAGATAAAGAGATGAATGCACTGTGGATGGTGTCATCATGAGCATCCCATCGGAAATGCCGTGTTTCTTTTTCTGCTTGAACATGCTGGTGTTTTCAAGCAGTTTTGCCAGGAGTTTCATGAAGCAGAACACTTGGTGACCCTAAATATTTGAAGGATCCCCCCCGTGCCACCCTGTCTCAGATTTGCCTGCCTGAGATTTGCCTGCACAGTGGCTCCAGGCAGACACTGAGAAGGAAGTCAAGGATGGATCTTGCTTTTTTATTGTTGGTGGCAGCTTTTTTTCCCTTTATTTCCCTTCATTGTGTTTTTAAGCCAGAGAGGTCCCTAATGTAGCTAATGGGATGTCACTGGCTACAGAAAACTCTCTGAACTGTGTGAATTTTCCCCTAAACAATACATGTCTATTTCCACTCTCCTTATCCCAGTCCCAAAGTGAATGAGACAACTGAATTCGTTTCAATTCTTAGCAAAAATGTTACCTTTGGGGTGGCAAAGCAACAAGAATATCTCATCACAGGAGCTGCCAAGGCTAATAATGTACATTTAGGGAAAGTGTGTGTGTATGTATGTGTATGTTTATATAGCACATTGTATGCTAATGCCAGAAGGCACTCGGGAAGTTGGATGAACTTTCTGCTCTTAATACCAAGGAGTACTCTCTCTCACCCCTGAATAGCAGAATTGTTGGCATATTTAATTTCAGACTTCTGGTTGTCATGCAGAAGTTGAATCTGAAGTACTTCCCAAGTTTTAAAAATTATTGTCATATCTTTATTTAAAAATAAAAATAAATTAAAAAAAAAAAAAAAGAGGAAGAAGAAAAAAGAAAACAATAGCTAGTGCCTGACACTGCTTATTTATAAAGACTTAAAAAGCAAAAGAAGAAAAAACAATGTAGTAGTTTTTGTGACCTGAGCCTTTGGCACCCATCCAAACCCATTTGTATGCCGAGCACCTCCATTATACATTTTGTCAAATCTCTTATATAATCCCAGTGTCTCTGGTCTTAATCTTAAAAAAATAGGCCTTTGTTTTGTGTTTGACTCTGGAGGATAAAGAATAGGAGACTGTCTACAGCGTCGTCAAACATGGGTGGGCATTTCAATGCGCCTTATACATTTTTCTATTGTGTGAGGGCATTTCCCTCTGTGCTCATGAGTCCGCTGGGTGTCCATTGTTTGTGTCCTCCACTGACGTTATCTTCCAGTTCCTCCTCTTCTCCAAGGTAGCAGATTTCTGCACAAAGCTCTCCTCCCAGGCTCAAAAAAGCTGCCTTCATGGGGCTGCTGGCAAGCTGCGTGGCTCCTGTGCTGCTGGGGGGGGGTGGGCTGGGGAGCATCCTGCAGGGCAGAACGTAGGTTAAGCTTGTTGGAGAAATAACAAGAAAACTGCAGCACCTGGGGAGGGAGGGAGACACGGGGCTGCGTGATCAGTAACCAAGTCTTGGCATAGACCGAAATCTGCAGCTTCCATTTCCACTCTGATTTTATCCTATACTTCATGAGCTTCTCTGTTATTGGTTGTAGAAGAGCGCCTGGGCTGCAGTTGCTGCAGCAGACTGCGTGCAGCTGTTTTTTGCCTTTTGTTGATGCAATTTGTGATGTCAGGTCCCAGTCTATATCTCTGCATCTCTCAGGAGAGCAAGACACATTCAGCTGTCAAAATATCAGATTTTGGTGGGGAGGGAAGAAAAGGCAGCATTTAGCCTTGGGTTTGTCCAGGCTGTTGTTTGTCACCTATCCCCTCCATTTTAGCTCACTGCTCAAATAGCCTCCTGCTCTCCCTGTGGTGCCGAAAAAAAATGGAAGACCTTAGATGCTCTGTTATTTTAAGATTAAAACAACATTAAGCTGGCCCGCATTATGCAACTAAGAACCCTACTTCATAGTTTAGTGAGGTTTTGTACTGTTAACCTCTTCTTAGCTAATCACATTTTTGTTGTTTTTGCCAGAGGTCTGTGGCTAAAGGGCTGTGCTTGCTGATACCATTTATCATGTATTGGGGAAATATTTATAATTCTGGTCAGAGTGGTGTGGTGGTGATAAGAGTTGGGTTTCTCCATGGCAGTGTCTGTCCAGAAAAGTAAATGGCATTGTCTGGTTGCCTGCAAGTCTCTAGTCAACTCATTATAGATGTTTCTTTTCTGCATAACATAATTTCTGTTCTTTCCCTCAATAACACTACTGTCATTATGACAGCTGAAATCTTTTATCCCTGCATCTGATCCCTGGGATCAGTCTAGGATCTGTCTTTAACCACCTCCCTGTCATTAAGCCATTTAGGGGCAGTGTTGTAGTCCTATGTCCAGGCCTTTTCTAGGGATGCCTGGTAGAGGACAACTCACTTTTTTGACAACTCGTAGTCAGCTGATGCAACAAAACAGAACTAAAATGTGAAGTGTTGCCAGAAAGTATGTGATTATTGAGACCTGAACAACAGGAAAGCCAAGCAAGCTATGATAGTGGTGGCTTGCTGGCCTTCACCCCGATGAACTGTGATGTTGAGTAAAGATGGTTTTACTTGCTTAACTGGAACAGGCTATTTGTTTCCTGAACAGGAAACAACGGTCCGTGCATGTTTGCCCATTGATCCTGCAGCTCTCCTTGGAAAACACGGATGTGATGTACACAATGGCAATACTTCTTCACTCTCCACGCCTGCCAACTGAGCTGCAATGCCTAAAACACCACCTAATGACACCAGGATCATCAGGCTGGATGGTGCTGGCATCTCATGTAATCTTCATGAGTGGCCAAGGTCACTCTCCTCAATATTCTCCTGCTGCTTTTCCCCAGCTTTCAACCCTTTTCAACTCAGGGACTTGCAGAGCAAGATATAACTTGTATGTGTTTAGTAACTACAATAGATTTCTCTTCTGCGAATTTGTCCAGTTTGCCCTTGAACAGATGAAAACTTTATTGTTCCTTGGCATGGAGCCACACGGTTCACATAGTCATTGTTTGGGTAAAATTCATGTTGTACTTGATTCTTACTAGCTTCATCTGATGCTCCCTGCTTCTTGCAAAGAGCGTGCTATGTGACATTGCATGGTACAGCACAGTTTTGCATTTTTAAGGTCGTCAGCTTGGCAATCTCTGATATATTTTATGGACATTTATTTGGTAAAAGTTATTCCAGCACAAAATTTCCTCCTATAAAATCTCATTTCTAATCCCTCATATTGCTTAAATCTGATTTCTGGGATAAACATCTCTTAAAATATATTCTCCATTAAGTAAAAAAAATAAAAATAAAAATAAAAATAAATAATTTGTACTTAATGAGGAAGAAATTATTGAGTGATTCACTTCTATTCTGGAGATTGCTTGTGTGTGAAAGCAGGGAGGAATGGTGGCCAGATCCTGCACTGACAGCTCTGCATTTCCAGAACTTGGGGTTTATTTCTGCCAGCACAGTGATGGATTACCACTGCTGGACTCCCCAGAACCTCCTTAGCTGCCCGGTATGGCACTGCTATGGCTTTGTGGCACGTTTTCCAGCTTGGAGAGATGGGGCAAGCTTGTGGGTGCTGCAGCCCCCGTGGAGACATGGGCTTTGCCACAGGCATTGCCCTAAGGTGACTTATTTAAACAGAATGGGGATCATGGGATTTACTGATAAACTGTGGGAAAGGGAGAGCTGGTGAAATGAAGGCTGCTTATCTCTGCGTGATGCAGCATGCAAGCCAGGATATAAATTACAGTTTTCACCAAGTACTAATGGAGAGGCTGTTCCTGAAAAGCAAAGGTAAAGCCTGTGAAGCATGCTAAGCAGCTGGTTTTTAACCAAACTGCTGGCAAGTGACCCTTCAGATAACTACTTACCTTGAGTCTCTGTGAACTCTGAGTGCCATTCAGGTGGGAAATGTGGGGAGGCTCAAAACAGGGCTGGTTTCTGTCCTTTCTGGGATGTCCGTGGGGTGGCTGTGAGAGCAGACACATCCTGGATGCTAATGAGTTCAGCAGCTGCTCTGTGAGGCATTTTCCCACTCTCAGCATAGATGCTGAGTTGCCAGGCTGGGTGTTTTTAAGACAATGTATGCCTACTGTCTGTTGCTAGTGCTCCTTCAGACTTCATTGACTTCTTGTCTTGGTCTATTCTAAAGTTTAAACCGGTTCGGCTCTTACAGAGTGTAACAGCAGTGTTCTTATCAGTATTTGAAACCATAGGCATAAACTGCCTTTTTTTTCCTTTAATTTTCTTTCTTTTTTTTTTTTTTTTTCTTTAATTTCTTAATTTTTTAATGCCCAATATTGGCCTTGCCTGTGGGTTGTTATCCCAATCCCAGTTCTCAGGACACGGTCCCACAGACATGGGCTGCTGCTCTTATGGGGACCTACATAGCAAGTCTCACTGGGCACCCAAAATTAGCAGTCTATCTTTTGTATGACTGTTGTCTTTCAGGATTAAAATAGATAAATATCCCTCAGCAGAGCAGGTTTCCCAAGAAGCTCAGGGACAGGTCTCAGTAGATGCAGCTGAACCAAGCCCTCCCCTAAGCAAGAGTTAGCTGATATTATTTCTGGAGGTTTAAGCCTACTACTAGGACACTAATACTGCTGCTTTATCTTTCCTGAGGCGGTTTAATATTTTCTTGGCTATGTAACCCATCTTCCCGTGCAGTGAGCAGATGTTTTCACTGGATTCCTTGCATCTCTGAGGTCTCTTTCCTGGATGTTTTGCATTCAATTAGAATTTATGAATGTGTAGAAGCTCCTTCTGGGATGTGCTGCGTTTCTTCCCAGCGAGTTTCCCAGGGCACTGGGACGTCTGTTGCCTTTCTGGGGTCTCTTGTACTTGTGTGAACATAACTCTCCAGAATGCTTTGTCAGCCAAGGGTCTTGCCACCTTCTGCAGCTGATAATTAACAGGCATAAATCTCTATTAACAGCTAAGGCAGGTTTCTGTCCTACTATTTCACTTCCTGCAGATGGGAAGCTGCTAGCTTTTCCATTCTGAATGTTTTGTTTTCTCTGTTTTTTTAACTCTCATGCTCTGATGTGACATCCTGCAATTACAGTGAATCCTTAATTTTTACATCACAGTGCACGTGAAATAATGAAGGTTTGCTTTTTTTGCTAGTCCTTGGTCTTTCAGCCTTGCTGCTCCAGGACCTGTGATTTTTGGCAGCCATGAGCATTGTGCTGTCCTTCTGGCTCTATCTTGGGTTGCTCCCCTTCACTTTGAGGTTCAGTTTTTTGAGGACAAGTCCCTCTAACTTGCACAGCAATGGTCTGACGTACCTGCACTGCCCCGAGTCATATCAAGCACCACAAACCCATGCTTGTTACTATCAGCCTTCCCAGTTAAACATAAGTGAGTAATTTGAACTAAAACTTCGGCTTGGCAATAGCTGAGTAATTGCTCTGCACATGGGACGAAGCAGTCTGCCATTATGAGATTACCTCATGGGAGAACTCCTTCGATTCTTTCCAGTTTGGCCTCCAAAATACATTCTGGTTTAGCTGGTGAATTTCTAAAAATGAAGTTAAGACAACTTGGGCATGGTTTAGACAAATGATGAATGAGCACTGATCCAGTTATAGCTGTTCTGTGCAGCTTTTTTCATTATTCTATCTATGGCATTAAAAAAAAAAAAATAAAATAAAAAAAAAAATTCATCTGTTGTTTCACTGCACATGCCCAGAAGTAATTCTTAACCTTCCTGATTTAAAAATAAGTGTTGAGCTCTTGTGCTTACAGTCAAATCTGTCTTTCACAGGTGGGTTCCCTGCCTGTCTTCTCTCAGTCTTATTTCATCCCTTCTCTTTTTTTCTGAAGGAGAGTGAAATATGTGCTGTGGAGACCATTTCTCCACCCTGACACGTAAGCAGACATGGCCAAGGGAAGTGTGGGCTGCCTGCAGTGCCTGCACACAGAGGATGTGCCACGTGCTGCCTCATTCGCCATCGTTTATCTTCCTGGTTGTGTGGTGCAGGCTCCCAGCTACCAGTCTGTGACATTTAAAGCAGCCAGCCTGGGAGCTTTTTAGGATTCAGACTTTGTGTTTCAGTTTTTGGAACTCAGCACTGCTAAATCCCAATTTGGAGTCAGAAAGAGAAGTGCGTGCTCGGTGCTTGGAAGATGGGATGCATCTGTTCCTGTGTTCAGGAAAGCACTGCATGCCCCTTTAGGAAGGGGAAGGCCACTTTGTGCAGCAGTGAGTCCTTCAGATGCATTTGGAGAACTTAGATCTTCCTTGGCTTAGCTACAGCTGCTGGGTGTCATCAGGCTCGTCCCTCTGGGTTAAGCCCAAAGGGATTTCGGTATTGCAGTGGCTGACTTCTAGGCACCCGGCCACCTAATGTGATCCAGATCCCAAAGTCAGACGTCCAGACACATCCAGAGAAAACTAAGGGCCTGCAAGAGGGAGCCCCACAGAAGCACATGATGCAGGGGAACTTTGTAAGCTCAGTGAAGTGCAGGCTGCTAGCAGCTCCTCTCCCAGAGCAAGATGCTTAGGGCAATGCCAGCATCTTATTTTTTATATTTATATATTTATATATATCTATATATAATGGAGAAAAGCAGAGAGGCCCTTGGGATGAACTGTGTGTGGCAGTGGGTTCCCTTGCTCCAGACTGACATGGTCCTGGGCGGTTTGGTGGAGGACATGCCCCAGCAGAAGACTTGGGGCACAGGGCACCTGTAGGTGCAAGCCACATGGTTGCCCATGTCAGAGGTGGTGGGGGCTTGTGTTCTCAGCCCCTACATTTATCTCATCTTCAGTGCTTTGCAAAGGACTGGCCTGGGTAGAAAAGACCTAGATATTCTTAAATCAACATCTATATACTTGGGCTGTAAAGCTGTTTTAAAGAAACCGTCTGTAACACGTTACATGCACCACCGTTTCAGAAGGCTAAAATACCTCTCCAAATAAAAAGCAGCAACGCTGGCAAGCAGTCTTCAAAGGTAGCGCAATAATCCCTAAGGGGAGATCTGCTTTTGTGAGGAATTCCCCCCGCAGACGGCCGGGAGATCTTAACAAACCGGTCCTTTTAAACTGCCGTGCGCTGTGAAGCTTGAGTGAGCACTCATTCATGTGGCACAAAAAGCAACAGCAAAGTGGGGGGGCCAGGGGTGGAAGGGCTTAGTCAAGGTGAACACTACATTGGGTCTTTACCCGAAGCCATTGTGGGTACAAAGGAATTTCTTCGGTGGAGGTAATAAGAGACATGTTATCCCACGATTAAAAAAAGCAACAGTGAAAATACAAAGGGCTGGTTTCAGGCTCTGGTTATCTGATGCCCTGTTTATTGTGCACAGCCATTGCTACTGGGGTGGAGACCCATGAAATGTGTTGCCCTTGGACGTGTAGGATGCGTAGACACACGGTACCCACCTGCTTTTTTTTTTTTTTTCTTTCGGAATTGCAAAATCTCCTTAGGATGATCCATGTCCATACTCCTTGGTGGCAGAGGAGGCTGAAGAGGAGTGCTTCACCTTAGAGCGTGGGGTGAGCAGAGGCTGGGCTGCAGAGCATGTGTGGCTTGCAGTTGGAGAGGGATGCTCAGCAGGGCAGAATGAGTTTCTGTCTGAGTATAAGTACAACCTGGTCTTGATTTTTTGCTTATCCTGCTAGTCCTTGCAATTCCTGTTTGAAGCCATTGTGTTATCTCTAGCGGTTAGATCATGGTATTGAGAAAAAAAAAAAAAAAAAAGTTTCTTGACAGTGCATTTCCTGCTAAGATGATAAAGTCTGGGGAAGGATCCCCACTCACGTCAATAGGGTTTGACTGGGGCCATAGTCCACTTCCAGGCAGTAATAAACACTGCACATTTTTCCTATCAAAAGCAATTATTTTTCAGCTTTATTTCAATGGCTGAGAAGTTTACCTTTGTAATGCCATATAGGAAAAAAACATCAGGGGACTTGGATTACAGTCATGTTTAAATTTCTGTGTATAAAATAGCAAAATACCTTTAAAGCTTATGTTGCAAAATATTTTGTATTTTGCTGATGCGTTTTGCACCAGCCTTATGTTTGTCAGCAAGCCCAGAAATTTCAAGCAAATGGAATGGATTAAGATAGACTTTTTCAAGGAGTTGTACTGGGACAGTTCTTAAAATAACAGCTTTCCTCAAAAAGTAGATTGGTGTGCTATGATATCATTGTGGAGTCATGACTTTGTGAAACAAACTTATTTATATTAATGAAAAATATTTCAGTTGAAAACACTGTCAAAACAATCTCCAGGAAAGTCATTGTTGTGGACTGGAAAGAATGCTACATCACATGTGTTTAATTATTGGGGGGAAAAAAATGAATCTTGCCTTGCATCACAAAAATCAATCTGCAATAACAGGAAATCCTGAGCCATTTCTGTAGAGGTTCCTCTTTCATTGTAACTGGCAATTGGTTCCAGCTTCTAAAACCTGTCTAATTCTTGACAGCTACAATAATACTGCCTGCACCAAACTGTACACGGCAACATTCTGATGGTGAGTCTGATTTAGTGCTGTAAATCAAACAACAACTACAACAAAAAACAATGGAAATGACTTGTTGGTATGCGGTGATGCTCTATTACTTGGTTATGAACACAGAGGTCAGCAAAAATAGGAAAGTGTCCAAATTCATGAGCAAGGAGCTGATTATTCTCCTTCCTTCCTCAACCTGTGAATGTTTGTGCTTACATAAGCTGAGGAGATAAAAAGTGAGATCTGGCCTGCAGCTATTTGTGCTGCCCCAGAGCCCTGCATTCCCAGCCCTGCAGCAGGATGCTGTTGCATTAATTACCACACAGAGCAGGAGGAACAGCCCCTGTGCCCAAATATTTGTGATTCAGGGTGCAGATCGAAGCAAAATGTGTGGACGACAGGGTGGTGCAGGGAAGCCATGCAATGGTGTTAGCAGCATGTCAGCAGCACAACGCAACCAAGCCTTTGGTGCACTCTGCTTCCTCCTGAGTTTTGGACACTATTTTTTTCATGCTGCTTTATCTTTATGTTCCTTGTTTTTCACTTTCTCCTCAGTTCTCTTTGTGTTTTATTCTCCTCCTCCGATCCATTTTTCTACCTATGACACAGACACTTACATAAAGGGCATGTGTTTAAAACAAGCTCACCAGACTAATTTTATTGGGATCCTGCAGTAGGCTTGCACAGGGAATCAAACCTCTTAATGAGGACAGCCAGATGCTGTCCAGGCAGTGACAGGAGGCTGCATGGCAGAGCTCCGTGCCGTGGCACCATTAGCAGGCTCAGGTGAGGCTGCCCAAACCCTTGTGCTGCTTGGTTCCCACTGACCACAATCAGTGCATGCCTGATCCATTGAAGTTTGGGGTGGAACTGGGTGATCTTTAAGGTGCCTTCCAACCCAAGCCATTCTATGATTCCGTGACTCTATGACTCTATAATTCTATGTCTACTTTATCTTTTAATTTGCTTAGTATCCAGGCGGTAACTAGGAGAGAAAGTAAGGGAAGCAGCACCTTGTGTTACATCCAATTCTACCTAGGATGCAGCACCTTGTGTTACATCCAATTCTACCTAGGATGGCTCCAAAAGAGGATTTCCAAAGCCTACAAAGGTCATGCTCTGTATCAGCTGCCACATAGCTGATTTTGAAAGATCATTCCCCAGGTTGCAATGTGACCCCCCCACAAGATTTTTCCTTCAACTGAACCAATTCCTCCAACTCAGTGCTTGCAGTTCATTTTCTCTGATAATATTTGTACTGTGTATTTAGTTGAGAAGAATACGGTTATCTCCACATTTCCTTCATGTGAAAGCATTCTCCTTCTGCAGGGATTTTGTGAGGAGCAATCTTCCACATACAGGGAACATTTCCTTTTCCTATGTTATGCCAAGGAGTGAATAGACTAAATAGAAACAGGCATAGTGCTGAGTACTGATTTACACCTGTCCATGCTAGTATATTGTTAGCATTGTGTACTTGGCATGGTTTTGGTCAAGGCTATGACAATTCCTGGATGTGTTTCAGGGACACAAGGATGGGACTTTTCCTGGAAGGCAGTATGGACACAGCATATCATGTGTTGAGGGGCAGTAGGTTTTGTCATATAGGTAGGAGGCTGGGTGCGCCAGATACCTTCAGGGAGACACACTAGTCCCTAGCATGGTGGTACAAGAATGGATGGAGTCACAAGGTGAGATCCTGCCTCTTTTCACTTTTAAATACATCTTAAGGTACATACTTGTTGATAAGAGGGCTACTGATGGAATAAGATACTAACCATGGGAACAAAAAACAGATCAAAGGATCTTTCAGGTTGTAAGGGACCGTATGAGGTCTCTAGTTGAGGCTCCTGCTCAAAGCAGGGTCAGCTATGAGGTCCAACCAGGTCACTGAGGGATTTATCCAGTCTGGTTTTGAAAGCCTCCAAGGCTAGAAATGGTATCATAACCTCAGGTGCTGCAGCAGGACAGCAGCTTGCTGGTGGCTCAAGGTGAGTCTAGATTCAGTCATGCACTTCAGGTCAGACTTTCTCACATATATGTCGATACCTGTTTCAAAATCTTGTTTCCTTTGTTTGTTAACTTTGAGCATGTGCTTACAGCAGAATTTTGTTTGCATTGCTCCTTTGTAAATGGTAAGTATGCTATGCATATAATGCTATGCAGAGTGGAGGCTGCGGTTTATCAATAATAAAAAGGAATCACTACAGAGACTCCGGCTGTAGGATGCCAAGCCCTGTCCCACCTTGGGTTAGGCGGGGGAGTTGTTACAGAATCTGGGGCACTTGGCACTCCTCGTTTCTCAGAGTGGGCAGGAAGATGACACCCCTTCCAAAACCAGCTTCTCATGCTAGTAACTGAATATTTTGGTATTTTCTTGCTCAGAAAAGAGATTGTCCAACATCTGATCAACCCACAAACTGCAGTGGTTTGGAGAGCTAAACTGTTTCTAACTACTGCTCTAACGAGATTCCAGCAGAGCTTGCCAGATTTCTTTATTCATCATTAAATTAAATAGCCCCCTTTCTAATATTCAGATTCTGTGCTTGTTTACTCATGGGTTTATCGGTTTATTTGTGCCGTGAGTCACTGCCCTCTGTTTGGAGAGCAGATGTCCTCTGTCCTGTAGTCTGCTCCCAAATGGACATGGTTAACTGCATGGGGATGGTGGAGCAGCTAGGGGCTGAGCTTCACCAACAGCTGGTAGCACTGAGCTGTTTAATGCTTTTTTAATGAAAATATGTTCACAGAGCTACTTAATTACAGGTCGTAAATTGAATGCACAGTATCTGTCCATATTACCCTACGCTTTTTTGTAAAAAGCCTGGGGTGACTTCAATTATTTCCATGTGAATTTATTAAAATTAAAATGTCCTTTCATAAGCAACATTGAGAAGCTGGAGACATGTTTCAGTGCTGTAAATTTATCTAGTCGATGTCCTAAGGAGTGCCATTATTTACATTGTATGTAGAAGTAACCCATAGCAAACAACTTGCCAGATTGGTGATGGAGAGCACACAGACATTTTATCTGAAATCAGTATGCAAGCTCACAGATAAATTACAAGCACTGCACGTAGCAGGAAAACAGATTGTTTTTAAAAAACAAATGCTCACGTTACTCAGGTTCTTCTTGGAAACAGAATGAAGGATATCCATTATAAATAGAAAACCATGGCATTCCATCACAAGTTCATTTCTTAAGCATTGCCATCAAAGTTGTCTGAGATACTTGGAAGCGCTATGCACCACAAGCCTGGCTGCACTTGGTAGCAGTGACATGTTCTTGGTGCTCTGGAGAATAAGGCCGTCGTTCATCCTAGTAGGATCAAATCGAGGCTATTTGGGATTGGTTGTGCACTGAAAGTCAGGAGTGCAGACCAGTCTTACAGAGGGCTTCACAAATCAATGTGCCAAAACAAACCAAAAAAAAAAAAAAAAAAAAAAAAACAAGCATTTTGAGCATGCTGAGGTAGAAATAAGAATTTCAAAATATTTTGTTGTCTGGATTTTTTTTTATTTTTTTTTTTATGTATAAGAAAATTCAACATGCTCTTCAAATTATCTCCAGTTCTTTCTATGGAAGGTGTCATCAAAATTGACACAGTCATAGAAAACATTTACATTATGGTTAATCAACATTTTCCAGTGCCAAATGAGTCTGCATGGAGTTTTTGGCCAGGTCCGCTACAGTTACAGATAAGCCAGCTAGCAGGGAGCTCACGAGAGGTACTTAAAAAACTGGGATTTTATTTTCAAATTCCATAGCTTATATATGGTGAAGTGAAGGCTGAGTTCCTCTGGTAAGTTTCTCACAGTTAATCATTTAACCGTTTCAATGAATATGCAGATATATTTATTTATATTGCATGAGGATCCAATTGCTCTGAAAATTAGTAGAGCTGAGCTAATTTGTTTCACAAAATAACATGGCATGAAGCCTCACCACTTTGTGGAATACAGCTACAGCAAATATTGAACCAACTCCATCCTCTTAGTTATTGCATGTGAGCCCTCCCTTGACATGACTGAGCATGCACCGGGCACATAGTGGGGAATTACCATGTCTGGTTCAAGCAACAGATGAACATGCTGGTGAAGAGAGGCTCTGTGAGATGGCATGAGAAGATAGGTGGGAGCAAAGCAAGCTGGACATCAATGTAAAGTTCCTGGGGCAAGAGCCAAGCCAGTGCCTGTGAGTTACCCAGCCTACCCCATGCAGAGTAGTCTCCGATCTCAGCATCAACAAAGCACTATTAATAACTTTCCTGGGAGCCTGGAATATGCCATTGTTCTGCATAATGAAAGGAAAAGTAAATAAAATAATTCCTATTGTAGCTATTTTAAAATACTCAATCCGTGGAATGCTGCTTTTTAAAAATATTTTGGTTTGGTTTGCTCCCTCCATGTGGACTGACTCTGGCACTTAGACAGTCAGTGCTGTACAATCAGTGTTGATAGAAAAGAGTCAGTAAGGGTAAGCCCTGCCCTGCTGTAATTCTGGTGATAATAGGAGAATTTTGTCAAGGATAGCTATGAAATTTAACTTTTTTTTTTTTTTTTTTTTTTTTTTTTTTTTTTTTTACTGATGCATAGGAGATGAGGCATTAATCAATCCTTGAATATCCTGCAGGGTTGTGTACTTTTAACGGTGTTCAGGTGCTTCCCCCCTCACTTTTTGGTGATAATGCTTGCTCGGAAGCAGTTGCAGTCCTGATGGCAATGTCAAGAGTTGTTCAGATGAGACAGAGATACTAAAAATGCACCCTAACATCTTTGAAAACAAAGATGGTGCACAGCATCATTAGTCTCCAAAGAAACAGTGGGTAACTGACAGCTACAGTAGAAATGAGAAAGTAGCATTTTTGGCAACCTCCGACATGATTGAAAAAGTCTGTGTGTTCACCAGAAGCTCAATCCTTTTTTATTTACTATTTTTACTCTGCTATTTATAAAACATCACAGCAACATAAATATCCTACATGAAAAACTTATTGCATCCTGTTTAAAATAGTTGTTTTATTGCGTACAGGCCATATTTCCTGGACACTTAAAACCGAATTTGCTGGCCAATGTTCCCCAGTGCTCATAGGAAGATTTATACCAGCGAGTGCAGACAAATGTACATGCACGTCTGTCTGTTAAGTGCCTGCGGTGCTCAAGCCTGGATAGCAAAGTACCTTTTGCTGGATTTTCCGCTGGGATGCTGCTTTCTGGGACTCCTGATTGACTCTGCTGGATTTTGCGAAAGTGTAGCATCGTGAATGGTGCAGGAAGGCTGTCCCTGAGTGTGCGATATTAAATGGGTTTCCAAAGAGCCTTTCTGCTTGCTGCAATGCTCGCTTTGCCTACCTCCTGGAAACAAGCACGGGAACATTTTTTCGTGGGGGGAAAAGAACAGAGTGTTTTCAGAGACGTATCATAATTTGTCCCCTAAGGGTTCATTGAAGAATATTCTTTAGAGTAATTATCTTTCATTGGGATAAGAGAGCTGTAGGATTTTAGATGTTGTGTGGGTACTGGAAAAATCCCAGCTAGTGAACAAACTTTCTTTTCTCTTTGTGGTAAAAGCTTATTATTCACAGCAAAGAATTCAGCCTGACAAGAAGCTAAGATCTGGCTTCCATTTTAATAGCCCTCCTCCCCTCTCCTCTCCTCCGGCAGACTTTTGTGTTTGTTGCAAAGGTTTTCATTTTACCACAAGCATAATTCCAAGATGCAATAACATTGTTCCCTTTATTGAGTTGTTTTCAGTTGTTGCTTAGCTGGTAATGCAGGCTGGCTCCCTCGGACCATGCTGTGACTCACGTCAGAGGAATGCCCTGAGTGTAGCCATGCCCAGCATGGGCAGCAGCTTTCCAGCCCGGACAGGGCATTGCAAGGTGGTTTTACCCTTTGCAGCAGCATCTCTGGGACTTGAGGTTCTCCTGGTATTTGCTGTGTAAGGGGTAGATGGAGAAAAAGCCTCCAGAGCTGGAGGGACACCTCACTGATTCTATCAGAAATGGAAAAAAATATATATATATATTGGAAAGGAGATGGCTTTCATCTTGCATTTCCATGGTAGTAACCTGAACCAGCTGGGAGGAGGCAGCCCGGCTATGATGGGAAGGACATGTGTCCCATTGCACATGGGACAATCGCACCCAGTTGCTGCTTTTTCAGCCTCCCGTGTTGCACAAAGCCACGTTTTTGTGGCTGTCACACTCTCTTTGGGCAGCACGGCTGATGGTTGGCACTCATTAATCGCAGCTGGGGAGGAATGCCGGGGAGGGAGCTGTTGTACGGTTCCCTCTCTCGTGTCCTTGCTGATACGAGGTCTTCTCGCCTTCTGGTATTAAAAACATGACTCCCTCTTTATCACTGTCTGCAGACAGGGTACAGCTGTGGCCAGCAACACCAGCCCTCCATCGCGGGTGCCCCAGCTTCAGCATCCTCCACCCCACATGTCCTGGCCAAAGGAACAGGAGAGGGGAACCTGAGGTCACACACACAAACAAACTAATAATAATAAAAAAGGCTCCTCATGCCTCTGCAGCGTTGGAGCAGGGAGTTTGCCTCAATGATGCTGGTTTCTGGGGGTTAATGAGAACAAGCAGGGGGTGAACCCCATGTGGGTGTCTACACGTTGTCTCCTCTGCCTCGCCAAGTGCACAGCTCCCCACGATATTGAGCCCTACTGTTAGTAAACACAGACAATGAGACTTTTTTAATTTTTTTTCCTCCCCCCCCCCCCCCCCCCACCGTGTTTTCACTGCCAAAACTGAACTTTATGCGTAACAGATGGAGTCAGTCTGCAAACTCCAAGAGCCTGCTCATCTCCCAGGCTTGACCTTCACATGTAGAAAATGGCAGGGAATTCATACCAGTTACTTTAGCAATCTCTGGCAGCTTGATTGATTTTTAAGTGCTACAAAACATGTTTTTCATTTAAAACAGAGTTCATTAGAGTCACTGGGTTTGCTTAACATTGTGGCAATGTGTTTAAAAAGAGAGAAACCCTAGAATATAGCTGGCATTCTGGCTCTGCCATAGCTTCCAAAACCTATGAAATTAAATAATATTCTAGCACAGAGGAAACTGCTAGACTTCAAAGCAGGACCTTATTTGAATTTGTAGTAGGGTATTGGTTGTTTTATTGAGCATTTAAAGCAGGAATGAGACATATATTCAGCTGTTGCCTTGTAAGACACATCATTGACGTAAGAAGCTACTTTCCTGACTTACAATCCCCCTATTTCTATTAATGTGACAAAATAAAAAAAAGGAGCTGAGGAACAATGCCTGGCAGTCCCCTGCTACCTGTGTGGGTCCTGGGTTGGCATTTGCTGCAGCAGTGAGCACTCACAGCAGCACTCAGAGTCAGAACCAGGATCTGAGCAAGCAGAATGGTGTAAAAGCCCTGAAAACTCCAACTCTTGTGGTCACAGATTGCTCTGAAGCAAGCGGAGACATTTTATGTCTTGATCTCCCTGTGTTCAGCTCCTTACCTGGCAAGGAAAGGAGGACTTCTCCTTCACAGGCTCGTCTTATTTCTGTGTGTATCTGGGGAAGCATGTACCCAGCTCGCTACAGAAAATTAGCTGTATAAGGAGAAACAGCTAGTCGTTAGAAAACAGCTCTTGGACAACTCCTTCATCTTTCCTGTCCCACTGGTCACATCCTGATTCTGAGTAGTCATGCTTTGCCTTTTGCTCTCAACGCGGTGTTTCTAATCCTGTAATCTTTCCTCTTGGCTTCAGTTGCTGCTCTCTGAGCTGAATCCTATAAAGTGCTTTTTGGAAACGTAGGCGCGTTGCTGGAAATGTATGCACGCTAGTAAATTTTCTTTATCTCTCATAGCAGCAATACTTTCAAAAAACTCTGTGGCACAGATAAGGACATGCTGCACATGAATCTGTCCTTAGCTGACACGTGGTTTTGAAGTGTTTTCTTAGCCCACTGGTAAGAGCACTTCTCATGTTTCCTTTGCATCTCCTTTGTGCTTGGTCAAGAATTTATGGCAAAAAGTTGAAACGTCTTTTCCAAAAATGCAAAAACTCATATCTCCAACCGAATGCTGCAGCAGAGTCTATAAATACAACACAGATTATTCAACTAAAAAAAAAAAAAAAAAAAAAAAAAAAAAAGACTAAATTTTTAAATCTCAGTTATTTCCTAACAGATGTAGCTCTGCAAGTTGCTGCATCCTAAGTGCAGGATTTCGTTAGTTTTCTGGGGATCAGCAGCATGCAGTAGCCTCCTGTGAATGCACATGTGAAGGAGTGCAAAGAGACGTGTTGTGCACGGGGTTGTGCACAGCTATCATGTTCACAGAGCACTGGCACCAGGGCTGGGCAGCACTGCGGAGGATCTTCGTGATGCAGAATAAATAACAGAAATGCCATTTTCCCAGGGCCACGTTCTCTGGTTGCTTCAGGGGGCTTTTTTTATGTGCTCACAGCCCTGGGCAGGGTTGTGCTGTTGTGGGCTCATCCTATCACAATCCTGAGGCTGTTTTTGTCACGTAGCGAAGCACATGGCAGTGACCAGCAGTGCTCCTGCCTCCTTCCTTCCTCTGGCAAATCAATCCTCACTTGTTTGTCCTGCCCCTGTCCAAATTTTGCTTTCATGTTGTGGAGTCGATAACACAATCTTGCAAAATGTTTTCAGTTTGGGGAAGAAAAGCAGCAGTGCTCCTCTCCCTTTCACATGCAACTTCCCGTGTACAGAGTGTTGTGGTGTGGAAATCACCACATCTCTTGCAAGCTGCTAGAGTATCTAGAGATGCTCTGAGCCCTTGGAAGAAAAGAAATAATAAACACCACCTGGAATTAGAAATGTGGTGGTCATGGCAAGGCTGCTACCTGCGGGGTTAACAATTTTTATCTCTGTTTTTCCATCTGGATGAAGGGCAGCCCCAGCACAGCCCTGTTTTCCTTGGCTGCTGCACTGTTGCGGAGCTGTGCTTCTTGCCAGCGTTCTCCCACGATCCAGCCCCATTGGTCTTTGGGGTCTGGCTGTTTTTTTAAATGGTTCTCCACTGCTGATACTTACGTGGAGCTGTGTGCTTGGGAGAGACCCGTGGAGATCTGTATCCTGTCATTTAAATCATGCTTTTGGAAATAATGGCATAATTGACATAGAAAGCCACTCCCTTTTGCAACAAGACAGCCTGTTGTGATGGCTAGCACAGTGACCCACAGATGCTGACAAAATTGTAGCTCTTGTAAAATGACTGCTATATTTATGACAGAGGAAAATCATCCTGTGTACCTACGTTAAATTAGAAGAGGTTCATTGGAAGATAGGCACTGCTTAACTAGAAAAGGGTTTCAGCCCAGATGTTAGTTCCTCTGATGTTTGAATGATTTGCATTAGATGCCTTATGGATTGTTCCTTGATTTGGATTTCTGAGTATGATGCTGCTAAAAGCATCCATACTTTTCCTGGAATTTACAGCAAGTTGCATGAGCTGAAAGCTGGAAATCAGTTGGGAAAACCATCAGTAGCAGGGGGATTTCGGCCGACTGGGCTCTGGGGTTGGGAAGCACTGGATGCAGCAGTTTTTCAGACACCTTCGCATGAGTATTTGCCACTCAAAGTGCTCGTCAGTGAGGGTACTTTGTAATGCAGGCACTGCTCCCACCGTCTTCATCACAGTGCTCACTGATCCGTGCTGCTTTGCTTCTCCCAGTACCGAGGGGCTGGTTGCTGTGGGTGTTGGGAGGGGATGGCTGTGTCTGAAGGCAAGGGTTTTGTGCACGTGCCTGCTTTTTCATGTCTGGCGAGGGCAGGAGGTCCCTGCTGGAGGGATTTCTTTGCAGAGAGCCCTTTGATCATAACCGCTTTTTGGAGGAGCAAAATCCTGGCATCGTGTAGCATGTCTTGTGTGCCGGAGTTTCCCTCTGTCAGCCGAATTTTCTTCAGGAGAGACTTGCCGGTTTTCTTCTGCATTTATTTATACCTGTGACTTCATGGCTTGTGTGGGTACACGCTGCTCCCTCCCTGGGAGAGCTGCTGGGAGAGACCTGCAAACCAGGACTTTGGCTTTAGTCTCCCTCCTTTCATGCTGTCTCTTATTCCCTGTTTACTTTACCCAGTGCTAGCAAAGCCAATAACCAATACTTTTTGCCAGCTGCTGCATTTCCACCACTGGCTGATTCTGAGACTTTCTGCCAGCCCTAAACTTCCATGGGTGCCGTGCCTGGAGGTGGGAGGATTTGTTTCCTCCTCTGCAGGGAGGAAACATGAGCCAAAGGCCAGTCCTTGTGTAGGATGCCCACTGGCAAGATAAATGCTGCAGCAACCTCCTAAATCCCCTTTACTTCTCACCTAGAAGTTGAATTATGGAACGCAGCATTAAGAAGGGAACCCAACTCTTGTTTCACATGGTGCCTGTTGACAGTGAAACAGCAGAAGCAGGCTGTATCCATCCCTGCTGGAAACATTCACAGCAAGGTTTCATTCCAGAAAAAAAAAAAAAAAAAAAAAAAAAAATGTTTGGGCTGTTCTGTAAACGAAAACTGAGCTGCTCTATAACCTTGGGTTTGGCTGTGCCAGGGAAAGGTGCAGCAGTGAGGGGGGAGGCCTTTTCCACCCCCTGCGCTGCTGTGTGCTCCGCAGGTCAGGTATGGTCCAGGAATGCAATGGTAATCCTCCTTTGGATAGGGGAGACCATTTAGCTTGCAGGGTGACATCGGAATTATTACTCCTTTCACAGGAGAGAGATTATGGCCATGTGGTTTTCCTTTCAAATTTAGGTTTTGGTTTCCATTTACAAGCGGCTCTTGTAAACAGAGCCTCTCTGCTTCATTTTTGCTAAAAGGCTTCTTGTCATAACACTTGGAGGGCTGCTTTATCTTCCTCCCCACCAGCGCAGGTAGCTGGGCAGGCTGAGAGCAAGCTATTCTTGCTCGACAATCCTGTCTGCAGCTATGGCTTGGAAGTAAATCAAAGCAGAGCCTGTAGCCATGGGCCACCAGCATTTGGCTGATATCAATTTCTAAGGGGCTGTAACTTAGTATAAACTTAGATGAAAAGTTAGCAGGCAGATGCTGGGTGCTGACCAGGTGGCGTTCAGCTGAGGATGAGGATGGGGTGCCCAGGCTGTGCCCTGCTCTTTGGGCACCCCCCTCTATGCTATGGGACTGCTGGCTCCAAGCAGCTTGGTGGTGGGGGTATCAGGTCGTGGCAGGGAGGGAGCAGTTCCATGGTGTCACCCCAGGAGGGCTGTCCCACTTTTGCAAGACAGTGCCATCCGTTCCTAGGTCCTTTGGGAATGCCAGGGAAAATAAAGTAGGGAAGAGGCTTGGGAGCCCTGTGCGACCATGCAGGAGGGAGATGATGAATTTCCATGCAGAACAAGACCTGCCCTTTCAGCACATCCTGCATGTTCTCTCTTGCTTTCAATTCAACATGAAAATTCAACATTGCCTTCCTTTTTATTGCCCCCACTGCCCTTTCTTTGGGGACCTCATGCCAGACCCTCTCTCCTTGTTTTCCTTTCCCTCTGCTGGCCTGCAGGGACAAATCCGTGCAGGGGGCAGCAGATGCGACTGTCCGGCACGTGCTGCTCAGTGTGGATTCGGAGCTCTCCCTCCATGTCCAATGCACGTTGGCTCACCCAGGCTCTGCAGACAGGGGGGTCCGGATGTGTTTCCTCATCTATTTAGGAAGCCCAGCTATTTTAACGCCCTGCTGAATCCAGGGCAGGCAAGTCTCTGGGGCACCATGTGTACAGTGCAGTCCAGCACCGCAGAGGTTTGTTTTCAGCTGCTCTGTTGATCGCTTTGTGTTATATAAGGGTTTTGGCCACCTCTGCCTCTTTTAGTGTGAAATGGTGCCATTCTCTCAGCTTCGCTTTCTGGATTAGATGTGCCTTCGTCGAAATGTGCTCACTGAGCGAGAAACCATCAGCGTTTCCAGAGATGATCCTCAGTGCATTGCTGGCTGATGCATTTGTTCTCTCCTCCTGTGTTTCCAAGTAGCAAAGAATGTATAAGTAAATAATGATTTGGGGAGAAATCGGTAATGGAAAAAATAACTTGAACAAGATTTGATAAAAATGCTCTGTTTTGATTCAAACTCATGGGTTACAAGCATTTCCTGCAGGCCAGTGGGAACTGGAAAACTGTCTTTGTGGGACTTTGAAATCTTAGAAATTTCAAAAGTGAGACCATCTCTGTGCCTGTTACAAAACATCCAACAGCAGTCAAGCTATATCTGAGCAAAGCAGCTATTTTAGGTAGCGCAACCAGCAGAATAAATTCCCAGCCTCTCACTTACAGAAGGGCCAAAGCAAGAATATGTTAGTTAACCTGCCATTGCTTTCAGTGGGTTAATAGGTTCTCAACTTGTGGATTTAAAATCTGTAGGGGGTTTGCTGTGATCTTTTAAAAAGCCATGTTAACGAGAGGAGATTAACTCCTGTTGTTAGGAGCTGAGCTAAATCTGGGGTGAAGGCATTAAACTGAACCAAAAATCTGTGCTGCTGGAAATCTCCCATGTAGCTACTCCACGAGTAACTCCCAAGCTGGCAAAATGGTTCATTGTGCTCAGATCTAAAACAGACCTGTTCTTCTCTGTCACTTATGTGAGCTGCTTTCCCCTCGCTGGCTGAATGATGGACCAAACCCACCAGGTGTGGGATTCCCAGTGTCCCATATGGTGGTTTTCATCCAAATCTCTGGCTCTTCCCAGGTGGGGATACTGTGGGCATTGTTGGCACTTCTCAGGGATCAGAGCCTCAACTGGGAAAAAAAATAAATAAAAATCAAGGAGTGCAGTTTAGGATTCCCCCCAAACACCTGTGCTTGCAGGTTTGGAGTCTCCTTTGTGCATTCCAGAAGCAGTCACTTCTGATTCAGAAACACTGCTTCTCAATGAGGAACTGAAACACTTTGATTCAGGTTCTTTGTTTTTGTTTTTTTTTTTTTTTTCTTTATAATCAGTCATTTCCTGAAACAGTACTATTGTTAGTTTTTCCCCCATAAACAGCAAAGCATTTTTCACAAAAAAATAAAAAAATAAAAAAATAAAAAATACCCGATCTCAAAGCCCAGTTGCCCTCGAGGCTGGAGGAAGTCACGAGGTTGACTGCGGCTGGAAGATGCGCTCGTAGATCAGCTGGTGCTCCCAGGCTGCTCGGTCGGTCACGCTTAATTGCTAATTAGCTACCTCCAGCCCTTTCCCTGGGAATTATGATAATGAACATAAAGAACTGTTTATTCTAAATGAGACTTCCTGAGGGTAACAGCCTCCTCGGTGGCTGGAGAAATGGAAAGCAAGCCCAAGGAAACACCAGGGTGCTGTGTGGTTTTTGGCAACAGATGATAAACATTTCTTTGTGGAGGGAGCAGAGCATGTAATTTACTGCCCAGCTCTAACAAGAGCTGTCTTGACCGTTTTGCTCTTCTTTGCCATCGCTGTCAAAACGCGACAGCTAAATCTCCTCAGAAACTGTGCAGTGGGTGTTTTTGTAGGTAGCAGCATAAAACTTACTGGGCTTTATCTGAGGAAAATGCATTCATCATTTTTATAAGATCTCAGCTATTCCCCGAATGCCTTGGTTGCTCGTGGAGGGGCAGGCAGCCCCTGCCCATCCTTCTGTAGAGGACCACGGTGGTGGGACCACGTAGCACCCCCACAGCCCTGAGGATGTATCCCAGGGCAGGAGGTTCCTGCTGGACCTCCTGCTGGATTTTTATTGCACAGGTAAAAGATCATAGTCTAAAACCACTGAGCTTGCTCCTAAAGCATGATTATCAGTCACTTTTTTTCAGTCCCCAGCAGCTTTTGCTTCCAAGACCATTGTTGGACAAGAACTGATCACAGTCACCACTTAACTGCTTTTTGGTGACATCCCACAGGGGAAGAAGTCCTGCTGTCCCTGTTCCACCCCCAAAGCCACAGGGCATGGAGAATGCATCAACACAGAGCAAGGCCAAGCAGTGCCTGGGCAGAGCTGCAGGCAGTTGTCCCGCTGCCAGGCCCACACTAGAACACTCCAGACTAGCTCAGGTGTCTTTGAATTAGCTGGAAAAAACACAGGGGGAAAACATCATCCCCGAGAGCTTCAAGGAGCACTGAAAGGAATTTGGTGCACCAGGAGTGGTGTTCAATATAAAGCACTGCTGCACACAGCAGTGACCTTATAAACGTGCAAAAGGCTCAGCACTTGCAAATTAAGAAAAGCCGGTGTTAACGCATGCATATGTAATTGTCACTGGACTTCTGTGGTTCTCTATTATGATTCAGACTTTCATTACATGACTGCAGTCTGCATTTTTATTTTTTTTTCTGGCTGTGCTTCTGGAAAGGTTTCCTGCATGGTCCAAAAGCAGTGAAGTTTTGGCATTGAAACATCACCCTGGTTTACAAAACACTTTAATTCACAGGGAGGGTCTCTGGAGCTACCCAGCTGAGGGGGTGGCTGCCCTTTTTTCGCAGCTCTGCAAACAGAGCACCCCTCTAGGAGCTCCCCCGAGGCTGACCCTCTTCCCTTGGGTGATGCAGTTGTGCATGGGGATGCTCTGGTCATCTTCCTCAAGGAGGGGCCTCAGCAGTGTCTCCCCATGTCCCACCCCATTGCAGGAGGAGGGCAGCAGCCTGTGGCTGGAGAACATGAGTGAGAAGGCAGCTTTCTGTGGGTCGTTGTGATTCAGATCTTCCCCCTTTCATGTCCTTTGATTTCCCTCCCTGTGCACAGCAGCGATGTGGTGACATAGAGTTGAAAAAAACGGGATAACCCTGCTGAACCCACTTGGCAGAATTGTCTGTCCCTCTCCTTTGAGTACAGAGGTACCTACTCACAACCAGCCCTCTGCCATGCACACTACTGTAGTGAATTCAAGATGAATTTCATGTGTACCTATAACTAAGGATGCAATGGCATTGATTATCCTGCACTCGCAATGTTATGGTGTGGGAGACCCCATCCTGGTCTATGGGTATGTGCCCTTCCATTGCCTGTCCTAGCTCAGGTTTGAAAATGCATTGGGGTTGGGAATTGTTGTTTTGGCCAAGGTCTGCATAAAGACTTGGGATTCAGGTCCTTGCCAGGGATGCTTCATTGTCAGACTAGTAAAAATATTTTTCTGCTCTGAAAGCTATAAAGTTGTGCTCGTTTGGTAGTAAATCTAAGGACTTATATAAGTGAGAAGTCTGGGAAACCTAAGTAAGGGACTGTCAGTTTTCTTGGACATCTCCTGATGTTAAACATAGCTTCTATTTCCAGACCTCATGCTATAGTGGTTAACATCATGGAAGTAAAAACATATTATTACTACTACCAGCAATAATTAGGAGTGTGGAGAGGTCCAGAAATCCCAGTCAGAGAAAAAAACATGCAATACTACACATTTTTAAATGAAGGTGTAGGTTTTATTTCAATGGAAACCACGGGGTTTTGTGCCAGAAAACACCACGGGAGTGCTCAGCAGAAGCCACAAGCTTCATGTGTAAGCAGGAGAGAGAGGGGTTGTTTCACGTTTATGGACCCCCACCCCACCCCCCCGCACATGATGATTGCTGCTGAACACCAGTGCTGTGGATATCTCTGGATCCTTCAAAGAATGAATAGAAATGTAGGCTAGGGGAGACCTCCTGCTGTTGCTTTGTATCCCTGGAAGTCAGTTTGCTTTGGTGTATCACAAAATAATAACTGAGGGCTGCATGTTTCTCTGCTGTGCATAATGCAGTCTGCAAAATTCATCTGTGATGAAGTATTCTGTGTTGTAATATCCTACCTTACCTTTCATCGGATTTTTTATTTGTGCAATTCAGGAGATTCATCCACAGAAGTGTCTGTGTGGGCAACAATAAAAAGCCCAAGATAAATTTATTCAGAGTTATTATCTGCAGTGATAGATAACAGATAGTGGATTTCTGTTAGTGTTGTGATTCATTTAAATAAAAACCATATGCCTGGAGTCAGAGCCTTGGAGATAAGTCAGACATCTGGCTGAGATTCCATGTTTAGGAATGTAAATGATGCAGATGGTGAGAATGCAATACACACTGTGCCCATCAGGTTGTAACAGTGATGAACAAGCACTTCATTAGGTGGAAAAGGGGTGAAAAACCCAAATGAAGAGGTGCAATTTCTTGAGGAATGTGGTGATATTAATTTCAGTTTGGAGTATGAGGCCTTCCATGGATGTGTCTGGGGGAGTCTGCTTTACACCACAAGCCAAACCTTTATTCCAAATATATTAGCGTGCCAGATATAATATAACACTTTCAAACAACTTTACGGAATCAGATTCATATCTCAGGCTGTAAAAATGTTGAGTGCTTTGGGAATAAAATGTCTTCCTTTGAGTGCTTTGGGAATAAAAACCAACTTGTGAACAGGGTAGGAAACAGAACAAAAAGTTTCTCTTACTCTTTATAAAACTTTACCTCCACATGAGTGTAGTTACTGATGTGAATTGTGGAGTGGATCAAAGACATCGCACAGGTATCAGATGGACATAGATAAATTGGTGGGAATATAGCAGCAGTACCGATTGATGCAAATTGTATGTTCTGAGAGGGAGAGGGATGTGAGTCTTGCAATGCTAATACTGTCTTTGCTGATACTGTTTTAGCCTCAGATCTATATTTAACATTGTCTCTGAAGGGTAGCACAAGCTCAATGCTGATGTGCTCACCTGGGGTGTCACTTCTTGGAGACAACATGTATTTTTAGGGAGAGCTAAGATCAACTCAGGGAGAGCCAAAGTGACTGTTGCCAAGGTCACACTGATCAAGACAAGCCAGGCAGAAAAAAGTACACTGCTACTCCCTTATCTTCTAGAATTCCTTAGCAGTCGGTCTACATTATACTTATTAAAGTAAAGCATCAAACTGAAAATGTCTGGAAGTGTAGTAATGGTGGTCATAGCATGAAACATATCAGAAGACCACAAATTAATAGAAATAAATCACCCAGACTTTACCCAGTTGCTTGTTTTAGATAAAGGTTATGACTCTTGTCTATCATCAGGGTTGTGATTAATTCTGGGCAGTCCATAAGTGTGGTGTCTGCCACTGCTTGTGAGTGGTGACTCTGCCAAGGCCACTGCCGTAGCTTCTGTGCTGCAAAAAGCTCTTAGTGCTGTCGCTTGTTTCATTTGGAAAAGAGATTTCAAGAGCCCAATATATTTGATAATTCCCCCATAATTAACCTCAGATAAAGAAGTCTTTAATACAATAGTTGACCATAGATTGTTGCCAATGCAGCTGAGGTGGCCAAGGCAGATGAGACATTGTGTTGTGGTGTGTGGCAGCCCGGGATGCTCCTCATGAAATCAGGATGTACCTACAGCGTGTACCAATGTGCTTAAAGTCCAGGGGAGAGCAATGGGGAGGGCTGAGCTCCCAAAAGCAGACAAGCATGGGGCTGGCAGCAAGCGTGTCTTAAAGCTGATAAGAAGCAGGATGCTTACCTTCATCGTGGCTCACAGAATTAAGGCAGACAGAGCCAAAACCAATATCCAGAAGAAAGCAAACATCTGCATGTGAGTTGTAAAGACCCTGCAATGGATGAAACCACTGAGTGCCACAACTGGGTTGGTAAGGAGGTTAACGCACAATGATGGGTTAATGCTCATCCTGATCTTGCTCTGGTTGCACATTTTTTTTAAATTATTTATTTATATTTTATTTTCCTTCTTAGTCCAAATTTTGAGCCTGTATGGATGCTTCAAATGCACTTTTTTGCCTGGGACTGGCATTGATCCATCAGCTCCAGCAGATTCAGCCCTGTTTTGCACTTGTTTAAGACAGGGAGAATTAGTACAGATTAGACATGCCTACGGGAACTATTATCTGAAAACATTACCATATTTCAATGGTGATACCCAATTAGCACAAGTCTAATTATATAATATGGCAAGAAAACAACACGAACAAAAAGTTTTTTGTTTCTGCACGAATAATACCAAAATGACAGCTAGAAGCATCACTTGCTACTTTGCAAAGGCCTCAACAGAATACTAAGATTATACAAATTGTAGGAGAAAACCAAGCTCTATTTCTTTACATGTATTTATATATTACATTATATGTATTTCTTAATAGGTGAAGTGAGACTAAAGCTTATCAAGCAATAAACAAAAATATATTTTCCAGTTGAAACACATACCTTTGGTATCAGCTGTACTCTGGGCCAAGTTCTTGTGCCTTTTTTTTTCTAAGGGGCTAGCCCAGCTAAAGCTGCTCCTTTCTTCCCAGGCTGCACAAGCTTGCCAACATCTCCGACCCTGACTGTGCAATTTTCCTTTCACAGGGAAGGTCTGTTTTAGATGTGCAATGGATTTGATGTTTGTAAAGATGGGTGGGATGGGGTTGCTTGTTGTTTTCCATCATCAAGTGTGAGAAGTTATGCAAGCTTCTTCCCAGAAGTCAGCACACTTTAGAACCCCCCATGCTTTCATGACCAGTGATTCCCATCAGCACAAGACATTTTCTGGTTGACTGAAGAAAGGCCAGGTTTGGGTTTGTGACCTCTCCCTCTCATGTTGCACAGGTAGTTTTTTTAACCTTCAGATCTCCATTCCAGCAGCAAGGGCTGCCCCACTGCAGCTCCACTCTTCCTTGGGCTCATTCCACCCACTTGCTCTGCATGTTTCATAAATGACCAGAGAAAAGTGCCTCTTGCTCCCATCTCAGGCCATCCAGGCATCACACATGGAAGCAGAGCCCATCCCTAGATTTGGATCAGACGGAAGGCTGCGACTGGAGAATGGATTCAACATGGCTGCATGGTTGCCACCACCTGAGCACGCAAACAGCAAGCAGGCAGAGTGGGTGGCTGCACACTTAAGCACCAGAGTATGAATGGATTGGGTAGTGTTTCATCAAAAAAAACTTGGGTTCAACATCAGTAGGTTATTCAGGCGTAAAATCCAGTGTCAGGATGGGGAATGAAAGGGGAGAAGCAGCAGCTGGTGTCAATGCAGTTAAATTAAGAGTGGGCTCTCCACTGGGCTTGGGCTGTGGTTTGCTTGGTTAGGACACGGCGCGGTTGCTCATACAATTAATATGTGGCTGATGGGCAATTGACACCATGTTCAGGATCCGTCTGGCTTGCAAGCTGAGCCATGTGTGGGACACTGCGCTGTGAAGAAGTTTCTGAAAACTTTGCATTTATTTTTAAAAATGGCCTCATGCCGTCCACTTGCCCACGAATTAAAGAAGAGCAGGATGCACTGCTGTCTGGAGGGCATGGCAGGTCGGGTGCGCTCCGTGCTTTGGACCCTGCAGCCCCTTCGTTGGCAGGAAAAAGTGCCAGATAGCATTCCTAAGCCTGCCATTTTAAATGGAGAAACTAAGCAAATTGCCACATCAAAACCCTGCTTCGTGAAATTTCCGCCATCCGTGGACTGCAGGATCTGAGCTCTCCAGGCGGGGAGACCAGCTCCGACCCCGGCACCGCATCCCAGCAGCAGCCGCAGCAGATACCAAGCATTCTCGTGACACCATATAAATAACAGCTCGCTCCAGTAATGCTTGTCTGCTTAGCAAATTGTTTCAGGATTTACTCCATCCACGCTCCCCTGCAAAAAATAACCTGCAGATGTGTGCCTCTAAAAATAATTCTTGGCGCTGGGGCTGCAGTGCAGCATCACTGCATAATTCAGCACACTTTCATGCTGTATCCTTTTAGAAAGAAATCTTTTCTCTGTGCTGGAAACGGTTCATGGAGATGGATTCTGTCCTAACGGAGACTGCTCTGTATACATAGAGTATTTTGCTATCATATCTGCGGACAATAGACATGGATCTGGCTTGTGAACATGTTATGTTAAGAATTATTTCTTTCCTTGTCCAATTCATTAAGTCTGTATACTTAATAAGCAGTTTCAGCTTTTACAAGGTCTTCTCTGGGAAAAATAAAAGAGAGGGGAAAAGGAGAGAAACATCTGGATCAGTAAAACACTCTTGAAATAATATCTTTTTAGTGTCTTTGTAGAGATTTCCAAAGGCTTACATTAAGAAGTTAATTCCATTGCTGCTATTTATGTTGAAAATATATTAGAAGCACAATTTTGACTTGGTCTTATTGCTTAGATAGCGATCAGAGTTGGCCAGCTCTTTTGTTTGAAAATATTGTCATGACAAATAGCTTTGTATTTCATTCAAGATTTACTGCTTTAAAAAAAAAAAAAAAAAAAAAAAAAAAAAAAAAAGTTTTTCTCCTTTTAAAATTTTATGGTGAAAATGGAGGGAAAGGGGGGAGGAAAACAGTGAGAGGAGACCAAAGCTGCAATTGCATTGCAATT
>CM021797.1:10287833-10309002 GCA_011076525.1 Nettapus auritus | reverse complement strand
GAATTCCTTCCTTCCTTCCTTCCTTCCTTCCTTCCTTCCTTCCTTCCTTCCTTCTTTCCATTTGTTTTCCAATTCTTTAATCTGTTTTAAATAAATATATTTATTTGCAGATATAATAAATACCTACTAGTGATATTCTTTAGTTTGGTTGCCTACAGTTTTGCACATTTACCAGCAAACATAGCTCAGACGTTTGGGGGCTGGAGCAGATTGTGCTAGAGAGGAGCCCCTAGGAGCTGCAGAGGCTCAGTCTGGAGAAAAGGGAGCTCTGGGGTGAATTTAATTGGCATGTCCAGATACCTAATGAAGAGCTATAGAGAAGACAAAGCCAGACCTTTATCAGAGGTGCACAGCTAAAGAATGTGAGACAAGCACTGTGGGTGCAGCAAGGGACATTTTAAGTCAGTATAAAGGGGAAAAACTCACAGTGAGTGGTTAGGCACTGGAAGAGAGTCCCAGAGAAGTGGGACAATCTCCATGCATGAAGACATTCAGAGCTCATCTGGATGAGTCTCTGAGCTGCTTACTGTCAGATGCACTTGGATCAGAAAGGGCCCTTGCAACCAAAATTATGCTGTAAATTCCGTTATTCCAAAATTATGTATTGTTTTGTTTGGGTTTTGTTTGTTGGTTGTTTGGTTTTGTTTGTTTGTTTGTTTTCCTATGATTTGTATCTGCTGCTTATAGGATGGCTGAAGCCTTGACTTGAAAAATCCCCATGGCTGCACTGAAGAAGGGTCATGCCCTGTGACTCCAAGCCAGAACTGGAAGGATAAAAATCCTTTAGTATAAGTGGCTGTTAAGCACTCTTGTGTGATTCATAATACATAAAATTAGATGGATATACTTTTTGCACTCTTATAAAGCACATGCTTTAGAGATAGGAGCCATTTAATACCCTTCATCTGTAGATGGGATAGAGAACATCCAGGAAATGCCTTGCAACCTTTTTCTTGCATGGAAATAGCAAGGTGCTGGCTAATTACTGTGATTTCCTTTTAAAAGTGTTTATTGTTGAGGAAGGGAGACAGGCTTTTGGATTGCAGCCATTTGATTCGTCAGCTTTTTGGCTTTGATGAAAGCAGAGAAGTAGAACTTTATTGCCCCTTAACGTTCAGGCGTTGAGGTTATCAGAGGAAAAGCTCCCAATACAGTGTGATAGTGATACAGGCTTGAATGTATCTCAGAAATCAGACTGGAGAAAATTTGCCCATGAGGTTTTGGACCAGAACAAGTGATGCCTGAGGTCCAGAGGGGTGGCATCCCACCTCAGAGCCTCTACAACACCATGCCTTTTCCTGCTGGATACAATACTGTTGTTGGGGAATACGTGGAGGAGTTGTTACCTCCCAGTTGTGCTTTTATCTGCTTCTGGTTTTTGCCCATCTGCAGTGCTAACATTATCAGTGGGTGGTTTCAGCGCACCTTGCCCAGCGGTGATGTGCTGTTTGTACAGTTTTGCCTTCATCACCAGGAGGATGAGAGGGAGCAACAACTGAGTGTTGGGTTAAAATGTTGGGTTTGGTTCTTCTCTGCACCATGAGGAAGCCAATAGTGTAAGTCAGGGACAGGCTTGTGCAATGCCATCTTGTTCAAATGGCCCTGTCCAAGCTGGAGATGGCAAATACAAGACATCTGTCTTGCTGAGATGACTCCTCGTTTCATTGTTTTTCCCTGTGATTTGAGACGAGCCCACTCCTGCATGGTGAGAGCTGTCATTTCTGCATGAGGTTTCCACACCAGTGAGGCAGAGCATCCAAACCTGGCCATCATCTTCACACCCACACTCTGTTGGCATCTTCTCAATGGTGTGGGTAGCCAATGTAGGGAGCAATGTGCTCGGAACTGTGTCTCAAATTATTTTCCATGGTATTTGACTTTCCTAAAAGCTGATAGCTTTTTATCTGGCTCTTCCCAGTTCCAGACTCTTTAAATCTCAAGATGGAATTAGTTGCTCACTTTCTTTACAGAGTTGGATTTCAGAAATGATCACGGATTTTCTTTATATGATTGAAATCAAATTACTCTAAGATAAGTATTTTTGATGCTTCACATGAAAAACCTGGGTTATATCTGTGTTTGTCTGTGGATATAGGTGGATGGTGTGTCTATGGGGGGGGGGGAGTAGACTTCAGTCAAGTCCTGGACCCACCAAAATCAGAAAGAGGTTTGCAGTGACAAATGTTATCCAGAATTGATTAAGTTTATCCATCAGTGAATTTCTACAAATGTTCTTTTTAAAAGTGACATCATAGCCCACCCTAGGAGCTGAGCACGTGCCTAAGCATCATTCTGAATCTTGGTCTATGAGCCTGTTCCCCACTTTGTTTGTGTTCATGGCAAAGCTGCCAGGGATTTCTGCAGAATCAGGATCAGGCCCTTCAGCAGCAGCTCACCCCTGACTGAACATAGACCTAGTTACTAGCTTGTCTCCAGAGGCTGGCTGGGATTTATGTCCTGTTTGTAGACCTAGCTTTAGAAATCTTCCTCCTTGCATAGTTTCTACGATGAGCTTTTCTGTGTGTGCGTGTGGAGAAGGCGCTTGCCTTCCATTGTTTATCAAAAGGAGTTTATTAGGCATTGCTTATGCAGCATTTTCATGATCCTGTTGATGAAAGATCCTATATAAACGAGGCTGGGTTGGACTGCACTCAGCCAGGCTGAGTGCCTGCCAGCAATTTATTGCTGTTTGACTCCAGTGACAGGGCAAGAGCCCAGCAGCCAGCCAGCACAGCTCCTGCGGCACGGCGCTGGCTCTGCCTTCCTATCTGTAAGGAAATTATCACTCTCTGTCTATCTCACATGGATATTTGGTTGGGAATTGGAGCCACAGAATGAAGAGCTGTGGAAGTTTAAAAATCTGAGGGGCAGGACAGATGTGCTGAGATGCATCCTGTACTCTGGCTCACCTTTGTGCAGATCCATCACTGAGCGTGTGCCGTCACCGGGACATGCTATTTATGGACCTGGAAGGAAATTTGGCCAACAGTCCTCTGATTAGAAGTCAGAGGTGATGGGAAAAAAAAAAAAAAAAAGGCTTTTATGCTTGCATTTTTTTGCTTTAAATCTCAAAGCAGTGAGTTATTGTAAAATAAAGACCCAAATTTTAGATCATTTTAATCAAGATGTAGCAAACTATGTGTTTTTATAAATTTAAATGTATTAATGAGGATGTATTGAACTTTTCTATTTCATTAGATTATGCAGCAAAAGCAAACAGTGCCATCTTTTTATAAAATTCTTTTTTTTTTTCTTCCCATCAAATTTCACACCTGTCAAACATCAGTTTGATTCTGTAAAATCCATGCCAACTTCACCTGAGAAACCAAACAAAATCATTTTCTTGGTAGAATGCCAGAAAATAAAAGAAATTTTTAAGAAAAGAGAAGCAAGACAAAGCTGACAGCATGTATATAAAGCTGAGTCTAAGCAGATGAGAAACGTCAAAAGTCTTTTATTTAATTATTCTGCTATTTTTGACATGCTGTGCAGCGATAAACCATATGAACATTCCCTGGCATCAGGGAACAAAAAAAAAAAAAAAAAAGAAAGGAAAGAAAAGTACAAAAATGCAAGACAGAAGAGAGGAAATCACTACATGATTTTGAGGACAATGTTCACATGCATGATGTAAAATATCCACCAAATGGCTTTTCCAGCAGCTGTAGGGTAATTGCTGTTTGCCAGCAGTGCTGGCTGGTCCGTACTGCGCATTATTCAATGCTTAGGTCAGGGGTTTGTGGCACCAAAGTGCTGGCTGAGCAACACTCAACGATATTAGTCCTGTCCCTGGGGCACAGATTACGGCTTCCACCAAAATTTTAACCCTCAGTCCCATTGTTTGAAGTGGAATCTTCAATACAACCTTTTGATTTCATTACACATTGGAAGGAAGGTTGCAGGAAACATCTCTGTAAGTCTGTATTCTGCCCAGAAGAGCCCCAAGTGCTTGTTGTTTGTTTGTTTTTGCTCTTTCCCCCTCTGGTGAGCAGAAGCTCAGGAGCAATGTTCTTCTTGTGGGGCTGCCTGCAGAGTTTTCATACCCCTACCCTTTTTCCTGCATCCCCAAAGTCATAAAAGAGCCCGAATGCAGTCATCTCTGAGGACTGCTGATCTGCTTCCACCATGGGGATATGTTCAGGGAAGGGGTCTGCCAACCCAGACTTTGTTTGGCACCTCCTGGCACCAAATTTACTTAAACAAAAGTACCAACGCCAACATAACACTCTGTGAAGGGGGGACAGAGGCCCAGGGGCTGCCACAAGAAGGACATAGGGCAGACCTTTTTGGTGGTTAAACTCCCCAAAGTTGTGATGTTTTGCTTTTTGTGCAGTCTCAGGTTTTGTGCAGCCTCTCCAAGTCCCACTGATCCCCCCGGGTGGTGCAGGGTTTCTTGCACCTCTTCAAGTCAGTTTTTCTCCTAGATAGAGGATCGTGCTCCATGTGTTCACACACGGCATGCTCTCCAGGGGCTGAAAATCACCCTATCACTATAAAACTCTCCCTGACCATCAAAAAGATGACAAGAAACAGGACTTGGAGCAGCTGGGAGAGAAGGAGTCTGTTAACAACACATTACAGCAAGGAGTAGCCAAAGAGCATGTCTGAGAGCATCCAAGAGCATCAGCCAGAGCCTCCCTGGGCAAGGCCTGGCACGGTTCCCCAGAGCAGTTCAGCATTTGCCAGAGGAGGATCTGGTCCCTGGCTCCTGCTCACAGCAGAGGAGCTCAGGAATTGTGAATCTTATCAAAGACTTCCCAAAAGCAGTAACTGGAATGGGACTTCATTTCTGGTATCTGTCTAATAACCAGAGCTGAGCAAAAAAATAAAAGCAGATAGCAGGACTGTGGGGTTGGGTTTTTGTTTGTTTGTTTGTTTGTTTGTTTTCCTTTTTAAGAAAAAGAAAACAGTAATATTTGAGTAAAGTTATTTGACTGAGGAAGCTGATGAGAAACATGACTTAGACTCAGGCAATTACTGAAAATCTGACCTTCAGAAAAAAGAAGTGGCTGCAGTGATTTGCTGTCAGAGGTCTGAGCTCCAGCATTGCTGGTGCAGGTGGGTCTCTGGTTGTTGGGTCAGATCCTGCTTTATTCAGTTGGTTAAGAGAAATAAAGCAGCACAGATACACCTACTGTGGTCCTAGGTGCTGCTGCACCTCATAGGCAAGGCAAAACCTGCACTGTACCCTGTGTTATTCACTCACAGATGGGACGGTGACTGGAAGGGCTAGAGCTGGCCTTGACCCTTGTGTCACACCCAGGGTGAACATAAATCATCTCTTTACAAAACCGTGAAACGGGACTAAGTCTGGAAATCATGGCAAAGTGTATGCTGAGCGAGCGTCTGCAGCGAGGCCATCCTCTCTTACTCAAGATTTCGGTATGCATCCCACGGAAAGGCAAACAAAAATAAAGCGTGTTGCTTCAGTTTTACACCATCTTGCAATAAATCTGCTCTCTGTGTAAATTATGACAAAACTGCATGTAACTACTGAGCTACTGCTGCCTAAATGCAACTGAACTGCAGATGGCTTTGTGCGTGTTTTGGCAGACAGACCTGGCCCACATTTGAATTTTACATAGAAAATGAGGAAAAAAAAAAAAAAAAATTAAGGTACCTTCTTGGCTTGTTTGCATAGCTGACTATTTTTGGAGGTTAATTGCTGTATTTTCTGTTTGCGTTTTGGCTGCGCTGTGTATTTCTGAAAGTCAAGATGATCAAAGAGGAACACCAGGCAGACACAACAAGGAGCCACTCCGACAAAGTCTGCGTTGTGCAATTAAACACGACCATGCTGCGGCCTTTGCTGACTCAGGACTTCAAGATATGGCCCCAGTTCTTCTGAGTTCACATTATAACATTGTGTCTGTAAAAGTCACATTAATTTTTTTTTCCTAGCTTTTCCCAATAGGAAATTGGATTTTTGATTAAATATGTTTGTCAGGAGAAGCGTTGGCTTTTCATGAGTTGGCCTGTTTTTGTAACCGCCACTAGCAAATGGAAATATTGTCAGGCAATAAATGATGTTCTCAGGGTTCTGACAGTTGTATGCTGAATATTTTCTGGATTCACTTTTTAAATGAAATACCAAACACTCTGCTGGCATTTGCTTCTCATGGTGCAGGCTTTCTCACTTTTGGTTTGCTTTTTTGACACAGTTCTTCAATATGAGATAAAGACAGGAGAGTTTTTTGCAATGACAGCTTGAGTGCATTATCATTATTTCCTCATAAGAGTTAAGCAGCTCTTATGGCCCCTAAGCTGCAACTCTTCTGACATGGGTAGGTCAGAAATATCATGTCAAACAGAATGGATTTGACCTGCCTGACCACCTACTGAGCTGATGCATCTTCCACGGAAGACATCTCACTGTGCCTCTGCCCGAATTGCTTTTGTCTGAGTGGAGCTGCCCCGAAGGCTCTGTGTTGTAAGGAAAAAACAAGGATAATATTTTATTGTAGTAATTCACTTTCTGTCTCAGCACAGGGATTTCTGTGTCTGCTTTGCTCCTAGGAGAGAAATATTTCCTAGAGTGGACTCTCCTCTTTCTGCTTTTGACATCTGTAGCAAGAGACTCTTTGACTTATTATGTTCATTTGAAGCCAGTATAAAACATTGGGTTTTCTCTTCCCTGCCCTTCCCTTCATGTCTCCCCTTCCCATTTTTTCAGCCATCATGTATCTTTTACAACATGATTATTGTGATAAAGTTTAGGAGTTGCCCTTTCTGCTGAAGGTAACAAAATCCTGTATAACGAATCACGCAGCTCTGTTTGTCACCTACCAAGTTGCTGCCACATTACTGCTGGCAGATACAAGTTAATTCTCTCTTTAATTCATTATCCTGCCATTATTTGCATTTTCAAGGCACTCCAGCTGTTGCAGGACCCAGAGACCCCCCTGTCTATCTCCCACAGCCCAACTTTCCCAGCTCAGAGCCACTGGTGTCCTGGCTGAGACCAGGAGGTGGGCTGAGGATGGCGGCAGCCCTGCACCAGGTGGGAACAATTATGGGAAGGAGTCCTGGCCCGTGCTGCTGATAGCTCCCAGATAAGCTAACTTAATAAAGTTGTGGCTTAATGAAGCCGCATTCTTTGCATCTTGCCTTTCGTCCTGCCTGTCTGGGGCGATGCTATCGAGCAGCTACCCGGGGCTGGGGGGGCCGTGCCGGTGCATCGCTGTGTGCTAGGCACAGGGGGGGACAGGCAGAAAGGTCAGCTCCCCTCCCAGCCTGCAAGGCAACAGGCCACAAAAGCCTGCCATGGGGTTGTTTATTGGTATCACATGCTTGACCCTAAATCAAAAGTTGCTGGGCCGCTCTCCTATTTCTAGCAGCTGAAGCACCCTCTTAAAAGCTGTAACAGATACATCTGCCAAAAGCTTCCCCTTTTGGAAACCAGACCCAATGTTAATGAATTGACTTAATTTCCCTGTGGATCCAGATTTTAGAGGCTGAGCTTCTTGCCCAGCTGCTTATTTGTTGGTGTGTTTGCTGCATGCTCACACGTACGGCTGTGCAGCAACTGTTGAGCTGAAAGTTATTCAGTAGCTAAAATTATCAGAAGGGACCCCCCTTCCCTTTCCTCTCATTATGTATAACGAGATTGCTGCTGTGCAACGTTGATTAGACGTGTCAACCTGCAGCTGGATGTCTGAAAATGAGTATTGCTATTAAAATGCCTTTGCTAATGATCAGCTCGTGTGTCCATCATTTTGACAGATTTCTCCTCGGGAATGTGGAAAGCATGCAAGAGTCCCAGGGTTGCAATGTAATGTTCGGGGAAACCAGTATTGGCATATTGTATTTCCTCTGCATTAACCCTAAAGTAGCAGTTTCCCTTGCAAAATCATGCTGATGGCTGAAGCTTGCTGTTGAGTATGGACAGGGCTAAAATAGATCCACAACCCTGAGGTGGGAACCAAATGTCATAGGGAATTGGATTTTCGAGTGTGAGTCTGAGGGCAGGGCATCCGTCCTCTGTACCACTTATTTTGGTGTGATTTAAGGCTTTTCTCATGTGGAGAAACCTTCAGGTAGTTGGAGAAAATACTTACAAATCTCCTTACCAGTTAATCACGGAAAAATTGAACAAAATTGAAAGGGAGGCTCAAAACAATGAAATAATTTCTCCGGAACATCTAATTCCTTGTGGAACTCATGCTCACAAGATGCCATTGAGGCTACTGATTTCACAGAGGGCTTGGACGTTTGCTAGGACAGCATGATTTTTCCAGTTGCCTTGCCCAGATCAAGCCCCTCTTCAAGTCTGCACTTTGAGGAGCCAGAGCAATATTTCATGGCCATAGCTCAGCTGTGGCAGGCTCCTGGGCTCTGCTGCTTTCCCAAAATCACCTGCTGTCCCTCAGGTGTGCGGGGACTGACTGCATGGGGATTCCCCTCCTGCCATGGGGTACGAGAAGCCACGTGCTTGCTCTTTCACCATGTGTTGTAGGCAGGCCAGAGGGGTCTGAATGAGCAAGAGTTCTGGCTACCAAAAGAATCCAGGAAGATGTAAAACTTTAACCACAAGAAAGCCAACACAAAATCTGGGTGATTTGAGAGGAGAGGGGTGGCTCCTGCAAAGTGCCTAGAGGCGAGCCCTTCACCAGGAGCTCTAAGCTTTGCCTGTGCTGCCCAAGCTGCTTCAGGGGGCTAAGCCTGGAAATTGGGTGGGAGAAGGAAAGAAATGGTGGAAGGTGCTGTTTCCCTCTCCTTTGGATGGTTCTGGCTGGCACAGCCCCACAACCCAGCACCTCATGGTGGGGATGCCCTCCTCTCCTCTCCCATCTCTCCTCTCAGGCTGGGCTGTGTCTGCCCTCAGAGAGCAGCTACGAGCAAGCCTTTATCAGCCTCCCCTCTTGTGCAGACAGGAGGAGATGAATGTGCACTTGGAAAGCCTTCGGCGTGGCTCGCAGCGTATGAGCAGCCTCCCCGATGCACCTTTGAACCCATTCCTCCTGCATTTGTTTGTCTTGCAGATAAAACTTCACAGCAGTGTTTGGAGAAAAGTCTAATGAGGGACCACTGTTTGCATAACAAAGCGAGGCTTCCTCTTCAGATGTTCAACCTTCATTAGGCATAATTTATATTCCAGCTAATCTTTGGAAGTGGATAAAATATGGAGCCAAAGTTTGTTTTTACATAGTTTGGAGTAATGCATTGTTTGTTTTAAGTGGTCAGTTGCAACTGACAGTTGATTTATATTCAGCATAATGATGATTTGTGATGGCTGCGGACTGTCGCGGGGAGTGTTGTGTCATTGGCTGCCATGGCTTTAGCACTCTTCTATGTCAGTTATTGAGTTAAAAGATAAGACTGAATGGGTGGTTTTTCAGTATTGCTGATATTTCAGCACATATCATACAAAATAGTGAATTTGTAAAAAAAATATGTGTTTTTTGTGTGTTTTTTTGTTTGTTTTTGTTTTTTTTTTCCTCCAAAACTCATGTTAACTTGAGCCCCTGCAGTGGGTAGCTCTCAGGGTGATAAGGGACACTGTAGCCCTGCTGCAGTTTGCTGCCTAGAAAGCAAACAGGCAGATATACCTGAACACCATTACAGGCCAGTGTGTAAGAAGTGAATTAATTTATCAGCACTTTGACTTTGCTCATATCACAGGCACATTAAAAAGGTATGGTCCTATTGAATCTTCACTATGGTTTTTGAATCTTCACTTATACTCCGCCTGTATAAGATACCCTCTTTCACTCCAAATGAAATACCCAATATATTTCACTTATCACCTTCCAGGTTTATTAAAAGATGAGAAATGACTGATAACATTTATCTTGTGTGAACTCCTAGCTGAGGCTTACCCCTTTCTGCAAGTTTACATTGAAATGACAGATGTTTGAAAACACCCTTCAGCATATCATGAAAATTATGACCTGTCTTGTGTATGAAGGCAGGGCCAAGGTATGCTGCATCCTTTCAACACATTAAAAGAAGGTTTTCAAATGTCTGTGGTCCTCTGTCTGGTTCCCTGAGCAGAGTTGCAGAGCTATCAGATGGCTCACTGATTGAGTGGTGGTTTCCCATGTTATGTTCTTTAATGCTGGGACACCTCCAACCACAAAGCTTAGGGATCCTGAGCTGGTTTTGTTCAACTCACCCATAACAATAGTCTATCCTTGACTGCTTTTAAAGGCAGCACCAGCCTTTAGGGAACACATTTATTCATTCATTTATTTATTTTATTGTTTTTCAGGAAAAAATGCTGTAAGGGTTATAAGTTTGTTCTTGGACAGTGCATCCCTGAAGGTATGTGATTTCACTGTTCTTACCCTTTGCATCCCCGTGCATTTGTCTTTCCCTGTCTGCCCTGTTCTCTGCACTGCTGGTTTGGAAGAGCATCCTGATAAAACCACAGTCTGGGCTGTACCTCATGTATCAGTATGGGGACTGCTTCCAAGAAATGGTTGGGAAAATAAAAAGAATCAGCGTCTTCCAAAAGTTTCGCTTAGCATGCCAAGCCTTGATCCTCCCTGGAGTACATGTGGCCGCACAGATCTTGTAACATGACCTGGTGCAAGCACAGGGCTACATGCTGCTCTTGGCTGTGCATGCAGGGGCCATCCTTGCGTCCAGGAGCACACACTCCCTGGCTACCCCATGGTCTGGCAGAGCTAATTTTTGGCTTGGAAGCGCACGGGGTGACTAGGTGGGTCAGTCCTGCTTTTGGTTACCTGTTTACTGAAGATGCCAGCAAGGGGACAGCATCACCATAGGGCATCTCTCCTCCACCTCCCCTCCTGGTGGTGGACACAGCCTCCTTGTCACCAGGGGCACAGGGAGACCAGCAGTTACTTGGGGTGGTTCATGCCATAGCAAAAAAAGGAAATGTTCCCCTCCTGACAGACTGCCCAGAGGCTCTGTGAAGACAATAGCAGGGTTCCAATGCTTGGAGGCACTGATAGCATCTCTCTTTTAGGAAAAAAGGCTGAGGTCTGCCTGCCTTAACCATGGTGAAGACCTCTGTTTGGTCTGCTCAGCCAATGGCTCCATGTGAGTTGTCACTCCTAGCACTTTGCCCAATTTGGATAAAATTGATTCTGAAGTTATGTGGGAGAAGGAACTGTCAGGCAGAACAAATGGTCAGGGATGACAAGCCAATAAACCTTGTTGCCTCCAGAAAGCAGGTTAAGAAAATGGTTTGTGGTAACACATCCTTCTATTTGATGACATATGGAAAACCTCGTGTTGACTTGAGACTCTTGTCAGTTTGAGACACTGATGTTTTGGAAAGAAAAGTGACAAATTAACATGTCTGGGAGAGTCAGATGTTTTTTGGGTTGCAGTCTCCAGCCAACAGGGATCATAACCCAGTCTCCAATCCTGCTGTTGTTTCTTTTCTTACTTTGTTCTTTTACTTTTGGCTGGAAACAATTGCAGACTGGTTGCAAAATAATAATAATAATAATAATAATAATCTCAAAATAGAAACTGTGCATTTGCAGCTTCCATAAGGAAGAGCTCACAGTGCCAACCCAGGCCCTGGGGAGCTGGATAAGGTTTGGGCATCACTGGTACTCACAAGGATGTCCTTGGCCCACGCTTTTGCAGTGAATTTTGTCTTGGTTTGTGCAATGTGAGATGATGGCTCCAGTAAGAGATGGACACTTGGAAGAGATGGTTGTGCTGGGCTGAACAAGGCTGTTCACGCGTAGGAGGCAGAAGCCCTGAATCTTTTCAGGGTGGAAGAGAGCCAGGTCTCTCCAGCCTGGCCTTCAGCTTTCCTATTGATTGTAACATTTTTATACGCTGGTTCTTCACTAAATATAATGGATACAGCAGGAGAAGTAACAGGAGAAAAAATAAAGTGAGAGCCATGGCAATAAATTACTGTACACTTCTAATTTTCATCTCTCGAGGTTTTAGGTGATTATGAAAGCAGCTTTTACTGTGTACCCACTGACTTCACTTAATCCTGCCTAATAACTACATCTCAGTAACCTGAGAGTTTCTGCCATTAATTGGATTTCTCTTCTGGCTGTGGCTTCCCTCCCTTTATATCTCTACCCTCCTTTTTCAGCTCAATCTATATTTTGCCTTGAACTTCACAGGCCACAGCAGTTGTAATAACATCTGAGGCAGTCTGAGCCTTCGGTGTAGGGACTAGAAACATGATTCAGTGAAGCACTCATTTCGTTTACTCTGCTACAATACATCACTTGGCTCTTCACACATTGTTTTGGCATAATCTTGACAGAGGAGCTGTATGAAATGCATATCTCGACACAGGCACATAAATACATTGCAGATGTGAGTTTATTAGAGCACATCTGCACCTTTTAATCCAGCGCTGGCAAGTCCAAGCCTGGAGGAATGATCCCAGCCTCGTCTTCTCTGCGGTTCAGCGGTGGCTGCTGGGAGGAGGGTTGGGAGAGGGCTAGAGGAGAGGGCCCACCAATCTCCTCCTTAGGCAGCTGTTATCTGAACACTCTTGCCCCAAAGGTTGTGTCTTTCTCCATGTTCATCTTTGGTCTCTGTCCTGTTATTTCTTGTCTGCCTTTGAAGAGCGGCAGCAACCAGTGCAGTCCAGTGAGCCCAAGTCCGTGCCCCCAGGTCCTGCGTTTCATTTTCTCTGGACTCAGCATCTCTCTTGGTGTTTCTGTTGCAAGAGCAGGGAGCAATGATCCTCAGGAAACACAGAAAGGAGTTTGTCTCTTGTGTCTAATTTCTGCTCAGCTTGACCAGCAAAGCAGGTCAGAACAGAACATCTCACCCTCTTCCTGAGTGCTCTCCTTCCTCTTTGCTTTGGAGACTGACAGCTCCAGCCAGCTCCTGTCTTGCAGCATCCTCCAGATTAAAGCACAGCAATCGTCTGAAGCAGCTTTCTTTGGAGTGTAGCCTCCCACCACTGGTTTGTTCATTGATTTTTTTGGCTGTGGATTAATTCACAGCAAACTACCCTATGGCAGGGAAACACTAATCAGATCTGCTCTTTCCACACTAATGCTGTTTGAGACACTTCTTTGGTGCAATCTTCTGTGTTGCATTGCCATTCCTGAATTCACTGAAGCATACACAGGGACATTTCTTACCCTGCTACAGTGTTTTTTTGTTGTGTTTTTTTTTTTTTTTTTTTTTTTATGTTATCTTAAAGCCTGGAACAGCCTGATCTTCATCATGTAGGTTTGATTCATCCTCAAACCACATTTCTTAGGCTGGGCTGGCAGAAAAGGGGCTTGGACATGGGAGGGAGCCTGCACCCTCGGTTCAGCAGAGCAGCAGAGGTGGTACAGCTGCAGCACCTTGTGCCTGATTTTGCCCTAGCAGTGAGGACTGTTCCCAAGGGAGTCACACTACCTGGGACCAAGGCCCTGGGGGCACACAGCTCAGTGACATGGGACCTGCCACTGCCGCTGTGTGGTTTGGGTTAATGTGTGCGAACAAGTGGCAGGGAGTTCTTGGGAGCATTTCCAGCTGTGTGAGCATGTTTGAAGCTTTGTATGAAGCAAATGTCTTGATAGAAGCCTGCTAAGGTGGATGCAAAAACCATACTTAAAGAATATTTACATGGAAAATGGTGAAAGAGAGAAGATTAAAGAGTAATGGTGTTGTTTAGTCTAGAGAAAAGAAGGCTGAGCGAAGATGATAACAGTTTTTAAGTATGTGAAAACTTGCTGCAAGGGGGAAAGTAAATGCTTCTTCATGGCCAAGGAGAGAAGGATAAATGGCTTTAAGGGGAATTTGAAACAGACATTAGCAAAACCTTTCCATCAGTGAGGCTACTTCACTTCTGGAATAGACAGCATGGTGGTGGGGCACCGCCATCCCTGAGGGCTTTCTATGCAATTTACTTGTATGTCTTAGGACAGGTTTACAAGTAGGTAATCCTGCTTTGGGTGGAAGATGGTTCCTTCCAGCTCTGCCTTTTTTCTGATTTTGTTAGTGCCCACCTATTCATGGAAACCCAGAAAGGATGGAGTTAATTTTGCCTCTGCTCTGAACAGGCCAAATTTTGACATGGCCGAATCCAGCATCTGTGTAGGCAACTGGCTACAAAGTAGGAGTGCTCAGCTCAGTGAGGGCACTGAGCAAACTCTGCTGCACTGGGCCATTCTTTTAAATCAACCTATTTTATGTCAGTGTAAAATTAAAATTGAAACCACACCCAGCTGAAAACACACCATGAATCCTTTATATTTGTAACTGCTTACTAGTGCCAAGTGTAAGAGGCATTTGCAGCCCCAGCACCACCAAAAAAGCCCAAACTAGCCCCCAGGTTGGTCATATTTGAAGGCAATGGCCGTGTTTTGTTTGTTTGTTTGTTTGTTTGAGCTTGGGCAAGGCTTTGCACTATTCCACCCTGGCTGCTGGCACCACGGTCCCACTGCCATCCCCACCACAGCACTGCAGACGTGGCAGGACTTGAAGCCAGCACCATTGTGGAGTACAACAGAAAGAAAGGACGCCTGTTACTCAGAAAGTTTCAAGCAACAGGGGGGAAATGCCTGGCAATAATATTTTTTTGTCAATGGGGCTGTGGTGTGACACAGGGGTCCTGGCACCACAGCAGCCTGTTAAGCCCCATTTGGCACATTTCTGTGCCCTGGCACACTGACACTTTTGCCCCCAGTGCTCCACGTGTGTTCTAGATCCTCCATACTGCAAATGTGGTTTCACTTGCTTTTCCATCTATTAGTTCATTGTAATTGTTCGGAAAAAGTCATCATACCCAGAGAAGTCTGCTAGTCATTAGCATGAGTCAATAATGAGTTTGGGCTTTAATTATTTTATATCGTGTGTATGGAAACACAGTGCATTGCTGGGAATTCAGTCGTAACACGTAAGTTTGTGTTAGGTCTGGAGCAGGGACAGGATCCTTCTGCTGTGGCCCCCCAGTGCCTCGTCACCAGAGGGTTATGCTCAGTGACAAATAAGGTGGGTCACTGTGAGTGGGATGACATTCCTCTGATTTCACATAAAAAGTGACCTTTGGTGGGCTTTCCTGTGCTGGTTCAGAGGCTGGATGCTACCTCAGCCCATTTCTTCTCCTGGAAAATGTTCCCCATGGTTGCATGCAGGATGGGGGCTATGCCAGCCTGGCACCAGGGGCCAGATCCTACCCCTGGCAGGGCAGGGGTAAGGGTCAGACCTTGTTTTGCTCCATTGTCCATTTCTTGGCCTTCAGCTCTGCTGCCGCATAATGATGAAAATCTGAACAGACAAACAGAAACAGCCCTCCAAGGGGTTTCAGAGTGGGACCTCATAAAGTCTTTGGGGAATTCACTGAGCAGCCTGGCCAGCAACTTATCATATCTTCACGTTGCTGCTATTAAGAGTGATGATGGTTTTGAAATAAAGTGTTCTTTGCTGGGAAGATTATAGCTGGGTTTGGACAATTACTGTGTGATTTAAATTAACTTTTCCTCATGATATACTTTCTGCCAGGATTTGGCAGTTAGCCTCACAGTGTTTTACAGTATTTTTGCGTAGGAAATGTTGATATCAGCACTTAAAAATTTGTGAAAAAAACAGCAAAGAACTTTTAGGTAACACTATTTCTGAGAAGAACTCTTAAATTCTGCCAGCTGGGAAAGTGCCCCTTGCTTCAAATCCGATATTAAGAAATAGTTCAGCTACCTTGACGCAGTGATGAGAAATTGAGAAATTACAGTTTTACTGTAATTCTCTGCTCATGTCTTGCGAGTGTTTCATTTCTAGGTTTCTTCAATCTTTAAAAACAACATAGCACAATTTTATTAATTAGCAAAGACAGAGGTGAAATATTTGCTGCCAAACTATCATCGAGCTGCTGCCACTGGTGTTTCTCCTAACCACGTCTTTCTCTCTCCAGACTATGATGTCTGTGCTGAAGCTCCTTGCGAACAGCAGTGCACAGATAATTTTGGACGGGTCTTATGCACTTGTTATCCTGGGTACCGCTACGACCGCGAGAGGCACAGGAACAGAGAGAAGCCGTATTGCCTGGGTGGGTAGAAGTGCTTGTCTCTGGTTAATGATGTATCTGTCCTCTTTCTTCAGGTCTTTTAGGAGCCAGTTTAGATTTGAAGCCTTTCTCTTTTTCTTTACTATTACAGATTAAATGTGATTTTTAACTGTGCTAAGGATTGGTCCCCAGAACTAAGATATCTAAATCCCTTTGAAATTATTGGCAGGTAGTACTTAAAACAAGCCATATGCACTTAAGCACTTTGAAGCATCATGCTGATGTAATTTTCCCTTTATTAATTCCTCCTGTGGGTTTTGAGCAGTATTTGGAGTTTTGGCCTGAGAAGAGGGACATGATTTTAACCATAACCCTCAAGGCACTAGAACATTGCCCTATTAGGAAATTAAATCATTGGGGTTTGATTCAGATGGCAAGTGTCTGATTCAGGACAGTCCATTTACCTGTGCTGCTCATGTGGCTAGTATCCCCTGATTCAGTAGCCATGCCCTGCAAAGTTTGCTGGGCCAGGGAGCCAAGGTCTGCAGGATCGAGCTTTGTTTGTGAGCTATTTCATGAAAAGAAACTGTCACATGGTGCTCACAGATAAACTGCCAGGTGGTTAATAACTGTGCAATTTGCACAGAGCTCCAGCCTGAAGGAGAAGTAGTGCTGCAATTACTCATTTATTTAAACCCCAAATCTCCCGATAGCTTTGAAGGAAGTCTTTTATTGTACTTGAGTTCTGAAACCTCCAGCTCCAGGACATTTTCAACTCTTGCTCCTCTCCAGATATCGACGAGTGTGCCACCAGCAATGGGACGCTGTGCTCTCATATCTGCATCAACACCATGGGCAGCTACAGGTGTGAGTGCCACGAAGGCTACACCCGTGGGGAGGACGGCAGGACGTGCACCAAGGGAGATAAAGGTATGCGCCTATGGGGAGTAAAGGTCTTGGGCCAAAGGGCATTTTTCACAAGAGTTTCCATCTGAGCATCAGGAAGCACTTCCGTACTGTGTGGGTGGCGGATCACAGGTTGTCCAGAGATGCTGTGGGGTCTCCCTCCTTGGAGATCTTCAAAAGCCACCTGGACGTGGTTCGGGGAAACCTGGAAAAACCTGGGAACCTGGAAAACCTCCTTGTTTTGTGATCTGCACACACACAATATGTAAGGCGGAAGTCACATCTATAAGGAAACAGTGGAAATACTCTGAAGGCTGTGGAGAGCATCTTGCCCTCAATAGGCAGAGTGGCTAAACAGTAAAACCTGCCTTTACAGCTCTGGTTATACCATTTCTCCTGGATCACACAACAGCTACAAGCCTTATTTCAATCCCAGATCAGTTTGGACTATCCCAGCTCTGGCCAACCCAGAGACACAAGAGTAAAATTTACCTAGTGCCGACCCTTCATTAATTTCATCCGTTAACTAAATTAATTTCTGTGAGTTTAGTTTGTATTTGCATGCCCACATCTGAGATCAGCAAATGGCCATGGGTTGGGTGGTTGGTGCCTCTGAGCACTCAGGCATTCATAAGAGGAGTGCCTGGGAATTCCATGTATTTTTAAGCATTATTTGAACCAATAGCTAAATTATGTTGAGTAACGCTTGAATTCTGCTGACCTGCAATTAGTTTGTGTCTCTCATAACTGTGGTCAGATTTTTTTTTCTACTGAAAGTAATTTGCAATGGAAAAGGGGTGAGAGCAAGGGCTTGTTCTTCCTTTTCACTTGGTTTCAGAGTATGAATGTGCTCTGTGTGTAAATGATTTTAAAGTTGTTGACCTCATCCCAGTTATTAAATTACAGCACTTATAGTCCTGCAGATTAAATACTGATAGGGTAATTTTAAAAGAAGGGAGGAAGAGAACAACTTGTGCTCTGGATAAAACAAAACAAAACAAAAAAAACATACATTTGATGAACGGCAACTTACCATAGGTTCATCTATTATTGCCTGGGCACATATATCACTGGGTGCTCCAAATCCCACTGGATGGCCAAAGCAGTTTATAATTTTGATTTTCCTCTGAAAATGTGTATCTGGAGCCACTCCATTAGCATTAGTTTTTTTTGTTTGTTTGTTTGTTTGTTTGTTTGTTTGTTTTTTTAATCTCTTATAAGTATATAGGGGTCATTAAGGAAATAGGCATAACATAAATAACCCTCTTGCAAATAGTTTTTTTAGCTAACTTTTCCTCTTGCTAGTTCAGATTTCCTGAGAGGGTAATGTCCAAAGTATTCCAGATAACCAGCCATTCAGGACATTTTAGAATGTGGAAAGCATTCTAATATTTGAAAAAAAAAAAAAAAAGACATTTTACACTGCACGGGCCATAAAAACATCAATCCCAATAGGTAACCTCGAATAAAATGTCCACAGTCTCTGCAACCATCTCCCAAATTGGCTGTGTGGGGTGGAGAAAGGCACCCTCAGTCACCCTGTTGGGCTCTAAAGCTAATGATACCAAGGCTGCCAGTATGCTGGTGCAAAAGGACAAGGAGCACGAAGGGACGAGGAGCACGAAGGGACGAGGAGCCTGCCCTGTTCCGCAGGGCTTGATGCTGGCTTCATGGCACCGCCTGCTGGCCTGACCACTTCTGAAGCAACACATCATTTGCTTCTCGTGGCAGCTGGGACAATTAAATTTTATTTTGTGATTTAGTGCAAGAGACATGCAGGGTGTCTCCCTCTCCAGGTTTACGTGTGCTGCTTGTTTCCTGGGGGATTATTACTCACGTGTTCTTCCTGCCTGAAGGCTGCAGTCCAGGCTTTTTTTTGACTCTGAGCTACAAGTGGGCTCGAGTATGTGCTTTGGATTTGTTAGTAGGGCACTGGAATAGGGAGCATTCTTCCCGAATCCGCGGTCATATTGCATTTGACAGAGACAATACAGCTACCCGCTCAGAAGTAGGCAAATTAAACCGTCTCAGCAGGCTGAGCACAGATAATACAACACAGATGGTCCACTAAACAGCCTCCATGCAAAGACTGCCCGCGGCACGGCTCCCCGCAGAGTTCTCCCCTGCCAGCATCTCCTTCTCCTCCAGCATCAGCAAGACAGAGCCTTCGAGCAGAAGCAAAGAAAGCACACCGCCGCCCTGAGCCTCTCTTATCAATAGGCACCACGGGGCTTCATATCAGGACAGGAGCATCACCCGCGATGCTTCAGAAACCCTTCCTACAATGAGTCTGGTTTCAGCCTTCTCAGAAATAATTTTAGTTTAGGGCAATGAAAACAGGTTATGTAAGTGTCTTGCTCAATGCTGGCCTGGTAGGTGACCTCTGTATCTGCGCCGTGCGTGGGAGGCTCTTGTCTAATTGCTTCCTGCCCCCTCTGGCCTGTCCTAGGTGGCTTCTGGCTTTATCCGTGCCTTATCCTGGCTTTATTCGGATTTTGGTCCTGATACAGGATCGGATGGGGGCAGAGTGAGTGTTTGATGGATGACTCCTTCCCTGGGCAAATCAACACTTCTGTCTGGTATGAGTTAGGGGGATTCCACCTCTCTCCTGGGACACGGCTCACACTTGCTTATGTGACACTGTTGGACTTCTTCCCCAGATAAATCAGTCCAACTGGGGTTGCAGAAATCTCACTGGAATGATGTTTTCCAAACACTAGCTGAGCCCCCCCACACACACATGTTCACCTCCATGGGTTGTTATAGCCCTGTTTTATCAACAGACCCGTGTATCACATCCTTCTGGAAGGTAAACTGGATTTTGTAATGAAATAAGAGGCCAAATTCACCGCTCCTTAGTCTGCATGTAATTCTGCCGATTCCAGTGGGATTTCCTAATGTTTGAAGCAGCAGAGGCTCTGGCAGCTTCTCCCTATGACTGCATGTTGCTGTCAGCAACATTTCTTAATACAATGTGTGTGTTTTATGAGGGACCTTGTTTGGTGAGATACCTATTAAAAGAAATTTTGGTTTAAACTAGTACCAAAAGCAGTCTGGAGGGGAAATTTTTAAAAAGGACATTTTAAAAATACCTCTGTGTGTCACTGTAAATCCTACACAAGTCCAAAAATGAACATGTCAAAACACTCCGGTTTTATGAAAGAAAGCTGAAAAGTTGGAGAGGGGTGAAGACCTCCATGACAGAGCCATAGTACCGTTTCGTGGTCAAGAGAAGACTTACCATGTAGAAATATCAAGTGGTGTCTTAATTATGGCATCATAACAGCTCTCCGTTAAAGGAAAAAACCCTACATGTTGTGGACTCTATTCTATCAGAGATGGGCAAAAAAGGCTTTGGAGGAAGTAAAAGTCAAAATAATTAACGTTAGAAATACATCAGTGAGGAAACAAGCAGGTGCTGCATGTTCAGATATTGCCATATGAAGTTTGGAATCCCTCTGGGAGATACTGTAGCCAAACAAATGGTCTTGGAGTCATAGCTGTAATTTGGTGTAATTCTACTGCATTTTATGTAGAGGTCATTGGAAAAGCCCGTGAAGTACCTTTTAACAATAAACTTTGAGCCATCCAAACTTGATACAGAAAGCCATTCAGGTTTTTACCCAGCTATAAAGGGCTGGGAAGATCAGAAAGCAGCAAACTTACTGTCAGACACATGATAAATAAAATATGGAGGACTGTTCTGGATTATTGTAATGCCATTGAGCTTCAGTTTTAGGAGCAGGTAGTTGATGTTTTTTTTCCTAAATTTGTGCATTGGTGGTCCATAGGTGACCATCTGATAGCTGCAGTGTTATTTACTGAACCCTTTAAACATTTAAAGTACCACATATTTAGTATTAGAAAATTCTGTTTGTATTAAAGATGAGGTAGATCAAAATCAACACAGAGTAATAAAAAGATGAAGTGTTGTCTTATGCAAGAAAAAAATACAACACAATATCTAAGTACATTGTAGTCAATACTTTTTGAAGACTTTGAATATTTATCGGCTTTAATCAGGAGCACCTGCAGAGTTTTTCCATTACAGGACACACTCTGAAGGGTCAGTGTTCAAACATGTCCAATAACCCTTACAGGTAGCATCATACAAGGCCAGGCATCACATGCAGAGCCTCAGTATGCTTAATACTTCTCAACAACTCATGTGAAAGAAAAAAAACTTACCTAAAGTTTGCAAGTAGACATCACCCTGTGCTTTAGAAAACACATTTCTCTTTAAGCTGATACTTGTTTAAACAGTGCTTGTTTGTTTATGGTGTAGATGTGATTCTTTGTGTATGGGACTGGAAAAAAGGACACACACACCAAAAAAAAAAAAAAAAAAAAAAAAAAAAAAAAAAA
>CM021797.1:10195963-10287733 GCA_011076525.1 Nettapus auritus | reverse complement strand
AAAAAAACAACAAAAAAGCCATTTGCAAGATCACTTACAATTTGAATAATTTCAAGGATTCTTGAAAAGATCCCGTTCTTGTTTAGTATTGACTGGTGTGACCTGTTCTCTCGTGTGGCTTTAAATCCTGATCATTAATCTCAATCCCCATCTCTGGTCAGGCTGCTTACATCACATGGAGGAATAACCAGAGATGATAAAGAACAGTTTGTGCAAAGTGAAATGAAATGACCACGTTGTGAGGGGGTTTACTGTAATTTATGGGGTATAAAAGTTTGCCCTTCAGGGAACTGTAAATCAGTTCAGATCTGTAGGAATACCCTACACTAAACACAAAGATAAAAGAAGGTGTTAACTTTTTCAGGTATTAAAAAAAATAAAAAAAAATCTTTAGGGACTATTAACTGGAAACAGCTGCTTTAAAAATGAGCTCAGAGCTGTCCCTGCAAAATTGCTCAGCCTTACACAGCAACTCACAGTCAGAGCATTAATAATGGCAAGGCTGCCTCTTCTTTTCACAGTCTGGAGAAATGCAACAACCTTCAAGACTCCAGTTGCTTTTGCAATTACATTACGAACTTTCTTTCCCTTGAATCTTTATATTTGTATTGGAAAATGCTTTCTTTCAGCTGGGCTTCCTGAGAAATCTGAAAGCGTGGTGAAACCAGGGACATGCTGTGCCTCTTGTAAGGAGTTCCATCAAATAAAGCAGACAGTTTTACAGCTGAAGCAAAAGGTATGAACATTGATCAATTGTGTCACTTTGAGACCTGCATGTTTTATGACAACTGAGTTTAAATTTAAGTGTTCAGAGCTGTCACTGCCATGTGGCTCTTCTGCCCATAAGGATGATGGCAGCATGATTAAAAATCGTGTAGGAATGGCATCTCTTCCTTTTGCTTCTGCGATGCTTGTAAGCAGACTGCTAACCAAGCTCGCGGTAACAGGGTCTGGCAAACACCCATCGCAGCCCGAGCCCAGGTTTCTTGGCAAGCTGTGTTGTCCTCGGCTTTTCATTCATTCTGAATGCAGAGGATTTTGGACTCGGTCCACCTTTAGTATATGTAAATGCAAGACGTTCTGCTGATGAGGGAACGTGGGAGAACATGATTTTGCACTACCAGGGTGTTGATACAGGATGATTGCCAAATAGGAGGTGTGTGGCTAGACAGAAACATCACTAGCAGACACATTAGCTTTGGTTTTCTAGAAAAGAAAAATTCCTCAGCCACAAGAGTTTTTTTTCATTTGTTCTCATCTGCGTCTGTACAAGAGTATATAATGCACTTTAAAACTTCCCCTGACCTTTAATTTTATTCGCTCCTGTATGTGTCCTCCTTTTGCACTTTGGTAAGGTTGAAATAACCCAGAGACCCAGCCCAGGGTTTGGAGAGCCAAGTGCAGAGGTGCAGGTGTAATGCCCTTTCTGGTGACACCTCCTCCAAACACTCAGGTTCTCTGAAATGCTCTGCAGGGATAGTCTAAGCAATTATTGTTGACAGGCTGTAATCATTTCCCCTGAGCTGCTCATTTAATTTAATTGTGTAAAAACACAATTTGGCGTACTCACTTGTTGCATTTAATATTGTTCATTAATGTAATTTATAACTAGGAGAAAGGAATCTGCTTCGCGTTTTCCTTCTGCATCAGTACAGAGACAATTGTGGACGGAAATCCACGTGTAACAGAAATTCTGTTTTTCAAACAGCCCCTGCTAGTGAACAGCAGACGGGCTAAAGCAGAGCTGTTGAGCAGCTGCTTGTCCAGCCACCGGCGGTGAGGCTGAGCAGGTTCGCACCACTCTGGGATCTGGAACCACACTGTTGGCCAACTAGTTTGCTGCAATAATTTGTGGAGACTAATGGCCTGGATTAATGGAAAGTTTTATGTGTCTGATTTCCACTGTTAGGTGCTTGTTATTCAAACTGCAGTCCTGGGAGCCTAATGCTGTCGGTACCTGTTGCTGTGTGCACTTGTTGCACGGCGTCTGTGGCCATGCCAAGCACTTTGCTGTAGCCTCTTAGCTAATTCCCGTCATGGTCCATTGCCTAAATTTTCCCCTGGCATTTTCCTAGTGGGATTTGATCAATTTGGCATCCTCAGAGGAAGCCCAGTGGGTTGTGCCTCATGCAGACAGAGTTGGAAGAGATGAATTCCCATCTCTTTCCCATCTCTCATTCCCATTCAGCATCTTTTACCCCACAGCAGGGAGAGCTTTTGCCCATGCAGAGAGGAGATCTGGCCTCACGCTGCTCCTCAGCCCACGGAGACACAAACCCTTGTGTTTCACCAGCCACTCCCTGTGGCCAAGTTCTTCTGTGGAGGATGCCTCTCAGTATCTGTGGTTGAAGCTTTTCTGTTTTATACATAAAAATTCATTACTGTCTGCCAGAGAGACACTTTATGGGAATAAGTCTTTAGTCTTGTGGTTAAGGCTTTGGGATTCTATGAACTTTACGTGAAATTATGTTTAGCAGAAGATCCTGAGAAGGATCCAATCCAGCAAACCCTACAACTGGAAAGCAGGGTGTGCTTCTGGAGGTGGGAGGTGTAATTTTGGGTTCTCCTTAGGAAAGGAAGGGTTTGAACTCAAGTCCCTGCCACCTCTGGAGAGCAGACTAGCTATCATATTAAAGGAAGGAGGTGATGGCAGCAATACCATAATGGGGGGGATTGCACCATCAATTCCAAATCCAGCGTACGGTATTTCAAGGATCAAGAACAGAAAGTCAGCTCACTTGGTTATCCATGGGACACACTCTCCCTTTGATTTACTGGGGGCTGGGGGCAGCCCTAGGCTGACCTCAGACCTTGCAGGAAGGAGGAAAAGCAGAAGCTGGAAAAGTAGGGGAAAGATATCTGGCATGTTTACACACTGCCAATGATCTTTTAAAAAGTCAAGTAAGCAATTCAGCTCTTGGAGTTGGAGCATTGCTAGATCCTATTGCACAGATGTGTTTAAACATCTTTATTAGAAATCTGTGGTAAAATTCCACAACTCTCCTATCAAGCTCTGTCAAAGTCATCTAAACCACAGATCTCCTAGAAACCACCCAAAATACCACATGCAATGTCCAACAGCGAACTTATGGGAACCTTGTTTCTAGCACTGTCTTTCTTTAAAATTTACTCTTACTAATATTTGCACACACATGGAAAAACATTATTTTTCAAGGGCCATTAAGATTTGGAGCTGTGGACAGAGAAAGCCAAGGTCACTCTGGATCACGATCCTGGTTCAGTTAAAAGGTGAAACAGAAATTAGGCTAGTGAGTATAGCCAGTCCCTGAGAGGATGTGAGTCAACATCAAAAACACATGGTTTGGCCCCAGTGTATGTAACAGCCATTTTCTGGCCAGAAAATATCAAAGAGCAGTGAGTTAGACCAGAGCCTGGGTATTTTGGCACTCATAGTGTATGCCTTAAGTCCAGCTGACTCAGTGGGGAAGCATGTGTAGATGCTTTCACAGCAGCTATGTGATTTTTTTTATTTTTTTTTTAACTTACTAAGTTACTTGTTGAAACAGCCTTGCTGGCTGGAACAAATCAGTACCTTATTTACACAACAGAAAAGAATACACTACAAAATCATTTTCATGATGAATCCTTGATATTAAATGCATCTTTTTAATCCAGATTGGCCATTTGCAATGTAGTCTGAGGAGCTGTTTGGAGCAGGGGCTATACAGTAAGAAGAAGATCCCCCCAAGTAGGATCTGGTCCAAAATTTGTGTACAAGCTCTGGAGAGAAGATCAATTAATCTGACACCCCCAAGGAGAAACACTTTTGAGTCTCACCGATGACACCAAAAATATTCTCACAAAAATATTTATATATTTTCTCCCCAAATACAATGTTCTCAGGATCTCACGTTTATAGTATGCTGACCAAAGCTGGCCATGGGACCTCCTAATGCTGGTCCCTGGCCAACGCAGCTGTGATAGCCCCCAGCTGCTGAATTCCATGCAAGGTGCTGTGACCCACGCAGCAGCCCTTTATCTGCAGCAGTCCCACGCTTCAGGCTGAGGGGTCATTGATAAATGGAGTTTTTCATTGGAAAATCCAAGATGACAGCGCACAGGGCCCACCCCAAAGCAGTAGATATGCTGGAGCCCAATTTTCTGTGTGAGCAGAAAGTAAGGAGTTCCACTCCTGTGAGCAAACACATAAAGCTCACCCAGTGGGGCTTCTGTGAAGTGCTGAACTCATCCAACCACAGATTTCAGGGGAGGTAGAGTGAATCTACCAAATTCCTGTGAGACTTGCGTCACATTGCCTAATTTCTATATAGTGGAGTCATCTTGCCCTCGGAACTGCAATGCTCTCCAAAGCCCAAGATACAAATGGGTGATAAATCCTCCTGTTCCTGTCATCACATTTTGTATCCCAGTCTGAAACATCAAGCCAGTGTTTCAGAAGTGCCACCAGGAACTGTCTTAGTGTTTCCAATGTTCTTTCCTCACTTTCTCTTCGTTCAGAACTGTGCTGGTGCATCCAACCCAGAACTGCAAGCAACACTGGCTGCTCTTTAAAGTGTATTTCTTCACTAATCACTTCTTTCCCAAAAGAAATTTGCCCACTTACACTATGTATTGCAAGTGCATGGCTTTGTTATGTTTTCAGTGCTTTACAAACGTTAGGCTTGCAATAAGGGCAGGAGGAGATATATAAAATAATACAGAAGCAAGAAGGAGTCTTGATAACAGTCCAGTGAAGGGAACTCCAAATAGCTAATTAAAAGCACCAACAGACAGCAGGAGTCATCATGTATTTTAGTTAATGCAGCTCTTCCATGCAAATGTTGCAGAATCCACTGAGCCAAGTTTATTCAGGGCAGCAACAAAGCTGACCCAGATCTGTCCTGGTATTGCTGAAATATCCTTTTAGTTCTGTTTGGCAGAGTAAAATTCCCAACTGCACATGCAGCCATTCACTATTAATAAACTTCTTTCCTCTCTGTAGACTGGTCTTCTGGCTTGTTGTCTCCCTTCAGCTGTCTCTGCAGAGACTAAGTATTTGCAGAATATTTTAAAATGTGTTTAATTATTAAATACATTCAATCTGGGCAAGCAGGATCTGATATTTAATGGACAATGACATTTTAAACCACAGTATGCAATTTTCCTTGCATTCTCACTTGCTTGTGCCTTGTGTCTTTATGCAGAGCAGATGCAGACATCCATTGGGTTAAATGGTATGGTTACAGGACCAGATGCACAAAGCATTTTGGTCTCTTATTGAAACCTATGAAAAGTTAGTGACTTGTGCAAGCAATTGGGAACTTAATATCCAAACAAATGTTGGCCTGAGGAAAAACAGTAAATGAATAGAGGAAAATTCACATAATGAAAAATTGGTTTTCTGAGAAGATCCAAGCATTTATTAGCCTGTAGTTTTTGGCAACTTCTTGCTGTATCTCTCCTGAATTTCTCCTGCCCTCCATTTGGGTAGACTTGCAGTATTTCCATGATGACTTGAAAGGTGAACAGCCTCAAGGGCAACATCAGGGTTTCTAACATGGTACTGGCTCCAGGTCCCAGGGGAAAGAGAGTACCAGAAGGTATAAAAGCCTTAAAATCAAGGGGTGCCTTTTTTTTTTTTTTTTCACACAGTATCTTCCAATCCTAGGCTACCTCCTAGGTATAAGATGCATGAAGTGTGGATCATCTCTAGGATCCCCCATCCAGGTCTCACATCGTGTTCCACCTTATGAGGCAATTCATCTGCATGCAGCCGCTCTCCAGTAGTGCCCATATGTATGAGCTAGGCTCATACTGGGTTCTTTTACTGTTAAGTAGTGCCCATATGTATGAGCTGGGCTCATACTGGGTTTTTTTACTGTTATTGGGGAAAAGTGGTTGTGTTGTTTTTTTCTACACGCATCAAGTTTTTTGACATAATGTGAAGTGCAATCCTAACTGTGGCTCCAGAACAGTGTTAGTATAAATGCAGATATTGATAAAGACTTTACATTTTCCTGAAGCACTTAAATGTGCTATTTGTCCACATGAAAGTTTAATCAAGAATGCAATTTATCCAGATGAATGATGGAGGCCTTACTGTGATTTTTGGTTTTGGCAGGTTGCTTTGTTACCAAATAATGCTGCTGATCTTAGCAAACACATCACTGGTGAAAAAGTGCTTGCATCTAACGCTTATATCCCTGGCCCCCCAGGCCAGCCTGGCCAACAAGGTCCTCCAGGTAAGATACAGACCAGAGGGATGTGAATGTGAAATAGTGCCATGAGTAAAAATGATAAGCCTCGGTCTGTCAGTATGATAGGATTTCATGTGTTACATATTTTGATTGCTATGATTATGTTTGCATTCGCAATCAATTCAAAAAGAAAAACTCTGCAGTCATTGTTCAATCAGCCTCTGCAAACTGTCTAACATCACTCCATTGTGTTCCTTAGTCTCAATGTATTTCTTGGCGTGCAAGCTGTGTTTGTCCCGTACGTGTTAAAGTTTTCCCTCTCCCAGGGATATCTCACCTGCCTCAGATGTCATTTCCCATTTCTTAGCTGTGTCTTAAACACTCTCCATTTCATTTCAGAAATACCTATTCCTATAGCTCACTGTCATTAGTAGAGCAGAAAATGTGCTTTCATTTTGTGGAGGTTTGTGCCAACTGTTTTATTTTTCTTTGTCTTGTTCTGCAAGGATTCATTCTTTGGTTTTATGTTGTGTTCTAGATTCAAAGGAATCTGAAAAGAAAAGTAAAATTCCACTCACACCTTCTGCACTTTGTTAAGACATAGACTGAAACAATGAGAAAAGCAGAGAGTTCCTAAGGCTCTAGCTTAAGCCAGACACCCTGCAACCTGCAGCCAGTGATAGTAAAAGTTTTGCTAAATCTGTTGAATGCAGAGCTGATTTGGGGTTAGTGATAAATGCAAGGAATTTTACTATTGTTCTGAGTTTCTGGAATACTCTTACTGAGGACTAGCTGATATTTCATACCAGGTTTGATCTACTACCTACTGAACTGCCCTCCGTTTATCCCCACTTTTGCAGTCTTGCTTTGTTTTTTGAGTCTTTATCTCATTTTCTTGGAGGACGAGTATCTTCAGTCTTCAGTATAACATAAGTGCAAGGACAATGTGGTTAGAGATTCTGCGTCAGACTCTGAAAAGTACATTGTGCCGTCTTGCAATCTCTGTAACGTAGGCCTGACTCTGCATTTCTTCCATCTGGTTTCCCCATGACTGAGCTGTCCAAGGTACTGTAGTATTCTCTGTTCCGCTTGAAAAACATCCCTGCTGACCTCTTTCCCTGCCCTGCCATTAGCAACAGGACGGCCGGGTCTTCAGGAGGAGTCTGAAAGGTTCATCACTGAACTTGATTTTACTCCTTATGAATACCCTAGCTCTGAATATTCTGTCCTGCTGAAGCATTTTTGCCCTCGGCCTTTCATTCCCTGTGTCTTTCTCATGCCTTCAGTATGAAGAAAAGTGCTTCCCCCTCTAATTACAAAGCACTTCAGCCAGTGAGGCTTTAATGATCTTTATTTTGTGTAAATTCAGTTTCAGGTGCCTTATTTTGTGTTTTGCTTTTCTTAGCATTTGTCTTGACATAAACCTCTATTTTGCTGCCTGGTGCCTCATAAAAACTAACATTCTCTGCTGAACCAGCAGAAGCTGAAAAGGGTATAAAGTGAAAAGCAAGAACAGAGACTTTCTTGCCCTAATACATTGGCTGCTGTCCTGGGAAACAAGAGAGGTGCAAACCACTGCTGAAAAGGGTTTGCTTCTGTGCCAGTCATGTAGATGGCTTTGACCCAACATTTCCACGAGTTTTCTGAGGCTTTCTTTTTATGAGATGTTTCTCAGATGTGATTTCTCCTTTCTCCCGTTTTTTTCTTTGTGTGAAAATGAGTCTTTTCTGCTTTTCTTTTCAACCCTGGTCTGTGTCCCTAACTGCTTGGCAGTGGAAATCTTGGTTTCTTTGAACACACAATGTTTAATTGTTTTGTGAAGATCTCTTGTACCCACTGTGACAAGGATTAATGTCTCAAATGACTGCTGTTTTGCTTGTGTTGCTGTGGATTTGTGGATTTGGGTGTGTTAAGGCAACAAGCCCATTGGGTGGTTCAAAAAATCGTCAGTTCCCACTGCTCACGCTGGTGAAGTGTCCTGAAGGCTTTCCCTGGCATGTAACCTTTACTGTCAATTGCAGGGGCTCCAGGACCGAAAGGGAGTCAAGGAGTTCCTGGGTCACCTGGACCTCCCGGACAGCCAGGCCCTCGTGGATCAATGGGACCCATGGGCCCATCTCCAGACATATCCCATATTAAGCAGGGCAGGCGGGGCCCCGTGGTCAGTATTCTCACCTCCTGTCATGCCCTGTGTGGTTGGCCTCAGCTCCACAACCTGCCACATCCTTGTGAACACTTTATTTTCTGTTGCAGGGCCCACCAGGAGCACCAGGGAGAGATGGCAGCAAGGTGAGGAGAGGTACTGTTTTCCACAAGGCAGGCACAAGCACATCTAGTCCATGCACTTGCAGTCACCCTTTTACCTCCACATTTCCTTTGCTAAACTGAAAATGCCCCGTTGTCCTATCACCTCTTTCCTTTCTTCTCCAATTTTGTGCTTCCCATTCCTTCAGTCTTGCAAATAATGGCCGTGCCAGGCTCTCAAGCAGCTTTCTTTCCTCTGTTTGATGTGTTAGTCCATTTCATTAGACTGCTCTTTTGTGAATTTCTCCTGTTAACTGGTCTGTTTGTTACTGTCTAGGAGAAATATCAGAAGCACCAGACTCTGCTCCCACTAGAGCCAGTGGCAAATTTCAGTGTTGTTCCTGATATATTTGTTCCCACTTCATTTGCTTTTCTTTTTCTGAGCAAGCAAAGTTAGCAAACGCTGATGATTCTAGATCTGTAGCCAGTGAGTCTGCAAAGGTAGACTGCTATTTCGGTTTCCTTTAGTCACAGCAAACTAACTGAGGTGGTATTGATTACAGGGGGAGCGAGGTGCACCAGGACCAAAGGGGATACCTGTAAGTATTGCTCTCGGCAAGCAATTCCAAAGCAAAGTGATGTTGGCTGCTAGCAGGCCAGCCAAAAGAAAACAGACAAACAAACAAAAACTTTCCTTTGTCAAAATCACAGTGAATGTCACTTTACATGCCCAGAAAAGGTTACTGGAAAGGAAAAAATACCCTCTTTCATCCAAGTTTCTTTCCTACACACCTCCTCCCTCACTGGATCCTACACTGGAGGCACTAAGTGCCCCTCCACCCTGCGGCAGTGGTTAGACACGCTCAGGATGCAGAAGCACGAGAATCCATGACGAGGGCTAGTTAGTGCAGTTCAGCCTCACTACTAATGGGAGTATGATCTCTGAAACTTTTTAAAATACTGCCTCTCTTCTCTCTCTGGGACTTTGAGCAAATCACCAAGAGAAGGATGAGTATTTAGGAGATTTCTCTCTTCTGTTCCCATAGAGGCGTTGAGATGCTCCTAGGAGGCAGATACAGCAAAGGAATTGTTAAATAACAAAGAGCTGAGAACCTTGCAAATATAGGCTCTGTCTGCAAAAACATTTGCCTTTTGAAAAATGCTTCCTGATCAGATTGATTTGAAAAGAGGCCTTTAATTTCTGGCAATAGTTATGAAGCAATATTTTACTGAATTACCCCTGCAAGGGCAATTATATTGACCTGTTTAAAAACGGTTAAGAGTAAAGTGGAATGTGATTAATGACCGTACCTTGTGGCTGCAGGGCCCACCAGGTTCATTTGACTTCTTACTGCTGATGATGGCAGACATCAGGAATGACATCGCTGAGCTGCAAGAGAGAGTGTTCGGACACAGGACTCATTCATCAACAGAGGAGTTTCCATTACCTCAGGAATTTACAAACTATCATGACACAGTGGATTTTGGATCCGGAGAAGACTACAAACCACGAACATCACCCAGAGACTCCAGGATACAGAAGGCAGCCCATCCTTAGCAATGCCTACTGACAATAGTACCCCTTTAGAGTTCTTCACTATAAAAATGCACTGACAATGTAAAATATATATTATTTCTCAATTTTCTCTTTGCTTTTCCCCAACCATGCTGCCTGTACTGTAACTTTCCCAGTTCACGGTGGCCTCCTTGCAGTAATTCCATACCATCAAGCCTGCACTGTGCATTTTATCTAGACTATCAGGAAAACTTTATTAGTGTATTGGGCTAGCAGGATTAAGGCACACACTAGTTAATGGGGCAGACCACAGCATCTCATCTGCCTACCTTTGGTCCTGTGTCCAAATGACCCAGTGCAGAGGTAGGGGAGTAGCTGAACATCATCCCTGAAAGACATCAGAAATGGAAACCTGGGCCCACGGTTACTTTATACATGTAAATGAATTATACCACTGAACTCAAGTCTCCAGCTATTGTCCCTGGGTTTAGGAGAGTGTGAAAAATATCTCTGTTTTACAGCAGAGGTCAGCTTTATGTGAATTGTCTCCTTCTGTTATGCCCCACTTTGGCACAAAAAAGCCTAAAAGCATGATGAAGCAATGATATAAAGATACTGCTTGTTGATCTAGAAATTGAGGGGACCTAGTGACCTTCTAAAAGGCATTCACAGAACTGGAACGCAGAAGTTACAGTGTATTTGGCTGGCTATAGGAGGAGTGGTAGGTGCAGGACTGCACATGGCAAAGCATTTCAAGTGGTACGAGCGTAGCTGAGGTGAGGTACTGCACATGGGATCCTGTATTTCTGAAGAGGGATAAAAGGGAGTACCCTTTTTTTTACACTGGAAAATTGGATGCACAAAGTTAGACCATACCTCATGAATGATGTATGTTAACTTCCTTTTTTTTCTTCTTCTTTTTTTTTTTTTTTTTTTTCTTCGATTTCCACAGTGGACATTGCCATGCTTAGAAGATAAAGGGGAATATTAAGCACAAAACTGCAGTGTTGTATCTGTGTAGCTGCTGTGTCTACCACATGTTTAGTACTGGGTCCTATCCATGTTACAAATGCAAAGAAAATCTTACTTTGCCATGTTCTCCATGGCTTGCATGTTCTAGTAGAATAAATACTAGTAAAAATATAAGCAGGCCCTTTTCAGATAATATGGAAAGGTTTGGATCCCCTTCCATATTCTCTGGGCCAAAAGATAGTTGGTGTGATCCCTACCCCACCAGAACAGGTCATGTTGTATAAACAGCTGGCTGTCTAGACCTTTCATATCTTTTGTATATTATCTTAAGGGGATATGTTAATTCTTGTACTTGTTTTCCAATGGTTCACTATCAGTATGCCACAAGCAAGGGCATTAGCTTTAAGAACACTAATGTTCTTTATTCCTCTTCACATTACACATACATCAGTATTTACAAAGCAATGACTAAGTCACTGGTAAAGCTAGAAAAAATGATAGTGCTCTCACCCTATGATCTTTGGGCTTCTCCTCTGGAAAGAGCTCACCCAGCAGCTACAGGTCGAAGTAATCTTGTGAATGAAGTAATTGGGAGAAAAAGGGAGACCTGGGGAAGGAACTTGTGGCCAAAGGAAGGATGGTTTTATGCAGAGCAGACTAAAAAAAAAAAAAAAAAAAAAAAAAAAAAAAAAACTAAGGCAGCAATCTGAGGCATGTATGTGTTATTTTCTTAATTTTAAACAGGCAACTATGTGTAAGTGATATAGTTCACGAATATGCAATAAGTGCATTTGTCAAATTATGTATTTGTAATCCTTGCAAATTATGTACATTTACCACCACCACCCATGACCTGCTGGATTAGGTTGATTGCCACAACAGAACTAGCAGCTGCAGTTATTTGGACCATCAGACACTAAATAATGAGTTAAATGAGTCTCTTCCTACATACGGACTGCATTTTATTGCCCCCTGCCCACAAGGAAAATGTGTTCTAAAAAAGGCACTTACTTGAGTTCTAAGCTCTGCTTTTCCACAAGTACCAAATGAGAATTTTCTATATTGAAAGCTTGACCATTGAATTCAGGGGAAGGCAACAACATCCTGCTTTGCATAAATATTTAGGGAACTTCTGAGAGTGGATCAGAAAAGTAGATAAAATACATGCCTCACTCAGAGTGCAGGAAGCTGTTCTACAGACTTGTGAAAATAAGGGTGTATTTTTACATGCCTTTCTGAATGATGAGCTCAATAACTTCCCTTTCTGGAGTCTCCAAGTTTTTCCACAGCCCAGAGCTGTTTTCCTCCATAAAAAAAAAGGTGAAGGAAAGAGCTCCTTGAATTTGTTGTCCTTGTGCTTCATACTCCTCTTTCCACAGACTCCTTGCCCCAAAGTGCTGTTGGCTTTGTCCTGGCAGCAGTGAGAGGACACCATGGGTAAGGCCAACTCCACCCCACAGGACACAGGAATTCCTCCAGCAGGGAGAGCCCATCTGAGCACAGCTATCTGGGAATGTTCAGCCTTCTGTCTGCATCCGGCTAAGATCTTTGTGTAGACTTTTATATTTCTCATTAATTGTATGATAGCTTTCATAACATATTGTATCAGAAACATTTCACTACAATTTCTAGAGAAATACATACAGACATTCAGATAGAAAAAAAATGATGTTTTGTTCAGCATACCCAAAGTTTTATAAAGCCAGACCAGAGGAATCGTTTCCAATTTTAAGCCTGGTTACCAGAGAGAGGGAAGTCATTACCTTGTAAATTATTTATTACACTGTGGCTCCAAAAATAAGTACCCAAGAATCCAAAATAAGAATGTAGAAACATCTACATGTCTAGTCATTACTAGACTCATGCACATGACAACTTTGTTTCATATAAATACTATGTATAATTTTATTAGAAAGAAATATTATTTTGATGTTAAGACATCAATTTATAAGCAGAAGGATAATAAAGAGTTTGTTATTTTATTAATATTGGAAATATATTTAATGGAAACATTTGCAAGAGTGTGTAGTGATGGGAAGATACTGGTTGTTAAGAAGTTTAACAAAATCATAAAGCTTGGAAAATGTTTTTTCAGCACTGTGCCAGGTACATACAGGATTAGTCTTTCTTGCAAAGCTGAAATACTGACACACAGAAATTGCTATACGGTTAGGGTAAACCAGGAAAAGGGTAGGAAAAGTGATTGTAAATGGAATTACAATAATCCCTGGAGTTATTGTTGGCATCACAGCTTGAGTAACGTTCTCCTGAGAAGTATTTCAGAGTTACTATGTTAAGCACCAGAGAAGCAACGAAAGATGAGGTGGGGTCCAAGAATTTGTTAATTTCACATTAAAATCCATATGTTTGTTCCTATTACACATTCCAATAACCATACAGGCCATCTTATTTATATATGAAATACTAAAATATGTATAAAATGATTGTGATTTTATGATGTATTCGTAACAACAAAGATATTTTTTCTTATGCTGTTGGTAGTTGCTTTTGTTATGCACCCTTTCGCTTGCGGATGAAAATGTTTGTTTTTTTTAGGTTAGATATTAGGAAGAACTTCTTTACCGAAAGGGTTGTTAGGCACGGGAATAGGCTGCCCAGGGAAGTGGTTGAGTCCCCATCCCTGGAGGTCTTTAAAAGACGTTTAGATCTAGAGCTTAGGGATATGGTTTAGGGGATGATTTGTTAGTGTTAGGTCAGAGGTTTGACTCGGTGATCTTGGAAGTCTCTTCCAACCTAGACTATTCTGTGATTCTGTGATTCTGTTGGGTGGAAGAAACGAGTGGGAGGAATTAAGAAGCTGCAGTTTAGAATTTATTTTGGAGCTGACCACGAGCAGGGACGAGGGGGCATGAGGTACTGCGGGAAACGGTGGGTTTGTGCGTGTGGAAATGGCGAAAAAGCGGGATAAATGTGACGGGTTTCAAACCCCGGAGCGCCGGCTCGGCTCTGTGAGGGCAGCGAGCGCCGCCTCGCGGAGCAGGCAGCCCAGCCGCTCCCCTTCCTCCCCTCAGAGCCCACCCCGAGGGCCGGGCCGGGCCGCCCACAGGCGGAGGCGGAAAATGGCGGCGGGGGAGCGGGACTACAACTCCCGGCATGCCTCGCGCGGCCTTCCCCGTAGGGCCGCCATTACCGGCGCCGCTAACCCGTCACGGCGGGCCGCGACGGCGAGGCGGGCGGGATGCGGCTGTCGGTGGCGGCCGCCATCTCTCACGGGCGCCTGTACCGGCGCTTGGGGCCGAGCCCCCGCGCCCGCCTGGACCTGCTGCGCAACCTGGTGACGGCGCTGGTGCGGCACGAGCGGCTGGAGGCGCCCTGGGCGCGCGCCGACGAGATGCGGGGCTACGCCGAGCGGGTGAGGGGACGGGACGGGGCCGGGCGGGGGGCACATAGCGGGCGCTACCGGGCGGTAACGGGCGCTGCTTCTCCTCAGCTCATCGACTACGCCAAGCGGGGGGACACTGACGAGCGAGCCATGCGCATGGCGAATTTCTGGCTGACGGTAGGCAGCCCCCTTCACCCCCTTCCCCCTTTGTCCCCTCAGTCCCCTCCGTGTCCCCCCAGGTCCCTTTTATCCCCCCAAAGTCCCAGAGCTGAACGTGTCTCCCCACAGGAGAAGGACCTCATCCACAAGCTGTTCAAGGTGCTGGCGCCCCGCTTCCAGCCTCACCCTGGCAGCTACACCCGCCTGCTGCAGATCCCCAACCGGGACAGCACGGACCGTGCCAAGATGGCAGTCATCGAGCTGAAGGGGAACCCCTACCCGCCGCTCGTCCGCCCGCGCCGCGACAGCGACAAGACGCTGCTCAACCAGCTGCTGAAGGGGTACAGGGAGGACAGCCGGAGGGAGGCAGCCCCTCGCCTGCCCGAGGGCACGCCGCTGTAGGCAGCCCGCCGTGCCCCGAGGAGCATCCCACACACACAACAGGGTTTGCCATAAGCTACCTGTGCACTGTGCAGTGGGTTTGCCCTCTGCGAGGGGATGCCTCAGTGCTCTTCTGAAGCACAGGATCAAAAGATGTCCCAGGAGGTTGCAGGGCTTATTTCTAGCCTTAAATTGTCACAACAGCAGCGCAAGCTCGAGGTTTACTTGCTCCTTCCTGTGCTTTCATATTCAGTAAGAGAAGGAAATCAAGCTGGGAGCCCTAATCGTTGATATTCACTGTGTAAATAAACTACTTAGAAAGTGAGTTTGCTTCTGTTTGAATTATATTCCTCTGTACGTGCGTTAATCTTCCACCAAAACTGAGTTTATTACATCTGGTCCTACACACTGACATAGTGTCTCCGCTTCATTGTGATAGAAGTGTTTTTTAGAAGCCTGTGTGCAGGCCTTCAGGGCTGCAAATACAGTGAAAAATCAGCCTGGTTCTACTGTTGCAGCAGAGCTGAATACAAATTAGGATGGTACCACTGAAACAAGTTTTATAAGCAGCAGTACCACTGAGACCGGTTAAAAGGTTGGCAACATGGACAGGAATAATTTGTCACTCTTGTGCTTGATAAGACACCTCAGCGCTCAGACACAGAGTAGCAAGAAATCTCTGTATTGTGCTTTTAGAGAAAAAAAATGGATAGTGGCAGAACTTCTCCAGAGAATAATGCAGATATGAAACTTAGAGTGCTGACTTTATTTTTAATTTGTCAAATCTTGGCAGTTGTAGCTGCAGCTTGTGAGTGAAAAGAAGGAAAAAAAAAAAAAAAAAAAAAAACACTTTTCCAGGTACTGAACAAGATAGGTCATCAACTGCAAGGAGTGCATTTCAAAGTCATTGCACTGCTTGCAGCTGATGACCTACGGTCTTGTTCAAACAGGTTCTTTATCCTTAACAGACAATATGAACCAACTGCTGTTGCTGCATAGCTTCCAGATTATTACAAGTCCATGTTGAGGCTTCAATATTTAATTCTCAAGAATAATAGCCTAGTGCTGCTGTCAGGTGGTCTTTCCTCTTAGTAAACTTGAGTGCATTAGCTGCAATCTGATGCCCCAAAATGATGACTGTAGCCCTGTGCAAATATCCACAATGCTTTAGGAGCAGAGTTGCTGCCTGGGCATTTCGATGCAGTTTTGGTGTGATAAAGTTACTGCATACCTTGAATGCAAAGGATAGCGTTTCACCTGTGTAGTCTTTTAGGTTTCAGATTAGAAATGTGAACCCCGTTTGGTAAGCATCAGACTGTGTTACCTATTAATTCATTTAATTCAGTAGAATAACTTTTGTGTGGGATTGATGAGAAACAGAAGTAGGATTTTAAGCACTCAACTGTTTTCCCTTATCTGCTCACCTGTCACTATCTTAGAGAAAGAAGGGCAAAAACTTTCAAACTATTTTGGTTGAAAAGGCTATGATAATTAAAAATATGTCAGGGGAGGAAGACTGTGTGGCCCTGTAGCAGTAGCAGAAATACTGTGTTATGTGTGTGTTACTGTTATCCAAAACACCCCTTCTGATCAAAGGACTTATGAGCCAGAAGTAAGAGAAGGTAAACAAACAAATGTGAAAATGCTGATTTAGGAAGACAGGTAGTTAAAAAAAAAAAAAAAAAAAAAATATTTAATGAGGGAAAGCAAATCAAGGTTTATTCGAGTTGGTCTTAAGTTAACAATCAGGAGAAAAAGTACAGGAAAGCTAGAAGTTTCTAATCTAAATTGGGGGAAAAGCTTAATACAGATTCCTAATATACAAATTCTGAATGTATATACACTTTTTGTCATATTAGTAAGCTGACAAAGCACAATGTCACAGGCTTGGTGCGTAGTCCCTCTAAATGCAACTCTCCTACTATTATGTCCTTGAACATGTCCTAAAATTATGTAGCTTTCTATCAAGAGGAGTGGTTGTCCTGCTGTTTGTTCTCAGATGGGTCAGGCTTTCAGACGCCTGTTGAGAAAAATGAAGGGAAAGTACATTGTTAATATATGAAGTCTGTTGTTATTCCTTTGCATCCTGGTTGTCAGCCACAGAACTGATTAAAATACCCGTGTCCATACGGTTGTCCATATGACTGCTCTACCCCCCCCCCCACCTTCCTCTCCGCCTCTGGAAGATAAAGGCCTACCTGACCGCAGCTTTGAGACTCTGATACCAGTCATTAATATCTTGCTGGTCACTGGACATCAACAACAGCGTCTTGTGTGGGAAGGAAAGCTGAAAGACAAACAGAATTGATTTGTCTCTTGATGTTGATTTCTGCCATTTTTTTTCTCAATAGTTAGAGAAGTTTAGCAGTGATACTGGAGGAAAACAGGGTTTGGACAGTACAGAGCAAGTGTCAGATGTCCAGCTAGAACTGTCAGCTTGCTTTGACTTAACAAGCTGTTTGGAAGTCAGCAATGCCACTCTGCATGCGCTGTCCATCCGGTTTTCTGCCTTATTCCAAGCTGCCTCTAGAGGTCCTTCCCCTACCACCAATGAAAATTCGCAAGTTTAACCAAGTGTTCCTTTTTATGGCTTGCAAGGAATGAGCCAACGCAGCCCCCACGTGCTGAAACCTGGGAAGACCTGAACTTCAAACCCCACCTATGGCATTAGTCCCAGTCAGAGACCTTGCAGCCCCCAGGGAGTGGGATGCACGAGCAATGTCCATTGTGATAATACCACCATCTCTGCTTTCTCTGTTCTTCAGGGTTTTCTCTCACATTCCCTGATCACTAATGCTGTGTATTGCTCATCATGTGGCTGTAGGGCTACCCCCAAAACAAGTCTGACCCCCTGATGCTGCTGCTAGGAACACTTACACTGAGGAGCCCTCCCTGGCTCTGTGTGTGGCCAAACACTTTATCCACCATGCACTGGTGAAGTGGGTAGACAGCCGTGCACGCAAATTTGTTCGAGTTTAGCAGGTGGAGTGGGTGGCAGGGTTTTGCTGCAACAAAGATATCAGAAAAAAGGAAGAACATCCTGCGCTTCAGTTCTTCTCCCTTGGAAGGCACCACCAAAAGCCAGCCTTCTCGGATATACCAGCGCCCTAAGCATGGAAGGAAAATAAAGACAGTTGTCAGACAATCATTGGCACAAAAAAAAGGATGAGAAACTACAAAAAAAGAATACAATGAGGTACCCTGAGGCTATCAGGCTCTATATCCTTTCCAGCCACCAGAAGGCGCTGAGCGTCAACTGGAACCTGCTCATCAGCACCCACGACAAGCAGTACCCAAAACTTTTAGTGTGTGAGGAACAGACTCGAGTTCTTATAAAGCTAGCATTTAAATTAAGAGGATACTATTATATGCAGATCTGTTCAAAGAGAAACAAAAAAACCCTTAATGTTTTCTAAATGGTTAAGTTAACATACACTGTTGGAAAACATACCAAGTACAGCTTTAAATTGTGTCACCCAATTGCTTGTCATTAACACCAAACCAGAAGTTAACCCAAACTTTGAACATTTATTATTCTTCCCCAGTTTTGTTTGCTTGCGCATGCTAATTAAAAAAAACAAAACATTTCAAAGACCATCTAACTATATGCAGTTCTGTAGTAAACAAACTACAGAGTGGAGATTGCTGTAATGATAGACAGCAAAGAAGAGACAAAATAAGGTATTAAATGGAAGGCTTGAATAGGAAACCTTAATAACCTTCTCTTATAGAATAGGGTTCGGTGTCACCTACCCATGAAATGACCTGCAGTGAACTAAAAGGTAGAGAAATCAGCAGGAAAAGGTTAATTAAAAAAAAAAAAAAAAAAAAAAAAAAAGAAAAACCTAGATGTAGGCAGTAATAAAAGAAAATGGCATCTACACAAATTGGAGTAATTAAAGCAATGCCATGAGTGTCCATCTCTGGTCTAGCTATACTGTTTTTTGCATTTGCTTTTCCCTTGGGCTTATCTTACTAATTCTGTTACTCAAGATAACTGAATTACATTTTCACTTAACGTACTACCCTAACGTGTCCAGGCTCCCCCACACATGCACAATGCTTAGTATAAGCAGAGTACACCTGTCTTAGCTCTCTTTCAGCTAGCATCACCAAAAGGATTCTAAGCAGAACAGGAAACAGAATTGTTGGAGGTGCATCTTCGAAACCTTTACACACCAGGACTTCAGTGCCTGTTTCTAGATGACCTCTGCAACAGCAGTATTTATTGAGGGTGTGCAGGCATGGGTGAAGCCCGAAGTGGACATTTCATCGTTGTCCAGACTAGGCATATTTCTCATAATGTTCCATATGTAGCTTGGAGCACCTCCCACCAGCGCAGGCTGCCAAAGCCCCATCCAGCCTGGCCTTGAGCACTGCCAGGGATGGGGCAGCCACAGCTTCTCTGGGCAGCCTGTGCCAGGGCCTCACTGCCCTCTGAGTAAAGAATTTCCTCCTAACATCTAATCTACACCTACTGTCTTTTACATTAAAGCCATTCCCCCTTGTCCTATCACTCCACTCCCAACAAAGAGTCCCTCCCCAGCTGTCCTGTAGCCAGCCCCCTTTAGGCACTGGAAAGCTGCAGTGAGGTCTCCCCAGAGCCTTCTCTTCTCCAGGCTGAACACACCCAGCTCCCTCAGCCTGTCCCCACAGCAGAGGTGCTCCAGCCCTCTGAGCATCCCTGGGGTCTCCTCTGCATCTGCTCCAACAGCTCCGTGTCCTTTTGCTGGGGGCCCAGAGCTGGGTGCAGGGTTCCAGGTGGAGTCTCATGAGAAGAGAGCAGAGGGGGATAATCCCCTTCCTCACCCTGCTGCCCACGCTGTGTTGGTGCAGCCCAGGACACGGCTGGCTTGCTGGGCTGCAGGTGCACATTGCCAGCTCCTCATCAACCAACACCGCCAAGTCCTTTTCCTTGGAGCTGCTCTCAATGCATTCTATTTGCCTGTATTTGTGCTTGGGATTGCCTTGACCCAAGTGCAGGACCTTGCCCTTGGCCTTGTTGAACCTCACGAGGTTGAGGAAGCTCTGGGCCTGGAGAGTACCCAGTCACTCGGGAGATCCTAAAGAAACCTTGTTATCCCATTAGATGATCTTACATGCCAAAGACTACAACTTCATATATCTCAATTATCAGCACAAATACTCCGATTTCTGCTACGGCTTAACCTTTTTGGTATGAGATGTTTCTTTTCATGTATAGGGTGTGAACAGAAGTCTAGGAAATTTGCAACTCAAAGTTAAAAAACAATCATACTCCTCAGGCACTGAGATGAAGGCAAACCTATCTCCAGTTATCTTAACTGAGCAGAAGAAAAGCAGAGATGTCTATGAGACCCACCTGGAGTCAACACCTGTGTCTTCTGTCCTTTGAGGAGCTTCTGAACACGAAGTAGCTGCAATGAGTTCTCTCTCTTACGAACAATGTCCTGGACCCATTGAGATACCTCAGAAGCAGATTTCACAGTCTCTGAAACAACAGCAGGTTATCACAAATGCACATGTACGACTGCTCACCTAACTTGCTGTGAAAAGGTAAGATGAAATGAGGAAGCAAATATTTTAAAACGAGTATCAATTAACAAGTTTATTCATTAATTTCAGCAGGAGATTGCAGTAGATGACCAACCCAATAGGTTTCCTAATTGGTCACTCTACATTCCTATTCCCTGTGTGTTCTCAGGGGTATCTTCTGAGCAAGATTGTAAAGGAAAACAGTAATGCACTAGAAACCCAGATAGATAAAGATTTTTCTTCCTATAGAAAGAGACAAAGTATGCAAATTGAAATGCCAGCAAGGAAGCTAACACTGATTAAAACGCCAGCATTCATTGGAAAAATTAAAGCAGGAGCATTTACAGACAAAATCCTACTTGCAAGTTTCTGGTACTCAGAACTGTCTGGGCTGGTGTTCTCCAGCAGGTCTCTGAGGAAATGCTTGTACCTAAGAGAGAAACAGCAGTTTCATTTCACAAAGACATACCAGGAACAGCAGCATCTCCTATTAGTGACAAAACGATGAACACTCCATCAGGAGATGCAGTACACACCTCTGAGTGTAACCAAGCAGCTTTTGTTAACATTTCTTTGATCACATTCATTTTATCTTCAGATTTGTCAATTTTATTATCCCACACATTTCATACATTTGCAAGCCTTCGCAATTTCCTGGGGAGCTGGTTAGAACCACCTCACACATTACTTAAGTTCATGAGACTCTAGAAGACTTCAACATTCACATAATGTCTTCAATAAAAGACAAATTGAACTCTTTGAACTATTGTGTTTTTTTGTCTGAATGGAAGCATTCATACCATATGTTCTGTGCCCACACAAGGAAATAAAGGCATTTCAATAACTACCGGGAGACGCCTTTTTTATTTTTTCCTCTCCAGTCTTTACCAGACAGGATCAGATCTCTGCAAATGCTGTCTCCTAATAAAGCAAAACTATTTTCAGTCTGAAATGACAGAAGAAATACCACATGGAACAGATGCATAAAATGGCACAAGTCTTATGACCCGCAGTATGTATAACAGAGTTCTGATGAAACTTGAATATGAAAGAGCTCATTAATGAAAAAATTAGACCTTCTGTTAAAAAGCCACCATTTTTCCAAACAGTTGGACAGCAACAAATATACTGCTGTTTTATGTATTCAAAGGAATGATCCAAAGAATTACAGTAATAATGAGAGTTTACATTTGTATCTGCCAAGCTGATTAAAAACATTGTATAAAGTTATCTCAAAAACTGCAGTGTGCTCATCTCCAGTTATTTTTAAAGAAGCAGGGCTCTCAATCTCTTAATGGTGCTTTAGCACAAATAAGACCATGATTAGAGAGCAGTTACTTGACTTACAGCAGCAGCATCTGGGTTCCCAGCAAACTACCCAGGCTCTGTATTACCCTCATACCCTCCCCAAAAAAGGGTAGCCACTGAGTGCATGCAGCACTCTTCTCACGCAGTCAGCCTGCCTCTTCAAAGGATGCCTCAAGCAGAATGCAGCAATCCAGACTGGATCTGTCCAGGCTCAGACAGGCACCAGCTGTGACAGGCACCAAATATGAGGAAAGCATGCAGTCAGGCCCGATAACCATACATGGGGGGGGAAGTTCCCCTGACTTTATTAATCTTATCTCTCTCTAAAAGCAACCATCCACAAGAAGAGTCACAATGCTCCACATCAGCAACATGCACAAAAGCAAAGCAAGACCTCCTCTAGCTGAGGGCAGCGCTTCAGACAGCCTGCTTTTGTTTAGGTCCAACTTCAGTCATCTATTGAGATGCCAGACAGCCTTCACTTGAATTCTACCTGAGAGCTGGTTGAAGATCTTATGAGTTTAAGAGCCAGATTAAACACAGCTACCTCTCTGCATCGTTTTCCATCCACATACACTGATTCCACTTTACAAGCACATCTTCAGGACTGTTTCACTGCAATCCATATGCTCCAATTTGGAGATAAACACTATTAATAAGATACTGTTATGTGCCTTTTTCCCTTCTCATACTAACACCCTGAATTGCTTGCTTACTGGTGCAACCTCTGCAGAGGTAATGGAAGAAAATCCTCCAGCTTCTTTCCTTGAAACTGAGGTCGAGTCTCTTGGAGCTTCTTAAAGCGTCGAAATGACTTATTTTTCCTCAACTGCTCCTGTGTGCAGAGGAAAAGGCATGTTGCTTCGAGAGTATAGAAATAAACACGCATTCTAGTTTGCACTAGAGCTTAGTACTAAACATAAGCATCAGCAAGGTTTTGTGGCCATGGACAAGCCATTTCCTTTTTTCTAACAACCATTTCCCAATGGGTAATTTAAATTACATCCCCTCTTCATATATGCACAGAAGTATAAAACTAGTAATACTCAGCATATGGAAATAAGAACAATAAAGGTTTAACTCAGGAAAAAAAGCCCACTTGTGGCTTTTTGCCATTCATTTCAAGACAAAGCAGTACAGTCCCACTCTTATCACTTCAAGACGAGTATCCAAAATGGCTTCTTTTCTCTTGGGACACGAGTATGTATGCATAGAAGCAGAACAGAACAGAAATATCCTAGCACACCCTGCAGCTGGAAACATGCACTGACAAGAACTGCAAGTCAGGTGGTTTAAACTACAGATACAGCTTTCACGACTTTGAAATAAAGATACATCTTTCTGAAATATCTTGGGAGATAGATTATATGTAGAAAGGTAAGCGGGAAGGAAAACAATTTCATCTGCTGTAGAAAAAAAATGGGAGGAAAAAAAATGGGAAGAACAAAGGAAATCCCACCATTATGATACACTTAGTGGTAGTGGGAAAGACTGGGAGACCTGATAACTCTCCAGAAAGAGAACACTGTCCCATAGTGTTACCACTAAAAACTCTCCAGGCTTGCCAGCCAGGGAAGAGTGGGAGTTTAAACAGATCTCTTTGAGAAAGCTCTGCTTAGTGTGTGTACACTCACACACAAAACATGCTCCAAAAATTTGAAGCTCTATATAGAGAGGTTTTCACTACTCTATTATGACCAAAAGACTGAGAGAACAGCAGCAGCCCAGAAAAAGGAAGACAACTGACCCCTCCAGACACAGAATGAAGTAAAAGGGAAGGATGTAGCTGTTTCAAAGAATTCAGAAACAGAAGAGAAATCAGGAAGAGTAAAGGAGATATTTACCTTCAAGGTTTTATTTGCCTGTTCCAAGTTCTCAGCATAGTGGCCATAAAGCTCCAATTTCTGACAGAAATTTTCCAGTCCCAATCCTAAGTTTCCTCTCTCCAGGTGAAGCGACAGAACCCTGTGTACAAGGAGGAAAGACAGATAGGCAGGGGTACATTACTGATACAATTTTCCCAGCTCCCTTTGGTCCACTCCTATGCTGACCTTCATTTGCCAGTCTCCACCTCACATCCAGTTTCTGTTCAGAATATCTGCTTAGGGGCCAGAGTGAGCTACAGAAAAAAACCTGTAAAAATACCATACAGTAGTTTTACTGTGTTTAAACCACTACCCAGAAAACAATGGGGTATCCAGATAAGTGGATACACCTCAGCAGTTTCCTTTGTATTTCTGCAAGCGCCACCAAGGCTAGCAGTGTTAGAAGTGAATGCCTGTCTCACGAGATGTTAGCTTTATTCCCTGAAGTCTTACTTTCTCATTCTCTCCATATCATTCCGGAACTAACTGCATCAGTCTGTTCACTTACTGGCTGGCCGAATATATGGATTCCAGGGGTCCAAATATGGTTTCCATTACAGCAGGTTTAAGCGTCCCTTTGGCCTTTAAAATTGTCACAAAGAACTAAGAAGGAAAGAGAGAGAGTTTCAAACAGCTAAGATCCACAGGTCACTCAAAGGTCATTCTTAGCACACAGCAGAAGCAAGAAGCTGCAGCCTAGACACTCGAGCTCCAAAGGATATCAGGTATCATGGGCACCCACCTAAAATACCTACCACCAGATGTAAGCCATCTTGTTAACTTTGACCATAACTGTAAACACATGGAGCAGCATTGACTGAGTGAGTCTATTTCAGTATTCCTACAGGCATCTGTTTTTAACAACCTGGTTCGTAATCTTTGTCTTCGCTCTGCTCCTAGGTTTCATACCTCGCAAGCATCTTAAGCCAAGTCCCCCGTACAATCAAAACTTAAAAACTTATGACTGGGTAAGGACCAACGCCAAGGGGCCGGAAAACACAAGCTATCTGATGTTGCGGAGGAAGTAAAAGACAGAGGGGGAGAAAAAAAACAAAAAACAAAAAACAAAAAAAAAAAAAAAAAAAAAAAAAAAAAAAAAACCACCTTTCAGCCTCAGCAATGCGAAAATGTGAAGAGCTGGGACTTGTCCCTTGCTGTAGGGATGCATCAAAGTCCTGCTCTGTGACCCTTTCCCACAACACCAGAAATTAGTGTGTGCTGCCTGAAGGTACCCACATATCAGAAGGGCCCAGATACTCACTGTGACCACCAAATCCAGCTGCTCAAGGTATTTGTGCTCAGTTTCCAGCAGCTCCTTGGCTGTCCGGCTGCGCTTTCTCTCCCAGCGAGCCCTCTGCTCTTCCACAGTGTTTGCTCCAGCCATAAGCAGCAGGGGTGAGCCACTCATGGTAGTCTCAGAGCTGACAAACAGAAAGATAACCACTCCTGAGAGCCAGGAGAGATGGACACCCAACAAACACGCAACCTGGGCCATAGGGTAGGGTTCTGAGCTCTGTGCTTCACTGTAGAAGGAGGGAAGCCAGTTACCAGTAATGGCCATCAACATTTTCCTTCTGTGTTCCTATTTGTGCTACAGCAGCCCCCCATCAACCAGAGGAACAGGGACAGAAGGGACTGCAAAAGCAGATTAGTACATTACAATGCATCTGTAAGCGAATCTCAGCATACAGTCCCACCCGCTTTCCTCACCCACAAGCCACTGCTTCCTGTGCTTCATCCAGCTCTTCATGTAAAATTCTCAATAAACCCACGGAAGTTGGTGGGTGGAAGACATACTGTGCATAGGAGCAGAAAACAGCCCTAAAACGTTTGTTGGGGGAGGAGGAGTAGTGGAGGGAAAGCACGGAAAGGGGGGGGGGGTTTAGAGTGAAAGTGCACTCTTGTTCATTTTCCCCTGGAGGATGCCCCAAAAAGAGAGTGGCTTGCATTGTTGTTTTCCAACAGCAGTTTGTGGTTTCGGAGATGAGCATCTGCTGTGAATCACACCATCCACAACTGGCTTCGCTGTTGCTCTTCTCTTCTGCCAGAGCATCACAGCTACATTAAACAGAGGAACAGCTTCTTTTATCACCTCTCAGAGAAAGACGCATGCACTACCAGGGCATTGCTTAAATCTTGCTCTTTCTTTTGATGAAAAGGCAGAGCAGCCTGTTGCACACTTGCCACAGCATGAAGTCTGTGGTTTCTGGGGAAGTTTGCCTCCCTGTACTGAGCTACCTTCACAAGAGTTCTGGCTCACACACATTCAAGCTGCACTAGCACAGAAAGGTAAGTTGTCTGTGAGACGTGAATCTGTCGAATTCAGTCTTCCAGTGACACTTCAGACACCTGAATCAATAAAACAAAAGTTTTGCACAAAAACGGTATGGAGTCTCATTTCACGTGTTCACAAAAGTCCATATAGCTGAGGGACATGCAACATTTTATAGTAGCAAGAATTTCTCATTTCCACAAGCATAGCTGTGGCCAGGTCTTTGTTGAGACCGGACACTGCTAGTAGCTGGAAAGGTAGCACTAAGCTACAACTTAGCATTAGCACGCTGTTGCAAAGTACTCACCAAAAAAAAAAACAGGCTGAGATGCTACCATTCAAAGAGTACTTTTAGCTAGTGTAAATTGCAGTCCCGACTGTGAACTCTTTACCTTTTGCGGCCCACTTTCTTAAAAAAGAAAACAAAACACCAGAACAACAAATCCACGCCACGTTTGACCATCTCTCAATTTTAATATATTAAATTCTGACTCATTCAAGTCTTTGGGTGAGTTGTCTGGAACCTACACGTAGACTTGAAAATACTTCACGTACAAGCAATCTAAGCACATCAGCTTGTTTCTTTCTTCTCTAACTCAGAATAGAAACTATTGAATAGTTTTTTTAATAGAATTAACTACTTCATGATGCTCCGCTAACAATCAGTGACACTTCTAACTTTACTATTTATAACATCCTAAAAAAAAAAACCTCTCCCTTTGTTATCTCACACTAGTGACTTTATATTTCTCTGAAGTGTTAGCATCCTAGTGGGTCGGATCCATGGGCCACAAGATCCTTGCATCCTGTCTCCAAGGTCAGTGACATTCCCAGGTGCTTGTGCTCCACATACACCATTTTCTCACTGCTGCATCTCCACCAGCTACAAACATGTGTTTTTGTTGTTGTTTTGTCTTTAAACCTATGAAAAAGGCTGAGGAGTACTCGCAGACCATCTTGCAATTAGGACTAATTGTGAGGCCCATGAGCTGCTGAGCAGAGCATTCCTCATGCAGCTCGCAGGATCCCTTGATTTGGGCTCCTGTAGATCACGGTGAGCTCATGTCTGCCTGCATGCAGCCCCTCCTCAGGCCCCTCCAGGACCTTTTACAGAGCCCCTTTCTATCTGGACTCCCTCAAGGGCCTGGGATGCTGCAGGACCGTGCTACCAAACTCTTCCTGGCCCAGCCAGGACAGCACCAGGGTGAGATGCTCGAGGTTTCGCCCTGCCACGTGTCCACTACCACTGGGCAGCGTCCATCTCAGACACCTTCAGGGCACCCAAGGGCACGTTGCTCCACACCCCTGGACACCTTTGTGGCACCCAAGGACTCCTCACCCTCCTCCAGCTCCCTGTTTTCATCTGCTTGTGGTCACCTCCTTCCTTCTGCTCCCCAAGAAGACAGCTCAGCAAGACTGGACGAGGCTGCGGGAAGAAGGCACCCTCTTGAAGCAGCCATGCGCTTCTCCAGCCCCACCACCCCACACCTTCACCACTTTATGCTAACAGCCCTGGGCATGCCCCCAGCGCGGCAGCATGAGTTGCTTTTATCTCCACTCTCCTGCTCTCAGTTTGGAGCTGAAACCCCCATTTTGACACCAGGACAGGGCGATCGAGTGGTTCGGGGCCGCTTTTGTCCCCCAGCTCACCCCACAGACCCCCGGGGGCTCGCCCCACACACCCGGGGGCTCGCCCCACACACCCTCGGGCTCTCCCCACGGCACCTCGAGGACTCTCCCCACGCTCCCTCAGGCTCTCCCCACAGCACCCCCGCCTGCCCTCAGCTCCCCCATCCCCTCAGCGAGACCCCCGGGGCCCCCATCCCCTCACCGCCCCCGTCCCCCCCCTCGCCTCACGCGGCCCCGCCGCCCGTTACCTGCCCCGGCCCCGCGGCCGCCGCCCCGCGTTCAAATGGCGGCCCCGCCTCGCAGGGCGGCCCCGGGGCGGAGCGGTGGCGGCGGCGGGGCGGGACGAGCCGGGCCGGGCCGGCTCCGGGAGGGGGCCGGCATGGTGTCGCCCGGGGAGCGGCAGCCGCCGGCCGGGTCGGCGGGGAACTTGGCGGTGCTGTCGGAGCTGGACGAGGCGTCGCTGCTGCGGGGGCTGCGGGAGCGGTTCCTGCGGCAGCAGGTCTACGTGAGTGCGGCCGGGGCGCGGGGCGGGGGGGCCGGGGCGGCGGGGCGCTGGGCTCACGGCTCTCCCTTCTCGCCGCCAGACCGACGTGGGGGACATCCTCATCGCCCTGAACCCCTTCCAGCCCCTGCAGCTGTACGGCAGAGAGGTGAGCGGAGCACCCCGGACTGGGATGGGTGCCTGGCATCTCGTCCCTTCCCTCCTCAAGGCCCCTTTTATTTCCCCCACGCAGGTCTCCGAGCGGTACCGGTGCCATGATGAGGGCTCGCTGCCCCCACACATCTTCGCCGTGGCCGACCGGGCCTACCACGCCATGCTGGGCCGCCGGGGAGCCCGTCCACAGAGCCAGTGCATCGTCATCAGGTGAGGCACGGGCACCAGCACGGCCCTCGAGGGCACGAAGGAGCCCGGCACAGGTGGGAGACACAAGCAGGGAGCCACTCATGGCCATTACGGGGGCCGGGGTGCTGCCACTGGTCTCCAGCGGCAGTCGTCCTGTCAGAGTTTGGTACTAAGCTCGTCTTGAGAGCTTTGGGTGAGTCGAAACCCGGCTCTGTTAGCACCACGTCTTTGTTCGCCATCTGAGCGCTTCCCAGGCAGGAAAGCAGATTGCAATCAAAGATGTGTGGTTGGAAGATGGGTTTTGTGGAGGAACTCGGCTGCCGATGCTGGTAACGCAGCTAAATGAGTCGGGTCTGAAGGGGTAGGTTCTGTTGGGTGTGTTAGAAAGGTTAACCAGCTCCAACAGGTTGCTTTTCTTCGGCGAAACGACTCGCAGTGTAACTTGTGTAATAAAGGTTGTAAAACATGGAGTAGACCTGTTTTCACAAAGTAGCTTTTCCCATAAATAATCAAAGAACAGAGGAAAGAAAAGAAGCTTCTTTGCCTTAAGACCTTTGAGAATCTGGTCAGGGAAAATCATATGGCCGTGGGAAGTTATATGAACTAGAAGGAAAAAAGGTTAGCTCTTGTAACCCTGCAGTGTTCCCATATAGTGAGCATTTCACTCCATGATGTCACTGTTGTTTTTTTCTGAAACTGGAGGGCAGCAGGCAGCATCAATGCAGAGAAAGCTTCAAACAGCATCATCTAGCAGAGAAAGCCTCAAAACACGAGCAAACTCTCTGTTCTGGTGATGGTAGAGAGTTTAAATGTCGTCTGAGTTGAAATGTCAATTGCTAGCTATCTGATTTAATATTTCCTGCTTTATATGGGACTTCTGATTATTTTCATTCAGCATGGTATGGATATAACTTACTGAATCTCTGGTGAGCATTGTGGTGGGACTGGGAGCTGATGCTGAGTTCCAGCCCCGGTCATTTCTTTAGCCGGCAAGCCATCAATGCCTGTGCTTTACATGTAGCTAGTGGGCATGGTGGCCACGGAGTCAGCAGGTGGAAGAGGTGTGCTGGTAGTGTTCTTAGGAAAGGGGAAAAGTCATAGAATTGTCTAGGGAGATGGAAGACAAAAAGACCTGTAGGCATTTCCCAGGAAGAGAGTGGTCTCATTTTTTTCTGACAGCAGTTTGCAGTCTCAGAGATGACAGCTTGAGCTACTGCCATGCATCTTGCAATCCTATTAACCGGTCTGTGCTACTATAACAGGAAGTTCATGGTTTTACTATCTGCAAGTGGTAAAACAGTCAGTAATGAGATTACCTGGTTTGAACAAAGTTTGGGTGATGAGGTGGAAGTTCTTCCTGTTAGATCACAGTTTATCAAAAAAGCACGGGGATGCACTATGTTCTACTGTTCTTTGTGCTTCAGGTGCCTCCTTTCGAGAAATGCCCATTTTTAGCCAGGCATGAACCTTTGTGCTTTTCTCTGGGAAACCAATATTGCCTTCCCACCCTTCGTGTTCTCTATTTGGTCTCTCTTGGTCTCCCCAACTTCCTCTGGGAGGTCTGGATGTAAGGTTTCAGCGGCTACAAGTGATGTTGAACACAGCAGCTGCCCCCAGGTGATAAAAGCTCATTGAAACCAAGTTGTCCTGTGCTGCAAATTCTACTGGCTTGTCTTTCCTTCCCGCTGATGTTAGTCACAGCCTCAGTATGCTGTGGTACAACACGTGGGTCTCTGGGAGATGACTTTACTTTTTTTTCACAGCCCGGGGCAGTTACACACCCACAGCTGGAGAGTGTGTTTGCAGGCCCTGGCAGACCTCTTTGGAGAGTGCAAGAGTGAGCTTGAACTGTGGGAGTACTGATGGATAGTGCTTCTGTGGAGGAAGGAAGTCACTGAAAACCAAAAGATCATCGTATATATTTGGCAGGGATGCTGTCTGGATTGCTTATTTCTCAACTGGCAAGTGATTTTGGTTGTCTGTATTCAGACAATGATGGCCTGATCTGTGCTTGTGTTCGGGTATCTGTCATAGAATTTGAGGCATTTAGCAGCCTATGGCAGGTAGCTGATCGCAAGCATCGAGCCACTGGGAGCTACAAAGCAGTGAAGCTACACCTGATACTCAAAGGTCTTACGGGTAAACGGAGACCTGCCCTCATAAATACCTGCAGCATTTCCTGCATATTTTTTTAACTGCATATGCTGCATGTGTTCTCTGCCAATATGATGCCATCAGTCAAGGACACGTTGCCTCATTGACTGTACGTTTACCCCTCCCGCTAGTCGGGAAGCTGTGCTTCCCAAGTGCTACTTGTTTGTCTTGGAGGCGGAGGTGCTGAGTGTATGTGATGCCAGGATGACGTGCAATGCTGCTGCTGTAGGTGTGACGGTAGCTCTGCAGCAGTAAACCAGCATTATCAACGGGCTGCAGCGTGTGCATGTGTGAAGAGCCCAAGATTTGAGATTGCTGCAGTATCGCATGATCAGTACTCAGTTCTGCATATAAGATGGATGGGGCAAGTCTCTTTGTAGAAAGAAAAAGCTGTCAACCCCAGCATATGTGGAGGAGTCAGAACACTTTTGAAGGAGGTGGTTCTCCAGAGGTTAGATATGTTTTCAGTAAGGAGATCGAATCAACTGTCCTGTGAACCATCCAGAAGTTCCACTTCCATCCAGAAGTGACAACATGGAGTATGTCTGTACACCCTGGTATATGGAAAAAAATTCCTCTGGGGAGGTATCAGAACCTTGTGGAACCCACTGTTTGTATTCATACACAGCATAACTGAAAAAGTTGTTTAGCTCTTGGATTGCAGGGCACCATCCCACGTGATGGGGCACCAAGACATGAGGGTCAGAGCAACTATACTTTATGGCTGCTGGAGTTTCCTTTATTTTTTTTCTTGGCAGTGGAGAAAGCGGTGCAGGGAAAACAGAGAGTACAAAGCTACTGTTGCAGCACATAATGAACCTATGCAAAGGCAACTCGCAGCTGGAGCAGCAGATCCTTCAGGTAGGTCATTGCAGGGTGGTGCTTGCAGATGCAGAAGGAACATTGCTGCCAGGCAGCTTGCACGAGGCACTGGGAGCCTCTTGATGAATCACCGCTGGAAACGGGAGCAAATCATAAGACACATTATAAGAAAATAGTGAGTAAGGATGATGAAATAGCTGATCACACGTTGGCAGAGTTGGTAGGGTCAGTAATTCTGTTTGCTGGGAATGTAGTGGTTTGATTCTTAAATGGCAGAAAACTATTGTGATCGTTTAGCATGTTTGCTGTTACAAGGGATTAGGGGCTTTTTCTCTGAATCATTTCCTGTTTGAGGTAGAATAGGGAGTTTTATTGGAAGAATGAAGTCTTGATTTAATGAAACACAGGGATGGAGAATCCGCACAGCCTTCAGTAACCTTTCATTGGCTCGTTATACTTACTGTCAGGCACACACATGCTAACTGTCTGACTTAATCTTTTCTATTTTCATATACTTTGCTAGCTGATTTTGAAACATATTTGTCTCTTTGGTCTTAAGTATTTCCACTTGACTTGCTCCCCGAGGAGTTTTTATTTTGAGCAAATCATATCCTAGCATTCCATGTGATAGATTAAGTGGAATAAGTTCTTGGACTGTTTCATTTTAAAGCCTGTGTTTCAGGTTTCCTGTAGACTCAAATAAATTTTTCTTTATGATTGTGTATCATTTCAGTTTAGTGACGTCCATGGTGGATCTGAGGTGAATGCCTGGGCTGTGTTCTCTCTTGTGGGAACATGGCATTTGTATACCTGCTGGCTCTGCTTAGGGGTGGCACGGACTGTACTGCTGAGCTGTTTCTGACTTTAGCAGGCTTAGGAAGCAGGATAGCTGTGTTTGCTCAACATTGTGCCTGGCCTAATGAGCCCAGATCAGCTTGATTGGCAATGCTTGTAACCAGCCTGTATTTGCTCTATTAACAACAAAGTTCACATCCATCCAGGTGAAGTGCCCTTGGAGCATCTAGAGGTGACTGTGAAGAGTCATTTTTGCTATAGTCATCTTACTTGATTCCTGTAGGTATATTCAAAGACTAGGTTAGCTCTTTGGGGATTCCTGTGTCATGCTGTAAAGCTGTGTTCTGCAGGTTACCCAGCAGGTGCCCTAAGTCGTCATTCTTCCAGCCAGCAGGCATTCTTTGCTCAATTATGGAAAAATTGTCACTTGAACTTGTTTGCATACGGTTTGCCAGGCTGGTCTTACCGTTCTCTTAGTTTCTTTATAATTCACTGTCCTCATCCTTATGCTGTCTACAAATATCATGAGCTAATTTATAATGATTACATTCAGTAAGTGCCATTTTTACTTTGCTTATTGTAGTTCAGCAAACTGTAAATTATCTAGTGATGTCACATCAGATGCACTGGAGAAGTTTGTAACACCAACAGTGTCTTTTAACAAATAAGTGGATGTTCTCACTGAGATCAAGTAAGACCATAATTCACTTCAGTTGTGCTTATTTTCAGTAATCTCATGCTACTTAGGCTTTGTCATATTTGGCTCTTGCAGTTCTTTTTTCCAAGATATGAGAAAATAGGTGCATATGGGCAGGCTGGTTCTTATTCCACTGGAACAGTAAACAGCAAATGCTGAAGTTAAGCTTTTCCAAACAAGTTGGATTGGGTCACTGAATTTGAAGAGTGCTTGTTCTATGTGTATACCTCTTACAGGTAAATCCGTTGCTTGAAGCTTTTGGCAATGCCCAAACTGTGATGAATGACAACAGTAGCCGCTTTGGAAAATACATACAGCTGCGTTTCCAGAACAATACAGGTAAAGTCAAGGGCAATATTTGAAATTACTGCTTTGGGGGATGGTTAGGCACTGGAGGGAATGAACTGAGTAGCCAGAATTTAAGGAGGGTGAAATTTCCTTACTTGATTCTCTGTGGGAATCGTATGCAAGTAAGGAAAATATCAACAGCAATCATGGCTATAAGATAAGGCCTGATTTCAAGAGGGTGGGAGTATGGGAAGGATATGTGAGTGATGGTGCAGGGGAGGTATCAGTAATGCTCAGTGGTGCCTGAAGTCTTGGTTGTTTTTAAAGGAGGTGAGCAGATATAATATGGGAAGCACCTAGAAGCCCACTTTCAGAGTGATGGGCAGCCTGGAGGGTGTTGTACACAAGATAGTTATTTTAGACAACTCCATGCTTCTGTCACTAGAGATGTGGGGCAGCTCAGTCAGGTTCATGTCTCCAAGTGCAAAGTTTACCCTGTTGCCTTCTTGTGTGCAGTGCGAGGTGCAAAGCTGAGCGAATATCTGTTAGAGAAGTCACGGGTAGTGCAACAAGATACTGGCGAGAGGAATTTTCATATCTTCTACTACATGTTTGCTGGGCTGTCTTCAGAGGAAAAGGAGATGTATGGGCTGTTGGATCCTTCACTCTACAGGTACTTCCAACCCTGGTTTAGTCTTCATGGTGGGGGGTAGAGAGGGATGCAGCAAAACGGAGCCTATTATTCTGCCAGTGGGGGTAGAGCCTTATACAGGTAAACAGTTGAATGGAAGCTAGAGTGGGGTCTGAATGGAGCTGCACAAAGAGATCTTATGGATCATCATGAAAGCTGGTAGGTCTGTAGTCTCTTCTTTGTTGCATTTCCTTGGAAAAGTTTCCTTGCCTTTCACGTCTTCACTGCTGCTGATCTGCTTTGTTTGTTTGGGGTAGGACTGACTTGCTGTGATGATTGCATGATGATTTTGTATGGGGTATGCACTTTCTCAGGTACATAAGTGGACGGTTTGGTACAGAGGATGTAGCTCAGCGCTGGAAGCAGAAATACCAAGAGGTGTGCAATGCCCTTGACATGGTGGGCTTCCAAGAACAGGTCAGTTTGGGGATCACTATGTTTCTGAGTTTTCCATGGTGCTTCCAAACCACCTGAATCTGTCAGACTTTGTGTAGAGCCTTTTCTCACAGGCTGCCCGTGCCTTTTCTTCACTTATTCACCACCTGGGCACTCCATGTATTGTATGTTATGTAGTGGTAGGTTTTCAGTCACCCTTCTTGTGTGTTTTAGGAACAAGTGGACATGCAGGCAATCTTGGCTGGCGTATTGTCTCTGGGCAACGTGACCTTTGAGCCTCCGGAGAGCAATGGGTCTCTAAAAATGAGTGAAGCCTCCCGGGGATGGCTGAAGGCTGCAGCGGTGAGTCACAAGAAGAGCTGGCAGACACCTCAAAGATATGATGCTGGTCCCCACTGGCAGTGTAACTGCAGGAGCTGCTCCTGCCAGCGATGGCAGAGGATGTTTCTGCCTGTTAGTATGAGGACTCTTGAAGAAAAAGTTGTTTTGAAGTATGGCCCCATGCCTGCCTTTGTGTTCACTGCTACGTGATGCCCAAAGAGACAATTTCCAGCTTCTTGTTCTTGTTTATCTAGGACCAATGTTTTGCATGTGGTGATATTACACGTGTCTTGTTGACTTCACATAATGTAAAGTTTTTAAAAATCAAATGCTGTATGTTACTAGGTGTGATGCATTGGAGAAATTCAGGTGTGCAGTTCCTGAACACTAGCTTTGTGCTTTTACACAAATCCTGGCCACTTTAACTGCTATCATTTTTTGTTTATAATCTGCTGATAAATTGCTGAATTAAATTTTCTACTACTTTGCATGAAATTGTCATCAGATTAAGAAGTATATATTCCCCAGGACTGTCCCATTTCTATGGTATGGAATGGATACATATCCCACTTTAACAACATGTAACAGAAAAATGTAGTATATTTGTGCTTTTTCTCTGTCTTTTGATTTTGTCTCTTTGAAAGCCCAGCAACCTTGGTTTTGTGTTTCACTCTGATCTCCTTGCCTGTATCCCTCCTACACCATACCTGAAACAACCACATACATCTGTTCAGCAGCCAACTTCTTTCTGTCTGTCTTTTTAAAATCTGCTCCATGGTTTTTGCCCACAGGAGGGGAATTCCTGTCAGAGTAATTACTGAGGAGTTCAGTTACATCTGTTTGTTTACTGTTTCTTTTGGATTCATGTGACTGATGTCTGCTGAAGCTCAGACACCTCAGCACCCTGCACAGTCACCTTGGTGTGGTGCTATTCAGTAAGTCATTGAACAACTCAGCAGGGATTGGTGTGGCTCCCAAAGAAGGTGACAGGTGGCAGCACTGGGAGATCAAAATGGAAAGTAGAGGGAGTGCAAGAGTGATCTTATTAATTGCACAGAATAACGCACATCTCAGAGCATGCATTTGACAGGTGCTGCAAGATGTTAACAGTAACACTTATTTTACAGTTTAGCCTTAACTGAAGTCATGGCCCCATTACGCTGGATGTTCTACAGACATGGATACAATCCCCATATGTAGAATATAGGTTCAGTATCAACTCCTCACTCATCTATTTCTTCTCTCCCAGGGTCAGTTTGGAGTCCAGGAGGATGAACTGTTGAAATGCCTCATTTGCACAATGTCAGTGACACGAGGAGAGCAGATTCAGCGTTTTCACACCCAGCAGCAGGCAGAAGGTAAGAAACATAATTAATTATAGATGCGCTGGCTTTAAAGACTGACTCATATTTGATGGAAGGGTGTCCCTACATATGTGCAACATCTTAGGAACAAGGATGTCTGCCTGTGACGCTTCCTTGTTCCATGTGCACAGAGGCAAGTATATTGATGCTTATCTGCTTAGTTTCTTACTGATGCCTAGGACCATGAATGCTGCTTTTGTTTGCCCTCCAGAAGTCTGCAGAGATTAAATGAGAGATGAAATAATCATTGCTTTCTCTGTGATTCAGCCTAGAAGAAAACTGTAATTGTCTGTGCAAGAAAGAGGAAGGCTACTACTGCAGAGTGCTGGCAGTGCAGAGCTTTAGGTAGTAGCTGGAGAAATAACTGAGAAAATCAGTGAGATGGCACAGTACTGGGGAAGAGTTAGATGAAAGGGAAGTGTGCTAAAGTAACAAGTGTAAGGTGTTATTTTCCCCTTCAGTAAGAAAAATATAATAATCCAAGATAATCTTCACAAAAAGGTTCAGTTAAAAGATTCTTTTTAAATAAACATGAAATCCCAGCATTTCTAGATTATTGCTTAAAAAAATGGAAGCAATTAGTGAAAACAGAGAATTGTCTATTTCCATTTCCCAAACATATTCTGTTGCATCTCTCTAGGCAATTTAAAAAAAAAAAATCTCATTTGAATAGGTGCCTGTTGATTTGGTCTCCCTCTTCTTACAATATCAGCAAATTTTTCCTCACTTTCATCTTCCTCTTGCCCACTGTGTTTCAACACTTTTGGTAGAAGCTATCAGCAAGTAGAAATTTCAAGTGTTTGCAGCAGAACTATTCTATTTTCTAAGAACAACTGGTATCCTCTAGCTTGTTTAATCTTGACAGCATCCTTACCCATGTGATGGGCAGCGGTGAAAACAAGTCTCTGGATACTCTAAAAAGTGGATATGAACATTTTCCATTTTAGATGGTCTCACAAGAGCCCTAGTATGCCATATGGGATGTTGTAGAAAGGTTGTGAAGATTTCAGAATGGAAGAGCTCTCTGTGAGCTGGCAGAAGGCAGGGATGATCAGGCAGATACTTAATGTTTATCTGTTCTTTAAAATAGCTTAATAAAGCACAAGACATTGTTACTAGAAGTGAATGTATTGAGCCAGCTTGTGTGCTATATTTCCTACCCTCCTCAGAACCTTTCAGTGTGTTTTCTCTCTGTGCAGATGCTCGGGACTCCATTGCAAAGGTAGCATATGGCCGAGTATTTGGCTGGATTGTTTCCAAGATCAACGAGCTGCTGGCTGAGAACGTGGATCCTGAAGTAGAGCTGAGGGAGATAGGTGAGTTCTGCCTGACTTGCTCCTTCTGTCCTCAAACCTGCATCCCTCAGCCATGACGAAGGAAAGAAGCCATGTGAGCTGTCGCAAGGATTGCATGTAGGCCTCCAGTTTCAAAGACACGATGCTGGAGATGCTAGTGAGCAGCATGAAGTCTGCAGGGCAACAGCCATTCTAGCAGTTGGTTGGTCTGAAGTAACTGTGAGGCTGTAGTTCTGGGCACTCTGTCTTTGCAGAGGAGCTGGGGGTTGCAGTGGGTCCTCTCCAAACTGGTTGTCCAAGAGGAGTTATGGGAGGGCTGCCACTAGCTACTTGGCCAGGGGTTTGTGTGCCACAAGAGCTGTGTGATGGGAGATCTAGCTGTGTGTTGGGGTCTGCAGGCTCTGTGATGTGCTCATTTCCCCTCTTTTAGGTATCTTGGATATTTTTGGGTTTGAAAACTTTGCAGTGAATCGTTTCGAACAGCTCTGCATAAATTTGGCCAACGAGCAGCTGCAGCACTTCTTCAACCATGTAAGTATGCTGTGGGTGATCTCACCTTGTGTGGCAGGGAAAGCAGAACACATCTACCTAGCATATGAAGGAGAACTTGGTAGAAAACAGGTCTGTTGCCTGAAAGGCCACAGCAGGGTTGAAAGCAGCAGCCTTCTCTGCAGTGGCAGAAGAGCCACTGGTGCAGGGAGAGTAGGAGTAGAAGGGTCAAGCAATAACCAGAATTGGAAGAGCAGGGATGCTTAGACTCTGAGAAGTGCTTGTGCTCTATGCAGCACCATCAGTGAGTGACAAGCTTATGGATGAGTGTGCAGAACAGCGGCTTCATCTTGGGCTTCTGATGCCGTGGGTAAGAGAGACATGCCTCTGTCCTCTGCTCAGGGTCAGAAGGAAGATGTTCAGGGTTGTCTAAGTTTGCTGGGGGCTTCAACCTCTGTTTTCTCTGTCTCAGCACATTTTCCAGCTGGAGCAGGCTGCCTACAGGGAGGAAGAACTGCCTTGGGAGACTATCGCATTCAACAATAATGAACCTATTCTGGTGAGTGAGAGAGGACTGACAGAAGAGAGTTGCTCCATCCAGCTAAGAGAGGAGTGTTGCTCTTTCCATCTCACAAGGAGGAGATGCATCTGGGAAGGACCTTTTCAAAGAGTGGTGTAGGTGACAGTGGATACCCTGTACTGCTTTAGATAAATATCTCTCTTTTCCCTACAGAATCTGCTCCTGGCCAAGCCACTTGGGCTGCTGTCTCTTCTGGATGAGCAGAGTGCATTCCCTCAGGTGAGCATGGGATATGGAACAGAAAAAATGATGTGGGGAATGTAACAATAAGTATCTGCAGAGAATACTCTGTGTAGGTGTGTGAAATAGCAAGATAAGTAGAGGGGTCCCTGTGTGTGTCAGATCAGTCAGATCAGGGACAGACCAATAATATTGGCATCCCCGTGGAGAGTCAGAGAGAGCACGAAACTGCTGCAGAGCCAAGGCCACTTTGAATACTTTGATTTGCTTCCATGTGCCCTGATCATGTCTCTGTTGCAGCCATATAATTTGATTATGAAATCTGCTTTCTTGCAGGCAACTGATAAGACATTTGTGGATAAGCTAAACAGCAGTTTTAAAGGGAATTTACACTTCCAGCCGGCCCGAGGACGTGTTTTGGGCTTCAGCATCATTCACTATGCTGGGAAGGTGCGTACTGTTTGTGGGAAGAATGCTGTTGTAATGTAGGTAGGAAGGGGGCAAATGAGATGCTTGACAAATAAGGCTTTGAATTCCCTGGGCGCTGCCTCCTAGGATTCCCTGGAAGCTCTTTAGAAGGTACAGGAAGAAAGTGAGACTTCCTCTGGGAAGCATAGGGCATTAGAAGAATCTGTCACATCATCAGTCTATTGGAGTTGTGATCTTGAAATAGTCCTTTATAAAGTAAAAGCCCTGCATCCACAGCCCCAGAGGACAGTCTGACGGCTTTGCCTTTACCTGTTGGGGTCCAGACTACAGCAATCACTATTGCAAACACTGAGGAACACAGTGAGAGCAGCCAGGTAATAATATTTTGATGTAGGCACTTATTAATATACATAGTTGGTAATTAAACAGCTAGGTTTTTAGGACTGTTACATGTAGCCTTACTGCCACAACTTTGAAAGCATTGGCCCAAATATATCACATTGATTTGACCTAATTTTTGGAGCAGGGTCAGAGATGAAAATCAGGTCATTCTAATATGTAATTTAGTAATTTAAGCTGTTGACTATGTTATTACTTGTGACATTCATTATTACAAACATTAACACTAGCATAGAAAGGGGAGTGGCAAACTGGAGATGAGAAAGGAAGGGAGCAAGAGAAACATTACAGACAGGATGAGAGCCTACTCAAAAGGAAGAGGGAGTGAGCAAGGAAAAGAACAAAGCATTAACCAAAAGCAAATGAAACTTCAAAATCAAGGAAAACTGAACAAGAAAAGGCAAATGTCTCAGTGTTGTTTAACTGTCCTGTGGTTCTAATGCCTTTCTAATGCATCTGAAGGGGATGTATGTGCATTTACAGAATTCGCCTTTGAGCCACTCTACATTCAGATTAACAGTTGCTCCTGGCAAGCTGTAGAGGTGGCTTTCACAGCAAGCTTGTGAGCACCGCTGCCCTTTTCCCTAGGTACAATACACTGCTGGTGGCTTTCTAGAGAAGAACAGAGACACCTTGCCAGCTAATGTCCGTGGGCTCTTCATCAACAGCGTCACCCCCTTGCTCAGTGTGCTGTTCACAGGCAAGTCCCTCTGTTATTATGGGGTATCCCGCATGAACTGGGGTCCTCCTTGGCAAGAGCTAAATGTGGGAATGAGGCTTGTGTGCTACCAATGTTTTTCAGAGCTGACAGCCACAGTGAGATTCTGGGAAGGCTGCAGCCTGGAGTAGGGCTGCTGGCATATAGTGAGCTGTCTGAGCTGTTCTGTTCTCCTTGGTACATGTGCATGACAGCAGGAATATCCAGAGGTGTTCCTCCTGTGGAATTAAAGGAACATTGCACATGCATAGTTCTGACCACAGGGCTGACCGTCTTTACAGGCAGTGGTTACAGCAGAGCCTGCTCTTTCCAGGCATCCATGTTTGGGTTGATTGCTGTTTTTGCTGAAGCAGGATGTTAGTCTTCCTGTCAGCAATACCTCCTGAGATCTCCCTGGTAGATTTTCTAGCCTGCACCATTTGTTTTGACAGTGGCTGGAAAAGCAAGGAAGGTTGAATCCTCTCCCAGAGATGTAGCCACCGCTTAGATACTCTGTTCTTGTCTAGAAATGAAGCTGGACAAAGCCATAGCTCCTAACTATTCAATATGGTAAATAAAGTGGTGTTGAGACAGTGCAAACAATGGGGGTAAAGAAGATCCTTTTTAAAAAAAATTAAGGTACAACTTGTTAAAAAAAAACTGAGGTTATGTGCATTATTTCTCTCCTACCACTATACTCCCACTTTTCCAGTTACTGGTAAGTCCTCACAGTCTCCACAACTTCTGAGAAAGTACAGGTTTAAAGAAAAGTCAGGTAGATGCTTCCTTGTAATTTTGCTGAATACAGTGCTTCTGCTGCAGCTTTTCAACATTTTTTTTTTTTTTGATCCTGTTCATAGAATCATGGAATATCTCGAGTTGAAAGGGACCCATAAGCATTACTGAGTCCAACTCCTGGGTTCACACAGGAGCACCAAAAATTCAGACCATATGTCTGAGAGCAGTCCAAGTGCTTCTTGAACTTCGGCAGGCTCAGTGCTGTGACCACTGCCCTGGGGAGCCTGTCCCAGTGCCCGACCACCATTTCAGTGAAGAATCTTTTCCATCCAACATGAACCTCCTCTGATGCAGAGTCCCAACTCTTTGAAAGTTCATAAGCAGCAGAGAAAACCTGTTCTCAGAGCAGATTGCTTGTCTGGTCCTGGGCAACCGGCTGTAGGTGGCGATACAGAGCAGTGGGGTTGGACCAGATGACCTCCATCAGTCCCTTCCAGCTTCAGTCATTCTATGATTGTATGATTCACATGACAGTATAGCATCAAGGGTGTGCAAGAGTGTCATTAGATCCTTCAGTAAATTCAACTTCCCTGAATTTTTCATCTTGTCCCTGAATTAATTTTATGTTATCTGACTTTATATGATCTCCCCTCTCCCATGTTGAACACGAGTGGGTGAGCTTTCCATTTGCTATCTCTACTTTTTTCTGTGTTGTTAGATTCCTACTATTGATGGTCTTTCTTTTGAAGGTCACATATGGTTGCTCAATTACCCCATTGCCTTGCCATCTCCGTTACAGAACATAATACTGCCTGGATGGTGTGCTTAGTATACTTGCATTTTCTTCTTACTTTCTTTAGCTCTTTCCTTATATTTCCAGATACTGAAATCTAAGGTACTGTCTGTGATTTAGTATGTGGGAAAATTTGTGTATGAAGTAAGGTTTGAATGTTTAGGTACAAAATTAACTATTGTCTCTGTTCTTCCAGCCACTATCTCCAGGACAGGGACACTGATGCCGCATGTCAAAGCCAAGGTATTGCATTTGAGGTCCATATGGAAACTGATAAAGGATGATGTAGCTAACTTATGTTTATTGGCTGAAAATAGGAGCAAACAATCTGATGGCAACAATTTCTTCTTTGTTTTGTACAGGGTTTTTTGATTGCCTCTGTTGCAATGTTTCATTTACTTTCCTACCCCTGAAATCCATTCTCTCTTCTTTTAGTCATCTGCTTTTGGGCAGAAATCTTTGGATAGCAATCAAGCACTCCTTCCAGTGGTGACCCTTTTGTTTGCGTCTGATTTCAGGTCATACCAGAAGCAGACAACAAGTTCAACAGTACACGAAAGCAGTCTGCTGGAGCTCAGTTCCGGGTAAAGTATTGTTGCCCTGCAGTGCCCCTTGAGATGTGTGCTGTAATGTTTTCTTGAGAGCTTCCAGGCTGCTAAGCATATTTAAAGCATCCAGCTTGTAGACAGAGGTTTTTTTTTCTGGGTGCCAGGCACAGCTGTTAGCAGTAACTTGGCTGTTGTCAGAGCCTGGGCTGTTGCTGTTACAAGAGCCTGAATTAGTGGCATGGGAAGGCAGTTCTCAGCTGCAGGGTATAGCACTGGCAGTGCTCTGGCTTGCCAGGCTGTTGATCTTTCTCTGCCCTCACCAGCATTCCCTGATGGTTCTCATGGAGAGGATGTATTCTGCAAACCCACACTTTGTGCGCTGTATAAAGCCCAACAGCCAGAAGGAGCCAGGTGTTGTGGACAACCAGATGTTGCTACAGCAGGTAAGGAAAAGTAGTTTCCTTTGCAGGTACTTTTGCCAAGTCTCAATGGGAAGTGGGTCTAAGGCAAGGAAGGAGTAGATTTAAGGAAGGGAATGTCAGACACTACTGGAAAGCAATAGAGATAGCTAGAAGCTTACTGGTCTGACTGTCCCCTTGCAGGAGAAAGAATGGGTACACTTTTTATGCGTGTAAAGCGTCTGGGCATTTGGTAGTTTTTGTGAGACATTGCTATGTCCAGGTTTGACAGTCTTCTCTCCCATTTCATTTTCATGGTTGCAATGAGATCTGCTTGTCAGGGACTAGGGTTTATCTTTGCGTCTTCTGGATGGGGACTGGTACAGACAGTACCTCTCCAGGGCAGCTCTGAACAGGAGCCAAGATGGGATTGCTCTGATAGGAGCTGATGTGTGCTGATACAACTTTCTTTGGATGTTGTGTCAGGTCTGAGATCCAGCCACTTTAAAGAATACTGAAAATGATTAGAAGAGTTCAGAAAGCTCTGTGGTCTCTTTGGTGTGTGTTTATGTATGCATATGTTATATGTATGTGTATGAAGTATAAGAAAGGCTGCGATTAAGAGAGAAGTTGATCTGTGCCTCAGGGTAGTTCTTTGTACAGATTTGGAAGCGGAATACTATCCTCTGAAGGACAGGGGCAAAGTAGTGCCCATGGCTGGAGGGTGAAGTTATTTCAGTTGTTGGTTTTTATGGTTTCTGAGAATGGTTAATGACCAGAGCAGCAGGATGTGGTTGATTCAGTCTTTAGCCAAGGAAACATTATCAGAAAGAAACCTTTTTATTTTTTGGACTAGAGAGGTGTGGGCTGCAGAGGGACATACTGATGCCCTACTGACCTGTTCTGGCCTCTGTCTGTTTCTCTGATCCTGTCTTTGTGGTGCTGCTTCAGCTCCGATACAATGGACTGCTGGAGACTATCCGGATCCGAAGAGACGGTTTCTCATGGAGACCTTCATTTGAGGAATTTGCTGAAAGGTATGTTAAAACCTCTGAATGTTCCTGTTAGATATCGTTAGAGAAGTGACACTGGTAACCAGATACGGGCAGGGAGTGAATCTACTTTAAAGTTCATGCTCCTGAGACCACGGTGTTGTTTGCTGTGGGAGACCTAGTGGGAAAGACTGATTTATTGTTGTTTGCTGTGAGGGTGACATGGATCAGAGCAGCACGTCAAGGATGTGGCTTTTATCTTGTTGAATTGGTTTGCTTTTCACAGATATGGAATTCTTCTAGTTAAACCAGATGTTTCCCTCACCAAAGAAAGGTAGGAGCCTTTCCTTTGCTGTTTGTAATCCAGTTTGTTCATCAGAGACTTTTGTTTTCAGGCTAGAATAGCAAACTGAGTAGAAAGAACAAAGTGAGGACACGTTTTTGTGGTGATGGGCAACAGAAATTCCTAGACACAGACAGCTAGTGTTTAGAAAGCATTTGGTGCAATGATGAATGAAATCTTTCTTGAATTACTGTGTAAGCAATTCAATTCAATTTTAAAACTTTACTACCTGGAATGAGGACTTGCTAATGGACTCAATTTGGGGAGTCATGGTAATGTTTAAGGGTGTCCACAGAACTCACTATGACAAGACTCAGCACAGCTGCCAGCTGCCTCCCCAGGTTTTTTCTTGATGGTCTCATGTGGTGAAGAAGGTAATGGCAATGCTGACTAAGCAGCCAACACTGAATGTCTTCCAGGCTAGAAACCATGTTTCTGATCCAAGAATTTTTTTGTGTGTGTACAGGCACAACATACCCATAGCACTTCCAGAACCTGATTGTTCCTTCCAAGTGTAAATGTCCCTCCAGCTCTGCAGTCTTACCCTGTTAGCTGTTTCCTTCCTACATGCAGGGCAGCATGTAGCAACTCCCCACATGAAGTTATTGACAATACTGAATTAATAAGAACTGCAAACCTAAGTGACGCCCAGAGAGATTCATATGGATGAGAGAGAGATGATGGTAGACAGGCAGCACGGTGTGTTATCACACAGAAATCAGGATGAGTTTGGGAAAAAATACCTTGGATATAGTTCCTGGCAAAGCATAAGTTGGCTGAGATAGCAGGAAAATCATTTCTGTTTTGCTATGCGATATACTTGCAAAAAGTGGCACTATGGTTTCACAGCCTGGATTTGCAAGCAGAGAGAGGAAGCTGTGTGACAGCTGGAGTACTGCGTTCATTCCAAGCATTGCAGAAACTTTCTAAGCAAACCAAGTTTTATCACCAGAGCTTGCAAAATGAAAGTGGAATTGGAAAATAGACTTTCTCCAGGAAATCTTGCCTTGGTGAGCCTGTAACTTCTGTACTTCTAAATTGCATAGAAATGAAATGAAGAAAAAGGCTCTGTGGAATTGCTTCCTAGAAAGCAGAAGGAAGTCTGTGTCTGGGAGCCTCTTTGACGATGTTCACAAATGCTCTCCTCTCCTAGCTGTACCTCAGGGAGTGCAATAGATTGACAGCTAGTTGCTGAGTGCCATCAGGTGACAGGACAGAGAATGCAGTGCAAAAATATTGAGGCAGTTTCTCCCTCTTTTGGCACCTAAAAGTACTGGCCACAGAGTGGTCAGTCTGGGTGGAAAATTAATTATTTCACTTTTCTTCCTGTCTTTCAGCTGCTTGGAGATACTACAAAGTACAGACCTGACGGGCTGGATATGTGGGTAGGTGTGGGTAACTCTTGCTGGGAGTGAGGTCCTGAACTGCAGAGACTTTATACATGTGAACTGTTACCTGGTTCCCTTCAGAAGAACTTTATGGCTGTAGGAAATGCCTGTTCAAAGGGTGATTGGATACAAATTTAGACAAACATTATTTCTCAATGCTTCCTTCTCTCCCCAACCTCACAGAAAGTCGCGGCTTTTCTTTAAATATTGGCACCAGGAACAGCTAGCAAAGTATGTGGAGCGACTGGAGAGAGCAGCAGTTGTCGTACAGAAAGGTGAGCACTGGGGCAGGAGGATTCCTCAACTCTGGTCTCATACCAGAGCAAGGAGGAACTTTCCTCCAGTTCCTGCTTCGCTATTGCACCTTCTCAGGCGACAGGCAGGTTGTCTCCATGTCAAGGCCTTGTGGAGTCAGAGCGTTTACTGCCTGGGTCCTCAGTGATTACCCTCAATAGGGAAGAGCCATCAAGTGGTCTGAGCCTTGGAAAGGGAAAGTATGTGTGCAGGGGAACTGAGCTGAGCAGGGCAAGCATATGATTTGGCTGTGTCCCGAGGACTGGCTGACTGCCCTCTGGAGTGAGGGCTTGTTTGTGAGTTGTGTGAACTGAGGAGGCAAGAGCAGATGAGCTTGAAGCAGATCTCATTCCTGCTTTCAGAGACAGGCAGAAGGGTGTGGGGTTTCTTTGGTTGGTTGGTTTGGTTTGTGTTCCCTTTCCTTTCCAGGTAGTGTCTGCTCTTGTTTCTTCAGATCAGAGCACAGTGGGCAGTCCGGTGCTTCCCCCTGCACAGGCGCCAGGAGGACTGTGCAGTGAGGAGGAGCTGCCACCCTGCCTGTCCCTCCCTGTTGTGCTTCTCTTCCACATGGGTTGCTGCACTGCTGTAGCATCTGAGCAGCTTCCAGCCGTGCACCACACAGTGACAGACATCAGTCACATGCTGTTCCTTGTCTTCTGTGGGGAAGATGCGTGGGTAGTGCCCAGAGGGGAATGAGAGGGTGCTGCTTTCAATTCATGTGCTTCAGTACTGGTAAAGGAGGCACGATAATGCGATGTCTCTAATCCTGTTGGTGAACCGTGTAATGAGAGCTTAAGGGAAAGGTTATCTCATGGACTGATACCAAGGAAATCCCATCTCCTAAATAGAAGAGCTTTGCTTTTATTAAAGTACTGTCTGAAGGGTGCTGAGTAGATAGATGGCTAACAGCAGCCCCTCTGTGAGACTGTTTTTCAGGCATCCTGTGCCTTGGCATTATAGATGAGGGCTTAGATCTGTAATTTGATGTTTTAAATCTGTGATCTGGCAGCTTAAAGCATAGAAGACAGCTCTCCATGGTTTCGACTGCCTGTTCACAGCAGAGTGTCTGCATTGCTCTTTGTTAATGTGGTTCAAGTGTTGAGGGTTTTGCACTGAGCGAAGGAATATCATCCAGTGTGCTTCCCCCAGGGAGTGAGAGAGGCATGATCAGCATTTTTCTTTCCTAACCACAGCTTTTCTCTGAACAGTTTTCAGGGGATTCCGATGCAGGAAGAGTTACCTGAAGCTGGTGGCTGAGCTAAGAGCTCAGGCACAGCAGCAGCAGGAAGAGGCAGAGAGAGAAAGAATCCGACAGCAGGCAATGGAAGCAGAGGCCCAGAGTGAGTCACTTCCACTCCTACTGCCCCATGCACAGCCGCTTTAAAGTGTTGTAAGCTCCAGGTGATGATGGCCTGCCGTAGGCTCTCATGGGGATGATGGGGTGGGCAGAGAGGCGCTGACATTTCCACCCTTTGAAAGTGAGGATTTCTCTGTGGGGAGCGGAAACAGCGTGGTGAAGGTTGTTTGCCTGGCTGTGTCGGGAGGAATGCCAAGCTGTGGCCTTCCCACCCGCTCTGTGCAGGAGAACTTTGATCATAGCTTTGCGCCTGCATGTAGCTTTCCTTGTGGCATGCAGAGTGGGAGTTGACAGTGATTATGAGGCTGTGCTCTTTGCCTCTTTTGCCTCTTCCCAATCTCAGAAGCCTGGCTGAGGAGAGAGGGGAAAGGACTGAGCTCCACAAACATGTTCTTGATGATCCCTATTCTCGCTTTTGCTATTGTGTGTGCTGGAAAGACAAAATTTTTCCTCTCCTCCAAGGGTGACATCATGCCTGGGAAGATGAATCCCATGGATCTTGGATCTTAGATTTCATCTACTTCTTTCCTCTTCTTGCAGAAAGAATCTCCCTTCCAATCCCTGTGCCACGGAAGAGACTCCCTAGGCCTTGTCCCCGTCCTCAGACTGCCCCTGATATGCCACCACTGCCACCGGTGCCACGGCCACGCAGCAAACTAACAGAGGTAGCAACCTTGGTTTTGTTTGGGGTCACTTAGCCATGTGTGCTGGTTTCCTGCTCCTTACAAGTATTCTCCTGCACAAGGTCCCAGGAGAGCATCATCTTTCTAGTAATTAGAAGAGAGAGTTCTTTCCTAGTGTCATTAGTTAAAAAGTGTGGTCAGGAACTTTGAGGAACTGAAAGCAGCATATGATAGTGACTGATCTTATCTTGAAGCATTTAGGAATGGGATCTGCCAAAGTGATTCGAAGGGCCCCTGTCTGACTCTGCTTTCATTCCCACTTCCCCCCTCTCCCCATTTTCAGTTCACTCCTTTTGATAACTTCCTGCATCCTACTGAGCCTCGCCCTGCTCTGGGGACAGAGGAACAGACGGGAGAAGAGGCAAAAATGAGGCAACTCAAGAGAGGAGCAACTCTCCGCTGGTTCAGAGAGACGCAAGCCCAGAAGGTCATGCAGGATGACGGGGCCTTTCCGAGCTGGCTGCATGGAATGATCAGCCGGAGGTGAGTGTGCTGGGCACACGGGACACAGTTCGGGCTGTGGCAGGCAGGCAGAAGCTGCAGTGCCCTTAGGAAGAATGTGTAAGTTGGATTCCCTTGGATTTGCTTCCTTGAGGAATGGAAGTGACATGCATAACCTTTCACTCTTAGGCTGGAAGCTTCAAACCATTAGGGGAAAGCTGGGAGCTCTGTCACAGGATGCAACTGCTGAAACTTTACATAGGTCCAAGGAAAGACTGTGGACTTTTCCACTACATAGCAAATAAATTCCCTGTGGGTTCTCAAATACAGCTCCAGTGCAGGAAAGGGACGCTGGGAACGTACATGAGGAAATACATATATGTGCTTGCCACGTTCTGGACCATTTCCATAGATGTGGTATTGAGTGAAGATGGACTTTTGGTTTGACTCATTATGGCTGTTCTCACATTCCCAGTTTAGGTGAAATTACAGAACAAGAATAAAGAATTCAGTATTCATTTATTCTTGAAAGTATTAAGAAAGGGTTTAGTGGGTACCCAATGACAAGATTCACCAAAGTCCCCAGGTGTGGAAATAGAAGGCGGCTTTTTTTGTTGATACTTTTCTTCATCTAAGTGCAGTATAGGTGGAATTTGCATCTCTTTAGGCTGGAAGACATATCCACAAAGCCCTACCTTCTTGTAGAGATGACTGTGGACTCTCATGCTTTTTTGGAGAAAAAAGAAAAGCCTTTAAATTAATGTCTTAAATTCTGCCAGTGAATAGGCTTCACACTACACTCCCTTGGCTGAGCCTGGCACCTCTTTCCAAGCAATGTGACAATCAGGGAAATGCTGATTATACCAGTGATCAGGTAGGAGCAAGGCAGTGGGGTTAGCCAGGTAGATGTCAGAGTTTCTGGCTACATTTTTCCTTAGGTTCAAATTAATCTGTAGAGTTGCAAGCTTGCTAACTGCTGGTGTCCCTTACTTAGGGGGACTTCTGTGGGGGCTCTGGTGCCAAATGTGCCTGTCATTTGAGCACCCTTGTCATCTTTTTCCAATTTGTAACTTTTTTTTCTGTTAAAACTGCAAGTCTCCATTGGTTTTACTGGATTACAAATTGCTAGATTTTGTTGGCTTATCAGGGCGAACATTATTCAGAGACATTACACAGCATGTTAGCTTCGTAAAGAGCTCTACAGCAGCTGACAGCTCTTCGGTAGCTGCATTTTTTAAAACAGATAATTAACAAGGCCCTCGCCTGCATTACTGCTTTGTCCACAAATTCAAGAATGCGTGAAAACAGCTAGCGCCTGGGAGACAAAACAACTGCTGCCTGGGAGTTCAAATGTAGGCTAGCTGTGAGTGCTTCACAATGAAGGACAAGGCAGCTTCTCTGCCTGCAAATCCTTCCCAAAGATACTAAGGTTTTAAATGTTTTTAAAGTGGTGCTTTCTGGTGCTGAATTTAAGTCTCTGTGCAGTAGTATAAGCTCTGTCTCATGTAACGGAGAGGTCAGAGCAATCCCAGATTGCACTGGTGATTTACAGTCACCTTTAGCCTAGAGCAAGGCACATGGCGAGCACAAAGCAATGCTTTGTCCTTTGGGCAGAGAGGGGGAAGACCTCCTTCCAGCAGGAAGTAGAGAGCCAGTGGGGTAAGCACAGTTGGTGTTTTTCCACCTTGTGCTGAGCAGCACTAACCTACTCCATGCTGACTTCTGTCAGCCCTGGTGCCTTGGAAAATGTGCATGTGCCCAACCTCCTCATCTCAGCGATGCTTTGTTATGTGATCTGTGCCGGAAGGCAGCTGTTGCACTCAGCAGACTGCTGGAGCAGGTTTGGAGCAGCGCTGCTTGGAAAGGTTTTGTCTGAGTGCATTGTGCCTCCTGAGTATGCTGATGTATCCCTGCTCCAGCAAGCCTCAGTCTGGAAACCTCTAGCTGGGAACACATGGGGCAGATGTTGGCCTCCCAGTGGGCTGGGAGTGCTGCCATGGGAGCAGATGAGATAGACTGGGAATCTCTGCACAGAGGCAGCTGCTCACTGTCTGCTGAAAAATTCTTTCCTGGTTCCAGGGAAGCTGAAAACCTGCTGATTGACAAGCCTTTGGGTTGCTTCCTTGTTCGGATCAGCCAGAGCCGACCCGGCTACACCCTGACATACAGGTAATGAACCTCACAGAGAAGAAAAGTTAAGGACCTAAACTGAGCTGTGCATGGATGGAGGAGTGAGTCTTCTCCACAGAAGAGTCTGTTAAGTGTGACGTTCAGCCTCTCCTGTTGTGGGTGACTCAGTTTGGAGTGGCAGACAGAACCCTCGCAGTCTGCCTCTTGCCGTGGTCTTTGTGCAGCATCCCTCAAGGCAGGGCAAAGTTGTAATGTAGATAACAGGCGTGGGAAGCAGTGTAGTCTGCTGGGGGTTGGATCCAGCTGCCTGTGCTCTCCTGTCACTGACTCTGGGGAAATTGCTGCTCCTCCTGCAACTGTTAGCACAGTGCGTGCCACTCCAGCGTGGAGGATCTCCTGCTTCTTTGCAATATTTGTTACTTTGGCTCCTGATCACACCTGGGCTCTTAAGACAATAGCAGAAAGCAATGACTGGATCCTAGAGAGATGCTGTGGCCCCATGCCACGACTGTTTGTGTCTGTCCATTTCCCCAGGGGCGAAGGCCGCTGCAGACACTACATGATCGAGATGCAGCCCAATGCACGCTATGTGATCTTGGGGGAAGACCGGGCTCACGCATCACTCACCGAACTGGTTCGGTATCACCAGACTGTGGGCATCCAGCCCTTCATGGAGATACTGACTGTTCCCTGTGGGCAGGTGAGTGCTGAGGATTTGCAGCAGGAAAAGGAGGTAGGGCAAGGACTGTGCCCTGCGCTGAGTCACCGTGGCATTCTCTCTTCTTTGGGTTCCTGCTGGGGGGTTCCTGTTCTAGCCAGGCAGCTTGGCCTCTTCTGCATGCACCAGGGAATGTGAACAGCTGAGCACTGGGGAGTCCTGGGGCGGGGAGAGGCCCTGGCTGATTGGTGATGCCTGCCTGCCCCGTGTTTGCCAGCACTGATCACAGCTGGGTTTTGTTCTGGGCTGTACTCTTTGGGGTGTGTGGAGCATCTGCAAGCTACTGCTGAATCCACTCTCCTCTCCCTCAGAATAGCAGCGAGAGTTTGGATTACGAAAACCTGGAGTCCCTCACGCTGACCCCCACCATGGCGGCAGAGGAGAGCCCTCACGAGGAGCAGCCCTGTCCCAGTGGGTCTGCAGCTGGCAGGACCACCCTGAAGACAGGAGCAGCCGCAGTTCTCAAGTCCATGTGGTTCAGGAGGACCAAGAATTGCCAAGAGCAACAGAGCCTGGACAAGAGCAAGAGAAAGTCAAGCCTGGGCAAGGAGCGAGGCAGCCAGCGGGCCTTCCCTCGCCTTCACTCTTCCATACGCCTGGCAATGAAGGAAATCCAGCAGGTGAGCCGGGGCAGCTCTGGTCTTCCAGTGTCACCACCATGCCACACACAGTCACTGTGGGGCATGTGGAGCTTATTTCCACAAGTAGTGCTCCCGGGTCACAGGTTTTATACAGTGGTCTTGGGATCAAGACTGTGTTCGTTGAAAGTGCTGGGCTGGGGGAGAGCCTGGGGAGAGGCTTTCTAAGATGCCTAAAGAGAAATCCACAACACGTGGGGCTGAGAAGTGTCCAGGAACCCGTTTGGTGCTACCCTAATGCTGTCTCTTTGCTTCTCACTGCAGTTCTCTTCCGTTCCCTTGAATGGCTCCTGTAAGGAGCACCAGTCCAGCCCTCAGCGTTGAGGATGTACAGCCGAGTGACATGGTAAGAGGAGAACACACACAGGAGGGTTAGGGTTAGGGTTAGCTTCCCCAGGAAATGGAGGTGCAATGGGGCTCCTTCCTGTCCTACGTGCTCCACCTGGAGCAAATCTCGGCCATCAACTGCTTAGAAATAAACCAGGAAAAATGGAGGGCAGCTGCCAGCTTCCATTCCAGGGCTGCAAAGAGACCAGTGGCAGAGGGAGGCTGGGAAAAATGGGAACAATCAGCATCAGGTTGGGTTCCCAGCACCTGTGGTACATGGTGTGCTTGCAGTACAATAACAAGGCTGCTGGAGGGAGCTCACCGTTTGTTAGAGACTGAAGTTCAGGGGCTTGGGGCTGGAAGGAGTGCTATCAGAAAGCATATCTGCACACTACAGTAGTCAGCTGCAAAGGCTTAATGTTGTGGAGAGAAGCACACATCAGAGGCAGTGCTGGGCAGAGAGCCCTGGGGGGTAGCAGAGGCAATGAGCCAAAGGCAAGGCTGAGAACATAAGGAAAGGCAGCAGCCTACGAGGGCATCTATGAGGAGTTTAAGTAAGGGCTTTCAACAAGGTCTCAGCAGCTAGAGACACCCCTGGTTACAGAGGCTGTAATGTACTGGGTGGGTTATAGCAGTATATGGAGGGGGGCAGGAAGGGCCTTCTGACACGGCTGGCTGTGCTCAATGTGCTAGTTGTCTGGAGCATCGAGTGGATGCACAGCTCCCTTGTGCAGCCAGTGGGCTCACTCCCTGCCCCGTTCAGTTGCTGAAGCAGTTGTGAGGCTGTTGTACACCTCTGAAGAAGTATGGGTTTGTAACAGCTGGGAGTGATAGCGATTGGACAAGCACATTGTTCGCTTCAGACTTCACAGGTACAGCAGGGTTTCCTGCATGGCTCAGCTCCATGAATTCGTGTTGGAGCAAAGCTTTTTAACTGGGGCCTGTCTTGTCTTCCTATTGATGGCTGAGAAAGGCGTCTCCCTGAAGGGCTTGACTCACTTGCTTCATTCCTGCGTCTGGGTATCAACGTACCCACAGGATGCTTCTTGTGCTTGAGATGAGGCAAAAGCCAAGTGAAACCTGTGGGAACTGCAGGTGATTGTAAACGTGTTGTGTTGGGACTCCTGAATGGAGCCCTCCTCTCATGCCCTCCACTGAGCTGTGTTTCATGATGTTTTGCAGGTCAGAGTGTCTCAGCCCTATCCTCTTCTAGTGCTGCTGGGCCTTGCATAACTGGGTGAACATATCCAGACATACAATAGTCTTCTTTTTTACCATTTTTTGCTGCCCTGTGCCTTTGGACTGGACTCCTGCAAAAATGAACGTTCTTCAGCACTCAAATGGTCTCAATGGATGAGACATTGGCATCCGGATCATCCTGGCAAAGAGGAGAGCATGGGAACAGTGACACTGCGCAGATCCTCAGTGCCTGCATGTCAGTACTTAAATGTGCCTTGAGACCTCTCACCTCACGCTGTTCATAGTCACAAACTGGATATTTCACAACAATGTGTTCACTCACAGCTGCCTCTACTGATTTCCCACCTGTTTCTCCTCAAGTCCTCTGTCTCTTTTGGTCCTTTGGACCTGCCGCTTTGGGTGCTAAGGAAAGATGGGCCTAGGCTTGGGAGGTAAGGAATGAAACTTCTGTGTTCTTTTTGTTGAATGCAGGAGTACTTGAACAGGAGCTGAGACAAGGGACGAGATGGTCTTCCTGCCCCTGCAGGAATTTCCTTCCCTTGCATCAGTGTTGTCCTGGCATGCTGCTTCCCATCCCTCAGCCAGAGCTCAAGTGAGGGCACCATTGCTGAAACTTTCTTGTTTTCTGCAAGTCTGGGAATCACTGCAACCCCAGGCTGCAGAATATGCTTCTTTACACTGAGGGGACAGGGACTGGGAACATAAAGGACCATGCAACTTATTATGTATTTTCTACCTTTAATAAAAAATACGTTTTCAATTAAGTTCTTCCTATAAGAAGTTCATTGTTGTTGGTTTTTTTTGTTTGTTTTGTGGTGGGTTTTGTGCTTATTACTTGCAGTCAGTTTGGCTGTGGACTGCAAAGAGAGCGCCTAACATCTCCTGTGAACAATAGACACAGGTTCTTCTCAGGACATGGGATCTACTCCAAAGTCCAGTAACTGCAGCAGGACTTGACCTCTGAGATGCTCAAAGCCAACCTGCCCATGCCTGCGTAATTGCCAGCACCTGCCCACACGCTGATAGCCTCTGAGATGCGGGGCTGCTTCCAGCTGCTGCCACCAAGCACCAGCGAGCTTGCCCCTCACGTGTGGCCATTGCAGGGTCCTGCCGAAGGTTCCCATTTGCCTCCTCTGGGGCATTAGGAGAGGTGACAGCTGTGACATGGCCAACTGAGTCCAAGCCAGGGGTGGCACGTGTGCAGCTCCTCAGGCAGTGCTTTGCTCCAGCTTGCCTGCCGTGGCCTGGGCATTTCCAGCACAGGGCTGTCCTGCACTGATGTACCCTTCAGCGATGCAGCTGCCAGCTCACCAGGGAATGGAGTCATGCACTAGTGGGTTTTATGTTGGGACAAGCAGTGTTAAAAAGCAAGCAGGTTGCTGCCTGGGTTTCCTGAAGGAACCAGGGAAAAAGGTACAGCCCCATGGAGCTGAGCCAGGGACAGCTATCACTTTGCTTTCTCCCTTGCGCTGTGCCATGCAGAGGGCTGTGGTTTAGAGGCTTGGCCACGTTACCACTGCAGATTACTTCTGAACATGCAGAGTGTCTCAGTGGGAAAAGCTAAAGTTGGTGGGCCAGTAATCCTGACGCACAACTGCCACCTGTAGTGCTCTACCCCCCTGCAAACTCATCTCCCCACGTGTGCCCCGGGTGGGAGCACCCTGCACAGAGCCACCTCGGCGCTTCCCCAGGCAGGAGGACACCCCTGTGCAGCCTTCCTGAGATGTGAGTGCTGCCTCTTCCCTGTCACACAGGCTCAAGGTGGAGCCAGGGAAGCTTGTTATTGCGATACAGGGTGCTTGTGCCTCTGCCTTTAACTACAGGGCTCTCTCTCTTCCCTTCCAGCAGGTTGGAGCATTAGCACTGAGCTGCTCCGGGTCACAACGGAATGTTGCTGGGAACCAGACAGGGAAATGGTGGTTGTTTCAGCCTGATGTCCTGGCTCTTCCCAGCAATGCCTTGCAGCATTAACACACCTTTTCTCTTCCTCATGCTGGGTTTTGGCAGCTGCTTTGAGGCTGTTCAGGACAGAACTAGTCCAGGCAGTCCAAGGCTGCTGCTTGCAGAGTCTTCCTGACTAAGCCCAGGGGCGTTTTCTGGGCAGCCTTGGCTCCTGTGCCAATGTTCTCCTTGGCTTCGTCCACCACTGGGCAGCTGCAAAGCCTTCCTCCTGGGCAGCACGTAGCGCTGCCTCGTGGCCCAGGCATTTCTAAGAACTCTCATGCACAGAAATGAGACGTGAGAAATGCATTTCAGGAACTGAACTGCTGTGTAACTCTTTCCTAGTTACCCTGCCACAGAGTGTGGTGTAAACCCAGGGCTAAGATCCAGCTGCAAACCACTCCTGGAGCGCAGCAGGGACAATGCTGAACCAAGGAGGGTGGCGAAGAGCTTTCCTGCAGCAGCTGCCTCCAGTGCTTCCTGGGAGCTGCTGCAGGCACAACTCGCAAGCAATGCTGGGGGAAACAGCAGGGGAGGGCCAGGACTCTGCTGTGTGTGACATGTCTCCTGGTATGCTTCCCAAAAACAGAGCAGTTGGATCACAGACTTCTTTTTTTCCCTGGTTTGGTTGGTGGGAAGTAGAATCACAACATGGGAGGCCAGGGACCTGGCATGGACCTGAGCAGCATGCCCGGTTGGCAGGATGGGCTTCCCAATCCCTGAGCTACTTCTGCTCTTTCTGTGACATGGTAGGAGGAAACCAAGGGAAGAGAAAGGTGAGAAGTGCTAGGCTGAGGAGGTTATGCAGCACTGGAGGCATTGGGGTGATTGCTATGAGGCTCTGGTTTGCGGGAGCAATAGCATGTACTTGATGATGTGTATGCAAGGTCTAGCCAAGCTTGTGGGGAGCCATCTGACAGGTGCTGGGCTGTCATTGGGAGAAATGTATGCCAGAAACTGGGAAAAGCTGGCAATACAGCAGGTTGCTGAAGTACAAAATACAAACTTGACATCTGTATCATCATCTTTGCTTGCATGCTTACAGCTTGTGGCCAAAGTCAGGCACTGGAGCCTCAGCTCTGTGTAAGGGGTTGAGTTGGCCTGATGATTTCCTTCAGCTACTCCGGGAAGAAGGTCTTCTCCATCAAAGAGGAGCAGCTGAACTAGCAACCCTACCTCATTTCCTATTGCAGCAGCTTGCCTTGCATCACTTGAGAAGTTACGTCTTGCAAAAAGCAAAGAGCAGACTGTGTAAGGCAAAGTGGTAAGGCTGTTCACATCACATCATGTTACTGACATGTGATGGGCTACATGGGATGTACTCACATAAAAAGCAAATACCAGGGCTGTGTCAGGCTGTGTGCACAGGAGCAGCCCCCAGATCCCCCAAACACTGCATTTCATGCCCCACGGGACTTGAGGTGAGCTCAGAGAGGAAGGATGGGAGCGGATGCCCAGGTGTGGGGAGCCTGCAGAGCCTGCACCCAGGAAAGGCAGGGAGAGCAGGGAGAAGCTCTGCCATCCACAGGAGCGAGAACTAGAAGTGCTGGAGGGACCCGTGGGCTTGAAGGCTGGGGAGGAATTTTATCTCATAATCTGAACACAGGAGAGAAGGTGATTAGAGACAGGCTGGTGGAAGGGGGTTAACGTCCTCAATCTGAGTTAGATTCAGAAGTTCACTCGTGCAGGGGCTGCTTCATACCCTGTGCAGCATCCAGACTATCAGGTCCTGACCTCAACAAAGGTCCTCACCAAGCTTGGGTTACCGTGAGGCTAACCCTCATCTGAACTGGAAAAAGGGCCTGAGTTTGGATAATTTGCAGCCCTTGTCAGGACGCAGCACTGCAGAACTAATGGCAGAACTGGAGAATGCATGGCAACACCACCTGGCAAATCTTAGGTTGTACTTGCTTGAAAAGGGAAGAAAAAGTGCCTGCTTGCATTAGATATATCTTCTTTTCCATATTTTCTGCTGTATTGGAATCTTACTACACACCTGGTAACTAAACAGGTGTTTGCTTACGTATTGCAGCAAAGTCTCTGTTCACCCCTCTTTGCAATAAACTATGCACAGCACTTAGTTTTCTTTCATGTCAGAGCCTGATCTTTCCAACCCATAAATCATTCTCAAAGCTCTTCTCCTGCAGCTCCTCTGTGCCCTGTCAGCCCCCTGCCTGCAGGCAGGACCCCCGCAGCTGTTTCCCTGCAGGGAGGCAGGATGAGCCTTGGTGCAGCGAGATCCCCACAGCCGGAGGTCATTGTCTGAGCCTGGTTACTGTGCTTCAGAGTGCTCCGTGCATCCTTTAGAGAGCTCCCCTAAACTGCCTCCCTCGTTTTGCAGAAGAGTTTTGTCTCCCATTATTTCCCCTTTTGCTTTAAATTTGGATGGTCTTGGCTGCAGATATTTCAGCTCATCACCTCTAGGCTCAGATCTGTCTTGGTCTGGCCGAACTGGGGCTCTGGCATTTCTTTGTGTATTTTTTTGGCCAGCAACTCACCATCAGGCTAGCTAAAACAGAGGCTTTTCTCTCCTTCCCTTCTCAGCCCTTCTTGCTCCCTCTTCCCCCAGCTTTGCCTTCTCCTCACCTCTCACTGGTCTGGCCATCGACTTTAAGGTAGCTCTGAGGTTTAGGAACATGAACCTCCGACTCAAGAACCAGTACAGCTCGTAATCTGTTTTCACAAAACTGGCAGCCTTGGTGGTGTTTGCTTTCTTCCTGGAAAATGTTCTGGTGTGTGTTGACATGTGTCCTTCCTCAGACGTGTTTTAAAGACCCATTTGGCCCTCAGCCCAGTAAAGGCTCTCCACAGTGCCCTTAGTCTCATGCTAGGTTATGTCAAGTGCCTGTGGAGTGTTGTAACAGCACCTCTGAGATATGTATGGTCTTCCCCATCTTCTTGTCAATGCTACTGTGCAGACCAGGTGCTTGCGAGCTGTGCCATTGCTTGGCAGCAACATTTAGGTCAGGCTAATTAGCCAGGGCATTGCTTCTCATGCATCACAAGGGCATAGAAACCACTGTCTGGGGCACAGGGGTCAAACCTGACATCGATCCAGGCTGCAGCAGTGGCCACTGGTGTATGCCTGGAGCAGATTGAAGGCTATAAAGCAATGCTTCATCTGATATGCATTTCCAGCAATATCCACATTAGTCATACTCTGAAAACTGTACCCTTACCTCTACGCTTACCTCTTACCTCTCATGTGGGGACCCCCAGGTCCCTTTCTGCAGGGCTGCCCACCAGCCTCTCGCCCCCCAGTCTGTACGTACAGCCAGGGTTGTCCTGTCCCAGGTGCAGAACCCAGCACTTGCTTTGTTAAACGTCATATTGCTGGGGCTTGCCCAGCTCTCTCATTTGGCAAGATGTCCCTGCAAGGTCTCTCTACTCTTGATGGAGTCAACAACACCTCCTAATTTAGTGCTGTCCTCAAATTCCTCAGATTTATGACTTATAGTGAAGAAGTACTTAAATCTGTTTGGTTTTTAACAGTCTGTACCATTATTTAATAAATATGTCCTGGTTTCTGTGTTATATAACATCACAAATGTTTTCAAAGCACCTCCCTCACTGCACATGATCTTACACAAATCTGTTTCTCTTCTCTGATTATCTTCTCTGTCTGTAAGCCCCTGCTGGGGCATCACTGCTAACTTTCCTCTATGTTAAGCACTGACCATTTTCCATTTGCTATCTTCTGCCTGTTATTAATCATGAGAATGAACATGCTGTGGAGAAGAAGGATTAAAAACATTTGGTGGATGACCTTCCTGAAAGTGTTTTGGGCATCCAGGTACAGTATATCCGTCTGCCCAGCCATGGCCTTGAACAGGATCCCTGCCTCCCCCAAGGAGTGACTTGACTTCTTCCCCAGAGTGGGATTGTTTCTTCCCCCTTCATACCACTTCTCCACATGCCCAGGAGTGCTGTTCCTAATTCCCAGTGTGAAACTCAGACTTAAAAGACACAGATCTCCAGACCTACCTGAAGCCCAACCCTGGCATCTCATTCGCCTCCCGTCACTCCCCTGGTTTCAGGCTGAGTTAAGCAATAGGTTGCATGACCCAGAGCAGCTGAGATCTGTTTGGGTTCCTCCAGAGCTCTTGGACAAACGCCATCTATGTCACTTGCTGATTGTGTTATTAATTTGTTTTGAAACATATCTGCCAACGCTTTTGCTTGAAGCAAGTTGTCACATTCATCCTCACAAGAAGAGGTCTCAGTGTGGGAATTTCCCTCAGCTCTCTGATAGTGTGGATAACTCGCGGTGTGTTTCCGCTGTATCTTCTCTGAATGACTCCTTCATGTCTCTGTTATCTGTTGACTTACTGGCAAGCTTCCAGTGTGAACTTTTCTGTGTTGTTTTGAAGTGTGCTTTTTGAAATTATTATTTATTTTTTTTTTTCAGCTTTAGTAACTTATCGCTCTAACGGACTCTGTTACAGATTTCCATTTAATTTGTTGTGGTTAGTCTCCTTCAGAGAATCGCAGGAGGTTTTGAGATATGACAAAGGGCGCATCGTCTTCTGAAGTATTTCTCATTTATTCTTTTGCGTACTAGTTTGGTTCTTTAGTACTAACCTGGAGTTTGCTGGAAACCCACGAGGAAATCATATCCTGTTTGCCACTCTCCAGTCCCTTGCAGACAGCTTTACGTGGCAGGTTACACAACATTTAACATTTCACCTTGAAATGCAGTTTCACCGTGAGCTCCTTTAGAGATGCTTTGGAAGAGGTTGGGACATGAAGCATCCTAAGAAGGTGCAGGATTAATGTTTGCACCATGGCCCAGCACCCAGCAACAAGATTATAGCCAGTTCTCAGCTCATTCTGGGGTGCTTTCACACCGAGGGAGGCTCTGGGCATTTACTGACCTTGCTGTCATTGGATTTGGGGATGCAGTGACTGCAGACCTGCAGCAGGGACCCTGGAGGAAGCATCATGTTTCAGAGCCTCACAGCTGCTCTGGGCCAGGGCAGGCTGTGCTGGAGGGTTTTCAGCCTGGGTTTTGGTCTGTTCATTGTGTCCAGGGTGAGTTCTGAGCATCACAGCCTGGGGAACCCCTGGTGAGCATGGATTTTACTTAGCTTCCTGTGAAGCAAAAACAAAACAAAACAAAACAAACAAACAAAAAACAAACAAACAAACAAACAAAAAAATTGGCAAATTAGGATTCTGGCAAATCGGGAAGAAAGACCACTTCACAGGGTCACGAGACTTGAGGGAGTGTTTCCAAGGGTTTCTCCTGCTGCTTTTGTGCCTCAGAGGTGTCTGCCAGCAACGGAGCCCTGGCCTGCGTGGTGGGCATCAGCACAGCTGCTGAACCTCTGCCAAAGGCATCATCTCACCCAAACATTGTCCAGCTGGAACGACAGCAACCGCACAGCAAGGGCTGGCCGGGCTGAGGGTGCGCCAGCCTCACCCAGCAGCATGACTGTGCTGCAAGGAAGAGGAGGAGGAGAGCAGGGGAGATAAACTCCCTAATGCTGAAGTTGCACAGGGCAGGTGTGAGCGTGGGAGCTGCTCCAGCTCTGAGTCGGCTCGGCCGGGAGCAAGGGCCAGCACGTGGCCTCTGCGCAGAGGGCATCTTGGTGCACAATCCCCCTGCTGATGGGGATTTGAGGTGGAATTGCATGGAATTGCTTCAGCTTGAAGGTTTGCTCAAGTAGGTTCTTAAGTTACTTAACTTGCTCAAGTAGGCTCTTGTGAAAAAAAAAAAAAAAAAAAAAAAAAAAAAAAAGCAGCTGGGCTTCTGTCCTGGAAACTATGAAGATGTTTATGTGCCTTGAGTGTGGGTAGAGTCCCCTCTGCATCTTCGCATCCGCCGCATGGTTAATCTACAAACCATCCTCAAACAAGGCAGAGCTGCAGGTCTAGAGGGGACTTTGTAATTGAGACCGTTCTTCAAAATGTGACCCTGTGTTGTGGCCAACAACACTAGCTAACAAGCGCCTTTAGCTTTCAATTGCATTTTTGTCCAAATTAAGGTGCTTCCATTCTGGTTCCCAGGAACTAAGCGCAGGACTTCAAGCTCAAGCCCCACTTCTCCGTAACAAAATGTTTCCATTCCTATTTTGGAGGAAGAAAAGAGGAAGCCTCTCTGGGAGTACCAAGGCTGGTGCAATCAGCCCATCTCACACGCGCATCCTCCAGCTCTGCAGCTCCTGCGACGTGCTGCGAGCGCTGCCGGGGCGGAGGAAAGTTGGCCGCCTCTCAGCCAGATGGCCAGCGGCTGGGACGGCAGCGCTCACACTGCATCAAAGGCTTAGTGAATTCCAAAATCATGTGCTCCACGTGACAGCGCTAATGCCCCCCTTCAGCGGCTCACTTGGGATTCTGTTAAAAGCACAGACGTCTGACAAGTTCCCAGAGATCATTACTGCTCTTTTGATCCTGTTGTTCCCTTGTGGTTCTGCTGTAGCACAGAGAGAGGACGGGTGGTCGGCTCTGTGCGGGACTTAGCGGGACCCCAGCTGTCCCCTGCCATCAGCAGGACAAGCATGCGGTGCCACCAAAGATTCCCCACAAGCAGGCAGTTCCTGTGGGGCCCAGCAGCCCAGCAGTCCTGGCTTTGGTGGTTATTTTTCCTCTTTTTTTATTTTTATTTATTTATTTATTTATTTTTGGCTGGGATTTGCCAGCTTCAGGTTTTCTCTGACAGATCTCTATCCTTCGTGGAGGATACAGTTTGAGAAAGAAGCTGTTCTGCAGTTTAATAATGAATGGCCCAGGTTTCTCTGCAGCCCTGCAGAAAAACAGCAGGATGTGCCTGGGACTCTGCAGTTATGCAGGCTGGGTACATAACACCTCGTACGTTCTGCCCACATTGGCCAGACTCGGCGTGATAAGTTTTGCAGATCTTTTCTACTTGCGCTTCCCATATATTCATACATGTGCATGAAATAGTGATGTTGTTCCTCGTTTTTTCATCGTTGTTCAGTTTTATCTCCTCCCTGCGTTCACGTAGGCTTGTTTTACTCTGTGCTAGAGCAATTCCCACTTGGATGAGCCCCTCCCCTGCCTCTCCCCAGTACAAACCAGTTGAGCTGCTCTTCCTTTGCTCCCTACATTTGAAACATACCCCTTTCTGTAGGGACTGCTGCCCAAGGAGATGGCTGATCTAGTTGGATTTGAGTAGGAGAGGAGCGTGTGCTGCTAGCAGACAGCTTTTCATAGCCAGCTGGGGTCTGCCTTTAAGTTTTGACTTGCAGCATCCTTCCTCAGAGCCTATCTCTGCCTGCCTGATAGGAGCTGAAGGGTCTGGAGCTCCTTGCAAGGAACAGTGTCAGGTTGGATCAAATACAAAGGGTGCCCATTTCTCTCGAGTGCATACAATGTCCATCAAGGATGGTGGTTGGAAATAGCACTGAGGAGCTCTTCTGCAGGAAGTACTGGATAAATGACATTCTCTGATTGCCTGGCTTAATGACACTTAATTTGTTATTGCAAAGAAAATGGGATCTAAGAAAATGGGATCTGATGTGTCAGACAAATAAAATGCTGGAAAACTGATTGTGGGAGGAGGGAATTACCGGCACCTCGCGTAAGCAAATCCATGTTCTCCGCATTCCTGCCGTAATTACCCCTAATAGAGAAGAGTCTCTCTGTAACAAGAAGCTCTACATTGCCAGCAGGAAAGGAGTTATCAGTTCACGGTGTTATCAGCCAGCCCTCAGAGGGCCCAGGGGAAGGCTTACATGCAAACCTCACGACATCAAGAATGGCTTCCTCTGGGGCTGGACTGGGTCTTTGTGGCCAGGCCATGCTTGTTGGCTCTGCTGCTATCTGGTGGCTTGTGGCAGCTCAATCTTCTGGCCTCTCAGACTCGAGGCCACGGGCAGAGCCCTCTGGGGCAGGCAGATGCTGAAGACATGCTGCTGACAAGAGTTTGGAGGCTGGTGTGCTTTCAACATTTAAAATTGTTGTTGTAACACAAGTTCTGCAGGGGCTTAACACCAAGGCACTGAGGTCAAGGTGTTCAGATGTAGGGGGGGTCCTGTGCTCCTGCTGCCATTCTCCATGCAGCACCATCCAGCTCTTCTGGGCTGTTTTGGTGGTGCTGCAACCTATGCCAGGTGCCCTGGGCCACCTCCTTGCTCAGGGACAGTCTCCTGCCTCGGTGGCTGCATGCTGTCCTGGCATCACTTGAGCAGCAGTAGGACCTGGTTTCTCCTATGAGCACTGTGCAGAGCATCTGCCCTACTTCTGCTGCCCTGGGCAGCCATGTGCCTACCACCCACATGTCTCTCCTGCGAGCACGTTGCTACAACACCTGCAGAGATTTCCAGTCTCGCTGTTTGCGGCTTTTCCACTCGCCTGGCAGGTCAGGGCAGGTGGACACTGGTGTCTTGCAGAGTGTTTTCTCTTGCTGCCCCTGATTCTCTCCATCTCATCTCCCTGCCCAGGGCAGCAGCGTTGGTTATGTTTACCACGGTATTCTGCAGCATGCTCCGAGACCCGAGGCACACCTCGTCCACGTGAGCTGCTGTTGTCCTTGCCCACGTGGAGATGCGGTGACAAAAAGTCCCAGAGGAGGCCGGTGCCTGCTCTTGGCATTCAAAGCAAGGGATGCCTGGTCCGGAGCACGTCTGCAGGCAAACTGATGCTAAAAAAAACAAAGTCATCAGTGGTTATGAAAGGTTTCAGGTAAGAAAGTTCTGGGAAAACACTGCACAGAGAGCTGCACTGGGTCAAGTCCCCTGGTACTACATGAGCATCCTAAGAGCTCTCCTAGTGCGTTCTGCCGGCGGCGTCATCTTCCTTGGGCATCACATGTGCTGGGAGTCAACGTGACTGGAGAGGATATCCAGGCAGGACTGGGTCAGAGAGCTGCAAGGGGCAGCTTGCTTCACTGAGAGTTTGGTGAGCTATTAGGGTTGTAGGAGGGTTTGGTGAGCTATTAAGGTTGGAGGAGGGTTTGTTAGGGAATCTCCAATTCTGAAGGAGGGAGAAATTCTGGCTGGTCTCTAACACCATGGCAGGGTACTGGTGTCCCAAGACTTTGCTCTGTGGCCCTGTGCCTCCAGTTGAGTCCCAGCCCTGGGGCACCCCAAGTCTTTGCTCTCAGGGGCTGCTTTCTGCAGCTCAGGGTCAGAACTGCCGAATAACATCCCTTCTGCCTTGCGCTGCTGCCAGCCAAAAGGCATGGATTAGGGTAGTGAAGGAACCCGGTGCATGTGATATCAGGGCCCTGCCAAGAAACCTGGGAAACAAAACGATTTTTCCAGAGCACCTTGTCTGGGCAGTGCTTGTAAGCCAGCACTAATTGCAGATCTTAAGCCCAGGAAAGAGCAGGAGAAAGGCAGGAAGGGGCAGAACCAGCTCGGGGAAAAACAGCAACTTGCACAGGTGCTCGGGTGAATTGAGACATCCTCACTCCCTCGGGAGGGGCTCCTCTCCCTCCCAGGAGTCATCAGTGCCATCAGTGTCACTTGGCTGTGAGTAGGAGGGAGACAAGGAGCAGCTGGATCCAAGGCTACCCTGCACCCCGTGTCCTGCTCCTGTTATCATCCAGATCCCGTGCCAGCCCCTCCACCCCTTGCTTTCAGGAAGATGCTCTGCAGAAGTTGTGCAAGGGCCTCTCCAGGAACTGCAGCCCTTACCGCTGTCTTTGCTACCAGCAGCACACTTCTGTAGGGCTTTCCTTCCCCAGCTCCTCACCGTCTCAGCTCATGCTGTGCCGCCGATCACGTCCACCCCAACACCCCGCTGGCATGGTTATCTGTGGCTTTTATCGCCCAACAATGCGTGCAATGTTATTGTGCTAAAAAGAAAACAAAGCCTAATCCATTTTAAATTAAAACAGCGCCCCAGTGTCATGCAACGGATGCAAACACAGCCTGGCCACTGACTCCTGCGTGCGACCCGAGGGGCTCAGCCCAGAGGGGCCCCCTCTGCTCCTGGCAGATAGCGGGCACAGCCTGCAGAAACAGGGGGCTGGTTGGTGTGGGACCCCCTGGTCCAAAGCCTCTGGGCTCCAAAAGAGCTGCATTGCTTGGGGTGAGAAGCAAAGCATTGCCATGTGCCAGAAATTAGCAGCGGATAGAAAACAGAGAGGATAGAAATGCTTGGGATCCTTCTGTTGTGGTATAAGCCTTGGCCAACCCTTTATAAAGGCTCCAATGGTCTGAAGAAGAGAGGAGCAAGGGGATGGCATTTGCAAAGCAGCGTACTTTTGGCCCAAGAGGCAATTTTTTGGTTGTTGTGCTTGTGTTGTAAGAAATCTGAGCAATGGCAGCTGCTCCCAGCAGCATTTGTCCCCCATTCCAGCCCTTCTCCAGGGCATTTTGGTTCCAGCTGATCTGTGCATGGGCGTTGGCCATGGGTGTTGTGTGGAGCAGATCTGTGGTGCCCTCGCTTGGGGTGAGTAACTCTTCATGGCCTTGATGAGCAGGCTCACATCCTCTTCTTTTCTGAACGTAGCAAAATGAGAAAAAATTAATCCTGTTGTGAAGGGGATCATGCCCTGTCCTGGCCACCTCCCTGTGCTGGGCAGAGCTGCTCAATCTACAGTTCTTTTCTCTCCACGCTATTGTTCAGCCGTCATGGGTCCGGGCTTCACCCAGCAACAGCCGTGTTGCAGCAAGCCTTGCTGGGGGAGCTTGCCTGCAAATTCCTCCTGACATCTCTGCCCGTCTGCTCCCGCTGCTTGCCGCTGCCTGCAGGAGGGCCTGGCCCCCTTGATCTGCAGATCAAGGCCAGCACATGCTGATGGGACTTGAGACCTGCTAGATTTTTGTGTTTTTATAAGCAACTAAGCCGGGTGGCAATGAGTGAAGGCTCTTTAGTTTGAGCACTGCATCTCTGTGCATCTGCTGCAGCTGTGTGTCTGCAGCTGGCCCCATCGCTGCAGGGTGGGCGCTGGGTGGGCAGCCGGATCTGTGCACCCCAGGGTGTGAGTGTGGTGCTGTGCCGGCTCAGCACACAGCCTCCTGACCTCTGTGCTGCTTGCTGGCTACGATCTTAGCTCTCCCATGTCAGCACCCAACACACATCATTCATGAATTTGACTTCCTTTTCCCCAGCCCGTTTTGCCAGCTCATCTCCAAAGATGATGATTAAGAACGGGGATGAAGCAGCACCAAATCTCCCCTGACCCTGCTGTAACACTGCCTGGTACATGCTAGAGAAGCCTCCTGTTTTCTGTCTGCTGGCTTCCACACAGGCAGCAGCCGAGCCTTGCTCTAACTGTGCTGGCTTTTGGTGATGGGAGGGCTGAACCTCCCCTTGTGAAACCTGCTGCCGGGCTGGCGGTCAGGAGCTGCTGCTGGCTGTTTTGCAGAGACCGGTTCTGGCTGGGGGCAATCTCCATTTCAGAGGTTAGTAAACGAGGCCTCTGGTGAACCCCCAGCTGTGCTCGAAAGCTGGGTAAGTGATGATTAACTACAGGGCCTGAGTGACCTGGATGTCTTTGAAAGCATGGCTGGTGAAAGCCAAGCATGAGTGCATGGGGCAGGCTTAGGGAATGAGGGAGTTTTTCCTGGAAGTCTATGTGCTGGAAAATGATTTGGGGTTCTGAAAGCAGAATGGCATTAATTACTACAAGGATGCTGTGCCGGGAGGAGCTGATGCTTTTCCAGCCAAGGATCCTGCACCAGTAAGCGGGAACAGGGCAGAGATTCTGCCTTGGCCTGCAGTTTTGGTGAGGCTGAGGCTGACGTAAAGGTCCTCTTCTGGTGTCCACATTTGTGAAGTAACTTTAGTGGAAAATTGGAGAAGGCACAGGAAAAAAAAAAAATAAATAAAAAAAATTACAGACTGCTCTACAGCCGGGAAAGTGCCCTCTAGAGAGAAATTTAAAGGGCTTCAGGCAATGAGTTTATTAAGGTGGCTACTGAGAGGTTCTTTGGTTAGGATATGGGAAAATACACTGGGGCTGTTCAGGATCCTGAACTAACGCCAAGGCAGAACAAGAACCAACGGCTCGGCGTTACAATTGGATTAAAGCAAAACAGACCCAAAGCACATCATTTCAACACCGAGGGAGGCCACGCATTGGAGATTTCTAAGGAATTCCTAAGTTAATGCCTCCCTGAGATTTTGGAGCTCTGTCATCTGAAGGTTTCTGATGAAACTGGCTATTTCCCACAGGCCATGTCTTAGTCACACACCAAGCTGCTGGGCTCCGTACCAGGGGTGACTGCGTGCGGTGATGCACAGCCAGGCAGAATACTCCAGCGAGTCTCCTTGCAGCTGCAGACCCATAGCCATAAACTCCCCTGCTTGTTCTGTGACAGGAGAACATCCTACCCCTCACCCCAGGTGTTTTATGTTGGGTTTAAACTGATTTAGGTCAATAAGATTCTTTAGAGGAAATCAAAGTTGGTATTTTTAACTTGCTACCCCACAAATTCCCCTTCTTTTAGATGTCTGGCTTGTGGCCACATGGTCCGAGGGGAGGTTTTGTTAGTTCATCTCCCTTTTTGGAGAAGCGTTTTAGGAAGAATAATTCATCATGCAGGACAATGCCAGTGATCTGACTAGCTCTAACCATCACCAATCATCCCCCTAGTAGTGAATCATGTTTGTTTTTTAGGGTACTTTGCAGATCTGGGGAAATGTTTACCAGGAAGCATTTCGCAATTTTCTGTGAATTAGAGGCAAGATCTGAACTCTGCTCATTTCTTATTCATTGAGACATCATTTCTCTTTCCCCGGTGCCAGTTCACACAGGGGCAGCAGAACTGGGAGAAACGTGGTAGTTTCCTGTGACACTCCTGTAAGGCACTCCAGAGTTTGCTTAGTGGCTTTGAACTAAAAAAAAAAAAAAAAAAAAAAAAAAAAAAAAAAAAAAAGCTACTTCACCTGGCACTGCTTGCTCAGTTTAAACATCCAAGACACCAGCCAGGGTTGGTGGTTTCTTAGCTGGGTTGTAATGGGAAGTTATTGTATAAAAGGTGCCTACTGAAAATAACCTTATATTGAGTGATAAAAATTAATTACACAAAGCAGAATGTTAAAAAAGTTTACAATCAAGATTCTTAATTTAAAGGACAAGAGTTAGAGGAAAAAACATGGAGACTAGTTATGAAGCCACCTGGACTGAGACGTGTGAGGACTTGGTGCAGAGTAAAGACTGGCATGGAGTTTATTCGTTCACTTAGTAGAGAAGATGTCTGAAACTTGTATCCTGAAAAATGCGTAAATATTTTAGGGGGTGACTGCAGCCCCCAGAGGTTGCATAGCTACAGTGGATGGCACTGAGAACGAACAAAGGATCTGCTAGCAGTAGTAAAAGGGGTGGATCAGCAAAGGAGGTTTGGCTTGCTGGTGAAGATGTGTGTGGAAAACCTGTGAACCGTTCTTAGTCAAGACCTTGCAGAGGAAACTCCAATACACCACAGAAATGTCTTTGGTAGTATTTGAAGGGGACTAGGGAGGCAACAGAGTGGAGATGGCTACTGTGTAAAGATTAAAAATTAAATGTCAGATGTGACTCCAAAACTGAAAAAGCGCTTTCCTCCATGTTGCTAGACAAAGGAATAGAAGCAGAGGACCCATCAAAAATCAAGTATAATAACAGAACAAACCACCCAGAATAAAGCTCAGATGGGTCAAATGGGTATTTGAATGGGTCAGACTTCACAGCCCAGGAGCTGAAAGAACCAGCAATCAATCCACTCACAGATCTGGTGTCCAGCTGGAAGCTGTGCCAGAAGAGGAGAGAATAACAGATGTACCTTGCTTTCAGTGGGAAAAGGGGATCTGGGTGTCTTCAAATGAGGGAAAGTTATAGAATAAGCAGGAAGAAGGACAAAATGCAATACAGATTTGCTAAAATGATTTTGTACCAAACTAAGTTTTGTACTTTTTTTTTTTTTTTTTTTTTTTTGCTGAAGGAAGCTTTCTGGGTTATTTACGAGGATTTCAACAAGTTATTTATTTGACATAATTTCAGGTGTGAGCATTAATGTAAGTGAAGAGGATAATCTTTACTGTAAGCATGTAATAAAACAGGAAAATCATAGGTTATCTTAAGAAAAGAGGCATTGATCAGTGAAAAACATTACTGAAGTTCCTTTTGGACCTACTTCTATAAATAATATCATTAAGCACCTTCACAAAGAGCAAGAATAAAGCCTGGGAATGCTGCCACTGCAGCTAAAAGTCAAACTATGGCAGCAGGGTTGTGAAGACTGCATGAAACCTCATACTTCTGAGTGCTGATGAGCTACTAATGAGGACTCCTGGTATAAACTAGTGTAAAAAAAATGAGAAAGAAGAGCAGGCAAACCACTTGTTCATATGCCTATAACAAGCAGTTCCACTTTTGGCAGGATAAGCTTTATGCATATAAAGTACATGTGTAATTTGGGATGTGTGTGTTCAGAGAAGGTCAATTAAAACTTGAAGAGGTGCAAAGGGTTAATGTGATTGGCAGAAGAAGAGGCATCTATTTTCTGATAAGCTAAGCTTGTTTGGACTTCAGTTTAACCTTTCAAAAAGGGGTTTGAGGAGGGATAGAGTTGCTGTCTATAAATACATCAGAGAATAAATGTTACCAAAAGGGCAGCCCTGCATAGGAACAAATAAGTACAGTTTAATGGAAAAATCAAGAAACACAAACACTGAGGCTATACAATAAACTCAGAGAAGTACAAGGCAGGAGGCGGACCACGTACGCCTGCACCACACCATGGGGGAGGCCACGGAGCTGCTTTTTCACAAAGGGAGATTGGACTCAGCACCGGGGCGAGCGCTGTCTGTCCTAATTTGCACACAACTATAGGTAAAATCCTGCTCTGATTGCTGTAATTAAAGAGATTGGCTTCGTTGCTGCTTGAGAGAGATTGTGGTGCAGCTCACTGCTGTTGGGAGCGTTTTCCAGCTTGAGTCTCCGCATTTTGATCCTGCTGCGGTCTGTGTGTGCCAGCAGCTGCTGGGGTCGCTGGCCAGCCCGGAACAGACGGACACAAGGGGGCTGAGGCTCCTGTGTACACCTTGCCTGAAGCCAGGCTTTCTAGTCACTGGAATTTTTGCTGTTTTGAAGTTCAGATTTGGAGAATATCTCTTAAAATCAAAGCCGAATCCAGTTTCTCATCACTCCATATTTTTTTAGGTTTCACCGATAAGTAATAACAGAGATATAAATATTATAATTGTATATAGAAACAAAAACATATATTTTTAACCAATCCCTAGTAGAGCTGCTGGAATTCATAGCTCCAAAGCAGCTGCCACACCAGAGGGGTGGCCCTGACTCAGTAAATCCCAGGGCAAGAGGTTTGTCTGCCTACCTGCTTCCTACGGTCCTATGGCAGTGACCAGCAGAGCACTCCAGGAACTTGTTCCAGACGGGGTCCAGCATAATCTGGAGGTGCTGGGGTTACTCTGGAATTAGGAAATTTTATCCTAGAAAATGGGGGGACATCAACATGCTAATTAGCACTCTCACCTCAAAATGTTCTTCACCATCCTACGCTCAGCACTGCAGGTTTTTTATCTGCTGGGGATGGAGTAGCAGTGGAGGGTTTGTGGGGAGGTGGCGAAGAAAAATGAATGTACAGTGTGACAGAACTTTCCTATGGGGATGTGCTGGGTTTCCCCTGTGACACGTGTCAGGGTGGCCCGACTCTTTCGGTGAATGTCAGCAAGGTGTATACTTCTGCAGCTCCCGCCAACTATCTTGCTTCTGTGATGGAGAATATACTTCCTAGAACAGCTGCTGGTCGCTGGTCCTTGGAAGCATCTCCCTAGCTGCTGTCAGTCTTTGTTTTAACAACATACACAACGAGAGTGGTCACCAGGACATTCCTGGTAGGAAGGTGGGTCTGCGTGTTCCCATTTTCAGCAGGCTGACCCTTGTGCTCGCTTTCCCCAAAGAGATTTCTGCATAAAAGCAAGTAGCTTGTAAAGTTTGAGCAAAGTCTTTTGGGCCTGCTTGTCCTTCGGATGCCAGCAAAAGGAAAGGTATAGAGATGGAAGTGAAACAACTGGAGGGAAACATTTTGTGCAATTTTGTAATTGTAAAGGTTCAACTATTTTAACCCAATGTCAGTAACAGAATGTAAACTGCAGGTGCCAGTGTCCGGGATTCACCCCAGTGGGTGGCACAGATCAGCTGGGTTTCATTTGGAAGTCATCCAGTGGACCCCTAAATCGTGAAGAGGCACAACAGCACTGACGAACCGGTGCCTGCTGCCGTTTCATTAAAAGCAACAATCAGCCTGCACAAGAGCTCAGGAATTCATTTATATGTCCCGTGGGAAAGGATTACTGCTACAAATTTGAATCAGGCACAGAATCACAAAGTTCTCCTACAGATCCAAGTCTTTCCTTGGCATGAGTTAATTTTCCTGGGAGTGACGTCTTTTTCCTAAGAATTAATCCTTTTACAAGAATTTAGAGGTTTTCCCTCCCCATGGCACTGTGGCTAAAACAAGACCAGGCAGCATTTCCAAAAGCACATCCACTCTAGCACAGCCCCATGCATCTTATGTTGATGAGGATCGGGGAAGCTCCCTGGTATGTCGGAGCTTTGTGCCTCAGACTGGGTCCACGCTGAGCGGAGCAGAGGACTGGTGCTGTGCATTTCAGGAGGCCTCGTGGCAAGGTGCCTGGGGCCTGAATCCAGCTGACCAGGTCACCTCTGACAGGAGTCTGACAGTTCTTTCTTTGAGGACCTTGTGAAGGAGGACAAACAAGATGGTCTTCTGCAAGGCTGGTGGGATGGGGCCGTGATCTTCAGCCCCCAGCGCTCCCTGTAGACACATCCAGACGAAGTGCCCAGATCATGGAGTCACCTTTCATGCTAAAAGTGTCTCCAGCTGCCGAGTATCACTGTCTCTACAAAAAGCTGACGAAGTGTAAGAGATCATAGGTGGAAAGGAGACGCGTGCAATTACGGCTTCTGTGATATGATACATGCAGCCTCGAAGAGTAACAAAGAAGGAAAATGGTGAAACTTAAGACAGGGCAGCAGAGGTGATGGATCCTGGCTTTGTCACCTGCACAGAGCATGAGCAGGGAACACAGGGTGAGCTGTCTGGGGGAGCGAACAGAAGGGCTATGCCTGGGTGTGAGGTGGGAATTGCACGGGGCTTGGCCTGAAAAACGGTAGACTGATCCTCTTCTTGCCTAACCAGACTCCTTCCTCTTCATTCAGGCTAACACATGTTACGAAGACCATTAATAAGATAGACTACAGGAATGTGAGAAGGAAAGGGTGTTGGAATTGCATTTTATGGTTTGTTTCCCCCCCTCAGTCCTGTTTACTTGAGCTTTGACAAGTGAATGTCTTCCTATCTGATGGTTCAGCTTATCTGGTGTTGGGAGGAACAAGGTGGATCAGGATAAAATCTGCAGGTTGGGAGTGCATTCATCCCACCTGCAGGTCATCGCTGGTGGCAGGGCTCACCAGAACCCCCAGGTGCAAGGTAAGACAGCCAGAAAAGTGGAGAGCAGGAGCCCACGGTGAGAGTTTGCAAAGGATCAGCACAGCAGCTTGCTTTCCTAGCTGTCAGCTTTTTGGGAGAGCTTTCTCCTGCTCAGCACAAAACCCAGGCCCTGCAGGAGCTCCTCTACCCGATGGCAGGTCCTGTGCCCCGTCATGGCAGGTCCTGTGCCCCGTTACAGCGACAGCAATGTCTGTGCTCAGCAGATGCTGAGCATGTTCTTAAAGAAAGGTGCCGGGATGACCGAGGATTTGGGCTGGGAAACAGCTGGGCAAACTGGTTTAGCAGAGGCGTGGGGCCCATGGGGACATGGCACAGAGCTGGGACGCTGGCAGCACGGAGGAGAAACGAACCCATTAACTTGTATCTTCTTGCACGGGCACAATGCTCCCCATACATTTGAGGAAAGAAGTTCCCCCATTCTCTTCTGCTCTATGTGTAAAGATATTTTTCTGGTTGGCCTCAAACTTCCTGCTAGTTGATTTGGGTTGATTGTGCCATAAATCCGCTACCCCAGGAGTAAACACTGGTTCCCCGCTCCCTGTTCCTGTACAAGCTGGGAGCACAAAGCCACAGACCTCACCTCTCCAGGCTGTGCAGCCGTGCTTACTTTGCTCCTTCCTTGTGTGGAAGCCACTCCTGCCCCCAAACAGCCCCGGGGCCCTGTGCGTGCTGTTTCTGCTTCTGTCCCTTTTGTGATGGGAGAAACAAAACCGTGGGTAATAACCAAGAGGAGGTTTCACCAAGGATTTATACAACAGCAGTATGTGTTTTTCTGCTGTTTTGTTCTTTGTTTCCTTCTTGATAATCCCTGATGTTTACTTCACTTTGTCTTGGCAAGCAGTCAGCTGTCATCTCCACGACTCTCTGATCTCTTTCTGCGAATGGCAACATCTGATTTAAATCCACCCTCGTGCAGTGTGCCCTTGCTTATACCGCCTGTGCGTTCCTCTGCGGCTACCAAGGCAGACTGCAACCTGCTGCAGTGCCTGGCACTGCCATGGCCTCCATGAACTCTTCAGTCTTTTCCTGCTCTAAATTAGCATCGCAGATAATTCTATCCTGTCACTGCCCGGGCACTTTTCCAGACCATTGATAAAAAACACTGAAAGCACGAGTTGTAGCGCAGTGCCCAGGGAACCATCACTGGCACCTCTCTGCACCCTGAGAGCTGGCCTGCCCTCCTGGCCCCCATCAGCTGCCTGCTCTCCTGCTCCTCACCCACGGAGAGGTGGAGACCAGCGTGAGGCTGCTTGAGGACATTCGGTATAAGACCTTGGTCAGAGGGCTGGGGCATGGGGGACACTGCAGCCATGGCCTCGGTCACAGACCTATGCTTCCCACCTCCTCTGAAGATCAGCAGCAGGGCATGGCTTCCCTCAGGAACAGGGCTGAGTGCTCCCCTGAACATGACACAGAGAAACACTCTCGTTAACTCTGCCCATCTCCAAAGGCTTACTAACCTGCTGCACCCCAGAAGGGCATCCCACCTCATCTCATCCACCTCTTCCACTCCTCAGGTCCCAGGCTGAATTTTGGCACCTAAATTAGGCTCGTCCTCAGCTCCTGACCTCAGGGAGATGCCACACCAAACCAGTGAGCACTCTGCCACCCCACTGCTGGGGGATGCCCACCACTGAGGGGGTGGCTGTGAAGATGCCTTTGCTGAGGGGTCTCTCACCTCACTGCTGGGGGGGGTCTCTCAACCTGATACTGAGGGGTGGGACACCCAGTGTGGATGGGGTCCATCAAGCCCCTGCTGAAGGGGGACATCCAAACCTCAAGATGTCCCTCAACCCTTTGCTGAGGGGGTCCCTCACCCCATTGCTGATGTCCCTTACGTCCTCACTGAGGATGTCCCTCACACCATTGCTGAGGGGGTCTCTCACCCTCTCGCTGAAGATGTCCCTCACCCCGTTATTGAGGGAATCCCTCACACCAAAGCCCAAAACGTCCCTCAGCCCCTTGCTGAGGGGGTCTCTCACCCTGTCAGCGAGGATGTCCCTCACCGAGGATGTCCCTCACCCCATTATTGAGGGGGTCTCTCACCCCCTCACTGAGGGGGGACAGCCATAGTGAGCACGTCCCTCACCCCATCATTGACGGAATCTCTCACCCCAAAGCTAAAAACCTCCCTCAGCCCCTCACTGAAGATATCCCCCACTGAGGACGTCCCCCACCCCATTATTGAGGGAATCCCACCCCATCATTGCGGGAATCCCTCACCCTACATCTAAAAATCTCCCCCAGCCCCTCGCTGAGGGCTCCCCTCACGCCCCCACCACAGGGACCCCAGAGGGGCGCACGCCCCCCCCCCTCCCGCGGCTCAGGACCCCCCGCAGGTGCCGGGGGCCCCTCGCTGGAGGCCACCCCCCGCCGCCGGCCTCCCGGGGGTGTCGCGGGTTCGAGTCCCGGTGCGGGGGGCGGCGGCGGCGGCTCACCTGGCCGTGCCGGGCGGCGGCAGACTTTGCCTCCAGCCTCTATAAAAGGTAACGGCGGCGTGAGTCAGGGCCGCCTCTTCCCCCGCCCGCTCTCACGTACGCGCGGCTGCCCGCCCGGGCAGAGCACGGAGCCGCCGTCCCGTCCCGTCCGGTCCCGTCCCGTCCCGCAGCGCCCCGCACACCGCGCTCCTCGCCGGAGATGAGGCTGCGGGTCCCGGTCCTGATCCCGGTGCTGATCCTGAGCCTGGCCGCCACGGGCCGTGCCGCCGCCGGGCACGGGCAAGACGACGAGGAGTCCCTGCACTCCCAGGAGAGAGGTGAGCAGGGGGTGCGGGGCTCCGGGGGAGGGGTGTCCCCGGCTGCACGGGGCACCCTCGTACGGGATTTGGGGTCCCCGGTGCACCCCCTGATACACGGGGCACTGCTGTGCTGGATTTAGGGTCCCTGACGCACAGGCTGCTCAGGGCATGGAGCAACTCCGTGCTGGATGTAGGGTCCCCGAGAGATGGGCACCCCTTATGCATGGTGCAGCTTTGTGCCAGATTTAGGGTCCCCAATGCACAGGCACCCCAATGCAGAGAGCAGCCTTCTGCTGGGTTTAGGGTCCTCAATGGATGGGCACCCTAATACACAGAGCACCCTTGTGTCCGATTTAAGGTCCCTGACTCACAGGCACACCAATGCACAGAGCACCCCTATGCTGGATTTAGGGTCCACGATGCACAGGGTGCCCCTATGCTGGATTTAGGGTCCCCAATACATGAGGTGCCCCAAAGCATGGAGCACTTCTATGCGAGATTTAGGGTCCCTGGTGTTTGGAGCAGGGATCCCCCTTGCTGGCTTCAGGGGCTGCCCCGTTAGGGGCCCCCGGTGGGGCCGTGCCCCTCCGGCATCGCGCAGCCCCGCAGCCGCACGTCGCTGCCTTTGTCCCCGCTCCCGCCAACTCCGGTGCGGCCACGACCCCTGGCAGGAACAGCCCCGTTCCCCCCCAGATGCTGTTCCCACCCGCCTGGGGGGCTCAGGGCTCCCACCATGGGGTTTCAGCCTCCTGGAGGAGCCGGAGCTATGGGGCAGGTGTGGGGCTGCCCCACGGCTGAGGATGGAGCTCGGGGCTGGGTGCTGCTGGGTGCTTCCCCCCGCCCTTAGGGAGCCGTGTCCCGGGTGGCACAGGGGCTTTCAAGTTTCGGCGTCTCTCTTTTAGCGTAATCCCTTTGGTCTCTGTCCCGTTTCTGACCCGGAGGCTGTGGCGCTGCCAGCGTTCAGCAGGGATTTTGGGGCAGTGCCATGCCTTTAGCTCGCCTGGGGCTGAGCACAGCGCGGGGACGTTCCTGTCCCAGCCTGGCCCGTGGGTTTGTGTTTCCCAGGCTCAGCCCCGTAGCGTGTCCTTGGTTTTGCCTCTGGTAAGAGTTGCCCTGACCTGTACGGGGACGGCTGCCATGCGGCGCGGATCGGCGATTGTTCGGTGCCAGGAGCTGCTTTTGTTGCTGCAATGAATCACGCTCCTCACCGCAGCCTCGCCGGGCTGCGCGTGGGGACGGGGACGCGGATGCTCCTCGCCGCAGAGATGGAGTAACTTCGGCCGCAGGGCAGGAGGGTGCCAGGAGCCGGCTGCCTGGGGCTGGAACTGGGAAAAGGGGGTGGTGAACAGGCACCCCGACCCCCCTGAAGGTCTGGCTGGAGCCCCGTGGGGCTGTGGGGTTTGGTTGGCACCCAGGAATGCCCCAGTGTCACGGCGAGGCTGGCTCCTTCCCTCCTCCCAGCGTGGGCACCGGGTAGGGCCGGTGGCTCCTGGGCAGCTGGCACAAGCTGTGGGTTGTCCTCCAGGGTGCCCAGCTCTGTGTCCCCTTCTTGTTCATCCCCTGATGCTTTCTTCCTCCGGTGGAGCCCGTTTCTTTACCTTAACCCACTTCCACTTACCTCATTCCCCAGCCCCAAGCCCCGCTCTATCCCCTGGGATTCCCCATTTTTCTCCCTCCTGCTGGCACTGGCCCTTTTTGCCTAGGGCCCTCTGGCTGTTTCCTCTTTCCCCAGTGCTCACTGAGGCCACTTGGGTTCACAGGGAGCAGGAACTGTGCCGGGGTGATTCCTGCCCTGTGCCTCCCCCATACGAACACCTCCATCCTCTGTGGGATGCTGCCCCCCCAGGAGCACAAAGAACAATCCCTGCGGCAACCTGAGCTGCCGGTGGCAGATTAAAGGCTGATCCCCGAGGCTTGCATTTGGTCAGGCTTTATAAGCACAAAAAGGAATTTAACTTGGGCAGGATCCGCGCATGCAGTGGTCGGAGGGGTTGGAAGGGCATGGGGGTTGCCTGGGTGGAAAAATGGGGCTGTGCTTTTGTGGCAGGGCTGGGGACTTGCTACTGTCCCGTCCCGTGTGGCACAGAGGTTCCCTGTGGGGTTTGGCAGGAGGATGCTGTCCAGACGCCTTGCCAGCCCCAAACCCCGTGCCAGCTCCTTGCTCACCACAGATAGGCTCAGGGAGCTGGCCATGGGCAGCATGAGCGTGGCGGCACAGCCCATGTACCTTGATCGGGTTATTGCTTGCAAGGGAAAGGTGCCTGGACGTGTCTGCGAGGCTGGGATCTGTCTGCAGAGGCTGGTCGCAGCTTTGAGGCTTTCCCTCTGCACGTCCTGGTGTCCCCCGGCTCCCTGAGTGCCAGGAAGACCCCGCTGTCCTCCCCTCCTTGGTCCCCCAGCCTGGGACTTGTCCTCAGTGAGGTGGTCCTGCCGTCATCCCACAGCCTTTGTCCAGGGGCTGGGTGTGAGCAGAGGCTGTGGCAGGATCCCAGGGCAGCCTGTGGCTGGGCACAGGGCATCGTGTGCCCGGCCGATAAGGGAGCAGGATGTCCGAAGCCATAAACTTCTCCTATTGCAGCTGGACAGCCCGTCTGCCATCAGATGGCATCGCAACGCAGCTGCCACCACGCATTTGGGCATCCTCAGGTGCCCTGCAGGCTGTGCATCCCCTAAATTGCAAACAGCCGAGGGTGGAAGGGGCATCCCCCTGTTTCTCCCCTTTCTGCCGATTGCTGTGTGCAACCAGCCGGGGGTGCGTGGTCTGTACCCACGTCCCTGCAGCATTTCCTGCTGCTTCGGTGCCTCTCCCCTGCTGTTTGCAGCAGTCCCTGGTCCTGCTGGCTCCTCACCATGCCTGAAGCTGCCCCTGCCCTCACCCCCAGGCTGCAGGACATGCGGAGCAGCACGCTGCTAATGGCAGCGCCTTCCCCGGGCTCGGCAGGAAGGTGTTGGATGGTGTTGGATGTCAAGGAGCGAGAGCCAGGAGCCTGAAGTGGGAGGGAGTGAGCCAAGTGTGTGTGTAAGGGGGAAAAGCACCGAAATGGGGAAATTTGGCTCAGGGAAGGGGGCGGGTTTGGCGCTAGGTGGGAGCGGAGGGGCTCCACGTGGCTGAGCACAAAGGCTTTTCGTGCCTGCAGCAGCAGCCAGCTCCTGTTCTTTCCCCCCAAATCTTTCCCTGCTGGGAGCCCACCGAGGAGTCCTCTCCTTGCTCACCCTCTCCCAGTGTGCTCATCAAAACGCCAGGCAGCAGCTGTGCCTCTGCCCCCATCCAACATTTCTGGGGGCACTTTGCGGCCCCTGTGCGTGCTCGGGGCAGGGCAGGGCGTGCAGAGAGCTGCAGCACCTCTGTTGTGGTGCGTGGCAGCGGTTCAGCGGCGAGGGGAGCCGGCCCCGGCACGGTGCTCGGAAGGAGAAGACGTGCTCCGGCGGCGGGGAGCGTGGGAGGGAGGCTGAAATGATGCAAATCAGCGTTTGCGCAGGGTGGTGGGGTAATGCTGGTGACGAAGGGTCTGGAGCGTCGCAGGGCTACGCCGGGGTGGGTGCTGAGGGCTCAGTCCCTCGTGGTGTGCGCCAAGGAACCCGTCCCTGGTGCTGTGCCCAGCTCCATGGGTGGGGAAATGCACTCACGTGGGTAGGTGCACGTGGTGCTCGGGTAGCAAGGGACCCCCGGGGGAATCTTGTACCCTGGGTGCAGCTGCAGCCCCCCAGGCTGTTTGGTCCCCGTTTCCCTATAGGGGCACCGAGTGGTCTGGGGCTGCGAGCCCCCATGGAGCCCCACCAGGAGCAGGCACGGGGACCTGGGAAGCCAGGGTGGGTGGCACGGCGCTGACGCAGCAGGGCAGGTGCCAGCACCGTGCAGTTGCTCAAGCTTCAGGTGGTGGGATGAGAAGCCTTCTGTCAAGGCAGAGTTCCTGGAGGTGAGCAGAAAAGCAGGGTGCCGGGGCGGGCTGTGCCGGTTGAGGCATGTGCAGCGCACCCAGGCAGCGTGTGCCAGCCCGGGGCTGCCGCCTGTTCCCTGCTCCGGGCCCGCCACCCTCATGCTGCAGGAGGGGAATCCTGCCTGGGAAAGCTGCTGAAGGACCTCTTGGGTGTCCTGTCGGTGACCACTGCATCCCTGGCACAACTTTCACGCTCATGCCCTCCCTGTGCAGGCACCTGCATCGTGCCCAGCCCTCTGCGTACACCTCCGGGAGCACCCCACACCTTGGGCGAGTGACTACCGAGCCTCTGACATGCTGCAGAGATATCACCACGGCCCCGGGGGCAGCCCCGAGGGCTGTTCCCATATCCACGGCCCCAGTGTCCCCAAGCATCTGCGGCCACCGGGGCTGCGGCCGTGCCTGGCTCCTGGCTGGGAGGAGGGCAGGATCCCGCTGGGCTCGGGGCCCCGCATCAGCTGCCTGGGCCTGGGAAAGCGTGCCTCTTCCTTTCTCACCCGTGAGCTGGAATCCACTCCTATTAATAGCAAGTGGCTGTCGGTGGCCGTTGTCAGTGGCAGGGCTGGGGACTGGCGCGGCGCTTGTTGGCCCCCGCTGCACCCCGTCCAGGCTAATGGGCCTCTGCCCTAACGAGGGATGGAGATGTGGGGCTGGACTGTGCCCTGAGGAGTTGAGGGAGTGGGCTGGGTGCTCGCCCCGAGCCTCTCCCACCCTCGTGTGCCGGGATGTGCCGTCTGGGGGTGCCAGCACCGTGCCACCACGAACACCCCGGTGAGAAGTCTGAGGAGGTGAATTACCTCTGTCTTGGTGCAGCTGGAAGAGCACGGGCACAGCTGCTCAGCGATGAAATCCCATATCTCTGATCTATTTTTCCCATTATAAAGATGATAGCAAAGTGTCGAGCCCTGGGGTTTCCCCTAAGGGTGATGCACGCAGACCTCCCTGCTGGGAGAAGGCAGTGCCCTCCAGGAGCATCCCCAGCTGAGGGGCAGGAGGAGGAGGAGGAGTGGGGAAGTGAAGGCTGGGAGGGGGCTGAGGGTGCAGTGGGATCCCTGAGACCTGCTGCCGGGGCTGTGAGCACTGCCCGTCTGTGTTTGCTGCCAACCTTTTCCTTCCATTCATGTTCTTGTTTTTTTTTTTTCCCTTTCCTTCTCAAGGTCCTGGTGACAGCCACTGGAGCTATGAAGGTAAATACCCTGCAGTCACTCCCGCTTTCCCCCACCACCCAGCACACGCTGGGCTCGAGCCAGCTGTGGTTAATGATTACAGGGCTCCTGTGCGCACTCAGCGGCTCGCCCTTCCCTCCCGCCTGACCCTGGTGGCTCAGCGGTGCCCGAACCCGGGCACAGGTGGGCTGGAAAGCCCGGGGTGCTCCCATTTAGGGGGCAGCAGCAGCTCTGCGAGGGGATCCCCCAAACCCTCACATTGGGGTGCCCTTGGGGCCAGGCTCCCTCCCAGACAGGTGCTGGCTGCATCCTGTGCCAGGCTGGGCTCCCCAAGGCTGGACTTGCAGCCTGTGCTGGGACTTTGACCTGCCCAGGGATTAGCTCGTGTCCTCACCCCTGTCCTCTGTCCCCTTGAGAGGGGTGGGCTGGGGGACAGCCCAGGCTCACGCTGGCCTGAGGCATGCTATAAGCAGCCCCCTGTGGTGTGAGGGGAGGATCTGGGGACATCCCTGGCCTGCTGTGGGGCCGCATGGCACAGCTAGTGCCGGCACCTTGCCGCCTGCAGCTGTGGGCTCGCGTGGTCCTGCCGGCACCGTGCTCGAGGGGCTCCCGTAGCGGTGGGAGAAGCAACACGGCTGCATCCGGCAGCAGCAAGCGTGTGACGAGCTGCAGGCTCCTCCGCCTGCCAAGTCCACTTGTAAATGATCTTCTCGCGCTCTTCCCAAACACCCCTAAAATAGACTTCTCTGGCAGCTCGGAGCCCTTCCGTGGCACAGCTGCACGCCGTCACGTGGCGGCAGGGAGCTGCTCCCGAGCTAGCTTGGTGGAAACCAAACCTGTGAGCGCGGTGCACTGCCCAAACTGCGCCTGCCCCTCTCCCTCATGCCCACCCCGATCCCCCCCGGGGGTCTCCTCGCCTGGCTGGCCTCACCGCTGCTGCCTCCCCATTGCAGAACCAGAGCGCTGGGGCGAGCACTACGCGGCCTGCTCGGGCACCATGCAGTCTCCCATCAACATCAAGACAGAGGAGACCATCTTCAGCCCCCAGCTGCAGCCCATCCAGCTCTCCGGCTACAGCCTGCCCCCCAGCAAGAAGCTCAAGCTGAAGAACAATGGGCACACAGGTGGGTGCGAAAAGAACCTGCTGCTTCTGGCAGGACCAGGCTTCTCTGAAACCACCCCCGAGGCTCTGGGAGGGCTTTGCTCATGTCCTCTTGGAGGCTGAGGGGGGAACGTTGGGCTGCCAAGCTGGTACGGGCCCAGGTGCTTTCCTGGCTGGAGGCAAGAAACCAGGAGATGGAGAGCTCACCACTCACTGCCTTTGGGTGGTGGCTCTGGGAAAGTGTTATAATCCATGTTTCCTCTAAAAACATGCCCCTGATACTTCTGATGCAAGTCTGCAGCCGTTGTTTCCACTCTCAGAGGACTGGTTGGTCCCTGGTGTGAGTTACCCTTAAGGTACCTACCCCTCAGTCTTTTTGGACACAACACTGGCCAACTTAAACCCCGTGCTTCAAGACGCTATCTCAGGGTCTTAGGGCACTTTTAGAAATTGTTTATTTCCCTTCTTGTTTTAGAAGGGCTTTTTCTCCCGGCATCTGGCATGGCGAGACTGATACTACGTTAATGTAAATGGATTCTGTTCCAACTTTTTTTGGGGGGAAAAAAAAAAAAAAAACTCTCCTTCCTGCCCTGCAGCTGGAGACGACAGCTCCTGGCTGCCACCAGGTCTTTCCAGGAGCACCTCGCTCATCCTGTGCGCGCCGGCGGCTGCCGGTCCCTGAGAAAAGCTGTTGGGGACAGCAACCTGCTGAAGGTGTGATAAGACAGCCCCGTGACCCGGTAGCTACACGGAGTTGGGGCAGCAAACTCGACCAGTCGGGCTCGCTGCATGCCCAGAGCTCTGTTTTACAGCCTCCCACCCCGGCGTGCCCGCATAGCTGAGCGGGTCGAGCGCAGTGGTTGCTATTTTAGACACCCTGGCATCTGGTGTTGCTTGGTGTTCAGAAAGCACTCGTAACATTTTCATCAAGAGGGCTGGGGGGTGAAGAAGCTTCTTGTCTGCTTATAAAATGCCTTTTTTTAAACCTTCTGTGATCGCTCTGAAAAGCCGGGATATTTCTGCCCTCGCTCCTCCTTATACAACGCACACGCTACGCAAACTTTCGCAAGGGCCTGAAAATGACTCAGATAAATAGTAGGAATGCCCTGATCGAGATACACAAAAGAAATGTTAAAGCAGATAAACCCCCGGGGAGGGAGCAGTGTCCCAGTTCCTGTATTTGAGTTCTGTATCTCCGAACCCGGTGGCAGGCGGCACGGGAGAGGACAAATGACTCATCACAGCTGCGTGCTGTTCCTGATCCCAAACCTGCGCCCTGGCTGGTGATGTGACCGACACCTCACCTACAGAGGGATGAGGAAGGAAAAGAGCTGACTTTAAAAATTGGAAGGTGCTTGGAAGGAGAGGACAGCCTTTCTCAGGGTCCGGGGATGCTCCTGGTGGCTTTGGTTTGTGTCTCAATAGCTCAGCCCTCAGGTGTGCCACACCGCTGCATGAGGACTGGCTTTGGTAGACAGGTATTTTGGACTTGGCCTTGGCCAGAAATTCAGATCCTTGAATTTTGTCTGCCCTTGAATTTTGAATACCCTGCCTGTCCTTGCACTTTGCCCACGGTCTCTTTATATGACCCTCGCGCAGTGCATCAGTTGTTGGACAGCATCCAGCACGGAGCTGCCCCGGGAGTCTCTGCAGAGGGGCTGCTCCCTCTGAGCGCTTCCAGCTTCAGGAACAGCCGCCGTAATTTACTTACCGGGGTGTCCTACAACCCCAAGCTGGAAGCCAAACCCTGCTGCATTTACACAGCTCTACCCGCTGCCCCACCTATAGCCTCATTAAAGATCAAAAGCGAGCCTGTTTGCTGTCACCAGCTTCCACCAGCCCAGGGTGACTCCTTCCCTTAAGCCACCTCCTCTGCAAACCTGGGACGGACTGGGCTCTGCATTTTACTCACCCACCTCTTCCTCCTGCCCCGCAGTTGTCCTGGAGCTGCCCGAGTCGCTGGCCATCACGGACGGCTATGACCAGCAGTACCGAGCCGTGCAGCTGCACCTGCACTGGGGCTCCCCGACCACAGCCGGCTCCGAGCACACCGTTAATGGCAAGCGTTTTGCTGCGGAGGTGAGGAGCCCTCGTCCCCCTTGACCATCTTCTCCCAGTGCTGGGCTGATGGAGCCGGAGTTTTTCTGTATGCAGCCTGCCCTGCCAGCTCCTGAATGGTTTTACCCCTTTTTCTCCAGCTGTTGTCCTCCAGCCCTGCTCTCCAGGGCTGGTTGGCTGCCCATAAGCAAAGCATGTCTCCCATGGGCAGACATTCATGCTTGTTTCCACCCATTGGCACATGTTCTCTCCACCCCACCACCACATTTACCCCTAGCAGGGATGCTCAGCACGGCTTCATGCCTCTCCCAGCCCTTCCAATGGCTGGGGAGCCCCATGGGGGTGTGCACCTCCTTGGTGTGCCCATCCTGCATCGGGGCTGCGTGTTTCCCTCCAGCTCCACGTCGTGCACTACAACACCAAGTACGAGAGCTTCACGGCGGCGGTGGACCGCCCGGATGGGCTGGCCGTGCTGGGAGCCTTCCTGGAGGTGAGTCCCTGGGCAAGGAGGGGTGGGAGTGGGGCTGGGTGGGCATCAGGGCTAATTCTGGGGACAGACAACAGTGCTGGTGCCCCTGGGGAGGAGGGGGGAGGCAGCACATAAGCGTGGGTCAGGAGGGCCCAGCAGGACAGGGTGCCCCTCGCAGGCGGCCAAACCTCCTTCTGCTGCTGTATTGCAGGTTGGGCCGAGGGAGAACCCATTCTACCAGCAAATACTCAAGCATCTCCACAAAATCCAACAAGAAGGTAAGGCCCCCAGCAGGGAAACCCCTGGCACTGGAGAGGAAAGGCGAATCCCCTGCCCTCCCCGGCAGGCCGGGTGCATGCAGCAGGGTGGTGCGAGGCCGGGCTGGGCGATGCTGGTCCTGTTCCCCTGCTTGGGGCTGCCCTCACTCCCGTGCCTTCTCCTCCCAGATGAGGAAGTCATGGTGCCCGGGTTCAACATCGCAGGCTTGCTGCCTGACAGCCTGCACCTCTATTTCCGCTACAACGGCTCCCTGACCACCCCTCCCTGCTTCCAGTCGGTGATGTGGACGGTCTTCAACCAGACCGTGATGCTCTCCCACGACCAGGTCTGTCGGGGCAGCGTCCGTGCCGGGCCCCGTGGATGCCGTGCGCCGGGGCTTTTTTGGCTCCTGGCAGCGCGCATCCTGCTCTATTCGCACCCTTCTCCTTCCAGATCTCGGTGCTGGTGACAAGCCTGCAGTACGACTACGGCAAACCCCTGCAGAACAATTTTCGGCCGCCCCAGCGGCTGCACAAGCGGTGGGTGCTGGCGAGCTTCGAGCCCACCTTCTCCCGGGAGAGGCAGGTGCCCACGGGTAAGGAGCATGTGAGCATCCTGGGGCTGTGCCGGCTGCTGGCATCCCGGGTGAGGAGCGGGGCTCTGCTTCCCTTAGGGAAATGCATTTTTTACATGGGTTGTGCTGGGTTTTGGAGCAGGGCTTTGGGGTGTCAGGCAGGGTACTCACCACCCTGCTTGAGGACAAACAGAGGACGGTTCCCTCGGTGTGTCCTCAAAGCCCTTTCTGTCCCTGGTGGTTTCCAGCTATGAGTAGTTCCTGCTAGCCCTCAGGTGTGACTATCACTCTGCATCACCGCGTCCGTGCCCCTTTTCAGTTCTCTGAGCAAACTTGTTTCTTTTTCCCTGTCCAACATCCCGTTCCTTCCCCTTTCCCCTGGCGTTTGTTGCCTTGTGTCAAGGTTGACTAATGGAAACAGCGCACAGGATAGGTCCCAGGCCCTGGGACATGCCTGGCTGACCACACAGTGGTATGCCACCCACCTCCCCTCGCCATCGCACCTGCAGCCAGCTCGTTAAGGGCTGCAGGATTTAATCACCGTGGTCCTCGGCCTCGCTCACAGCTTCCCGGGTGGCACTGTGGCGAATGCTTCACTGAAGCCCGGGGAGATAAAATCTACCGCATTTTCTTTGTCTGGAATATCACTTATCAAAGAAGGATATCGGGTTAGGCTGGCATGCTCTATCTTTGGTAAACCTGTTAGAAACATTATCGTGCTTTCCATTTACCTCCGAGCCTTTTCTTTTTCTGCAGAAGCTATTCCTCAGCAGGCGCTGGCAGAGGCGAGGGGGCGGAGGTGCAAATAAGCTCACCCCTTTTCTTCCCTTATTTGCTGTTTCTATCAAAACACCCCAAACAAAGCCCTTGGCCCTGGCGTCGTGGGTCTGAATGCCAGGCTGGTGTCCCCATGCTCCCGGATGAGGTTGCTGGTCCCCAGACCTTGCAGGCACTTTCCCCCTCCACACTGCCCCATGCACTGGCGGCACCGGGTCCTGTCCCACCTCGCCTTCAGCTCTACCTCCTTCGCCCACGCTTGTTGATTTTTCCCAGGCTGGGGGCTCAGGAAAGCTGCTCTGTGAGCTGCTGGATGCTGGCACCGACAGTGCCACCCGGCACGCGATGCCGGAGCCGTACAGGTGATAGCGCAGCGCTGCTGTGCTGGGTAAATACTGCCTGGCGCAGGATTTAGGGCACGGGTAGGTGGTGCTACGGGCTGGCTGTCCCCACGCGGGGAGCAATGAGAGCAGCCCAGGTTTGGCAAAGCCCTGTACTGGCACTTTCTTCCCCTCTGGGCCACCCTGTGGCTGCAGGAGTGGTGGCAGCAGGTATGGGAGGTGCTGGCCCTGGGGAGGGTGCTGGGGGATGCCCAGAGGGGATGGGGGATCCTGGCAGCCCAGTGCTGAGCCTGGGGCAGGCAGACACGGGGGGGCTGTTCTGCACCCTCCCTGGCATCCCTGCAGCGGGCTCTCACACTTCTTTTTTCCTTTTTCCTCAGCGGGACAGTCCAGCTCCTCGTTTCACACAGGTAAGTGTGCCCAGCCGAGGCTGCTGGCTTCATGTCCCCTCCAGCCTTGTGCCCCCACTGCCCCCCAAACCACCACCTCCCTCCCCGTGACGTGCCTGTGCTGGCCTTGCAGGGGACGTGCTGGCTGTGGTCTTCGGGGTGCTCTTTGCCATCACGGCGCTGGCCTTCGTGTTCTATGTCTACAAGCAGCGCAGCCAGAACGCACGGTGAGTGGTGGGCAGAGCAGGGTCGGGGGCACGGCTGTCCCCCCCCGTGCCCCTGCACGCAGCTGCATGTGAAACGAGCATTATGAAGCTGAGTTATCGGGGCCTTCCTATCTGCCCTAACACCCTGCTCTTCGTCCCACACCAGGCTGGACTCGCCCACCAAGTCCAAGGTCATCTACACGGCAGCCACCACCGAGAACACAGCGTGAGCCCCGCGGCTCAGCCCTGTCCCCTCGCTCCCGCCCCAAGCCTGGGGGGGAACCAGCTTCCCCCAGCCGCACGGACTGTTCACCTGGGGCAACGTCCAGCCCCGGCAGATATTTTTGTTACAAAAAACGACAAAAACGTTAATAAAAAAGGCCAAAAATCTATAAGAGCTTCCCGCGCCGCCAGCCACCTCCGCCGTTCCAGGACCAAGCCGCGGAGCAACGCCCGACCCTTCCCATTGCAGAGCAAGCCTCAGCCTCCATCCGTGCCCCAGGCAGAGCTCCAGAGCAAGCAGTGCGGGGCTCCTTGCACAGCCCAGCCCTGCCCTTCAGCTCTCTGGGACTTCTTCCTCCTCTTATTTGTGCAAAGTCTTGGAAAAACAGGGCCGGGGCTTGGTAGGGCCGGAGCGCTGCAGAGGTGAAGGCAGCAGCCCCTCTGCTTCCTCGCCGGCCCCCACCCTGCTGCTCTCAAGCTTGGTCTCCAAGGCTCTCGTGCAGCCCGAGCCAAGCCCTGGGGAGCATCGGGGCCCTGCTGCAGCCAAGAGCAACGGGCTAGGGCAGGGGCGAGGGGAGGAAGACACGGGAGGAAGCCTCCACCCTGGTGGCAACTGAGGAGCGGCCAAAGCTCCCCCCCCCCAGGGCTGGCACACACCCCGCTCAGCTATGGTACTTATTTATTTTATTGGTATAAAAGCCCACTGTGGACAAAGCCGCCTTCTCAGCGCTGAGCCCGTGGGCTGTTTCAATATCCCCATCTTGTAGCACAGCATCAGGGCCGGTACCTGCCTGGAAATCCCCCTCCGGCCCCTGGAGAGGGCGATGCTCCCCGGGAGCAGCCCCCAGCACCCCTCCCCAGGCCGTGCTGGCACCAGCTGCAGGCTCGCCGGTCCACGGCCACCCACCGGGGCTGGTGGGATCCATCTGCCCACCTCCCTTCCCACCACCCTCCGTCCCCAGCAGCTGCCAGCCCCCCACCATCACCCCCGGGATGCCAGCTCACTGCAGTCCAGCGCTGGGGCCACGTCTCGCCAAGCGCAGGGGGCGAAGAGGTGGAGAAGGAAGCCCCACGGCGTTCAGCCCTGGCCCAGGCAGCGCCTTGCAAAGCTGCTTCCTCCACCCTGGGTGTCCCCAAGCGGCACAGGGGACACGGGGGCATCTTCTGTGCCGGAGGGAGAAGCGAGGGGGTTCCTTGGGATCAGTCTGAGGAAGGATCCTTCCCAGGCAGGATAGCTCGGGGCCAGCGAAGCCGAGTCCTGCAGGCTGAGCTGTCCCCAGAGGGGCAGAGCCAGCCCCAGTGCCACTTGTCCGCTGGGTGCAGTACCTGCCCCTCGGGGGCTGGCCGGGGTCCCCCCTTCCAGGAGAAAACGTATTGCAGAGGAGGCGAGCGCCGATCTTGCCGCCGAGACGCAGGGGAGGGCAGGGGCAGCTGGGGACGGAGCGTCCTGCGGGGCCTCAGGATGCCAGCTGGGGGCTGGCTCCGCTCTGCGAACCTGCAGGAACCAAGCCGGGGGGGTGGAGATTTTCACCAAGTTTCACACCCCATCCACTTCCCCCAAGAGCCAGCCCCAGGGTCTCCCCCTTTCCCATCGGAGAGGCAGTCACCTCCTTGCCTCAGTCCTCAACAGACCCTTTCCCCACCCCAGGACTCAGCACCCAAAGGGACACAGTGTTCCCAGCACCCAAAGGGTCCCCCGCCCCTGTTTCTGAGGACCTACAGAGCAGGAAGCGGCGCAGGTTCTGGGCAGAGCCCCCCGAGAGCAGGTAAGCCCAGACGGCAGCAGCGGCCATCAGCAGGTAGGAGGGCACCAGGCTGCCCACGTACAGTGGGTTCCAAAACGTCTGCGGGGAAAAGCAGGAGAAGGAAAGGGTGAGCAGGGCCTCCCACGGCCCAGCTGCTGCACACAGCCATCATGTCCCCCTCCTCTTGGTTCCAGCAGCGTGGAAACCCTGGTGAGGGGCTGGGACAGGATGGGGACGCGTGGCAGCCGTCCCTGGAGGCAGCACAGGGTTCTGCTCGAGCACTCACCGACCCCGACACCGCAAGGTGCATGACGACGACGGCCGCGATCTCCCACCAGCGCCGGTTCTCGCAGCCGTGGAAGAAGAGGATGCCCCAGAAGGTGTGCAGGAAGATCAACACCATGGTCATGAAGGCTGCGGGGAGCAACAGGGGGGTCACCAGGGAGCCGCCGGCCCTGCAGGCTCCGGGAGGACGGAGAGGAGCAGGGAGGGGTGCAGGGGGCAAGATGTGGCAGAGGGGGGCTGCCAGGGGCTACGATGGCTCCGGGGAGCAGGAGCCTTGTGATGCAGCAGGGATGTGGGCGAGGGGCACGGCCCCGTCCCTCACCTGAGGTCAGGAAGTAGAGCTGCGAGTCCCCGTGGATGCCCACGGTGCCCGGTCCCAGCGCGTCCGCCAGCAGGTTGATCATGGAGAAGGCGCCGCTCATGAGCCCGAAGCCCACGCCAGCCACTGCGGGGACAGAGAGGCCGTGACACCCCGAACCCATGGTCCCCCCGCCCCAGGGACCTCCCAAACCCCAGCAGACCCAGGTATCTCCCTCCCCCAGGCCCCGCGTGGCGCTCACCATATGCCATTTGCTGGATGGAGATGGGGGAGCAGCCGTCCTCGCTGAGGGCCACCAGCCCCTCGATGGCCTTCCTGCAGGGAAAAGTGTGGCGGGGCACAGCATGGACCGGGCACGGAGATCCCCACCAGCCCACCCTCCTCAGGACCACCCCAAAAGGGTGCAGCCGGGTCCCCGGCAGGCACCTGGCTTCTCGCTCAATAATCCTGCCGTTGATTAATGGATCTGCGGGCACTTTGCGCACCACTACACCACGGCAGGGAGCGGTCAGGACTCGGCTGACAGCCCCCGGAGTGCTGACTGGGCACGGCAGGAGCACGGCTGCAAAAACGCAGCGCGGGGACCTCACCGAGCCACCAGCACGGGAGTGAGGCCGCCTCGGGTACTTGTTCAGCTTTGGGTCCCCCAGCACAAGGACATCGAGGGCCTGGAGCGCATCTGGAGAAGGGCTATGGAGCTGGTGAAGGGCCTGGAGCACAAGGAGTGGCTGAGGAACTGGGGGTGTTTGGTCTGGAGAAGAGGAGGCTCAGGGGAGACCTTATGGCTCTCTGCAACTGCCTGAAAGGAAGGTGTGGGGAGCTGGGGGTCGGCCTCTTCTCACAGGTAGCTAGCGATAGGACCAGAGGGAATGGGCTTGAGTAGCTCCAGGGGAGGTTCAGGTGGGAAATGAGGAGACATTTCTTCTCAGAAAGAGCAGTCAGGCACTGGGACGGGTTGCCCAGGGTGGTGGTGGAGTCACCGTCCCTGGGGGTGTTCAAGGAAAGGTTGGACGTGGTGCTTGGGGAAAGGGCTCAGTGGGTGATGTTGGTGGCAGGGAATAGTTGGACCACATGATCTTGAAGGTCTTTTCCAACCCTAATGATTCCATCATTCCAATCCAACCCCACAGACCAGGTGTAGGGGTTGGCAGCACACTGCAGACGCAGCAGCACCCCAAGCTGCAGAAAACATCCCTAGGGCATGCATGCAGCTGGGAGAGCAAACCTATTTTTTTTTTAGAAAATACAAAAAAAAAAAATGCCGGGGGTGCAGGGAGTAGCCCAAAAAATCTAGAAAACCAGATTGCAGTGGGAAAGGCCGGCATCAGCAGGGCTCTGCAGGACGGGAGCAGGGCTGGCGCCGGCGGCTGCGGCGTGGAGCTCTGCTACCCTCTGCCTGCGTGCCGCAGTGCTGCCGCCCTCCTCGCCGCCACCACGGCCTGGGAGCAGACTTTGCCCCGCCGCGGGGCACCGTGCCACCCGAACCGCCCGTACCTGAGCAGCTTGTAGTAGAGGAAGCGGAAGGCCTCCTGCAGCAGCACCGAGAACATCACCCCGAAGATCAGCAGCCCCCTCTGCAGCGCCTCGTCGCGCGGGTCGCTGGCCTTCACGGCGATGAACCAGATGAGGGAGGACAGCAGCAGCGACACCAGCCAGAAGAACGCCCTGCGGGGCACGGCGAGCCCGTCACGGGGACGCCACCAGGGCCTGGACCACGATGGCATTGGCCACAGCGGTGCCACCACCGGGGATGGTGCTGCTGTATGGGCACTGGTGGTGCCTGTGGTGGTACCGCTGCCCCGGTACTGGTGCCACCATGAGCAGTGGTGGTGCCCATGATGGTACCGGTGCCTATAATGGTACTGGTGTGACTGTGAGCACTGGTGGTGCCCACGATGGTACTGGTGCCCATAATGGTACTGGTGCCCCGGTACCGGTGCCACTGTGAGCACTGCTGGTGCCCGTGATGGTACTGGTGTCCCGGTACCGGTGCCACCGTGAATACCAGTGATCATATTGTGCCCATGACAGCACCGGTGCCCATACCAATGCCCGGTACCAGTACTGGTATGGGTGCCAGTGGCCCTGTGGCACTCACAATGACATGGGTACCGGTGGCCATGCCCACACCGCTGCGGGCGCCGTATCCCAGCCATGCCCACCCATACCGGTGCCGCCACCCTTCCCGGTACGGGTGCCCGCCCCAGCACCCACCAGCACCATGCCCACACCGGTACCGGCCACGGCACCGTGCCCCCGGGCTGGCTGCCGACACCTGCAGCAGGACCGGTGCCGGTCCCGGCACCGGTCCCGGTGCTGGTCCCGGTGCCCGTGCCCCCCGGTGCGGCACTGACCCGGCGATGAGGATGATGATGCGCAGCGGGTCGCGGGCGATGGTGAAGAGGAAGAGGCTGAGCGCGGGCCCGAAGGCGATGAAGGTGCACCCGAAGAAGACGGCGAGCGTCATGGCGGCGGGACCGGTACCGGGAACAGGGGGAAACCTGGGGGAACCGGGGGGACCCGGGGGGTACGGGGGTACCGGGCACGGCTCGGCACCGGACGGCACCGCGGGGACCCGCCTGCACCCGGCCCGCGCCCCCCGCCCTTCCGGGGCCGCCTGACGTCACCCGCCGCCTGCGCGCGCCGCCGCCGCCGCCGGGGCCGGAAGAGCGGCGATGGGCGGGGCCCGCACCGGGGAGCGGGGGCGGGAAACCGGGGAGAAGGCGTGGCCTGGATGTGGGGGCGTGGTCGGTCTGGGGTGGGGGCGGGGCATCGCTGCAGGCGGGGTTTGCTAAAGGAGGAGGGACGTGCGGAGGGGCGTGGTCTGTGTGAGGGGCGTGGTTTGCGCGGATGGGCGTGGTTTTAGTAGGAGGGGCGCGGTGTGCTATGAGGGGGCGTGGTCTGCTATGATGGGGGCGAGGTCTGCTATGAGGGGGCGTGGTCTGCTATGATGGGGGCGAGGTCTGGTAAGACGGGCGTGGTGTATACTAAGGGGCGTGGTCGCTTCGGAGGGGGCGTGGTCTCTTCGGCGGAGGGGCGTGGCCCGCCCAAGGCCGC
>CM021797.1:10174215-10195953 GCA_011076525.1 Nettapus auritus | reverse complement strand
GGGGGCGTGGTCTCTTCGGCGGAGGGGCGTGGCCCGCCCAAGGCCGCCTGGTCTACCCGGAGCCGCTCGTAGCGCTGTCATGGTGGCCCCGCCATGTAGGGGCTGTCCCGCGGGGGTCCCCGGGGGGTGGCGGGGGGTGGCCTCGGAAAGGCGCTGAGGCCGGGTCCGGTGCCTGAAGGGGGCTCTAGGAGGGCTGGGGGGGAATCTGTGTCAGGGGGTGGTGATAGGACAAGGGGGAATGGCTTTAAAATAAAAGAGGGCAGGTGTAGATTAGATTTTAGGAAGAAATTCTTTATTTTGAGGGTGGTGAGGCGCTGGCACAGGCTGCCCAGAGAAGCTGTGGCTGCCCCATCCCTGGCAGTGCTCAAGGCCAGGCTGGATGGGGCTTTGGGCAGCCTGGGCTGCTGGGAGGTGTCCCTGCCCATGGCAGGGGGCTGGAATTAGGTGGTCTTTAAGGTCCCTTCCAACCCAACCCATTCTGGGACTCCGTGGTTTGGAGTTGTACAACAATTGGAGTTACATGATCTTTGAAGTCCCTCCCAACCCAAAACACTCTGGTTCTATGGTCGTTGGGCTACCAGGCCCAGGTCGGCACATCCAGAGACGCAGCAGGACAAATACACAGGGGACATGGCAGGGACACAGCCCCCAGCTGGGACCTCTCCACCACCAGCCTCCCTGTGGAGCAAGGGGCAGCGGAGGGTGGAGGGACGGCAGCGCGGTGCCGGGCCCTGAGGGGTCGGCTGGTGGCCTTGGTGTTCCCATCACCGGGAACAACCGCCAGGGCCTCACAGAAATGAGTTCAGAGGTGAAGGAGGATCTGTCGGAGTGATGTAAATGGTTAAACAAGCCAGGGCGATCCAGGAGGCTGGAATGGGGAAAAGTACTGGGTGTGAAAGGGCTCTTTGTCCTGGCAAGAAGGCAAGGGACACCCAGGAGCTGGGCACTGGGGACGCACCCTGATAGGGAGGCCAGGAAGGCCTGTTTGCAGGGCAGGGTGCTTTGGTGGTTTTTGCCCTCTTATTCCTTTTACAGCTGGACAAATCCATTCCAGGGAGGTGCTTTGACCAAACACCAGCTCAATACAGTGACATGCTGAAGGGAAATGACAGACCGGAGGAGAAACCCCAACCCTTGTGCAGGGCAAGCTCAGCCAGGCAGAAGAGCACCGTCCTTCTCCTCCAGCATGTCCTGGGATGTGACAACTCAAGGGAGAACAAGCTCTGAGGCACAGAGCAGGGAGTGCACGTGTTTGGTCCCTTTGCAGCACAACCAAAGATCTTCAGAGCTCCAGATGTGATCTGGGGGCCAGGGGAAGGGCAGGAGGCCAGAAGCACCTGGGCAGGAAAGAGCTGCCATCTCTCCATCCTCTCCCAAGCTTAGGGCACAGCAAATAAAGGAAAGCAGTCAGGGAAAGCTCTCCCTGTCCCTCGCTGGGGTGATGGCCTGGCCCAGCGAGGGGTCAGCGTGAATTAATGTTTCCTGGCCACATGAGGCTGTGCTGCCAGGGGGATATCCGCTGGGTAGTGTGGAACAGCAGGGCTCCATGCAAGCCGTGGAGGGGCCCGGAGCAGAGGGCAGGGCTAGATCGCAGCTCTGGGCATCCCCAGTGTAATATAAAATAAATGTTTGTTCATTGTCTTCTGTATTATAAGAGCAAGGAGTTCTGTTTGAAGGGGTGGGTAGTGAAGGTTTCCTGCTGAGATAAGAAATGTGAAACGCCTGACTAGACATTATGCAAACTGCGGGTTGCTAAACCGGTGTAGCAGCTTCCTTGTTTCATGGAGAATCAACATGAAGAAATAAAGAAGAGAAGCAAATTCACAAGGCAGAGGAAGACTGCTGCCTTCATCTTCATGACCACCAGAGGAACTGAGACGACCCCCTAGCAACAATCCACGCAGTCGCATTACTTACCCGGATGTGCCGTGTAATCCCGGAACTAACAAGCGATAAAAGGGGACTCTGTCGGATGTGGTGTGCGCACCGTTGGCGGAGCAAAGACTCCTCGGCCACCCAGCGCTGTTTTGCTTGCTGTTTGCTTGCTTAATAAATTAATTTATATGATTAATACAATGCTCTCTGAAAATTGATTAAGGGGGCAACTTATAACAAATTTGGTGCCGTGACTCGGATGAAGGCAACTCGATGGAAAACCCTTCGAAGGGGGCACCCCGCTGATTTCAGCAGCCTTCGTTAGGACTACTTTCATTCAGATCCTTCACCGACGAACCCTAAAGTCAGCAGCAAGCAAATAAAGCCGGCAACCCCATAACCTTTGTGCACGAAGACCGAACAAAGACTCAGGAGTAAGTAAGTATAGGCCGGTGATCCGTTCGGTTGGGGTTGGGTATCCTGGAGCATGCTGAATGAGATGTCCAGTCTGGACGAAGCGAGTGCGGACTCCCTAGTAGTGCGGTTCCCATCTCCTGTGAGGGACTGGGCAACGATCGGGAGGATCCGAGAGTGTGTGTGTGTGAAGGCGCTCTGGAAGATGGGACAGAAGAAGAGTAAGCCTTCTGGTCCCATGGGTGGGGTAACGCCTGATGTTAGGTTACCCCCTATTCCTCCAGATAGCCCCTTGGGATTAATGATTAAAAATTGGGATGATTCCACTTCTAGGCAGGATAAGAATAAAGTAAAAATGATACATGATTGTGTCGAAGTTTGGGGCAGTAAACAGATTTGAGGATGCACATTTGTGGATCAGGTCGGAAACTCGAGCCAATTTATATCCTCTAAAAGAAAAAGGAGGGGACGGGAGGCGTAAGAAAAACTGAGAATTAGAGATCCCAGCCCTACCGCCTCCCTATATTCCACCACCCCCACCTACAGCTCCAACTGCTGGGCCTCCTAACCCGCAGCCCCAGGGAGACTCTGATTGGGACTCTGACTCTAGTGTTCAGGGGCCAGTGACTAGAAGTCAGGCCAGAAGACAGCAGTCCAGAAACGAAGGGGGGTTGTATCCACTAAGGGAAATAGCAATGGGAGGACCACAACCAGGTATGGGATATGTGGCCGTCCCCATTAACTCCAGGGATGTCCAAGATTTTAAGAAAGAGATGGGAAACTTACTGGAGGACCCCTTAGGGGTGGCGGAATGGGTAGATCAGTTCCTAGGGCCCAATATCTACACCTGAGAAGAAATGCAATCTATTTTAGGGATATTATTTACCTCAGAAGAGAGAGGAATTATTAGAAAAGCTGGAATGCAAATTTGGGATCAGCAACACCAGCAAGGTCTGGCAGCAGATATTAAATGGCCATTACAGAGGCCCAATTGGGATAATCAGGACCCTATACACCGTGGCAATATGCAGGATCTTAGGACCATTATCATTCAGGGAATTTGGGAGTCAGTCCCGAGAGGGCAAAACATTAATAAGGCCTTTAATGAGCACCAAAAGAAAGATGAAACTCCAACAGAGTGGTTGGAAAGGTTACGCAAAAGCCTACAACTTTACTCGGGACTGGATCCAGGAACCCCTGTAGGAGAAGCCTTGTTAAAAACTCAGTTTGTGGCAAAGTCTTGGATGGACATTAGGACGAATTGTTAAGGGAGGCACAGAAATTGTATGTAAGAAGGGAAGATGAAAAGGAAAGGAAACAAGCACAAATAATGGTGGCCGCAATGCGGGAAGGGCAGAGAGGAGTCGAATATAGAAATGGTCGAAGATGGTTCACTGAAAACTACAGGGAGAAGGAAGGGTGACCGGGCGAGGATTGAGGGATGTGACTTACTTTTACTGCAATAAGAACGGCCATATGAAGAAAGAGTGTTGACGAAGAATAGAGGATGAGAAGATGTTTAAGGAAGACTAGGGGTGTCAGGGGCTGTATTTGCTGGGGGCCTGAAAGAAAACTGAGCCCTTGATAAAGTTAAAAATTGGTCCCCAGCGCGAGGAAGTCGAGTTCCTCATAGATACAGGGGCTGAAAGATCTACAGTCCAAAATTTGCCTTTAGGATGTAAAATCTCGACGGAAAATGTTCAAGTAATTGGGGTGAAAGGGGAACCCTGTGGGGTCCCTGTTATTAAAGAGGTGTTAATCAAATCAGATTCTAAATTAAGGGTGGGATCCTTACTCTTAGTACCTGAGGCAGAATATAATTTATTAGGTAGAGACTTAATAATAGAATTAGGTATAAGTTTAGAGGTAGTAGATAAAGAGTTAAAAATTAGGTTTTGTCCCCTGAGAGCGGAGGATGAGCAAAGTATAAATCCTGAAATTTGGTACACTCCAGAAAGTGTAGGAAGATTAAATATTAAACCCTTTAAGGTAACTCTAACTAACCCAGGAGTACCAACAAGAATTAAACAATACCCCCTGTCTGAGGAAGGCAGACGAGGGTTAAAGCCTGAAATCCAAAGGTTATTACAGCAAGGGTTCCTAGAACCCTGTATGTCCCCTGTTAATACTCTAATATTACCAGTAAAAAAGAAAGATGACAAATATAGATTGGTACATGATCTAAGAGAAATTAACAAGAGAACCGTGACCAGATTTCCTGTTGTGGCAAACCCTCATACCCTGTTAGGCCAAATGCACCCAGATGACCAGTGGTATAGCGTAGTGGATTTAAAGGATGCATTTTGGACATGTCCTCTGGAGGAAGGTAGCAGGGATTATTTCGCCTTTGAATGGGAAGACCCAGATACCCACCGAAGGCAACAATTACGGTGGACTGTCCTTCCTCAAGGATTCACTGAATCACCTAATTTATGTGGACAAGCCCTGGAACAAATTTTATGAAATTAGGACAGGACACCAGGAGTAACATTAGTACAGTATGTGGATGACTTGTTATTAGCAGGGAGGGACGAAGATACTGTTAGGCAGGCCAGCATACAGTTGTTGAACTTTCTTAGCCTACAGGGACTGAAAGTCTCAAAATCAAAGCTGCAGTTTGTAGAACAAGAGGTAAAATACTTGGGCCACCGACTAAGTAGAGGAGCTAAGAAACTGGACCCAGATAGAATCAGTGGGATATTGGCTTTAACGATCCCACGAACTAAGAGACAGGTGCGACAATTATTAGGGTTGACTGGTTATTGTAGACAATGGATTGAAGATTACAGTGGGAAAGTAAATTTTCTCTATAATAAATTGACTCAGGATGGGTTGCTAAAATGGACCAAAGAGGATGAAAAACAATTCTAAAAATTGAAAGAAGATTGAGTACACCCTCCAGTGTTGAGCCTTCCAGATTTGAGGAGGCCGTTTTTCTTATTTGTAAATAGCACTGAGGGTACTGCATATGGAGTATTAGCCCAAGAATGGGCAGGGAGTAACAAGTCTGTGGCTTATCTATCTAAATTGTTGGACCCAGTTAGTCGGGGCTGGCCAAGTTGTTTACAGGTAGTAGTGGCAGCTGCTTTATTAGTAGAAGAACCACAGAAAATTACTTTTGGAGGAGAGATCAAAGTGATATCTCCACACAATATACAGGGAGTACCACAGCAAAAAGCAGAAAAATGGATCACAGATGCTAGGCTACTAAAATATGAAGGAATTTTAATTTCCTCCCCAAAATTATCATTAGAAACAACTTCCCTGCAGAACCCTGCTCAGTTTCTCTATGGAGAACCGAATGAGCCTTTAGAACATGATTGCCTCCGAAATATAGAAGAGCAAACAAAATTGAGACCTGATTTGGAGGAAGCAGAATTACTAACAGGGGAACAGATATATGTAGATGATTCCTCATGAGTAGTGGCAGGGAAGCGGAAATCAGGGTATGCATCAGTGAATGGAAAAACTTTTGAAGTAATTGAATCTAGACCTTTGAGTCCAAGCTGGTCTGCTCAGGCTTGTGAGTTATATGCTATATTGTTGGCCTTAAGACTGTTAAAGGACAAAAGTGGTACAATATATACAGATTCAAAATATGCCTTTGGGGTTGTACACACATTTGGTAAAATATGGGAAGAGCGAGGGCTCCTCAACTCACAGGGAAAGGGATTGGTACACCAAGAACTGATTACCCAAGTTTTACAGGCCATCAGAGGACCTAAGGAAATTGCTGTAGTACACGCTAAAGGACATCAGCGAGGCCTCACTCCTCAGATCAGAGGAAACAATTTGGCAGACCAGGAGGCTAAAAGAGCAGCACTAATGAACATACGAATTATAGAAACAAGGGAAGACTGTCGAGACTACGGGAATGATTTAAGGGAATTTCCATGCTATGATTGTTGGAAGGACTTTGGCATGGATGCAATCCTATGCCGACGTCCAACCTATGAAGGGGAAGATGGGAAATATACGCACTGTTACCATCACGGGCCAATTTATACCCTGTTTAGTTTCACATTACAAGAAAAGAGCAAAATGATTCAGATGGGGATAAAAGAAACAGATAAGGGCAAGTGGATGCTACCCGATGGACAGGAAATGCTTTCGAAATCTGCAGCTCTGAGGGTATTACAAAGATTTCATGAAAACACCCACTGGGGAACCCAAGCATTAGTGGATCAATTTGCAACAAAGTATATGTGTATAGGGATTTATAATATAGCAATACAAATTGTGAATGATTGTATAACTTGTAGAAAGGTAAACGCCCAACATATGAGAGAAAAAGTGTTGGGAGGTCGGGAATTGGCTCATCAACCTTTTGCCAAAATCCAATTGGACTTTACAGAGCTCCCAAAAACAGGGACGTACAAATATCTATTAGTAATGGTAGATTGTCTCACACATTTTGTTGAAGCTTTCCCAACGGCAAGAGCCACGGCTCAAACCGTGGTGAAAATATTACTTGAGAATATCATTCCTAGATATGGAATTATAGAAACAATTGACTCTGACCGAGGCCCTCATTTCATCTCCAGAGTATCTCAAGAAACTATGAAAGCTCTAGGAACGAGTTGGGAATACCACACTCCGTGGCATCCCCAAAGTTCAGGAAAGGTAGAGCAAATGAATGGTGAAATTAAGAAACAACTAACTAAACTAATGTTGGAAACAAAAGCCTCTTGGGTAAAATGTTTACCTCTCGTGCTGTTAAACATACAGACACAGCCCAGAACTAACATAGGAGTTTCTCTTTTTGAAATGTTATATGGTATGCCCTATGATTTGGAATTGCCACTCGACCACCCTCAATTACAGCATGCCCAGTTAAGACCCTATTTAATGCAACTCATGAACCAACAGAGGGAGTTGCGAGCAAGAGGTTTGGTTAGATATACCAATTCATAAGATACAACCTGGGGACAAGGTTCAAATTAAGACTTGGAAAGAGACGTCTTTAACACCACGATGGGAAGACCCCTGTGTTGTTTTGCTTACCATAGAAACGGCCGTCCGGACAGAGGAGAAGGGGTGGACGCATGCCAGCTGCATGAAAGGACCAGTCCATAAGGATAAGTGGGAAGTAGCCCCAGGTCGCAAAGACTTGAAGCTGATACTGAAACGGACTCGATAAGTATCGTGTGCTGACTGTGTATTGTGGGAGGGAGTGGAAACCCTATTTAATTATCGAATCTAGTTCCTTGAAACGGGTGCAAATAACTTCTCGCAGATTCCCCTGAAGAATACTGCTGCTGCCGAGAAGAATTAATACCTCGTAGTTCACTGCAACCGAACTGATGAGCGAGGCAGAGGAGTACAACGGTGGGGAAGCACTAAGAGGCTGAACAAGGCCTGTTTAAAAGCACCCTGGGAAGATGGGTTTCGATCACCTCCTACAATACATGGGAGTCATTATTACAACCTTGGTGACCCATGGATCTGCGCACCCCCACCAATCCCTACAAGTAGAGTTTAACTAGATGGGAAGGTCAGATCCCCCCTTAGAACTGTCACTACGGCCGGTGCACCGAGTTTCCTCATTTCCCTATGCGAGACGGTACCAATACAACCGTGTCTAAACCAAATAGGATATTATTTCTGCCCAAGTTCCAACCCAGGGAAGGGCTACTGCAACTATCCAAATGCTTATTATTGCGCCTATTGGGGATGTGAAACTATTGCTTCAGATTGGACTCCCAGGGCTGGTCGAGACAAATTTTTACAAGTGGGATATGGACCATACGGGTGCAAACCTCCGAGCCGAGATTGGAGCGGAGGAACAGGGTTAGGGGCCACTTGTGAACGACTGTACCTAAATGTAACTAATCCAGATGACCACGCCTGGTTGTTAGGGAAAGTGTGGGGCATAAGATATTGGGAACCTGGGGTCGACAGGGGAGGGCTCATACTAATAAAAAGGGAGGATGCTGATAGACCCCAGGCAGTAGGACCAAATGAGGTTTTGTCAGGAAGTGTCCAGAGAATCCAGCCTGTGGAAAATATTACAGTGCCAACCCTCGGCAGCCCTACGAGCTCAGATAAAGTTGAGAATGATAACATAGCTGAGAATAACATATGGGGGGTCATGAATGCCAGCTACCAACTATTAAACGAAACAAACCCAAATATAACAAAACATTGACCGACAGAATTGGTATGAATCTTGGTTTAATTATTCACCTTGGCTTACTACTTTACTATCAACTACAGGAGGACCCTTATTGTTATTAATAATAGCGCTTTCGGGCCATGTATTTTTGATAAACTGATTGCAATTGTAAAGGGTCATTTGGAAGCAGCGCATTTATTGCTCATCCGTGCCAATATGAGCCAATAAGTACCGTCGAAGGAATCGCAGAAACATTAATCCTCAGTAGCCAGGCATTGCAGAGATTCAATGAACAAAATGAGTAACCAAAAGAAAAAGGAGGGATTGTAATATACAATAAATATTTGTTCATTGTCTTCTGTATTATAAGAGCAAGGAGTTCTGTTTGAAGGGGGGGGTAGTGAAGGTTTCCTGCTGAGATAAGAAACTGTGAAACGCCTGACTAGACGTCATGCAAACTGCAGGTTGCTAAACCGGTGTAGCAGCTTCCTTGTTTCATGGGGAATCAACATGACGAAATAAAGAAGAGAAGCGAATTCACAAGGCAGAGGAAGACTGCTGCCTTCATCTTCACGACCACCAGAGGAACTGAGACGACCCCTAGCAACAATCCACGCAGTCGCATTACTTACCCGGATGTGCCATGTAATCCCGGAACTAACAAGCGATAAAAGGGGACTCTGTCGGATGTGGTGTGAGCGCCGTTGGCGGAGCAAAGACTCCCCGGCCACCCAGCTCTGTTTTGCTTGCTGTTTGCTTACTTAATAAATTCATTTATATGATTAATACAATGCTCTCTGAAAATTAAGGGGGCAACTTATAACACCCAGGGAGCCCACCCCTTCTCGGTGACAGCGGTGAGGCACATCCTGCCACTCTCCTCTTTGTGTTGGAGAAAATACAACAGAGCAGGAGGAAACTTCCTGAGCGCGCCGGGAATTGGTCGCCAGCCACGTTAGTGTCTGCGAGTTTATACAGCTGTCCCTCAGGCAGCCGGTAATAGAAAATGCAACGAGTACGTGGGGTGAGCAGCTCCGGACCTGGAGAAGATCCTGGTCAGTAACAGTGTGTGCATGTGTGTGGTCACACACTTGTGCCTGTGCTCAGGTGGCATCGTTATCATGGAGCACAGTCGATGGATAAGACAAAGGCCATGTGGCTTCCACAAGTGCCCAGCAGATGGAAGGGGACACAGTTGTGACATCCCTCTGCTGCTGTGTGTTAGAGGAGGATGCTTATTTTGGGCTGAGCTTGGGGCTTTGAGGTTTCCTGTACATCCTAAGGAATTGCTGTCAGTCCCATCCCGAGGCCAAGGACGTCCTTGTGACTGCTGTACCTGCCCCACAGCAAGGTCCCTGCAGAACAACCCCGCGCCTCCCAGTGCCTGTCCCCACCCACAAAGACCAAGCACAGCCGTCCTTCTTGTCAAACTGCTTTAATATTTGGACATGAAGACAGGACAGAGCCGTTCGGGCTGTGCACAGACAAGACGCCCCCCGAGCCACGGTGTAGGGCTGCAGGGCTTCCCTTCTCAACGGATGTGTGGATTTGGCCAAGGCGCAGTTCAGCTGATGACATCCTGAGCGTGCCAGTGGGGTGCACGTGTGGGGTAGGGAAGAGGGGCGGAGGGTCCCCAGGCAGCTCAGAGGTTGTTCAGCTCCAGCAAGGTCTGGTCCAGGACCTGGTGGATGCCCACGTTCTCCTCTTTGGCACTGGCCAGACTCTCTGTGAACACAAGGGACACCCAGCCACGCACACAGACATGCCACAGGCGTACCCAGCCAGACCCACGCACACCACGCCAGGCACAGACACACGCACACGGACACGGCTCAGTATGAGCAGCCCCAGCACCGGCAGGGATGAGCCCAGCCCCTCCACGACCCCCAGGGGGGTCAGGCAGCCCCTCTGTTCAGCCTCTCCGTCCTCCCAAGGCACCCTGTAGCCCTTGGCCAGCCCCTCCGTGGTACAGGTACCGCCACCGCGGCCCCATCTCTCCCCGTCCTGCCGTCCCCACCGGCACGTGAGAGAGGAGAATCACTTGAAAGAGGAGAGCCAGCGGCTGTGGCACGAGCCAGGTGCTCCGTGAAGAAGAGGAGTGAGACAGCAGCCCAGGAGGGCGGGCAGAGAGGACAGCAGAGAAGGAACAGAGACATCGAGGCCGCAGGGATGAGCTCCGACGGGCAGCCTGCTGCTGGGGCAGCCTCCTCCGGTGCTGGCTTCCAGTTGGCATCCCCCTTCCCACTGGAGATGGGGTCTGTGCCCACCCAGCACCCTGCGAGGACCCTGCTCCAAGGGTGTCCCCACTGTGTGGTTTGGGGCGACCAGAGGGATTGGGAAGCGGCGACACAAGCCACCACGTCCCTCCCCAGCAGGGCCAGGCTGATGCCAGGGGACAGCCACCACCATGTGGGCATCCCAGGACACGGCAAAACCCCTCATCCCTCTCCCCCCCAAAAACCCCATCAGCTCCCCAGGGGCTCCCCAGCAGGGCAGTTATCCCAGTGGGGAGCGGGCAGGGGCTCCCAGCCCCACACCAGCCTGGCCGAAACGGGGCTGGGGGCACCCGGTGGGTGGGAGGCTGTGCTGGGGCTGGAGCTGCCTGAGCTCAGTTGTTAAGTTCGGTCAGGATGACCCGCAGCTCGTTAGTGAGAACGCGGTTTTTCTCGGCCTCCTGCCGGGAGCGCTCTAGAGAAAACGGAGAGACGTCAGCGCAGCAAAGGGGAGAGAGAGAGAAAAGAGAGTTAGTGAAAAGAGACAGCGCTGCCTGCAAGAGCCTTCGCTGGGCACCCCGCCGTGGTGCCACTGGTGGGCACTGGGGACCACTGGGGACGGCGGGAGGAGGCAGCCGGGCCCGGGTCCATCAGTTCTGGGTTTTGGGGCAGGGTAGGATGGTGAGGGAGGAGGATTGGGGACCCAATTAGGGCCAGGAACTGCTGACGAACAGTGGGGACAGCCCTGTTGGCATGAGAGGGACATGGAGGAGATGTCAGGGCCGTGAGAGGTTGTTGTGGTGTCCGGGAGTGCGGATGGGGGACAGACAGGACTGGGTCTAACCCTATTCATTCAAGAGCGATGGAGAACGTCTTGGAAGGTGGCAGAAGATGAGGAAAGCTGTGTCCGAGAGCCGGGGGGGCGGTAGGGGACGTCCCCGGGCTGAGGCACAAAGGGGCTCAGCTGCGGGGTCCCCGCAGCCACCTCCCGCCCCCGGCTGCCGGCACGAGAGAGAGCAGGCAATGAGGGGTGAGCGTGGGGAGCCAGAGCAGCATGAAGAAAACGAGGGAGAAACCAAGGAGAGAAAACGCTTTATTGAGACCAACTCGGTGACCCGGAGGGACAGAACAGAAAAGAAAAAAAAGTCATGAAATGCAAACTGAAGAGCGATGTGCAGAGGAAGGGGGGGAGCGGGGAGGGGAGCAGGGGGGAAACCGGGGGCTGCCTGCCTGGGGACGGACCCCTCATCCCCTTGGGGCCAGAGCCCACCTCTTCTTGGAGGTGCTGCTTCTCCTGGACGTGTCCCCCCACCCTGGGCTCGGCGAGCAGCACCGGGACGGCGTTGCTGGGGGGACGCGGGATCCCCGGTGCTCGTGCTGCCAGTATGGGGGGGCTGCTCCCCTCTCCCCCAAACACCCCGTAGCGCCTACGCCTTGCTTTCCCCCAAAAGAGGGACACTGCGGGGACCCCCCGGGCCAGCCCCTGTGACCACCAGCCGCGGGCCGGGAAGGACAGAGAGGGGACAGGGAGGGCAGGGAGAGCTTTGGGGGGGCCGGGCAGGCAAGCGGCCGAGCTGGGGAGGGGAAGATGCAGGTGAGGATGGATGGAGTGGGGTGGGGGAGTGCGGTGCTGGTGCCGGTCGGAGGGGCTCAGAGGGAGGTGATGTCGTTAAGCGCATTGTCCAGCTCCTCGCTGATGGCTTTGTACTTCATCTTCTGCGCATACACTTCGTCTGCAGGCGGAGGGGAGCGGGGGGTGCGGGCGGTGGAGCGGGGAGGGGGCGAGTGGCAGAGAGAGAAAGAGCGGCGGTGAGCAGGGCATAGGGGCGTGCGGGGACGGCACCGGGCACAGGCGGCGTGGATGCAGCCCTATTCCCCTCCCGTGGACCCCAAAACCCCCCCGGCATCCCCAACCCCCCCCTCCCGGGGTCCCTGAACACCCCCTGCACGGGGACCCCTGCCCCGGCTCGCCCATGGGGTGCTTTGGTCTCAGCCCGGCCAAGCACCCCCCCAGAGACATGTCCTGTCCCGTTGTGCCCGTGAAAAAGGGCCACGAGGCGGCGGGGACGTTTTACCTTCCAAGTCATCGATGGTTTTCTCCAGCTTCGCCACAGACCGCTCGGCAAACTCTGCCCGGGTCTCCGCCTGTGGGAGAAGACGACTTTGTTGGGATCGCCCCTAAACTTGTACCCCAAGGCCACCCCACACCCCAAAACTGCCCCGTCTGCATCTCCTGCGCCTGGGCTCCATGGAGGTGCTGAGCACCTGGATTAGCCTGGGAGGTGAGGGATTATTTTCCTGCTGCCCATACGTGTCCTGGGAGCACCCAAAATGAGCCTTACCTCCTTCAGTTTTTCCCCTAGGAGCTTGATTTCCTCCTCGTACTTGTCCTCCTTGGTGGAATACTGCAGGGACACAGAGGTACGGCCGTGAGCCCCGCGGGACACCTCCGGTCACCCTTCGCCCCCTCCCCAAGGGACCCCCCCAGCCCCAAGCTCTGTGCCCAGCCCCAGCAGCCCCTACCTTGTCGGCCTGGGCCTCCAGGGACTTCAGGTTGTTGGTGACAATTTTCAGCTCCTCCTCTAGGTCACCACATTTACTACATCCCAAGCAGGGTGTGGGGGGAAGCAGGGGGCCGGGGAAGGGGGGTGATGGAGGAGAGGAGCGGGGAGCAGGAGGAGCGGGCGCGGGGAAGGAGGAAAGAAAGAGAGAGAACAAGTTGAGAGAGGAGAAAACTCAGGCAGCGCGGGTGGAGGAGGAGCAGAGCCGCCGGGCACGGGTCCCTTCCTCGTGCCTACGCGTGTCACCGCTGCCACCGCACTCCTGCACCCCTCCGAGGATGAGGAGGAGGAGGAAGAGAGCAGGCACGGAGGATGGTGCCCAGCGCACGGCGATGTAGGGGAAGGCGAGGTGAGGGCCGGCGGCCGAGGCAGAGAGGAAGAGAGGTGGCTTGACAGCGACAGAGAGAGGGGGGGCTGCCGCACGTCGCCCCGCGCCCCTGCCCCGGTACCTCTTCCTCTGAGGCAATGAGGGATTTGAGGGACTGGTCCATGGTCCGCAGCTCCTCCTCCAGCTGTCTCACTCGGCTGGGGTGGAAAAGGGGCGCCCCGGGGGGGGGGGGACAGCAGAGAGCAGGGTCACGGACGTGCTGGGGGATCTGATCCCTCTGCCTCCCCCCCCCTCAAGGTGGCTGGGAAGGGACATCCCCATCCCCATGGGGACACTTGGCCACCCCTGTCCCCCACGGGCACGACGTGGGGGTGGCGTGGGACCCTCCTGTGTTGCCCACCGGGAGCCCCCCGCTCACCTCTCTGCAACCTCTGCCCTCTCCTCCGAGCGCTCCAGCTCGCCCTCAAGGACGACCAGCTTGCGGGCGACCTGTTGGTGGCATGGAAGGGAAGGCGTCAGCCCCAGCTGGGGGTGTAAGGCCACGGGGGGTGGCCCCGGGGGACACCGGGGAAGGGGGCACGTTGTGGCGGCACGCACCTCCTCGTACTTGCGGTCGGCCTCTTCTGCTATGTGCTTGGCCTCCTTCAGCTGCATTTCCTGGAGCTCCATCTTCTCCTCGTCCTTCATGGCCCTGTTCTCGATGACCTTCATGCCTCTGCGGGAAGCCAAAGCAAGAAGATTAGGAAGAGTTTCTTCAAGGACAGAGGGGCCGAGCGTCGCAAGTCCCCAACCCTGGAGGTACTTCAGAGGCGTGTGGACATGGCGCTAAGGGGCACGGTTGGGTGACGGGGCTCAGCAGGTCAGGCTGATGGTTGGACTGGTGAAAATGAAGGTCTTTTCCACCTAAATGACTTTATGGCTGTGGGTCGAGGTGGCACCCGCACCTCCTGCCTGACCCTGCCATCCTGCAGCTCCAGTGCCATGGGGCATTGCCTGGGGACACTGGCACCCCCTTGCCATTGGCACCCCAGGGGTGCTCCTGTGCACGATTAAAGCAGCAGAGATGTCCCAAGGCCATTCTGGGGACATGTCCTGGAGCAAAGAGATGTGGCCGTGGTGCCTCTCAACCACGCAGGTCCCAAACTCATCCCTCATCGCTCAGGTGCAGCTGCTGGAGCTGCTCTTTGCCCAGCCACATGTTGCAGGAAGCCCCTCTGTGGAAACCAGGGGGCTGCCTGCTACCGAGGGCGTCCCCATACGACCCCGGCTGTGCCCCCCATCACACCTCTCGCTCTCATCCGCCGCCTTCTCGGCCTCCTCCAGCTTCTGCAAGGCGGTGGCCAGGCGCTCCTGGGCCCGGTCCAGCTCCTCCTCCACCAGCTGGATGCGGCGGTTCAGAGAGGCCACCTCAGCTTCAGCCTGCGGAGCACAAAACCCTCGGTCACTGCCCGTCCCCACGAGTTTTCAGCAGGAAATTTCGCGTCGGGTAGCTGGAGCACCCCCTCGCACCACGCTTGCCCGGCTGGGACACGTGTCCCATCGCCCCACCGTGAGCACAGCGGGGCTTTCCCCATCCCCGTTGCCTCTCGTTCGATGCCACACAGCCCTGGCACGCTCAGCCCCGGCACCGCACCCTCGTGCCCCATAGCCCCGGGGAGGGAAGAGGTGCGCTCCGTGGGTCGGCGGCTGTGCTGCCACGGGGCTTGGGGTTTGCAGAGCCGTGAGTAAAGGAGGAGGAATGCCCTGAGCACATTCGCTCCCGAAAAGGAGATGGGAGCCACTTGTGGATTTCCTGTTTACGGAGGCGGCAGTGGAGCCAAGCGGCCGGGACGCCCTCCCCGGCCCCACACCACCGAGCCCCACTGTGCCGTGGGGCAATTTGGAGCCCCCGTGCCACCCCCCCTGCTGATTTACAGCCCGGCACTGGGGGCAATGGAGCGAGTCGCCCTCGGCGGGCTGGCTCCTGGCCAAGCCGAAGCCTCCGAGGCCGGTGGGACCGGGTCCCATTTCCCCTCCCCGAGCTCCCCGTTCCCAGGCTCCCCGCGCGCGGGGCCATCCGGGAGAGGTGGCCCTGGCCCCCCGCCAGCCCCTCGACGCCTGGCCCCGCGCTCTTTCCATTTGCTAAGGCCTCTCCTGCTCCGTCACCGCCGGGAAACGCTGCCTCAGCAGCTCCCGGCCCCGCAGGGGGGGCTGCTGGAAGGAAAAGGGGATGGAAGGAAAAAATAAAAATAAAAAAAAAAAACTGGGGTGCAAAGGGATGGGCAGTGGTGAGAGCCCCGGGGATCGTGCTTATTCATGGGCTGCAGGCCTGGCACCGTGCTCCAGCAGCACCCTGGGGACACGGAGCAGAGCGAGCAGGGAGCCAGGCGGGGATGTCCCCATGCCACCACGGTCCCCTATAGGTGAGGGATGCCAGCACCTCCACCGCCGCTCAAAAATGCCCTGGAGGGGGCTTTTTTTCCCCGGGGATGACCCCCCCCAAAGTGGGTCAGAGCTGCCCGGATGGGCACCGGGGGAACATGAGCTCGCCGCCAGCGCCTGGAGAGCGGGGAACCCGATCTGCAGCGGCAGGAAGGGGCCGTTTCCTCCGCGCACAGCCCGGGTGACAACAGCCCGGGTACCGCGCCCAGCTCTGCCGCCCCTGATAGCGCGGGGATGTTACGGGAGCGGGGAGGAAAAAGAAAGAAATAATAATAATAAAAAAAAAAACACGCCCAGCAACAACAACAACAAGAAAAAGCCGCAGCAGGAACGAGCCGCCGCCTGGAAATGCCGTCCCCGCCGCCACGGGGTGGGAATTTCAGCCCACGGCGGTGTGATGGGGTGGTTGCTCCCCAGCAAGGGACACGCTGGGGAGCAGGGGGGCTCTGCTGGGGAGCAGGACGCAGAGCCTGGGCGGGGGGTTCTCCGCCGTGCCTCCGACGGGGGAACATTTCCCAGGGTTTGCTGTCCCTGGTTAAGCCGAGGCGGTGAGCTGGACGCTCACCGGGGAAGCCGCGGCGAGCCCCACACGGGAGCATCCCTGCCAAGGCCCACGGTGCCCCTCTAGTGTTGGGGACCCTGCCCGGAGCCCCCCACCCTCTACCCACACCCAGGGGGCTCCCACACACCGGGATGACCACCCCGTGCCCCCCAACTCCCTCTCCCCAGCACAGCGAGGATGCTGGTGCAGGATTCCCCCGGGGCGTGCCATGGGGCACCCGGGGAGCGGCCACCCGTGGCCATACCGGGGTGGCCAGCACCCTCGGGGCCGTGCAGCTCCGCTCCCCGGCGTCCAGCCCCATGGGGCCAGCAGCGCTGCCCCAGCAGCGGGGGGTCCCTGGGGGTCCCCAGCCCCAGGAGCCTTACCCGCTCCCGGGCCTGCCGCTCGGCATCGGCCTCCCGCTGCAGGTGCTCGGCGCGCTCCTCCGCCTCGTCGGCCACCTGCTGCAGGCTCTGGATCTTCTTCTTGACGGCGTCGATGGAGCTGATGCCGGCCATGGCCGTGCGGCCGGCGGGGAGCACAGGGAGGCCGCAGCACCGAGCCCTTTGTGGGATCCGCCTGGCTCGGGCAGGAAGCGCTCAGGCGGCGGCCGCTCCCGCCGCCCGCCCTGCCTCCATCCCTTCCTGCTCCTCCTCCTCCTCCTCCTCCTACTGCTCCTGCTGCCATGGACAGACCCAGGCCCGCTGCGCTCCCTGGTCAGAGCGCGCGGTGCCCCCCGGATGGGGCACGTGGGTCCCCATTAGGCTGCGTGCCAGCCCCCCCGAAAAGGAGATACGTGTCCCCCAGGCACAGCACGTGTCCCCACCGGCTGGGGTGACGGGTCCCCCCTTGAGGCAAGATCCCCACGGTGCCTTCAGCAGGAGATATGTGTCCCCAAACCCTGGGCAGGGTGCCCCCCAGCAGGGCACATTGCCCCCCCGGGCAGGGCACAGGGTGCCCCCGGCATAGGGGACACAGCCCCCTCCTGAAGCAGGGCACTCAGTGCCCCCATGCAGGGCTGCATGCCGCCGATGGGCTCCAGCAGACAGGCAGAAAGGAGCTCGGAGTCAATTTTGCCGGGGGACAGGGGTCCAGGGAGTCTGGGGGTGCACTGTGGGACCCCACAGGCAGGGGAGCAGCATACACACTGGTGGCACGCAGCCTCCCCACGACCCTCCTGCAGAGCTGGAGGGGGAAGGAGAGAAGGATTTCTGCCCCACAGGCAAGAGGGATGAGGCAGGAGGGCAAAACCCTCTCCGGGGTATCCCCTGGGGTACCTTGGCACAGCGTGCCCCCTAACATCTCAACCTCTTGGCATCTGCTCCCCAAGCTGGGACCTGGCCAGCAGCCCCATGGAGACCCCTGGGGCCAGAGCCCCATCGGAGAGGCTGGTCCCCAGCTCCATGTCCCCAGCTCCATGTCCCCAACTCCATGTCCCCAGCTCCGTGTCCCCAGCTCCGTGTCCCAGCTGCAGCAGATGCCCCGGTGCGTCAGGAGGGCACGGCGCGGTGGCACTCAATCTGCCTAAAGGAGCTCTGACAGCTCCTGGGCAGCCCCGGCTGCTCTTCACACCTGCCTCCAGGGACGGTTCAGAGCCATTCCCGGGCTGATCCCACTGTCTGCCGTGGGCTCTGGGGCCGCCCTGAGGGGGGCCAGCACCCGGCCATGCCACTTGGGGGGCTCCTACAGCCCCATGCCCCCGGCCAGGTGGCATGGGGGCACGTGGCATCGGGCTTGGCTCCTCTCCCAGCCTGACGCTTGGGCACAGAAGGGCACACGGGGCACAGACGGGGGTCCCAGTGGCCAAGGGTGAGTGGGATCCAGCAGCGGAGGGCGGGCTGTGGGGCAGGCTGTGGGGCAGGCACCCCGTTCCTGCGGCAGCCAGGCTGGGTGCCTCCTGCCCTGGCCCCACCCAGGGATGCAGTCACTTCCCAGCAGCGCCCGTTCCCTCCCACCGGCTCGGGGAATCGCCAAATAAGAGCAAAGTCTCGGCTTGGGAGAGCACCGGGGCGGGAACTTGGGTGAAGCCTCCGGGATCATGGCCTGGGAACGCCGGAGCTTGCCTTTCCCTGCGCCCGGCGGGTGGCTGGGGACGGGATGGACACTGGGGACACGCGGGGATGGAGGGGCTGCGGGGGCTAAACCCTGCTCCGGGCGCTGTGCCGGGCTCGTGTGCCGTCCCTCGTGGGGGACAAGGAGGGGATGGGGCCGCGGTGGCCTCGTAAAGCTGCTCGGAAGGATCTGCAGCTCCGTGGAGGTGCCGGCCCGGGGCTTGTTCCTGCTGCTCCTCGCTGGAGTGGGAGCACTTAGCGCTGTCAGCACGTCCCCGTCAGGGACACCTGGTGACTTCCAGGTCTCGCGCATGGCACAGCCTGTCCCGTGTATGGCACAGCCTCCTGCCCTTCCCGACGCTGCAGCAGGGCTCCTTCATCACAACCCCGCTCCAGACCCTTCCCTCCAGGGGCCAGGAGCTCCCTGTCCCCAGACCTGCCGGGACAGGGCTCTCCTCGCCAAAGCCCACGTCCTTTTCCTGCTTCTTTGGACCGCTCTGGGTGCCACCAAGCACCCCTGTGTCCCCTCCGTGCCCTGCCGAGCCCCGCACCAAGCTCGCCCCATCCCACAGGGATCCCATCAGACCAGCACAGACCCCCTGGGCCAGCACAGTGTGCCTGCCTCCTGCCACGACAAACGAGCACTTCCAGAGGATTTCCAGTGTTTTAACGACTTTGTTTCTGACTTTGGGCAGGCACAAGGGGTCAGCGAACAGCCCCAGAGCCTTTCTCAGGACAAACTTCTCAAAACTCCTACAAGAGGCAGCCTGGAGCCGGGGGACAACAGCACCTCACTGCCCAGGGGCACACAGGTGGGGACCCCCTCCTCACCCCAGGAGCATCCCTGGGGACAGCCACCCCTCTGTCCCTTTTGGAAGCACCAGGGATGATACGAGGCAGGCTCTGGTGGGACTGGGGACACTGGGGTGGGTTTCAGGCTCTGTCTCCTCTTTCCCCCTGCGCCCACTTCTCTGCTGCCACCACCTCCTGTGCCCATGGAGGCTGGGCGTCCCTGTAGGTTGGCATTTGGAGGGCGTCTGGTCACTTCCCGGGGGCTCTGGGCCACCCTGGGGACTTTGCTGCCACTGCTTGACCCTGCCCACTGTCCCTTGTCCTTGGCGGCCACCTTGGAGATTTGACGCATCTCCCCCGTTTGGCTCCACAAACCAGCTGGGATTGACTTTTTGGTTCTCAATCCTGAAAAGCCTGGCCGTGCCCCTGCTGGCCGCGCTCCCGACGGCTCCCCTTTAGCTTCTACTCCAGTTTCCAGGGTTGGTTTTCATCAGAGAAGGACTGGCCATCAAAAGGAGGGTTTATTTATAGGGTGTCAAATACCCGGTGTGGCACCGCGGGTCGTTATACCCCGCTCCCGAGCGGCTCCGGGGCCGCGCACAGCTGTTCCACCCTTCATCCCCGCCGGGCACAAGCCAATTTCAACACCTTCCTAACATCTCCCCAATGGGATCCATTTCCCAGGAGAAACATCAGTCATGGCCCTAAATAAAACTCTTCCTGGCCTTTCCCTTCCTAGGGTACAGGGCAGCACGTTGGAGGTCCCCCCACGCGCCCCAAGCATCCTAAGCAACCAAGTGCTCGGCATCTGGCCACGGGCGAGAACTTTTCCCATTTTCTCCGCTCTTTTCCTCTTTCCTTACTCATTTGAGCAACGACATTCAGGTTTTCCCCACAGGTGCATGGGCGACGCATGCCGGGGTTGTCATCCCGCTGCGTTTTGGGGTGCTGGGGCTGAGCGGTGCCCCTGCTCTTGGAGGTACCCCTGTGGGACGTGCCCAGCACCCGCTGCCCATCGCGGTGCTGGCGTGGCGGGGCCGGATCCTGCCACCCTCCCCGTCGATATTTCCCATATAAGGCTCCCCTCTTCCTTCGCCCCCCCCGGGTCCGGCGCCCGCACAGGGGAGGGGTTGCCTACGTACGTCCGTGGCTTTCTTCTCCGCCTGCTCCAGCTTCTCCTGGGCCTCCTTGACGGACTCGGAGTACTTCTCCACCTCATCCTCCGTGCCCTTCAGCTTCTTCTGCAGGCCCTGCTGTTCCTCCTCCAGCTGCGGAAGGGACGGATTTTGTGGGGTCAGGGGGGGGGTGGCGCACATTTGGCAACCCCAGGGGCACCCACCCATCAGGGGACGGTCACCCTCATCCCATTGACGATGCTCTGTCAATTTTGGGGCCACACGTCCTCGGGGAGCACCAGATACCTGGGGTTGGAAGACCCCTGAGCCCAGGGGAGGCAATGGGGTCCCAATGTGGGGTCACCAGGAAAGTCCCCACCTCCTGTGGTTGAGGTGGGAGCACGCTGTCCCCAGGGGTCTCCTTGGCAGAGGGACAAGGAGGTGGCACTGGGGTGTCCCACCAAGACCCGGGGAGTTTTGGGGGTGCTGAGGCCACGGACAAGAGGCTGGGACGCTGGTCCCCAGGGCTGGCCACCCAGCGGGGTGAGGTCCCCATGGCTGGATGTCCCCAGGGTGGGGGTCCCCAAGGTCGGACACCCAGCGGGGCAAAGCCCCGAGGGCTGAGGACCCTTAGGGCTGGGATCCAGGAGCTGGACACCCATCGGGGCGAGACCCCCGGGTCCAAACCCCTTCAGGGTCAGGATCCCCATCAACTTTTCTTTATCCAGGAGGGGGGTTGAGGGTCGCTGAGCGCTACACCCACCTGCTTGCAGCGGTCCTCCGCCTGCTTCTTGTCAGCCTCCGCCTGCTCGGCTCGGTCGATGGCGTTCTCCTTGTCCAGTTTGAGCATCTGCATCTTCTTCTTGATGGCCTCCATGGTGGCGGTGGCGGTGTTGGTGGCGGGGCTGGGGGCGGCGGCGGGGCTGGGAGCACCGGGGGCGGCGGCAGCACCGGCACTGAGCCCCCCGGGCCGCCGCGCCGCCTAAGAGCCGGGGAGGGGCCGCAACGGGAGGGGGCCGCCCCGGTTCCTCCCCCGCCGCCCGCCAGCACCTTTTAGGGACAGGCTTCCACACCGGCCCCGCACCGACGGGGACGGGACAAGGCGGGGGGAGACGGGGGGGAGGCACCCGGGGGGCACCGCCACGGCACCCGGCACCGGGAACGCGCCGGGGGGGGACCGGGAGGGGGACGCGATGGTGGGGGTGGGATGGGGACGGCCCCCGGGGACAGCCATGGGGACAGCTCGGGGGGGGAGGGCTGGGGGTACCCTGGTGGTGCTGTGCTGGGGACACCCCTGGAGGACATCTCTGGG
>CM021797.1:10122246-10174205 GCA_011076525.1 Nettapus auritus | reverse complement strand
ACCCTGGTGGTGCTGTGCTGGGGACACCCCTGGAGGACATCTCTGGGGGCACCCTGGTGGTGCTGTGCTGGGGACACCCCTGGAGGACATCTCTGGGGGCACCCTGGTGGTGCTGTGCTGGGGACACCCCTGGAGGACATCTCTGGGGGCACCCTGGTGGCGCTGTGCTGGGGACACTCCGGGGGGACAGTGCTGGGGGTACCCCGGTGGCACTGCGCTGGGGACACTCCGGGGGGAGAGTGCTGGGGACGCTCCAGGGCTTTGTGCTAGGGTTACCCTCGTGGCACGGCGCTGGGGACGCCCTTGGGGACAGTGCTGGAGACACCCCAGGGCTCTGTGCTGGGGTTATCCTGGTGGCATTGCACTGGTGACACCCCTGGGGAACATTTCTGGGGGTACCTCGGTGGCACTGTACTTGGGACACCCCTGGGGGACAGTGCTGCGGGTACCCTGGTGGCACTGCGCTGGGGACACCCCCGGGGACAGCACTGGGGGTACCCTGTTGGCACTGGGGACACCCCAAGGGATAGTCCTGGGGGTACCCTGGGGCTCTGGGGACACGCTGGATGGCACACAGGGACACGCACGTGCTGTGACACCCCACAAGTGGTTTCCTGGGGCCGCAGGGACCCTCCTTGGGCTGTGAATGCACTGGGGAGACCCGAGGACCGTCGTGGTGCTGCTGTACCCCAATGTCCCCAGGCTGTCTGTGGCCCCTGTCTCCCCTGCAGGACCTGCTGCCCCCCTGCAGCCCCCTGCTGCAGTCCCATGCCCCCCGAAGCTGGTGGCACCCCAAAATTCACAGGGTTTTGCTCAGCCCTACGGAGATCCCTGCTGCAGCAACGCTCCTGTCTCCCAGCTCCGCTCCCATCGCTTTGCCCAGGGCTGTCCCCGTCCCCCTGCCACCCCCCAGGGCCAGCGGCGGGCACAGGGATGCTCTGTGGGGGTGGCCACCATGGGACCCCCAGTGTCCCCCCGACACCGGGCAGGCTCTTCCCAGCACAGCCCTCCCAGGACACCCCTCCGTACCGCCCCGGCGTCCTCCGCGCGAGGCCTGGCAGAAAAACACAGAGGGAAAATCCTCTGGGAGAGAAGGGAGCCGAGCGCTGACCTCCCCGTCCCGCTCCTGCGTCACAGCAGGGCAGGGGCCCCGCTTCCACGGGGAGCCCCCGGTGCAGCCCCGATGCCTCTGCCACCTCGTGCCCTGGTGCCATCGACCCCAGCGTGCGGGGACAGCCGGCACCTACGCGTCCCCTGGGATGGTGTTTTGGGGGGACACGGGGCGTGCGGGCTGCCCCGCTGCTTCTGCTCTAAATAAACCGTATTCCGCAGGCAAAAGAAATGCAAACCCTTCGGATCCCGGCTCCTCCAAAAATACCCCGTGCTCTAACGCCGCTCGTAAATGCTTCTGGAGCATTCCCAGCTGCAGGGTGGGCTCGGGGCCGGGGGGCTGGGATGGGATGGGGCAGGGCCAGGGGGGCTTGTGGGCTCCCCAGCCCATCGCCCCCAGGCTGCATCCAGCCCGGCTCGGGGCTCCCCAAAATGGGGTGCGTGAGATCTGCCCCGGGTTTTTGGCGGAGGGGCGCAGAGAGCTGGAGGAAACAGCTTCCTGGGGGCGACCCTGAGAGCGCAGCCCGGATTTTGGGGGTCACAGGGAGGACGTGAGTGGCGTCTTCCAAGGACCGAGGGGCTGCCAGAGCCATGCAAAGCAGCGGAGCCACGGCTGGACGCTGGCGAGCGGTATGAGTGCTGACGAGTTAGGCACATATTTGGAGAAGGAGAGCCAGGAACCGCCAGCACGCCGCTCTCGGGGGGGAGGATCCATCTCCCGTCGCTCCCAGACGAGGATGGATGGCTTTTGGGGAGATTCTTCAGCTCGGGGCGAAGCTGGAGATGAGCACGATGTGAGCAGCCAGGAAGGGGATGGGGGCTTGTGAACGTGTCCCCCGCTAGGAACACGGCTCCCTGGGCAGCTGGGGCCATGGGGGTGACCCCGTCCATGAGCCAGGCTGAGGCTTCCCGAGCCCAGATGGCTTTGGGACACTGGCACCTTGTGACTGAGGAGTCCCACGTCCAAGCACCGCTCGGAAAATAACCCCAACACCCCAACCAGGGAGATTTACGGGGCCGGGGCTCTGGCCAGGCTGAACCCTGCCCCGTGGATTCCTCCCCTGTGGATTTAGCGCTGCCATCCGCGTCCCTTTCCTTGCCCAGAGGACATCGCTGGGGGTCCCCGCTGCTGGCAGCCCCCTGCCCGGGGGCAGGAGGGCAGCGCGGCGGGCTGTGCCCTCTTCCCCTCCTTGCCGCCCGCTCGGAGGGCCCTGTGTCTGTCCGTACCTGGTCGGGAGCCTGGTGCCGGGTCAGGCCAGCACAGATTGTCAGGGGACAGCTGGGAGGGCTGGGATTCCTGCGGGACGCACAAATCCCCCCTGGAGCCAGGCCACCGCCGGAGAGCGGCCCCAAAGCGGGGGGACAGCACCTCCACACCCCGGGCTCAGCCGGGTTGTTGTGGGGGGGACCAGGACGGCCCCGAGCCCCACGGCGCGGCCACCGCCACCCCCGGCAAGCTGAGACCTTGCAGATTCATGACATGCAGCGCTCGGGGGGCAGCTCGTCCTCATGGGTGTTTGCTGGTGCCAGCGTTGTTTTGGGGACAGGGGGGATGCAGAAGTGTCCCCGCTCCACCCCGCAGCATCCCTAACACCCCTCGGGTCCCCCCAAAACCCATCTGAGTGATGGGGTGGGAGCAGGTGGGGAAGGGGCAGCTGCCGCCCGCGCAGGTCGGCCCCGGGGGGCTATTTCGGGGCCTGAGCTCAGCGCCGGCAGCCAGGAGGGCTCCGGCTGCATTCCCAGCCCCACGGCACGCCGAGGGCCCGCAGCCCCAAGCGGGGTGAGCGTAGCGGGGGGCGCCCCACCTGCACCCCCTCCCGCTGCCCTGCCCGGGGATATTTTCGTCCGCCTGCAGGAATGGGGCCAGGAGCGCAGAGCCCCGGGGGCAGGTGCTGCGCTGGAGCCCGGCCGGCCCCCAAATCCCCCAGCAACAAAATCCCCCCCCCGGCGGCACCTGCGAGGGCCGCGCATGGCTGGCAGCGGGGGTCCGGCCGGCCGGGTGCCGCTGCTGGACGTGCCTCGAATATTTTCCGTGCTGGATAAGCGCCTGCGCCGCGCTCCCCCCCACCCAGGAGGGCTGGCGGCCCCACGCCGCGGGGTCCGCACCCCTGCCCACCGCGTCCCAGCGCCCCAGGTCCAACCAGCAGCCCCAAAATCCGAGATGCTGGCTTGCGGCCCCTTCCTTTCCCTGCACCTCCCCACGGACACGTGCACGGAGAAAGCAGGAATCCGTTTTTTTATTGATAAAGGCATCTTTCCAAGAAGCCATCCACATCCCCATACATCACCCCAGAGAGCCCTGGGGGGAGCTGGATTCCTTCCATGTGTAACAGGCGATGCTTAAAGTATCAAAATAGTGAGAGAAGCCTCAGCAAGTGCAAGGGGAGGGATTGGGGGGGGGGTCCCGGAGCCGCAGAGGGGTGAGGAGCTGGTCTCTGGGCCCCTGGGCAGGCGCTGGGCTGCGGGGGGTTAGTGGGGGGACGACGTGAGCGAGGGGGTAAATGAACTCTGGAAAGCTGCAGGCTTGATACTAAAGAAATTCAAAAGTTATAAAAAATACTGAAAGTCTCAGAAAACAACGCAGGCACTTGGGAAGGAGAAGGAGGAGGAGGAAGGCAGAGCTGGCTGGGGAGGAAGGGCCCCAGGGAAAGGCAACGAGGTTGGGGTTGGAGCGAAGCCATCCTGCGCCCATGCTGAGCAGGGGCACTGCAGTGGCAAGGATGCTCTGGGGAGGCTCGGTGCCTCTCGGGGAAGAGGGGTGGGTGATTCAGCCAGCAGTAAGGCAACAGAGGTGAAAGGCGGCTCCGTGCAAGAGCGTAGCAAAAGGAAGGTGCAGAGCTGCTCCTCGCACCCCACCTCACGGGACAGGGCGAGACACCAGCCTGCCCTCATCCTGCCTGGAGGAAGGAGAAGAAAGGAGCGAGAGGAAGGGCGACAAAGGCACGAGAGAAAATCCTGAAGGGTTTGGAGGGCTGCAGCCACCACAGGAGGAAGCCCTGTAGCCCTCTTAAATGAGGCTAGCGGCAGGCTCACCCCGGGCTGCTCCAGGACAGGCTCCCACTCCCCGCAGCCCCCCGGCCGGGCGCATGGGAAGGCGTGCTGGGCGGCGAAGCGGAGATGCTGGTGCGGCGCCTGCTCGGGGCGGTGCTGCGCGGTGTCTGGGTTAGTCCCGGCTTGCCGGTGGTGCAGGCAGGGCTGTGGTTTACCCGAGGCAGCCCGGCATTGCTGGAGGTGGGGTGTCTTAAATAGGAGCCGGCGGCAGCAGTCTGTGCGGTGAGTGGCGGCAGGGCTCTGCCCGGGCGCAGAGCGGCGGCGCGCGGGGCTCAGTTCTGCTCCTCGTCCCGCAGCTCGGAGGGCAGGAACTTGTACTGCTGCTGCCGGATCATGGCCAGCTTCTTGCGCGCCTCCTCCAGCTCACGCTCCTTGCGCAGCATCTCCTCCTGGGCGGCGATGATCTGCCGAGGGAACGAGGTGAGACAGATGCCCCGTGCGCCCGAGGCTCTCGCTCTGCGCCCTGCCATCCCCTCCCACCTCGTGGTCCCAAAGCAAGCCCTGCGTCCCACACCACGCTCCCTGGGAGACACAGGAGAGCGCGACGTGCTCCCCCCTGCCCCACCGGAGCAGTCCCGCTCCTCACCTGTGCAATTCCCCCCACCATCTTCTCCTTCACTACCACCGTCTCGTCGTGGTCCTGGAAGGCGGCCGCCTTCTGCGCTGCCTTCACCAGGTTGTCCGATGCTCTCTTCACCGCGTTCCCGGCCGCCTGGAGCAGGAAAAGAGGTGAGGGAACAGCATCCTCAGCCTGGGGCACAACTGCTGCCTTGGTGGGGACACCCCTGGCCCGGCCGGGCAGGAGAGGCGGCCGGGCGAGCCGGGAGCTGCAGGCAGAGCTCCCCGGGGATGGCTCGCTGCCACCAGCGCTGCTCATGACCATTTCAGGCACTGCTGCTCCCAGCCGGGTGCCTGCAGTGCTTCCCTCGCTCTGCTCCCGTCTGAGCAGCAGGGCAGGGATTTAGGGGCAGCCGGGCTCACCTGTCCCATCCTCTGCCCCGCCGGGATCCTCGTGTTAACCCCCAGCGTGTGGGCATTAACCTCCACGCCACGGCGGCGGAGGGTTAATCTCCCGTGTCAAAACACGTCCCCAGACATTAATGCCAGGGATTCGGCGCACACATTTCAGGCATTCCCAAGCCAGACCATCAGCCCTGAATGCCCCCGGGCTCAGCAACCCCAGCCTGGTGGACAGGAGCCCAGGATTACGCAGGCAGGCAGCTAACCGAGGTCCAAAATACAGGGAGCCTGCGGTGAACCACCGACAGCAAGCAGGCAGGGAGCACAACCCTGCGGAGACGCCTCCTCCGTGCCACGGCCTCATCCCACGCTCCCACACGATTCCCCCTCACCCCTCAAACACCCACGAGCGGATGGGGACTCACCTGGAGCCTCTTCATGGCCTCGGAGTCGTGGTCAGCCTTCACCTTGCAGGCCACCAGGAGCTGCGCCGTGGAGGCAGCCACCTGCTTGGCAGACGAGATGAGCTTCTCCTCGCTGGCGTGGCCCTGCACCGCCGCGTTGGCGGCTTCGCACAGGTTGTTGGTGGCGGCAGCCACCATGCGTGCCTGCAGCAGGAGAGGAGTGTCAGGGGGGGCTGGGAGCCCGCAGGAGAGGGTCCCCAGGAGGACACGGGGCACGGGATGGGGACAACCCATCGGGAGCAAGCAGGGGGCTGCCTCCTCCACGGAGGGGAGCGCAAGGGCAGCGCATCCTCCTTCTGGGAGCAGGAGCAAGGGGGGGTGCCCTGCCCCACAGGCAACACGTGTCGCTGATACTCACAGCTGAAATGAGTCCCTGGGACCACTGCCCGTCATCCACTGCGTTGGCTGGGATGGCTCCCACCTGCAGGGCAGGAGAGGAGCGCTGAGGGCTGCTGGAGAAGGCAGGGAGCCCAGCACGGCACCACGCAGTGCTTCAGCGCCGACTCTTGCGCTGCTCCTGCCCTTCCTCCCTCCCAGCCTCACCTTTCCTTGGGCCACCAACTCTCGCTGGGCGGCCGAGGCTGCCTTCACCAGGGCGCTCGTAGCTGCCGCGATGGATTTGGCAGCTTCCAGGATCTGCTCCTCAAAGTCCAGGCTCTCGTCTGCTTGCTGGAGACAACAACAGGAGCGTGAGTCCTAGATGGGGCTGCCGGGAAGGGGGCCGGGGGCTGAGGGGGCACACGTGAACGGTGGCTGCGGGACCCAGGAGGGAAGGGGCTGCCCCGGAGGGGGCTCAGGGGGGCTCAGCTCCCCGTGCTACCTTGGGCTTGGCCCTCGGCTTCAGCTGCTCCAGCTTCTTGGCCGCAGCCTCGATGGCAGCCGCGGCCCCCAGCAGCTCGTTCTCGGCGATGACGGTGGGATCTTCTGGGTCAACCCACTCCGTCCCTAGAGAAAGGAACCAAGACAGGTTAAAGCCACGCATGGCCTCATTTCTGACCCACCCTACCTCCTCCCACCAGCACCAATGCCGCAGCCACTAATCCCAGCCCTCGATGCTGTCCCGGAGGTGGTCGGAGCCGAGGTGCTCACCTTTCATGGCCTCGGCTGCCTGGATGAGCTCGGTGACAGAGCTGGCCACCCGCTTGGAGTACCCGGCCAGCTGCTGCTTCAGCTCGTGGGTCGGCTTCTGCAGGATCTGGGGGAAAGGAGCAGGCCTGAGCACATGAGGGAGACCACGAAGCAGGGGGAGGACCCTACCTGGCAGCCCCTTCCGACCACGTTTTGCCCCTCGCCCACTGAATTTGGCTGCCTGAGAAGCAGCCACCACCAGCCCAGCCACCCTTGTTTCAGGCTGCTGCAAAGCAAGGGGACCCCGAGGGTCCATTCAAGGTGATCCCCCCAAAAAAGGAGAGCAGAGACCCCCAGCCCCGTGAGTACATATCGGTCACTGTTTGCCATCCTGTCCCGAACGATGCTGCCCGGTCTCCTCCTGCTCAGGGACAGGATCATCTTTTCCTTTTCCTTGGCCCTGCTCGGTCCACGGCTTCTGGGACATCTCGCAGCACCGAGGTCCTCATTTAAGTCGGGGTCCTTCCAGCACTCAGCAGCTGCCCCCCAGGGTCCCCTTTCCCCCCCCAGGACCTCCATCTCCCCACTCAAAGCACTTCAAGCCCCAGAACCCTATCCCCCTTTCCGCGACTCATCTGCAAACACAACCGGGCAGGGCAGGACCCCGGAGCCAGGTCCCAGCCCCAGCGGGTCCCCCCGGCATGCACACACCACGGCACGCCCGAGGCCACACGTCAGCTCGAGCAGGGTGAGTAGAGGCACAGACGGCGGGGTCCTGCCCCAAAACCAGGCGGGAGCAGCAGTGCCACCCTGGCGCCAGGCTGGGCACGCGGGCACGCCGCAAGGCTCATGCTGAGGTTAGGCACCGGCAGGCACACGGCGTGTCGCCGTACTCACCGGCTGACGGGAGGACCGAGGGGAGAGAGAAGAAGGCAGTGAATGCCCGGGCAGGCAACGGGGGACGCGCGCGGGGGGGGGGGTGGAGGTGAGGAGGAGAGGTGGGGAGGAAGGCAGGGAGTTCCAAGGCCCTGCTGCCATCACCACTTCGAACTTCAGCCCTGCACGAGTCCTGCTGGGCGAGCTCCCGAGGCTCGCTTGGCACCTCACTGCTCCCCACCCTGAACTCTTTGACTGCAGTTCTCAGCCTGCATTTCCCCGCTTTTGGTGATGCAGACCTATTGTTACCAAATACCATGTCCCCGCGGAGGTTCGCATTCCTTCCCCTCCCCAGTGAAATATGCTGCTAGCTCACCCTTTTGCTGGGAGCCACGCTTTCCATCCCCGGCCAAACAACTCTCTTGAACTCTAACCACTCCTGCTCGCACACTGAGGCGCTGGTTCCCAAAGGGACCGATCCAGCACACACACAGCAACCCCTACTGCTGCTGGGGGCAATTTAGCATCCTGTCCACAGCCCTCGTTGTGGGGCAGGGCTCGCATCGCTGACTGCCCCACCAGCACCTCCACACCGCCCTCGTGAGCACGCCTGGACAAAAAGCTGTGTTATTAACTCCGCCGTCCGCCCTAACGAGATTTTTTAAACCGCTAAATGGTCTCTTTCTGGAGGCCAGAAGCTCGCTAAGACGCACCCCCGGTGAATAGTTCACGGGATGCACTGCACGTATGATATTCGGGAGACATCGCATGGCAGCTGGAAGGTTACACCCAAAATGCAGTGGAACAGCACGCTTCTGCGAGCAGCCTGACCTTGGGCACTGCCACAGTATGTCATTAGCCCAATCATCTGTTAACAACAGGTCAGCCAGAGAATTTCACCTAGCGCTTCAGCCTTGGCTGCGATGACTTATGAGTGGCTGAAGCATCTTCCAGAAAGACATTTGATCTAGATGCAGAGCACGAAAAACTCACTGCCCCCCTTGGAACCGTATCCCGATGTCCTTCAGATAAAACCATCCTTTGGTTTCCCCCACGTCTGGCTTCAATATCAGGTCCTGCCTGCCTCCCTCTTTGTTCCCGGACCCTTTTTAATCGACCTAGTGAAATCAAGCTATTAACAGGCCCCATGCTCGCTCTTTTTCCTTGCTCCAGGTCCAGGCTATCAGCTCTGCAGGCACGCGCTCGGTGCATCCTTGCAGCAAGATCAGCTCTCACCATCTTGCCAAGAATGCAAACCACTGGAAGCACCTCACTGAATCCTTTCTTCCCATCTACTTGGCTAATCCAGCCTTAATTTGCTTCACACGAACCACGCTGATCCTGCAGGACAGCTAATTAAAGCAGCCGACTGAAGGGCTCTGAGGGCTGAGCTGGAGGAGGGCTGGATCAGAAGGGTGCAGCTGGCCTCTGCAGTCAACACCTCTGCCTCTGCAGGCACTGCCTGTCTCGCACACCCTCGTGCGAGCTTAACGAGCTCTGTTTTCACACTGGCTAAGTTTCTCACTCCCACTACTCATAATGGAAGCTGCTTCAGGATTCTGTTCCTGTGTTGTCGAATTTCCAGCCTCCATCTGTTTATGGCCAGTTAATCTCCATCTGTTGTTAGCCAAATACTTTTCTTCAGGGCTTGCTGATCACTCCGACATCTGCTCCTGTAAGTAGCTGCAGGCAGCCCTCCCATCCTGCCTCACCTTGCCTGCCTAAGCAATCAGGGAGCACGGGAGGTGCTCCTTCCCTCTGTGGGACCACCATGGGGACGGAGGTGGGCCACACGATAGCCGAGGAATGGCAGAGGGACCTGTCACCAGCTTTTTCAAGATGATTTTGACTTCGACTGTCTAGCTCAGGTCAAAGCAACTTTAGCAGCACCAGCCCAGACCACTGCAGCAACGAAGAGCTGTGCAGCCTCGAGGCAGCCAGCAGGGCTCTCCTTCGTGGCAGGACCAGAAGGACAGGCAGTGAGACCTGTGTGCCAGCGGTGACCGCACGCCACCTCCTCCCCTGCGCTCAGCCCCGTGAAGGGGCAGCACTAAGGGGGAGCGCACTAAAACACCTCAGAGGGAAGATCTGCAGAGCCCATGGGAAGATGGGGATCTGGGGAGCACCCCGTTGTTCAAGGGAAGCCTCAGCAAACCACAGGAAAAGATCTGGGGACACTCACCACCAGCACGTGCTCCAGCAGCTCCAGGTAGCCGTCGGCGCACTCCCTGCCGAAGCGCAGCGCCCGCTGCCGCACGTCGGCGCTCACCTCCGGGTGGTAGGCGGCCTCCTGGAACCCAGGGACAGAGATTCGCATCCAAAGGCCTCCCCTGCCACGCTGGGGCTCAAACAGGGCACCTGCTCGTCCCCCAGCCCCGTTGCCAGCCCCTCGTCCCCCGCCAGCCCCTGCGGCACCTTGCAGGCGCGCAGCATGTCCGCGATGGCGCGGCGGCTCAGGTTGGCCGTGGCGATGACGTCCTCCTGCCGACACGAGTTGCCCGCGGCCACAGCTTTGGCCGTGGCCATCGTGATGCCTTTCGTCATTCGGATGAAGTCCTCCGGGGTCGAGACCTGGGCGGGAGGCACCGGGGAGGAGAAGACCTGAGGAGAGAGAGGCGCGGGGTGAGGCGCAGGGCAGCGGGAGGGCAGGGGGAGCCCCGCGGCGCCGCGCTCACCGCCAGCTCCTGGCGGATGTGCTCTATCGTGGCCTCCAGCGCCCGCGTCCCCTTCGTGGCCTCGTCCTCCACAGCCTTCACCGTCTTCAGCAAGGAAGTGACGTTGGTCACCATCACCTGCGGGAGGGAGAACAAACTGGGAAAAAGCCCCTGGAAAGCTCCGGGATGTTGCCAGCACCTCGTGGTTTGGTTGGGATCTGCCCCTTCTCCATGTTCCACTCACACCTCCTCATTTTGATCACCCCCCAGCGCCCCCTCTGTGCCTCCCAGTTGCCCTCCCATCCCCAGACAGGCACAGAAGCCCCTTCCTGCTCTTCTTCCAGCCCTCCTGCCCCATCCCCTTCTCCCCATTGCGCCCCAGTGCAGACCTTGGCGGAGTTCTTCAGCTGGTAGACAGCAGGGTCATCCCCAGCTTTGCCAGCAGCTGCTTTGGTGGCACCGATCAGATCCCCAAGTGCCTTGGCCACGTCCTTCACAGCATTGATCAGAACCACCTGGGGAGAGCAAGACCAGGGTCACGGCTTGGCTGTGGTCACACTGAAGCACCCCAGAACACGCCATACACACGGAGTTGAAATCATCCAGCTCTGCTAGCACCAGGCAAAGCTCAGCCAGTGCTCCCCAAGACATGCAGAGTCCAGAGCACCAGAAGACCTTCCACCCTCAGCTCCCACCCCTTCATAAGCAGCCTCCCTTCACCCCACACACCCCATCCTACCTGAGTCTCTGGGTCTTCAGAGCCCAGGCTGGCAGCACCCAGCTTCACCACCTCCGCCAGGCGGGTGATGGTGGTCACGGAGGACTGGGCGGCCTGGGCCAGCTTCTCCTGGCTGGCCGTGGCGTTCTGCACCAGCACCTTGGTGTCCTCCACCAGCGCCTTGGCTGTCTTCAGGATGCCCTCCCTGGGGAGGAGAAGGGGGTCAGAGAGGGGTGTTTAGGAACGACAGACAAGCATCTGCATGCACACGTGCTCCTTGCTCCCTGCCTTCCATCTGTACGAGCTGGAGGGGAAAACTGCCAGCACAACCCAAACTTGTAGGTCTCCTTGGGGCTGGTCCACAGCTTACAGAGATGCAAGGGGACAGAGCCTGCCCCCTATCCTCAGCTGAGCAGGGGCTGGCCAAGGTGTTGTACCCCTCCCCGTGGTACCTGTGGTCAGCGAAGGTCTCCGAGTTCTCCCGGTTGAGGGTCCCTGCCGTGGCAAACATGATGGTGGTGTCGAGGTCAGCGATGATGCCAGAGACGGCGCTGGCAGCAGTGATGCAGGCTTGCGTGCCGCGGTTCCCAGCCTGCAGGGCTGCCAGCACGTGGGACACCTGCGTGGTACGAGCAGGGTGACTGAGGGAGGCAGGGCAGGCTCAGGACATCCCCACCACACGGCACCTCCCCAGGACGGACCCTCTTCAGTCCAAGGAGGGGACTCCCCCCTTGCTTCCGTTCATTTTTCTCTCGCACCTATCGTGCTTGTGGGTGCAGGAGGCGCTGCACTCTGCTGCTTTCCAAACGAACAAGGCTGGCACCTTATCAGAACGTTACAGCTCATTCCTTCTCTAAGTGCTAAACTCAATTTCTGTGCTTTGGCAAGTGCTCATAAGATAGTAAGTTTCCTGATGGAAAGTAAAAGCTTGGAAAGGAAGAACCTGGAGGAGGCCCCGGGCATGCAGACATGTGCCAGGCAGTGTGAGCCAGTGTTTGTTTTGCCTTTGTAATCTTGCTTGCAAGCATTGCCTCTCTACCCTTATCTCCCAGGTGTTTTAAACCATGCTCAGTCCAGCATCGCTCCCACCACCTTCCTCCTCTCCTGCTACCCATCCCGGGACCCTCGGGGCCGCTCACCTTCTCGGAGACCTTGCGCGCGCTCTCTATCAGCTCCTTCTTGGTGTAGGCGTCGCTGGGGCTGCACTGCAGGGCTCCAGCCTTGGTCACCAGGGCAGCGCAGCCATGACCCAGCTCCTGCACCCGGCGCTTGATGTGGGAGCCGATCTGGAGGAAAACACACGTGTGAGACAGCCTGAAGGGAACGAAACCCTGCCTGGATCCTCTCCGATGGTGCTCTCACCTCCTCGTTTTCGGCAGTGAGTGCGGCCGGCTTGGCCTCCTGTGCCAGCTGCCCGTATTCGTTGGTCAGCTGGTTGGCCAGTATGCCCAGCTCATCGGGGTTGGTGGTGGACTTGGTGACCTGCCGATGGGAGAAGAGCAGGGCTTAGATGGGCTTTACGGTGGGACAGGGGAGCAGAGAGGGCAGCTGCCCTGCTAGGCGAGGCTGCAGCACCACGGCTTCTGCACTTACCATCTCCTGCACAGTCACTGCGATAGCCTTGGCTGTCTTCACCATCGTGGTCTGGTAGTCCACAAAGGTCCCCTCTGGCTCGCCCATTGGCCCCTCGTCCAGCTGCAAGAGATCATCAGGAGAGCTTGTCCCTGCCCAGCGACCCTCCTTGGCTACAGCACAGCAGGAGACTCGTGCTGCCCTGCCCGGGGTTTTGCCCTCAAGTGCTCCCTCCTCAGCCTGGACCCCAGAACTCCAGTGGGAGAAGATCTGAACATCTTCTCCATCTCTCCCTGCCTCTTTGGCTGCTCAAGAGAAGTGTCTCCCCTCCCCAGGAGCCAGCATCCCAAGGAAGACAAGAAACAACAACGTCCCACGAAGGGTTTGACTCTGACTTCTCCTTTCCCCCAGCCCTCTCTGTGTTCCCCTCACCTGGTTGATGGCCTGTGTGATGGAGTCCACCATGCCCCCGACGACACCCGCAGCGCTGGCTGCCTCGTTCAGCGTGGTGGTCAGGTCCTCCACAGCCTCCTTCATCATCTGCACGGCCTCCTCCAGAGCCTCCTGCGTGTGGGCAGCTTGCTGCAAGGAGGAGACGGAGTGAGAGGAGGAAGCAACAACAGGGACACCAGCTCTGGGATTTGGTGCCCAGCAACATGTGTAGGACACGTGGCACGTGTCCAAGGCTCACCACGTGCACCTCCTGCTCACCTTGGGGTTCCCACCGGCCTCCTTGGCGGTGTACAACATCTGCAGGGCAGACTCGGCCAGCGTTTTGGTCTGGTCCAGGAGGTTCATCTGCTGCTGGTGGTTGGGTGTCTTGGAGGCAGCACCGATAGCCGCCAAGATGAGCGGCTCGAAGTACTGAGCCATCTGGGACACCTAGGGAAGAGCAGCGTCAGTGCCAGCAGCTCCCAGAGGCTGGTCAGAACCTCTCCTCCTGACGTGGGCTGCTCCACACGCCTGGTGCCTGAGCACCTCCTCCCCATCCATCCCCTCCCGTTACCTTGTGTCCCAGCTGCGAGGCCTCAGCCCGCGCGGCGCTGGCCACGGGCTCGATCAGGTTGTTGATCTCCTGCACGGCCGTGATCATCTGGTTGTGCAAAGCCTGTTGAGAAGGGAGTGCACGGCATGAGGCAAGGGTGGCCTCGCTGAGCTCTGCTGGGGAGGAGTTAGCCTGGAGCAGGGCTCCATAGTGATGTTTGATCACTAAACAAGTTCTGGCTGTGTGACCAGGTGCAGCACAGCCCTGCTCTGTGCCTCTGAGACAGACACAGAGCAGGACACAAAGCCTGGAACAAGGCTGCTCTATCCAGCACTCGGCTGGGCAGATGCTAAAGACACAAGGAGGGCTCCCAAAGCCCTGTGTGAAAGAGGAGGAAGCCATGAGAGGCTCCAGAAAAGGGTGCTGCCCCCGCTCACCTCCTGGGAGATGCCTTCTCGAGGGGCCAGCTGCTGGCTGATGGCCGCGAGGGAGGCCTGGTCCACCTCCCGCATGCATCTGTTGAGGACGTCGATGGCCTCGTCGCACTCCCGCTGCCCAGGAGCTTTGTCCCTGCGTGACACGTGGATCAGCACCGTGACAGGCCAGATGAGCCAAAACCTCATCGTGGAGTGAGCCCAGCCAGGGGAAACCATCAGCAGGGGCTCCGGCCAAGCACAGCAGGCAGGCTGAGAGGGCCCCAGCCCGCCCTCACCTCATGTTGGTGATCAGCTTCTTGATGGAGTCCGAGACGGTGCGAGAGTGCCCGGCCAGCACCGACCACTGCGGCGGGTCCTTGGGGTTGACGGCCAGGGAGCGTGCGGTCTGGATGAGGCCGGCAGAGCTCTCCAGCATGGTCTTAGCAGATGTGACGATGGGCTCCATGGCTCTGCGTCCCTGTGCAGGGAGATGGAGGCCCAGTGACACGGATGGACAGGCAAGTCACCCCTTCTCCTCACCCAGCAGCAGTCCCTTGATGCCCAACTCTTGCTGCTGCCTCCTCATCGCACCCTCCAGACCCCAGCTCTGCTCTGGGTCCCATTTCAAGCTCCTCCCCACCCTGCCGCAGCTCCCACCACAGCCTGGCCACCCCTCCCTGCCCCGGCGGCACCCCACCTCGGGGCTGATCTGGGCAGGAACGGTGGCAAACTCCGGGTTGGAGGCGAAGGCTGTCAGGTTGTCCACGGCCTCTATCAGAGGAGCCGTGGCCGCGCGGCACCGCTCCCGGTTCTCCTCGTTGAAGGCTCCGTCCAGGGCCTGGCGTGCAGGAGAGAGCGAGCATTTAGTTATCCAGCCCTGAGCACGCCCCACGTCCCAGCTCTGCAGGGCTGCCCGTGCCACCCCAACGCACCTTGATGGTCTTCACCAGGTTGGCCGTGCTGTTGGCCACCTCCTTGGCCGACTGGACGAACTGCCGCTTGGCGACGGGGTTGGCGGTGCGGGAGGAGGCCAGGCGGCACGTGTTGCACAGGGCCGAGGTGTGCTTGGCCACGATGGTGGCTGCTGACAGCACCTGGGGAGGAGAGCAGAGTGAGGCAGGGCCCGCAGCATCCCCCCGCTCTCCAGCAATCCCTTGTAGGCAGGAGAAGGCTCGTGGTGGTGCCCCTCACACTCACCTGTGACTGCGTGCAGGCAGGGTCCACCAGGTTCTGGCAGGCCATCTGGATGGCTTGGTTAGCTCTGGCAAACTGAGTGGGGTCTACCAAGCCCTGCTGTCCCGCCTGGCTGTTGGGATCAGAAACTCCCACCAGGTAGGCAGCCTGCAAAGACGAGAGAGGCAGTGAGGGCTTGCACTGGGGCAGAGCCAGGAGAAGACTCCCAGCCCCAGGTGTGATGGATGGGGCTGGGACCAAATGCATCTCACCTGGGCTGCTGCCTCCGTGAGCCCGCAGAGAGCCTTGGAGGCGGCGCTGATGGACTCCCCGAACTCGGGCAGCTTGCTGTTCTTGGCGTTCTGGGAGATGCCGGCCATGGACTCGCCCAGCACCTGCGGGACACACGGCCACCAGCTGCAGACCACCGCCCGCCCGGTGCTGCAGCCTCAGAGCTCACCGTGCTCCGCCAGCAGGGTGTGTGTAACCCGGAGGAAGACGCTCACCTTGGAGTTCTCCATGACGCTGTCCAGGCAGTTGAAGTAGGACATGTCATTGACAGTCTGCGTGGGGTTCTCCAACAGCTCCTTCACCGTCTAGAGACACGGGTGTCACGTCAAGGGGAAGGGTGTGTGCTCTCCACATCCCACACCTTGCTCCAGCAGCTCCTTTTTTACTCTCTCCTGCCTCTTGTGGCACGGAGGAGCTGCTCCTCTCCCCACCCCAGACATCCCAGCACCCAGCCAAGCAGAAGCATGTCCTAGTTCCCGATTCTCACCTCCAGCTCCCTCAGGGCATTGTCGCACTCCTTCTGGCCTGGCGCTTGCTGGGTGCACATGGTGATCAGCTGGTTAATGCTGTCGGTCACAGCCCTGCGAGGACACGGGGAGAGACACGCCTGGATCAGTGCCACCGTCACCGCCCACAGCCACAACTATTGCAGACACTTTAACCTGGCCGTGGGGCATGTCCTGGTGTAGGCTCTAACTGGAGGACACTCCTACCTGCCCAAGGGCCTGTCTCTTCTGACAGACTGCGACAGAGCAGCCAGGTCAGGATGACATTAGACAAATGATCTCAGGACAGCCCCATGGCAAGCTGAGCCCCATGGAGGCAAACACCAGGACCCCTGAAGCTGCTGGCCCAGCACACACTTCGGCACTTGCCCACCTCCCTCCTCACACCCCGAGCGGTTCCTCCTACCGTGCAGCCGCTGCCAGCTGATTCTTGAGGTTGGGGGATGCGGGGTCGGCGGAAAGCGCCTTTGCTGCCAGCAGCAGCTTGCTGGAGGACATGGAGATGCTCTTCAAGTTTGACACCACCTGTGCCTGGTCTTCCTTGTTCTGCAAGAAGCCAAGGAAGAGTCACCGGCAGCAGGTTCCCGAGCTCCACGCCCACCCCCTGGGTTTCTCTGGTGGTTTCTAGGCTGCGCCAGCTCCCTTCACTCATCTCATCCGCTGGCCACCAGCAGCAAGCGTTTGGTGACAACGCTCACTGCGTGCAAGCCACTTCCTCCCCTGCTCTTGCTATTTAGCACCACCTCCAGGCTCCGTCTCGATGGTGTTAGCCACAGCTGCTCACAGCAGTCCCCAAACCACTGCTCGTGGTCGCACGCCTTCCGCAGCGCTCAGCAGCCTCCCACCATAGCCAGGACATCCAAAGGGGTGTTAGCTCTCACCGGGGACAGGCTGGCCATCTCCACTCCCGCCTGCAGGAACTCGTTGAAGTCCTGTCCGAATTTGCCCGAGGACTTGGCCAGGTCCTGTGGGGTGCCCCGCGATGCCTGCACCAGCTCGTTGGCAGACTGGTTGAGTCCCGCCGCTGCCCGGTTCAGCTGGCTCTGCGCCTCCTGGAAGGTCTTGGTGCTGGGAGGGAACTGGAGGCAGGGAGGGGGTCAGGAGGAGCATGCTGAGCTGCTGGGTGAAGGCTCAGCACCCTCACACGCCTGGCGACGTGCCGGAGAGCACCCAGCACGGCCGGTGCCCACCGCATCACCTCCCCGTCCCCCTCAGCCCCGTGCTGAGCTCACCGAATCCGACAGCAGCCTCTTGCTGGCCTCTCCCACCATGCGGATGGCAGCGTCCACGTCCCGCTGCCCGGGCAGGCAGTTCACGCAGCGGTTCAGCGCCTGCGACACCGCCTTGGCCACCTGCAGAGGACGAGAGCGGCGGCTGTCCCTCGGCCACCCCCATCAACCTGCCCCCATCCCGCAGCCTCCCCCGGGGCCCGGTCCCACCTGCACCAAGCGCTGCTGGCTGTCGGGGTCTCCGGGCTTGGCCACCGCCTTCCTGGCCTCCTCGATGAGGTTGTTGGCCTTATCCATGACGTCGCTGGCGCACTCCAGCATGGCGCCCTGCGCCTGCGGGTCCGACGTGTTGGCCGCCACGCCGCGGGCGGCCTGGCTGAGCGAGCGCAGCGCCTGGGCCACCTCCCGGGCAGCGATGCCTGCCGGGGGGGAGAGCGGTCGGTCAGCGAGGGCACAGCCCCTCCACGGGGCACGGCCGGGGCCTGACGGCCAGTACCTGTGTAGTTCTCGTTGCCCTGGGCCACCTCGCCCAGGAGGTGGGCGATGGCGGAGGTGACGGCCTTGGTGCTGTTCCCCAGGTCCTGGGCGCACTTCTCCATCTGCAGGGCGAGCAGGGGTTACACCTCGCGTGGACAGACCCCAAAACCCCGTGCCCAACGCCCCGTGAGCCCTCTCACCGTCTCTCCGGGCAGAGGTTTGAGCTTGCCATCCCTGGCGGCCGCCTTGGCCTCCTGCAGGTCCCTCTCCAGGCTCTGCACCAAGCCCAGCGCCGAGTCGATCTCCAGGGGCCCGCAGGCCTCCTGCGCCTGTGGTGGGGAGAAAGAAGAGCAGCTTTGCAGCTCGGCCACAACGAGAGCTGTCCCCTCCTGCCCAGCCTCCTCTGCCAGCCTCTCACCTTCTGTGCGGCCGTGCGGAGCTCGGCCAGGGCCGCGGCCAGGTTCTTGGCGCACTGGCTGAGCTGCATGGCGGAGGCCTGGTCGGTGATGGTGGGCACGGTGGCCTTGGCCGCAGCTACCATCTTCCCACCGGGCTGCCGAAAGAAGGAGGAGTGAGACGGGGAGGCACATGGCTAGCTGTCCCCTCGCTGCCTGTGGCTGGCGGCAGGTTTGGGGGTACCTGCAGGAAGTTCTGGCTGGCGGCGATGAGAGCCAGCTGGGCGCTGGGGCTGTCCGGCTGCGACTGGCTTCCCCGCACGCCCTGCACCAGCATGGGGATCTGGTCGGCCACCACCTGCGAACAGAGGAGAGGAAAGTCACTGCGGGGGACATGGAGCGTGCAGGTCCCTCCGGTGGCTCCAGCCAAACCTGCCCTCCCGGCCGCCTGAGGCTCGGCCACCCGCGGATCTGAGCGATGGTGGCTGTGGAGAGGGACTCTATCAGGGAGTGTAGCAATAGGACAAGGGGGAACGTCTTTAAAATAAAAGAGGGTAAATTTAGTTCAGTTATAAGGAAGGAATTCTTCACTCAGAAGGTGGCACAGGCTGCCCAGAGAAGCTGTGGCTGCCCCATCCCTGGCAGTGCCCAAGGCCAGGCTGGATGGGGCTTTGGGCAGCCTGGGCTGCTGGGAGGTGTCCCTGCCCATGGCAGGGGGCTGGAATTAGGTGGTCTGTAAGGTCCCTCCCATTCCAACCCATTCTGTGACTCTATGATCCCAGACCGTGGATCAAACGATAAGAGAGAGCCAGACATGAACCTAGCCCCTCAACAGCCTCCTTGCAGGCACCCTCCCAGAACCCAGCGCTCTACAACAACTCCCAGAGCCATCCCTAACCCAGATGCTAAACCCTGCTAATATTTTGCTCAAGATGCTGCACGACACTAAGTCAAGCTTAAAAAACTTTTAAAAAACCCTCGCGCTGTATTTGCCGGAATCACTGTCCTCAAGACAAATCTGCTTGGCTCAAACGCGGTAAAAGATGGGCACATAACAACAACTCTCACAGCATCTTTTCCCACCGTTTTGGTCCGTGCCCCTTACCTTGCAGCTCTGCACCAGCTGCTGCTGCGCGGCGGGGTTCTTGTTGGAGGCGGCGGCGTGCTGCGCGGCGGCGATGGTCTGGGTGGCGGAGGCAGCCGCTTGCTTGGCTGCGTGCTGCAGGGGAAAGCAGGGGTGAGCTGTGGGGGCAAGGTGGTTTGGAAGCCCCCACCATGAATCGGGGTCCTGCTCCCCTCTCAGCTTCTTCTGCTGTGCCGCTGCCTGCCACAGCAGTGCCAGCACCTCTGGTGCTGGAGATCAAGTTCAGCACCGCAGTGCAACGTGGTGTGAACATGGAAAAGGGCTTGCTCAAATACTGTGGTGACAGCAGGGAGCAATGGAGAAGTTTCTACAGGATTAACCACAAACAGACTGTACAAAAGGGATGTCATCTCTCCAGAAAGCACCTGGTTCCAGGCTCCTGGCCAGGACCAGCTCGCACACCATCCCTGCTCCCGCTCTGCCTCCCCTGCCCGGTGCTCACCTCCAGCTTGTGCACCAGCTTCTTCTTGATGGCGTTCTGCGCCGCGGCGTTGGTGGCCATGCGGAGCCCCTCCGCCGCCTCCCGCAGCCGCTGCTGCTGCTCCTCGCTGTCCGGGTGGGCTGCGGCTCCCTGGGCGAAGCAGGAGAGCCGTCACACCTTCACATCCCACACTTGATGGGGAGCAGCCCCTGTGCTCCAGCAGCCCCTCCCCGTGCACCACGAACCTTTGCAGCCTCGACCATCTTGGCGGTGGCGTCGGCCAGGATCTTGGCCGCGCTCAGCAGCTTGCGTGAGTTCTCCAGGTCCGTCTCGCCCTCTGCGTCGGCCTTGATGGCGTTGACGAGGTCGGAGGTGGCCTGGGCCAGAATACGAGCCTGCCGCACCATTTCCCCTGGGACAGAAAGGAAGGGTGGCCGTCAGCGAGTCCCGGGGGCTCCCTGATACCTCCCCGCTCCACCGCACCTCCAGGCACAAGACCACAGCAAAGGCACAGCAAACAGGCATGGAAGCACGTCCCTGGAGAGGCTGCTCCATCTCCCCACGCTCCCTCGAGCCTCCCACCCACTCTGCTCCTCCCCGGGTGCCACCGGCCGCTCGCTCTCACCCGCGTCGCCCATGGAGCTGAATATGTTCTCGGTGACGTTGAGGATGGTATCGGTGGCCTGGTCGTAGCGCCCGATGGGCTGCCCGCCCGTGGCGTGCTGCTTGATGTGCTGCAGCAGGTCATTCAGGGCCTGGGTGACGGCGGTGGCTGCTACCCCCACCTGCTTCAGCAGCTGGTCGTCGCTGGTGGCCGCCTTGGAGGCTTCCACGCAGCCCTCTGCCGACTTGGCCACCAACTTGCCGGCCTCGATCAGCTGCTCCTGGCACACCGGGGAGCTGATGGTGGGAGCCACCACCTGCAGGGGAGGAGAAAGCTCTGCAGCTGCCACCACGCAGCTCCTGCTCTCCAGGAGCTGTCCCCGACCTCAAAAGAGGACAGAAACCAGGACTTGCTGTCCCAAACCCAGCGGGGTGATGGCCGGTGCCGCTTACCTTGGTGCAGGCCACCAGCTGGGAGGTGGAGAGGGCGCACTGCGTGGCGGCGGCGATCACCTGCGTCTGCAGCGCCGAGTCCTCCGTCTTCTGAGCCACGTTCTTGGCTTTGAGCACCAGGGCGGCGGCGGCGCTGGCCACGGCCTTGGCCAGCTGCATGAGCATGTCCTGCGGGGATGGAGGAGGTCAGCGCCGGAGTCACCGCGGAGCCGGGCACGGCCGCCCGCGAGGCTCTCTCGTGAAATATTCAGCAGGGAAACATGAGCTCGGGGGGCCTTTCCGCCACCTCGGCCTCGCAACGAACTCCTGGAGCGGCTTGTGTGGCTGGAAACTCCTCGAGCACATCCCTACGGTGTGCCACAGCCGGCACCAGGACGCTGCCCCGGATTAAAGCACCTCCAGGAGCAGCTCGGACAACCTCCAGCATCACCCGTGACGCTGCCACAGGAACAACCCGTGCCACTTCCTCAATGGTACTGCAGCAAGAACCACAACGCCAGGACGCCCTGCCAGCAGGCAGCTTTCCTCGCAGGATGCCGACCCTCAGGACCGTGCTGCTGGCACCCACCAGCAGCAGCGCCAGGCTGCAAGCCCTGGGGCACCGAGCTGGGGCTGGGAGCTCAGACGAGGTGTTGTGCCCAGGGCATGGCTCCCCGGCTGCTGCACGGGCACCCTCCCGCTGCAGACAGCAGCGACGCCGCTGCCAAGCCCCGGTCCTCCTTCTGAGGGCGTGCTTGCAGAGCGTAAACGAGGCAAAACCACCACCAGGCTCTTGAGCAAGCCCTGAAGCTGCACCCCGCTACCACAGCGAAGCCTCCGGCCACCCAGCGGAAATGTCACACCGTCCCCTCGCCTCCTGCGAGCACAGGCTGCTCCTGCCGCCATCCGTCACCCTTCCAGACAGGACAGCAGCCCGACAGCACATGCACCGAGCTCAGGAGCCACCAGTTCCCCGAAGCACCGCAGCTGCCCGAGGCAGAGAAGCAGCTCCCCGGCAGAGGAGCCCAGCGGAAGGAAGCAGATACACTTGGGTCTGGTGGCGAAGGGGCAGGCTGCCCTGCACATCGCCCTCCGGTTCCTAAATCTACCTCTTGGCCCCGCTGCCCTCCACCGGCTGCACGAGCTGGGATCGCCAGGTCTGCAGCAGGGGCCCTGCAGGATGGAGCTGCCTTTCCTGGCTCTCTCCCTCCAGGTTTTTGTACTCATATTGTGGCCACGGCGAACCGAAACGTCTCCTTTCGGGAGCCTGTTTTGGTCCATGCTAGGGCTGGCTCCCTCTCCCAGCACCGCCTGCTGCCTCCCTTGTGCTGGGAGCAGCAGTCATGGAAAAACAGTGCTGGAGGTCAGCTCAGCAAAAATAACCAGCCACGAGGCTCCAGCCGCCTCGGTGCCCTGCTCTGGGCAGCCTCACAGAGCCGGGCACAGCTCGCCCAGGCCCCAACCCGAGTGCATGGACTTCAGAGAGCTGATTACGAGAAAAGCAGATTTTCCACCAGAGCCCTCGTCCCAAGAGTCCAGCTGATCGTCCCCCGAGAGGGGCAGACACCACCGAGCCATGCCTACAGCTCCCTTTTACCGTCTTTGGGTCAGAGGCAGACAGGATCCGAGCGCGCCGGCTTTCTGGTATCTACATGAGAATCCACAAGACAAGAGGCGTTACGGGACCACGGCTCCAAGGACGGGGATTGGGAACCGGGCCTGTCCCCTCCCTGGGCAAGGTCACCCTGCACGGGCCAAGCTTCAGCACGGACCTCTCCTGCCGGCAGAAGGTCCCCGCGGGGCGCTCCTGTGCAAGGCAGAAGGTTTTTTCGAGCACGCGTCCCTGTGCGCAGCCAGGCCCACCCACCTGGAACCGAGGGTCGGTGTCGCTCTCCCCGATCTGCTGCAGCAGCTCCCCGCTGGTCTGGCCCACGAGGCCGGCAGCCTGCAGGAGGTTCTGGCGGGGCTGCACGGAAGGAGGATAAAAAAAAAAACAACAAGCGTGGGTTTTGAGCAAGCCCCCAAAGCGAGCTGCTCCCCCGGCTCCCACCCCGCGTAGAACCACTTCCCTCTGCCCCCTCGCACCTCGGCGCTGGCAGGCTGTGCCGTTTTCAGCAGGTCGGAGACGGCGCTGGCCAGGTTCTTGGCCGCCTGCAGGAGCTGCCGCCCGTTGCCGCCCTCATCCTCCATCAGGGCGGCCAGCAGCTTCACGCCCTTGGACATCTCGGTCAGGTTAGAAGAGATGGTGGTGACGGCACAGCCCACGGCTGTGTAGTCCGTATCTGCGGGGTCCCCTGCGTGGGAAGGAGAGGAGATGTGGGCTCAGAACGTGTTCAGAATTGCCTAGAATTGATGTGATTCTTCCTGCGGGCACTCGGAGAAGCCCCCTGGCTCCTGAGTCCAAAAAACGGTCACGTTATTTGGGAAGGGCAGCACGGAAAGGAGAGCTGGACCACGCTGAAGCCCTGACCGTGGTTTAGGGGAGGACAGGCCAGCCACAGCAGGGGAAGGATGGGGAGCAGCCTGTGCACCAAAAGGGATGTTGTGGGGTGGAAAGGCAGGGAGTGCTACAGGATCTGCAGGCACATCAGACGAGGTCTGGGCTCAGTTAGCTCTGGTTGAGCCAGGCTGCCTCCCGCCAGTCTCCAAGGGAGGGCAGGAACACTGATCTTCATCCAAAGGCTGGAGAGGAGACCAAGCCTTCCCTAGAGGTGGACAATCACAACTGTCCAAGCCTCCCACCTACCTGCGGTGAGGTTGACCACCGAGGCTGTGCCGGCAGTGATAGCATCCACCTGGGAGTGGATCTCGTGCTTGGACTCATCCATCTTGTTCTTGCGCCACGCTTTGGAAGCCTGAAGTGGGGAGAATGGGGTCAGGAGGTGGAGGTGGTGGTGGGGAGCCGCAGTCAGGTGTGAGAACGAGGAGAAAAGGAGAATTTAAGGAAAAGCAGCTACCACACAGAACTCATCTCATCCTAAAGCTGAAAGCCTGTAAGAGCAAGCCCCCCATGACCAAGCACCCCTTCCACTCCTGCGCCTGGACACAGCCCCACCTCAGCAGGCAGCAGATCATCCCAGGAGCTGCTGACACTCCTCCTGGGACAGCAGCCAGCCTCGTCCACCCCACCATCTACCAACAGCCCTCCCAGCGGGGCAACCCCAGCCCGGACAGCCCGGCACCCCTTTTCCCCATGCACTCACGGCATCCTGCCCGAGGGGCGGCAAGGTCTCGAAGTCGTCCAGGGTGGCCTGGGCTGCGTTCACAGCCTGCATGCTGGAGTTGATGGTGCCCGTCAGCGCCTGCTGGGCTGAAGTCTGCAAGGCAAGGGCAGGGTGAGGCACGCTGGGGGGAGCGCTCTGGGAAGGTGCTGCCATAAAAAGGGGGCAGACAGCAAAAAAAAGGGGGTCTCAACTCCGCGCCCCCACTGGGAAATGCCCCATCCCACTGCAAAGCGGGTGCCCAGCGGAGAGCCCAGCCCGTAACCAGCTCTCTGGGAGCAGGAGCAAAGGCTGGGGGGGCACCAAGCTTTTACTGGGGGCTAGCTGGGGACCACCGAAGGTAACAGACTCCTTGATGCCCTGCTCAAATGTTTCCTTGGCTGCAGAGGAGGACGCAGGGGCGGGCAGCACCCCCAGCAGCAGCAGGGCTGTGCCACGAACCACAGCACCAGGAACAGCCCCACAGGCGCCCGTTTCCTGCTGTGGTGGGCGCTTACCAGGGGCGGCATGTGCCCTCGGTGCATCTGGCCGCTGGTGATCTGCAGCTGGGCCTGGGGCATGGTGCCCACCTGGAAGTTCTCGGGGCCCCCGGCCCCCGTGCGCATGATGGCCGGCAGGGCCACCGAGCCCAGCTCCGCCTTGCCGACGCGGTTGAACTGCTGCTGCAGCACTGTCGACCTGCAACGGGGGAAAAAAAACAGCAGCTAGATCCAGGAAAATTCGGACAAACCTCCTCGCTGAACCAGCACCACCGCTGTGTACGAGCCCCCGAAGGTGAAGGATGCCCACGGGATGCTGCAGGCGTGCAGCACGGCACACTTACTTCTTTGGAGACACCGAGTCTTCCAGCATGGTGGACTCCTCATCCCCCTCCAGCCCAAAGTGGTCTTTGCTCTTTTTCTGTGGAGGTGAAGAGACAACACGTCAGCCAGCGTGCACCTCCCCACCGCTGCCCAGGCACCCCCAAACCCCACGGCACGTCCCCAGCCCCCCAGCAGCACCGCGTGCCCCTGGGGCACCTTGCAGCACCCCAAGGAGAGGAGCCAGCTGCAGGCAGGCTCCCCGCACACCCAGGCACTCGCCTTTTTCAGGATGATGTCGATGTAGCCGGCGATCAGCTGGGCGATCTGCTCCCCCTCCGTTGTCTGCACGGAGTAGTAGCCATCCTGGTAATCCCCGAAATCCTGCAACAGCATGGCACGGGGTTGCACCAGGGCAGGGTGCATGCGCCCGTCCTGAGCCCCTCTGGTATGTGCTAAGCACCCGTGGCCAGCTGCTGCGCCAGGAGCGGGGCTCAGCACCTCCACCCACCCATCTCGGGGCAGGGGGAGCAGGGCAAGGCAGCCCCACGGAGCGGAAAAACACGGGACGAGCAGAAGGGCTGGCTCCTACCAGTGTGAAGCTCTTGGGGGAGGCTGCCCAGCGCTTGATGTTGGTCAGGCTCCACTCCTGAATGACCTCCTTGGTTTTCTCGTCCACGCGCATCACGCACTCCTTGGTGATCCCCAGCAGCCGCGGCACCAGCTTGTTCTTCCCCTTCATCTTCTCCTGCGGGAAGGGACAAAGGGGTGAGGGCCTGCCCCAAAGCTCGCTCGGGAAAGACTCAGCAAAGACCCCCGGGGCCACGCTTCCAGGTGATGGCAGCAGCAGCGTGGGTCTTGGAAAGGACACGGGGAAAAGCGGGAACCAAGGAGTGAGAATGGATGGAAAGGATGGAAAGCCAAAACGAGGGGCAGGCATAGCAGGGACATTAGGGAAGCTGGAGCAACGTGGGGTGGGGTGAGGAGTGGATGGGGACAGGAACGACGAAGGGATGCTGGAAAAAGGGAGTTTTGGCCAGCTAGCACGAGAGGTGGGGCTGGGGAGCCACGGCTCTACCTTGACCAGGAAGAAGGAGACGCCGTAGGTCTTGAGGGAACGGGCCAGCTTCACGTAGCGAACTTTGGCCTCGATCTCGCTCATGTTCCCGCAGCTCTTGTGGGCCTGCAGCAACAACGAGAGGACATCAGGACAGCTCCACGGACCCCTGGCTGTGACGCTGTGTTGTCCCTCCCCATCGCAGCCTTCCCAGGCTCTCCCCGCTCCGCCCTGCACGTACCATGAAGATCTTGCGCTCCCCTTTCTGCTTGATGTACTCCTTGGGCAGGAAGTCCTTGAGCCTGCCAAAAGACAGCAAAATCAGCTGTTACAGCGCGGCCCGCAGCCATTTGACGTCGCCTACAAAGACACCCAGCCTCAGAGAAAGCCCTGCCAGCGCGGAGAGTTTTTGGGAACAGGAAGGATGTGGGAGAGGTCGCTGCGCTAACGACAACTCCAGGACCCGCAGGACCTCTCCTCCTCGGAGCCTCCCCTCCGCCCTCCGGGACGACGGAGCCCCAGGGGCTGCGGCTCGGCGCTCGGGGAGGCTGCTGGCAGGGGCAGCGGCACCCCCGGGACACTCACTCCAGAAAGCCTGGCTTGTGCTTCTGCTCGTTGTGCGGCCCGAACTGGATCTGGCACTGGTAGCCGGCGAACTCGCACGCTTTGTCGAAGGAGACGGGGTGGGAGCCGTTGAGGATGTCATCCCGAGCCTGCGCGGGAAGAGAAAGCACCGGGGTCTCAGCACCATGAAACACCCCCGCGGCTCCCCCTGGCCCAAAAACCTCAACGTGAGCCCTGAGGGGCACAGGGCAGCGCAGCGGGGCACGCCGTACCTGCACGTAGAGCAGGTTGAGCTGCACGGGGTCTCGCGAGTCCACGTTCTGGTCGGAGTAGAAGAACTTGCGCCGCAGCAGCAGCGTCTCGTTGTCGTCGATGCCCTGCTCCCGCAGGGTCCGGCCGTGGTCCAGCCAGTTCACTGCAGGTGAGGGCAGAGCATCAGCAGGGATGGACAGACACCCGGGCAGGGACAGACAGCCAGGCAGGAGGCCCCGCTCCCATCCCCGCTGCCCCCAGCACTCCCCAGCACGTACGCTCGTCGTCTGTGTGCAGCTTCTGCTTGAGCTTCTCCATCTTCTTCTCATCCCGCAGCAGGGTCTTGTCCTTCTTGAGCGTGCCGGTGACCTCCTCCTTCTTCTCCTCCATGATCTCCCGGACGAGGGAGTACTCGTCGTAGTTGGTGATGCCTGCGGGAGCGCGTGGGACTGAGCTGGTGCCGCTCCCCTCCTCCCCCGAGACCCTCCTGTCCCTCCCCACCGCCCGTCCGCTCACCGATCCGGGCGCATATTGTCATCAGCATGTCTGTGACGGTTTTGGAGTCATCGACCATGACAGTTTTCACCGTCCCGTCCAGCATGCGGATCTTCAGGGGCCGCTGCTTCTTCTTGTACTCCATGGTGTCCTGCAGGCACAGCGAGCACAGCTCCCAGCGCCGGCACCGGGCACCCGCAGCTCCCCCTGACCCTGGGGGGACGCGGGGTGCGCGACGCGGGCTGGGTGCTTACCCCATTGCGGAGCATGTAGTAGTCCAGAGCCTTCCCAGCCTCCAGCCAGATCCCTTTCTTTGGGTCTTCATCCGAGAGGAACAGCCCAAAATCATTGGCTGGAAAACAGAGGGAGCCTGTGTCGGCACAGCCCCGGGCTGGATGGGGCCAGGAAGGAGAGCTGCAGCAAGCAGACAGCGCTGCCACGAGCAGGGGGAAAGCCTGAGTGGGCACAAAGCTGGCAATCGAGCGTGGGGGGGGGTGTTTTACTTCCACTTATCTACAGGGAAATTCATCTACAGCACGCCTACGCGGTGCTGGCTCGGAGGTGACAGTCACAGCTGAGGGGGGAGCTTGGAGCTGTGCTTGACGGCTGAGATCTTTGGTGCTACACATAACAAAGCACGATGCTGCAAAGCCTAACAGACAAAGCACGATGAGAAAATGCTGGGTGTTACCAGGAAGGGTGCTGGGAACGAGGCAGAGGGCCTGCCTGGTCTGTAAAACCCACGTGCTGGGCGCTGCCGCCCCTTGAAAATACACCGAGATGGACCAGGAGGAGCAGCCGCTGGGTACGAGGGACTAAAAGAGATGGCACTCCTCGCTCTGGGGAGGAGCAGGCTGGAGGAGGACGTGGTTTACAAGGTCTCGGACATGGTGAACGGGTGCAGAAGTGATGTTCTGCAAATCCTGCCAGCTTGTGCCGGGGGACTGGGTGGGTCGGCTGCTGCCGGAGCCCAGGGACAGCCCCGGTGCTCTTGCTGTGAGAAGCAAGACGGGCTCTGTCCCAGGGAAAAGCCCTTCTCCTCCCCTCCAAAAGCCCTTCTCCTCCCCTCCGGCATCTGCTGGGCCGGCCATTGGTTTTGTAAGCAGGCGTTGCTGGCGGGGAAGGGGAAATTCCTGAGCTGCCCTGCGCCTGCCCGGCTCATGCTGTGCTGAGGATCCTGCTAAAGGGAACAGGAGAACCAGGGAGGCTGGCCTTTGCTTTGCCTTTCTTTTTATTTTTTTTTTTCTTAAATAAAACAACTATTTTCGAAGCCAATTTTAAGAGGATAATTCTAAAGCTCTGAAAACTGAGCGGCTTGTCTGGATCTTTGGCTCGGGAGGGGAGAGGCGCTTCCCGAAACAGGGCAAGAGCAGAGCTGGAAGCTGCGCGCAGAGGGTGCGGGGATGCCACATTTCAGCCACAAAACCCAGGCCAGACGCAGGGGAATTGGGTAACGCCTGGTCCAGCAGCTTGAGACCCCTCTCCTGGTGCAGAGAGAGGAGCAGGGCAGAAAAGCACGCTCGGGATGGGTTTGCTGGGGGACAGGGGCAGGGTGTGCCCAGGTTTAAGCAGCAGGACCCCGCTGAAGGCGACAAAATAAACGAGCAGCTCAGAAAGGGATCCACGAGGACCACCGGGTAAAGGCAGCGAGGAGAAACATCAGCTGCAAGGATCACAGAGGGAAAGAAGAGCCCTGAGCAGATCAATGGAAGATCTGCAAGCGAGGTGCCCAAAATTGCAACCCAAAGGCTTTTGGGGAGCTGGGGGCACGGCGGTGGGGAAGGGCAGGCGGCGAGGAGCAGTAGCGCTGGGCTCAGCCCTGCTCCCAGCAGGGTCGAGCTCCGGCTGTTCTAGGGAAAAGCCATGAGCAAGGGGGCAGGAACTCGGGCACGAGCAGCAGCTCCCTTTAAGGTTTTCTCCTCGCCCTTTACGAGCAGCTTGGCTTGGGCCCAGGGGCAGGAAATGCAATGGCTGCGGATCTGTATAAACACCCCGTCCCCCTCCGAAACCGAAAGCTGCGGTCACACAGAGCAAGAAGGCATTTCCTCTGCTCCGCCAGGAATCCGCTGCTCCCAGATGTCGTCGCCTTCCCCTCCTCCTCCTCCTCCTCCTCCTCCTCTTCCTCCCGCGGTCCCCACGCCGCGGCCGCTCCCTGCCCAACGCCGGAGGGCCGCCGGCATCAATCGCCCGGGCAGGACTCGCATGGCGAGGCCGTTTGTCATGGGCTTAATTCTGAGCCTGACGGCAGCAGGGAGATATTACAGCCGAAAGAGCTCGGCGAGGTAGCGGCAGACCAGCACGTCACGGCCTCGCGGCGGGCGCTGCCGGGGAGGGATGTATATTCCCCAAGAAAGGAAAAGTTAACTTATATGGTGCAGGAGCACCCGCCGGGAGCACGGCGGCTGTTCAAGCCCACCTAGCCTTGGCCAGATTAATGAATGCACAGTGGAGAGAGGAGACAAGAGACAGGCGGGGAGCTGGCTCAAAGAGCTTGACCAGTATTTCACCTCCCGTACTGCCCTGAGCCCCCACATTTTGTCCCAGGCATAAATGAGGGAGCACAAAGAGCCCCGAGCTCTGGTCGCGTGCTCTGAAAGCGCGCTGATGGGGAGCACCAAGGTACAAGAGGAGCGCTCATCAGGCTGCAGGAACCATTGGTTATTCTCATTTATTTACTCATTTTTAAGCAAGCGACCTTACAAGATGATGACCCACATCCTGAGCACGCAGGTCAAGTCATCTCTTGGAGATTTTTGGGGCCGCCACCCCGCGTGATGGGGACACTGCCTTCGTTTTTGGGAGCCTGTGCACCCAGCGAAGCAGCGATATCAGGGCAACCTCTCCCAGCGTGCTGGCAGGGCAGGACCTGCCGCGCACCTACACCAGCGTCGCTGCACCAAGAGGAGGTCTCCAGACCTCCAAAAGCAGCCACGGTGCTCCATGAACACCAGAGCATCCTCGTGGATGAGGGCTGTCTCCTGCAAAAAACACACTTTGCACAAAAGGTGGAGGTTCAGAACCAAGTTTCTTCACCCCGGTGGTGCCTAGAAGGGACAAGATCTCCTCTCCCTTAAACCTTGCTCTGTCCATGCCAAGGGGAGCACCCAACACGCACCCCAAGGCTACTCTCTTCTGGGTGCAGAAACCCAGAGCTACACGGAATGAAACAGGAAACTGAGGCTGTGAGACGTCAAATTTTTAAATTTCTTTTTTTTAGGGGACTGAACAGCCGTATGCTGAGCAGCAACAGGTCGCGGAGAGCAGCCTGAAATAAATTTGGCTTGTCCAAAGCTGCAGCAGTGGGAGAGGGGCTTGGTGTCCCCATAGCACCTGCGCCAAGCCTGTCCCAGGGAGCTCAGAGGTTGTTGAGGGGTGTGAAAAGAAGAAAAAGGAGATGCAGCTGGGAAAGCAGAGACCGGGCAGCAGGAGGGGATGGGGGACGAGCCCAGGAGCAGGGCAGAGCCTCGTCCCTGCACTGCCTGGAGAAGACGGGGTCACCGCGGACTTACGCTGTCCCATCTGCGCCTCGGGCACCCGCTCGCGGATCATGCGGCAGGCGTCGTACACCATGGTGGAGGGCTCGAACTGCATCGTCTTCACCACATTGCCGATGCTGATCTTCAGCGAGAGGGCAACCATGGTGGCGGCTGGACCGTCCCCACTCCTGCGTCACCTGCCGGGGGACACAACCGGGTCAGCGCTCGGTGCCGGGACCCCCACGCGCACCCCGGGGACCTGAGGGTGGCCGGGATCTTCTCGGATGGAGACGCGTGTGCTCGCCCCACCAAACGTGCCTGGATGCTGTGGTCAGGGAGCAGAGATCAGGGCTCGGCTCTCCAACCAAGCAAGGGCTGGTGGTGGCATCTACAGAGGTCCCTCATGGACACGAGGGCTTCAGGGGAAGCTCCTCGCTCATCACCCCGCTGCACCCAAGGGTGGTGAGGAGCTCTGGGCAGGACGGTGGCTTCCCCATCCTTCACGCCAGCATCACGGAGCCCTCACCCAGCAGCGAGGAGGAAGCGCGTGCCGGCAGGGCGGCGAGATAAGTTGGGACAGCGTGACGGAAGGGGGTTAATTATAACCGCCATGACACAGAAGCCAAGGAAAACCCTTGAAGGAAAACCCTGCTCTGACCCAAGGCCACCAGTGTCCGGCCCCGCTATCGGGGCCGAGCAGAGGTCCCACTTGGGCACCCCAAGGTGCCGAGCCTGGAAAACCCACGCGTGCGTCCTGGGGGCGCAGAGCCCTCGGGGAGGAGATGGGGACCCCTGCACCGGGCGGCACGGGCGATGCAAACCTCGTCCCCAACACCAAGGGGCAAATTGGGTGTCCCCTGCCCTCCAGAGCCCGCTGGACGGAGCGACCCCGCTCCTCCACCGGGATTGACCCTCTGCAGGCTCCCTGGAGCCACGGCCAGCCGGAGGAGGCAGGAATCCCGGCGGATGCACACCGCATCTGCCCGGGGCCGGGCGGGAGGAGCGCGGTGCCGCCTCCGCCAGCGCATGGAGCCGCTCCAGCTGCGCATTCCTGAGCCGTTCGGCAATGCTGCGTGCAGCAGGAGCCCTCGCGGAGGCCCTCGGCCCCCGCCGACGAGGAATGCAAAGCGAGCGGGGCCCCCCCCCGAGCACGCACCCTGCCCCGCAGCCCCCCGGCAGGATGAGTCCCCACAGCGGGCGCGGAGGTGGAGAGGGGTTTTTGGGTGTTCCGCAGGCTGGGCAGGCTGCTGCGGTCAGCGGCGCTCGTCATCTTCCCTACGTCTAAAAATATTCCGCAGCCGAGCACCCGGCTGCCTCCCATCCCTGCCCCTGAAACGCCCCGGGGCAAGGAGGACGTGCAGCCTCCAGGGCAGGGTCAGGGACCACGAGGAGCGCAGATAAAATTATCTCCATCCCTGCCCAAACCTGGGAACGCGGCGCTGGAGCCAAAAGGATGGTGTGAGCGGGCAGGAGCCTGTCCAGCCGCACCGACCGTCCCAGCAGCCCCCAATCTTCAGATTTTTAACCCAAACGGCGAGCTCAGCTCTCGGAGGAACTGCACGCTTTCTGGAGGCGACCACCAGCGCGTGGCCAACGCCACGCAGGGCACAAAAAGCAAAGCACAGAGAGCTCGGGGCAGGGAGGGGGGAGGAAAAGGGCACTTGCAGCGGGCGTTACAGCTTCACACCCGGCGTAACGCCACCGGCACTCACGTGCGAGGCGCTGGGCGCCCCGAGCAAGCCGCCCGTGAAGCAGAAGCGGTCTCTGCTATTCAGGGCAGCACGCCCCGAGCCCCACGGCGAGCCCGAGCCTCGTCACGTGAGGTCTACGGATCGTCCCGGGTGCCTCCCGCGGGCACAGCGCCCGTGGCGGTGCCACACGGACCCAACGGCCACGGCAACGCGCACGGGGATGGGAGAGCACGGCCACCTCGTGCCCGCCCTCGGGATGGGGGGAAAAAGTTAAAAAGGAGGAAAAAAAAAAAAATAAGGGGGCTACGTGAACGCACACCGAATTTTCTGGCTGGGCCCCAGGGAAGGCAAACAAGCCCAGCGGCTGCTCGATGGCGAAGCGAGGGCGGACGGGGTGGCCGGAGGCGCTTCTGCGGCGAGCCCCGGTGACGCACGGGGTGCCTGCCCGCCCCGCATCCCTGGGCAGGGAGAAATGCAAGTTTTGTGTCGGTAATAACGATGATAAAAAAAGGTAAAAAGTTTTGGGGGTCTGCTGTGCGGGAGGACAGCCCGTGTGGCACGGTGGCGGCACGCTCCCAGGAGCCGCAGACCTGCACCGAATGGACCCGTTCCCTAATTTTCCCTATTTTCTGAGTCCGTTCCCCAGTTTTCCCAATTTTCGCCCCGGCGGAGCCCCAGGACGCCCCGTGTGCCCCCGGGAAGGGGCCCGTGCCCGGTGCAGGAAGCTCCCCCAGCCCTTCCGCCCGCGGCCGCAGCCCCGCCGCAGGGCTCGGTGGCGAGGCAGGACCCGGGGAGTTCCGGGATTTTTAATTTATTCCTTTTATATTTTTATTTTTGAGTTGTTTTTATTCCTTTCAACCAGCCGCCAGCCTCAGCCCAGCCCTCGGGGTTAACCCGTAACCGGAGGGCACGGAAATCCCAACCGGCGCGGTGGCGGCGGCGCGTGCCGGCCCCCGTTTCGCCCACTTTCTCCCCATTTTCTGCGGAGCTGTCAGCCGGGACGAAGCCTTCCTCCTCCTCCTCCTCCTCCTCCTCCCCGCCGCCCGCGGGGTCACGGCGCGGCGGCTCCGCTCCCAAACACGGCACCGCCGCCGCCGGCCGCTCCCGGAGCCCCGGTGGGAAGACGGGGACACCACGACGACCCCCCACGCGGTGCCGCGACCCCCGCAGCGTGCCCCCGGTGTGTCCCCCCCCCCTCCCTCCCGGTAACCACCGGTGGCGAGAGGGCCACGTCCCGGTGCCCCGCGCCCCTCCCGGTGCCGTGCCGCCCCGCGGGGCGCCGTGCCCGCTCCCCCGGCCCCGCGTACCTGGAGCACCGCGCCGGGCCCGCCGAGCCTGTGCGGCTGCGGGGCGGCACCGCCCGCTTCCCGCCCCCCCACCCCCCCCTCCCCCGGTTCCCCGCCGCGCATGCGCCGAGACCGGGCGCCACCGGGCGGAGCGGGGCGGAGCAGCCCGGGACGGGGCCGTACCGAGCCCCCTCCGGTCCCCGGGTATCGCCCCGGTGCCGATCGCGTCCCGTCTTTCCCCCCCTCCCCCCCCCCCCCATCCCCGCTCCCGCTCCCACCGCCGCGGCGCGCGCGCGCGCCCCCGCGCCACCGGGAGGGGCGTGGCCGCACCGGGGGCCGCGCGGGGGGTGCTGGGAGCGCGCTGACGTCAGCGGCGGGCGGGGAGGAGGCGCTGAGGGGAGGACGCGATCGCTGCCGGCCCCGTCACGGCCCCGCTGCCGTCCCGTTACCCCTCCCCCTGGCCCCGTTATCGGCCCCGTTACCGCTCCCCGAGGCCCCGCTGCCCCCCCCCAGCCGCCCCGCCGCCCCCCTGCCCCCCCCCGTCCCCCCCCCCCGGGGGCTGGGGCCAACCCGCGGGGCCCCCCCCCCCAACCCGGTGCCCGCCTCGGCCATGGCGTGCCCGCAGCCCCCGGCGGAGCAGGACCTGCTCGGGCTCCTCCTCGGCGCTGAGGAGCCCGGGGACGACCTCCTGCTGGAGGACTGGGGCCTGCCCGGCGCTGAGGTGAGCCCTACCGGGTGGGGGGGGCTCCTACCGGGTGGGGGTGGCGCTTACCGGGGGGTCCGGGTCGGCTCCGTGCTCATGAAGGGTGTGTTTTTTTTCACAGCTGCTGAGCGAGGAGATGGACGAGTTCATCAGCCGCCTGCTGAGCCCCTTCGAGGACAAGGTGGGCTTGCTGCAGGGCTGCTCGCCGGCTGACAGCGACAGCGGTATTTCCGAGGACCAGAGCCTGTCCCGCAGCCCCAGCAGTGATGTGGCCGGCAGCCCCCAGAGCTCGGACGTGGTGCAGGTTGATCACAACTATTCCCTCCATCAAGGATGGCCAGCGCTGGAAAGCGTGAGGGCGGACACGGCGGAAGGAGATGTTTCCATCGACCTCGGTAAGCCATGGGGGGGGCCTTCAGGCTGGGCTACGGGTGGTGCTGTGCCTGAAGAAAGAAGAAAAGGCTGCAGAAAAGCATCCTGACACAGAGGTCTGCTGTGGGGGCACAAAGTAGGGATAGAGAGACAACTTCCATGCCTTTCTGCTGGCATAAAATCACAATTTCACGCTACTCGGATGTGGCTGGTGAGGTTTTTGTGCTGCTTCCCTGAGGCCCACGGCTTGACTCTCTCTTCCTTCCCCAGAGACGTGGACGGGCTTGGAAAGCATGGCTGAGGCACTGGAACCGAGCTCCAGTTTCCCAGTTGCTGTTGACGTGGATGCTGGACCCCAGCTCATGCCCGGAGCCACCGTGCAGGTACCGACTGCTGTGCCTAAGTGTGTGGTGGTGGGCCTGGCCTTTTCTCCTCATCACATCTTGCCTTTTCTCTGGGAAAGGGAGAAATTGCTCTGAGGAATATCTTTGGGGAAAGCTTTGGGAGAGCTTGTCCTGGGTCTGCATGCCTTCTTTGCCCTGGGGTGGGCTCCCTCCCTTTACTTGGATTTTCAGTAGCTGTATTCCTGCTGTTTTCTAGCCTGGCTTCCCAGAGCTGGTGCTGACTGAGGAGGAGAAGCAGCTCCTGGAGAAGGAAGGCGTTTCATTACCGACCTCCCTGCCACTGACCAAAGTGAGTCCTCGCTGCAGCCTGTCACTCCCAAACAGACTTTGATTCCTCAAACGCTTCAGCGCTAGACGTGCGGGACGGTGCCTCGGCGGGGCTCGGGGTCCTGCTCCTCCCTTCAGGCCCTGGCTGCTCTCAGTCTCCACCCTTGTGACTGACTGCAGGAGGCAGTAACGCCACGAGTGCTTTCAGCCTTCTTCCCGCCTGCCTGGTGGCTCGTGCGCTGTGTGCTTTTCATCTTCCTTCGGTTTGTTTTATTGCTCTGCCACGCCAGGAAGCTGCCAGTCTTATCAGCAGGCCAGAGTTTGCCTTGCAGCTTGTGCTCAGTGGCGTGGGAGGAGCAGGGGACAAAAGTACACAGGTCTCTGCTTTCTAGGCCGAGTGCTGCGCAGCGCTTGTGAGGGCTGGGCTGCCATCACCGTGGGGTGGCTGCTGACGAGGAATGGCTCTTGCAGGCTGAGGAGCGGCTCCTGAAGAAAGTGCGCCGGAAGATCCGGAACAAGCAGTCAGCACAGGACAGCCGTCGCAGGAAGAAGATCTATGTGGATGGCCTGGAAAACAGGTACGGGCACACAGCTGCTGTGCTGCTGCTGGGGTCTTGTCACCATGGGCAGGAAGCGAGCAGAAGCTCGAGGCATGGTCTGCCTGCTCTGTTAGGCTTGGGGGAGGCACGGAGCTTGTTCGGTTTGAGCCAGGTGTTGGCCAGACCCAGCAGCGCTTGTGCCTGCCCCAGCCACACAGAGGTGCTGGCTGTTCCCTGAGGAAAAACCCCGGTGAAGTCCCTGCTGCTGACTAACAACTTAAAACCTCTCTGTTTTTCCCCTGTGCTGTTTGTCTGTCCTGGGCAGGGTGGCAGCCTGCACGGCTCAGAACCATGAGCTGCAGAAGAAGGTGCAGCTCCTGCAGAAGCAGAACATGTGAGTTCTCTCGGTCGGACGTGGCTGGAGATGTGGTGGGGAGGGTTGTTCCCCTGATGGGGACTGCGGCCCGTCGCTGGCTGCAAAAGGGGAGGAGGGACGCGCAGCTTGTGGCCCGACCGCTGCGCTCACATGCTGTGCCTGCTCTCCTGCAGGTCTCTGCTGGAGCAGCTGCGCAAACTGCAGGCCCTGGTGAGGCAGTCCACCACCAAAACCACCACAGCGAGCACCTGCGTCATGGTGAGTGGCTTCAGCCCCTTTGAGAAGGGATCTAGGCTGCCCCTGTAAATCCAAGGCAGGCCAGTAATGCCTGTTCACATCCTTTTGCTGAGAGCTCTGCTGGTCTCTGTTCCCAGGTCCTGGTTCTGTCCTTCTGCCTCATCCTCTCGCCCAGCCTCTACTCGTTCGGGAGCAGAGGGCCGCAGCCGGAGCTCAGAGGTGAGTGCCCAGGGGGCCGAGCACGGTTCTGGAGAAAGCGCTGCCCTGCGGGGCACAGCACTTCCCACACAGCCCAAATCCTTGGGCACTTCCAACCCCTGGGGTGAACGTTGGTTTGCCTTCCCTTTCCCAGCCCAGCTCCAGACCCTTCCCTTTCTCTGCCCAGGGTTAGGGGTGGCACCAGAGCTGCCCAGATCCGCCGCCGCGGGGAGCACGGGCTGTGCTCGGGCCTGGCGGCTGCGCAGCATCCTCTTTCCCCGCCTCCCTGGGAGGAGGCGGTCCTGGTTGAGCAGTTTGTTCTCCTCGGCGGTGGGCTGTGCTCAGCAGGACTGCGAGGTTGACGCATCCTGCTCTCGAGGTGAGGATGACCAAGCAGCTCTTCCTCTTCTTGCAGTGCTGTCGCGGCAGATCCGCGAGTTCCCGAGCCAGGCTTGGCAGGCAGCACAAGGCAGGCAGGAGGAAGCCGCGCTGGAGAGGCTCAGCCCCGAGCCCGAGGACACCTCGCTGCCGGGCAGCCTCAATCAGTCACGGGGAGAGGGGCAGAGTCCGCCCAAGCCCGATCTGAGACCCGCCTTCAACAGCAACTCGTCCTCTGACCCTCCTGCCACGGCGGGCTCCGAGCTGGGCCCTCCCCAGCCGCAGGAGCAGCTTTCCAGGAGCGACCCCTTGCACTCGGAGGTGCTGGCGCCGTGGAAAACCAAGAGCCAGGAGTGGGTGGAGCGCACCGCCAGCGTCGTCATCCAGCAGCACCACGCCGACGAGATGTGACCCCCACCTCCTGCTTGCTGCCCGCCGGGGTGAGGCCGGGCGCCACGAGCACTTCTTCTTGTCCCTCCCCAGTGATCCCGCAGTGCTGTCTGGTGTCTGGGCACGAGGTGGCAAGCAGGATGCTGACCTTCGGTGCCCTGCAGGGAGTGGTCCTGCCCTTGCAACAGCCCCGACGCCTCCCCTGCTCCTGCTAGCTGCTGAGCCACGCTGAGCTCGCTGCTGGCCGGGCTAGAGGAGGTGGCGGGGAGTCTTCCCCAAGCTGCGTGAGCCATTTCCCCTCACAGGGGCTGAGCCTTTCCTCTCCCACACCCCTGAGCTGAGCTTCTGCCCTCGGGCAGAAGGGATGAGGCTACCACGGGGGAGCAGAGCTGAGAGCTGTGGAGCCTCTTGCTCTTCCCTGGGGTTTCCTGCCCGCTGGCCGGGTCCGGAGCGGTGCTGAGCACCCCAGCTTTGCGGTCAGCTGGGGCTTGGTGTCCTCCCTGCAGTACGGCCCAGTGGTATCTGCTGAGCACCTCCTTCCCCTGCTTCGGATCTAAGCCGTGAGGACCTTTCCTCGTTAATGAAGTGTAAATAAGTATTAATGAAGTGTAAATAAAACCTGCTCTCTCTGCAGCTCTGCCCTCTGTGCTCCTTTCAGTCTGTGGCTGGGCTGACCAGGCGTTGCAGAAGCACCCCGAGTGCAGGAGTCCCTCTCTCAGCCCAGCAGAGGCCGGGGATGCGTGACGCCCTCCAAACAGTCTGGGACAAACGGGTGCTGCCAGCACCCACGGGTGTCGGCCGTGCGCAAGGAGTGGCGGCAGCAGGCCCGCAGTGCTGTGCCACGTGCAGCGGGGCTGTCAGCGCGGCAGAACCGAGCAGCTTCCCCTGGAGGAAGTGCAGGGAGCTGCTGTCTGCCCCCACCTCTGCTTTCGTAAGGAGAAGCTGCACAATCGCAGGAAGTGGAGCAAAGCTGGAGTGGTGCAACAGCCCTGTCCCCTCGGCTGGGGGGCGACGGCTGCTAAAGCAGGGCTGTGTGCTGAGCTCCATCGGGGTCACCGAGGCGTCAGTCGCTCCTGGAGCCCGACACAGGGCTTGGGGTGCAGGAGCCCCGGGAAGCAGGCGTGCTTACGGCAGAAAAGCACTGCAAGAGGTGCTGTGGGGGTGGGCAAGAAGTAAAATTGTTTGCTTTGTCTCTGTGAGAAGAAGAAGTGGAAGAATGCGGCTCACCCGCGGGCAGGTGGCAGCACACTTCTGCTTCTAGGACGAGGTGACCCTGTGAAGGCAGCCGCTGCTCCTTCCCCAGCCACCTTCTGTGGTGGCAGGTCGGCCTGGAAGCCCAGAATTGCTTTTGTTTCATTTTCTGCAGTTCAAGGACAGGGTGTGTAATGCCATCGATGCCAGCTGGAGTCCCAGATGCTAGCCCAGGGCTAATCAATATCCGCGTGATTCACACAAAACAAAACGTGGCGGTGTTGCCAGCAGTGCTGGGGGCGGACAGGTGCTGGCACTGCAACCCACACCTGCCACCCGGCCGGGCATCAGGAGGGGGGAGCTGGGGTGTCTCAGAGCTTGCGTCAGGTCCAGGAGACATTTTGGGGTTGATAGCCTGTGCCACCTCACTAATTCTGTTCTTTTGCCGCTTTCTGTGCTCCTGTGCCTGCCCCACAGCGAGCAGCTATGAGCCAGCAAGGGGAAGGAAGCGTGGCATGGCCCTGACACCGTGGGACAAGGGGCAGCGATGAGAAAAATGCCAGGAATGAGCCCTTCAGACGCGTGTTGTGCGTGTTGTTCCCATCAGGCGGAAGAACAGGAGGAGCCTGCTATTTCTGTGACCCCACACTCCTCGTCCTCGCTGAGGACTGTCCCTGACAGCTCTCCTGGCATGCTGCAGGTGGCACAGGGCGTGCTGAGGTGCGGGGATGTGGTGATTTTACTCCACAGCCAGGTTTTCTACCTGGGCAGCGGTATCTTGCCACAGGGTAGCAGCCCAGATAGGTTTACCTCTGCGCTGCTGGTTCTGTTTCCATTGCTGCAGCCACCCCCACAGAGCATTTGCCACCATCCATGAGTCAGTGTAGAGATACAGTACTGGCCATTTTTCTCTTTCAACAATCTCCAAGGCTAGTTGTATGGCTTTTACTTCTGCATACTGACTTGACTCGCCTTCCCCTTCCATGGCCTCCACAACTCGTCGTGTGGGACTCCACACAGCAGCTTTCCATTTCCGATGGCTCCCTACCACACGGCAGGATCCGTCAGTGAACAACACATACTGCTTTCTGTCTTCTGGCAACTCATTACATGGTGGTGCCTCTTCAGCACGGGTTACCTCTTCTGTCGGCACTCCGAAATCTCTGCCTTCTGGCCAGTCCATGATCTCTTCCAGGATTCCTGGGCGGTTTGGTTTCCCCATTCGAGCCTGCTGTGTAATTAACGCTACCCACTTAACTCCACGTAGCGTCAGTCGCATGATGTGTAGTGGGGATTTTCCCTTTGAACATCCAATGTAATACAGGTAGCTGTGGTGCCAAGAGGAGTTGTGCTTCTGTACCAACAAGCAAGGCTTTCGATACGGTTTCCCATAGGATCCTACTGGACAAAATGTCCAGCATACAGCTTAATAAAAACATCATACGATGGGTGAGCAATTGGCTGATGGGCAGGGCTCAAAGGGTTGTGGTAAATGGGGCCACATCAGGCTGGCAGAAGGTCTCTAGTGGGGTCCATCAAGGCTCTATCTTAGGGCCAGTCCTCTTCAATGTCTTTATAAACGATTTGGATGTAGCACTGGAAGGTGTTTTGAGCAAATTTGCCGACGACACCAAACTTGGAGGAGTTGTAGACTTGGACGAGGGTGGAAAGGCCTTCCAGAGATCTGGACAGGTTGGAGAACTGGGCGATCACCAACCACATGAAGTTTAACAAAAGCAAGTGCCAGGTCCTGCACCTGGTACGAGGCAACCCTGGCTGTACATACAGACTGGGCGATGAGACGCTGGAGAGCAGCCCTGCAGAGAGGGATGTGGGGGTCTTGGTCAACAGCAAGTTGAATATGAGCCAGCAGTGTGCCCTGGCAGCCAGGAGGGCCAACCATATCCTGGGGTGCATCAAGCACGGCATCGCTAGTCAGGCGAGGGAAGTGATCGTCCCGCTCTACTCTGTGCTGGTGTGGCCTCACCTCGAGTACTGTGTGCAGTTCTGGGCACCACAGTACAAAAAGGACATTCAACTCTTGGAGAGTGTCCAGGGGAGGGCGACAAAGATGGTGAAGGGCCTGGAGAGGAAGACATACGATGAGCGTCTGAGGTCACTGGGCCTGTTCAGCCTGGAGAAGAGGAGGCTGAGGGGAGACCTCATCGCGGTCTACAACTTCCTCGCGAGGGGGAGTGGAGAGGCAGGTGACCTATTCTCCATAAACACCAGTGATAGGACCCGCAGGAACGGGGTGAAGCTGAGGCAGGGGAAGTTCAGACTAGATAGCAGGAGGAGGTTCTTCACCGAGAGGGTGGTTGCGCACTGGAACTGGCTCCCCAGTGAAGTAGTCACTGCACCAACCCTATGTGAATTTAAGAAAGGTTTGGACTGTGCACTTAGTCACATGGTCTAAAATTTTGGTTAGACCTGTGTGGGGCGAGGAGTTGGACTTGATGATGCTTATGGGTCCCTTCCAACTTCTATGATTCTATGATTCTAACAACTTCTGAAGCAGCTTGAATCCCCTCATATGCTGTTAATATTTCCTTTTCAGTTGGGGTGTATTTGGCTTCTGATCCTCAATAGCCCTGGCTCCAGAATCCCAGAGGTCGACCTCGAGTTTCTCCTGGGGTCTTCAGCCAGAGGCTCCAGGTGAGCCCATGCTCCCCAGCTGCAGTGTGAAGTATGTTTTGCACAGCTGGTCCAGTACGGACAGGCCCGAGGGCTACTGCACGAGCTATTTCTTGTTTGAGTTGTTCAAAGGCCTGTTGTTGCTCGGGCCCCACTCGAAAGAGTTCCTCTTTTGTCTTTCGAGTCACTCGATATAGAGGACTCACAAGCTGACTATAGCCTGGAACATGCATTCTCCAGAATCCCACAAGGCCTAGGAAAGCTTGTGTTTCTTTTTTGCTAGTTGGCAGAGACATAACTGTTATTTTGTTGATCACATCCATCGGAATGTGGCGACATTCATCCTGCCATTTTACCCCCAAGAACTGGATGTCCTGTGCGGGTCCCTTGACCTTATTCTGTTTAATAGCAAAGCCAGCTTTTCAGGGATGGAGAAAAATGCATTAGTGATATCAGTTGTGGCGTATCACTTGGCTGCCTTTGACTCTACTTCGTACTGGAGTTCTAGCATGTCGGGCACTGCAGCGCTCAGTGGTGGTGTCACTTCATTTAGGCCCCGATAGTCCACCATTAGCCTCCACTCACCATTAGACTTTCACACTGGCCATATAGGACTATTAAAGGGTGAGTGAGTCTTGCTGATCACTCCTTGGCTCTCCAGATGATGAACTAACTCATGGATAGGGATCAGGGAGTCTCGGTTGGTGCGATATTGCTGCCGGTGCACAGTTGTAGTCGCAATTGGCACTTGCTGTTCTTCAATCCTCAGCAATCCTACAGCAAAAGGGTCTTCTGAGAGACCAGGCAGAGTGGACAGCTACTTTATCTTCTCTGTGCTCAAAGCAGCTATGCCAAAAGCCCACTGGTACCCTTTTGGATCCTTGAAGTACCCTTTCTTGAGGTAGTCTATGCCGAGGATGCACGGAGCCTCTGTGCCAGTCACGATGGGATGCTTTTGCCACTCATTCCCAGTTAGACTCACTTCAGCTTCCAACACAGTTAGCTCTTGGGATCCCCGTCACTCCAGAGATAGAGATGAGTTCTGCCCCTTGGTGACCTGATGGCATTAGGGTACACTGTGCGCCTGTGTCCACTAAAGCTTTATATTTCTGCGGTTCCAGTGTGCCAGGCCATCGAATCCACACAGTCCAGTAAATTCGGTTGTCCCTCTCCTCTACCTGGCCAGAGGCAGGGCCCCACTAGTCCTGGTTGGAGCATCTGTCAATTAATTCTTCTGAATGTGAAGCAGAGGTCTCTTTGTCAGGGTCAGGAGTAATACTAGCCCTTCTACTGCCTCTGGGGGATTGCCCAACAGAAACTGGGGCAGCAATCCTCCTAGGGGCCTCTTTTCTTGTTGCTGTATCTTTCTGCAGTTCACGTACCCGAGCAGCTAGGACCGAGGTCAGTTCACCATCCCACTTTCTCATATCTTCCCCATGGTCACATAAATAAAACCACAAGGTACCCCGTGGTGTGCGTCCTGGATTCTCCCTTGCTTGAGCCGGAGAATGCTGGCACTTAATGGCCAAAAGATTCTTCCATCTAGGTGAGGAGGAAGTTATGTGTTCTTCTAAGTGTTGGGACAGTCTATCCACGGCTGAAATGCAGGCCCGTACTGGGGCAATGAGATTTTCTTCATATTTATGAAGCTGAATGGACACAGTATCCACTGCTGGCCCCATCCCCTCATCCCAATTCGCTGCTGCCAGTGTGCTGGCATGTGATGAGGGTGCAGCCCGTACAAACTTGCGCCACATGGATGTTGTGCATTGGACTTCATTGGGGTCTTTAGGTGTCTGGGCATTGTTTAAATCACTATAAATCATCCCCAGCACAGCTAATTCCCTCAGTTGCTGGAGACCTTTATCCATGGTGGCTCACTTGCCCACTCGATATACAATATCTTCCTTGTGGGGATACCTTTCTTTCACAGCAGAATGATAACACTGCAGGGCCTGAGTACCAGGCAAAACTGGAGGCTAGCATGTTACAGCACAGTGTGATAAACCAAGCGCAGATTTCAACACGTTCTCTGATCGGATGTAGAAGATGAAAGAGAACAGAGAACGGATTACATACAACATAGTCACACTGAAAAATATTAACAGCAAACCAAACATCGTGACTAGCAGGTATGTTAGTTGTAATTACTTTAATCAATTCTACTGTTTTCTCAACCCTCGAGCCCCACGTTGGGCACCAAAAAGGACTGTGGTGGTTTTACTCGGATGGACAGCCGAGCTCCACCACAACCGCTCTCTCACTCCCCGCCTCCTCAAAGAGGAGGTGTTACAGACATCATGTGTTATGGAATATCCCTTTGGTCGGTTTATGTCAACTGTCCTGGTGATGTCCCTTCCCCATCACTTGCCCACCCCCAGCCTGCTGGCTCCTGGGGGCTTGGAGGGAGTCCTGATGCTGTGCCAGCACTATGCAGCAATAGACACAACGCTGGAGTGATACCAGTGCTGTTCCAGCTACGAGTGCAGCGCTGTGTGGGCTGCAGCAGGGAAAGGTGACTCCATCCCAGACAGAAACAACACAGGGGAGTGCTGCTGGTGCTGCCACCCCGCTGTCCCCAGCTCGTGCAGGGCTGAGCAGGGTCCTGCTCCCCTGGCTGGGGTGGGGACCTTGGGATGATCATGGGAAGGGGGTCACAAACTGGGGACGGGTGCTGGGAGAGACACTGGGATGCCATGGGAGGATGTCCTGGCAGAGGGATGTGAGAAGACAAGAGACAGAGGACGTTTTGCAGCAAAGTTTTATTGGGAGCAGAGGAAGGGGCAGGAGCTGGGTCTGCAGCCCAGCACCAACACCGACTTGGGTCCCCGCGGGGCCACCCTCACTCCCAGCGCTTGTGCAGGCGGGTGAAGATGTTGATGCCGACCCTGCAGGGACCGAGCAGGAGACGTCAGGCAGGAAGCACGGGGCCAGCACCCCACTGCCCAGGCCCCGTGCCTCTGCCCCGAGCTCACCTGGTGGCTTTCCAGTCGTCATCGATGCTGTCGACGTGTGACCGCAGGAGCCACATGGTCTTCAGGACCTCCTTGCCGTCCTTGTCCACGAAGCACTGGCCCGTGAAGACGGTGGTGGAGTCTGTGGGGAAGGGCAGGTGAGGGGAGCGTGGCCATAGCTCCTTGGCCCTGGGGACAGCTCGCTCGGGCTGTCCCTGCCCTCTGGGGATGGTGGTGTTGGGGAAGGCAGGCAGGGAGGGATGGGGGCTGCTTGTAGATGGGCAGAGAGCAGTGGGCTTCAGCCCCAGCCCCTCCTTTGTGTCCTGGGACCTGGAGGTGGCTCTGAGGACAGGGATGGAGAACCACTGGGGACACAGCAGGGGATGGGGGAAGCATCAGAGACACCTAAGGCAGGGATCATCAGGGGTGCTGCAGGGAAGGGCAGGAGAGCATCAGTGATGGGGTTAGGGGCAGCACAAGGAGGGATGGGAAGCACCGGGGACACTGCAGGGAGGCTGGGCAAGGAGAATAACCTGAAAAGCTCCAGTTGACGGTGAAGCCGAAGGTGGGCTGGCTCTTCTGGTTGATGCTGTGCTGGTTTCCCTTCAGCGGTGACAGCCTGATCTCATTTGTCGTGGCCGTCACAGCCGTGTGGTAGGTGCCGGCGAACTCGCCCTTGCTGTTCACAGCCCCGATGGTCATGTTGGAGCCCAGGTCGTTGATCCAGCGCCCGGTCAGCACGCACTGGGGCAGAGGGAGCTCAGCACCGGCAAGGAGGCAGGCATCGGGGGCCCCAGGGATGCAGCCCCACTGCCCGTCCCCATCCCCGTCCCCATCCCCTTACCTTCTCGGCAGAGAGGCCGGGGGCCAGCAGAGCCAGGCTGAGCAGCAGCAGGAGGGAGGTCGTCGGCAGCATCTCTGCAGCAGGTGGGCAGGCGGCTGTGCTCCTCGCAGGGCTCCCTCGCCTTTTTATTGCCGCGGGGCTGCGGGTGCCAGCTCTGCCCAGAGTTTGGTTGTGCAATCGGGGCGGTTCCACCTCGGCAGTTCCTGGCTGCAGGCACGGATTCCCAAAATCCGGTGTTGAAACTGTCCCTCCTTGCTGGTGTTTACAGAGCCCCGCGGGGAGGCTGGCAGCACAGGGGCTCAGCCGGGGAAAACCCCGTTCGGGGAGGATGCTGCCTTCTGCTGCCCCTTGGCCACCTCGGGGCTGTGTCCATAACGGGCCCAGCAGCATCAGCACCAGCCCCCCCGGGATGACAGCATCACGGCCCCAGCCTGCTCCTCCTCACCCAGCTCCACCATGCAAAACAAATCTGGGACCAGAGCTGCTGCAAGGTTTCCAGGTGTACAGCTCGCTCCCGGCTGTGGCCAAGCACCGGGTGCAGCCCCAAGGGCTCACGCTCTCCCAACCCCCTTTTTAATAAAGTCTTTATTATTTCTTAATAAAGAGCCCCCCTGCCCTTGCACTGAAAAAGCCAGAAAAGAGCATGAAACCATCATGTCCTGGGTGCTCCAGCATGCAGGTTTGCTGCTGTGTTGGCAGGCTGGAGGAAAAAGCCTGATTCTAAGAAGCAAGCATTCCTCGAATATCTTGGATGTCGTGTTTTAATGCTGACAAATATTATTTTTACACCGGGGTTTTCAAGTCGCTTTAATCACGTATTTACATACTTCCGCTTTTGTTGCTGGCCAGAGAGGCTGACGTGACTCAGTTCATGCCAGATTTTCTCATATGTTCCTTAAAAATATCCAAGGTGACCTCTTAAAAAAAAAAAGTATTACTTCCCCAGTCGTCACCCACAGACACAGAGAAAAAAAAAAAAAATCCATTTCTCGTAAGGGAGCAGCTCAGAAATACATCTCTGTTCTCCTTTCCTTTTAGCCTCACTTCTGAGCCCTGGTTTCTCTCCAGCAGCAGCACTGGTCACCTCGGTGCCACCTCTCTGCAGGAGCCCTGCAGACCCCTGGCCGCTCCCACAGCATCGCACTTCCCGGCAGGACCGCTTTGGGGATTTAGGCTCCCGTGGCTCGTTTCCCGATGGATTTTCCAGCCCTTGGTCTCTCTGCGGCAAGCACACACGCCCCTGCTGCGACAGCAGCCGTGCTTTACTGGGAAAAATTCCTGCTGCTGTGTTGACTTTGCTTTTATCTAGGAATCGGCTGCACTTCAAGGTAGGGTTTCCCATTAAGCTGCTGGGTTTACTTTGGCTGCCCAGGCACAGCTCATTTACGCCCAGATAGGTTTTGTTCAGCAGAACAGAAGCTCCAGCATCGGGATTATTTACCATTACCTTTCCTATATTTAATAAACCTTAGCCTGGTGATGTGCGAGAGCTGGTGCTCAGGGTCCGTGCGATGTGCCAGGCAGCACGTGGTGAGCCCTGCGACTGAGTCAGCCTTGGGAAATATTTCTCCACAAATGGGGGAGAAAATGACTCCTCTCTGGAACCAAAGATCGCCAGCCCAGCCTAGAGAATCATCCGTGTGGACCTTTCTGAAAGCTGGCCCTCTAAGATGCAATCGTAACTGATGTGCTAAAAAGAAAATAGTAGAATTATCCACTGGTATGGTAACGTCGAACTCCCTGGTCTTTGAAAAAAAGCCTGTAGGCAGCCCATCCCATAGGGTTAATGAGCAATTCCAGCAGGTCTCAGCAATTCAGCCAAGCCTCGAAAAAAATCTGACAGCTTTGTGTGATGGTTTTACTCGGGTGGGCAGCCGAACTCCACCACAACTGCTCTCTCACTCCCCCTCCTCAAAGAGGAGCAAGGAGAAAATACGATGAAAGGGGCTCAAGGGTTGAGATAAGGACGAGGAGATCGCGCAATAATTATCGTGACGGGCAAAACAGACTCAGCATAGGGAGATAGTAAGATTTATTGCTTATTACTAACAAGCTGGAGAAGTGAGAAACAAAGGAAAGAAACCAAAAGCACCTTACCCCCCATCCACCCTCTTCCACCTCCTCCTCCCGAGCGGCGCAGGGGAACGGGGGAATGGGGGTTATGGTCAGTCTGTAGCACTTCTTCTCTGCCGCTCCTTCTCGGTCACTCTCGTCCCCTGTGCTGTGGGGTCCCACCCACGGGATGCAGTCCTTGCTGAACTGATCCGGCATGGGCTGTCCACAGGCAGCAGCCCTTCAAGAACTGCTCCATACATGGGTCCGTACCACGGGGTCCATCCCTTGGGAGCAAACTGCTCCAACCTGGGTCCCCCACGGGCAGCAGCTCCTGCCGGGTCACCTGCTCCTGCGTGGGCTCCTCTCCACGGGCTGCAGGTCCGGCCCGCAATCTGCTCCGGCAGGGGTCTTCCACAGGCCGCAGTCTCCGTCGGGGCAGGTCCACCTGCTCCACTGTGGTCTCCTCCACGGGCTGCAGCATGGAACCCTGCTCCACCGTGGTACTCCATGGGCTGCAGGGGGACATCCTGCTTCACCATGGTCCTCACCACAGGCCACAGGGGACTTCTGCTCCGGCGCCTGGAGCACCTCTCCCCCTCCTTCTTCACTGACCTTGGTGCCTGCAAGGCTGTTCCTCACTCCTCTCACCCTCCCAGCTGCTGAGTGTCGCAGCGTTTTTTCCCTGTCTTAAATATGCTCTCACAGAGGTGCAGAACAACGTCACTTACTGGCTCAGCTCTGGTCAACAGCAGGGTGCTTACCAAACATGGGGCAGCTTCTAGATCCTTCTCATAGAAGCCACCCCTATGGCCCCCTGCTACCAAAACCTTGCCACATAAACCCATTACACTTTGGCAGCTGTTTTTGCTCTTTGCCTGCCGGCCCAGGATGTCACCAAGCATGGGGACATCCAGCGGGGGCAAGTGGTTGTTCCTCGGGGACCATGCACCGTGCTGAGCTCCTCGTGCTCACCCCTTGGGGGATGTCCCCACGTCGCCAGCCTCACACCCCAGCTGACAGCCAAAGCCCTGGTGCAAAGGAGTTTGGCTTCCAGGGGGCGGCAGGGGAGTGCACCTCCCCGAAACTGGTGGGTGCAGCCACCGGGCAGGATGTGTGCCTGAACCAGGAAAAGGGTGTGAAGAGCCCAGCCCTGGCACCAGGAGATGGTGACACATTGGTCCAGGGCCAGCCCTGCCCGCCTCACATGCAGCCTGGTGGCATTTTGGTACCCGTGCCAGTTTCGGTGCCTTCCTGGGGACAGGGAGAGCGAGGACGTCTTGCTCCCATCACCAGCCAGCAGGCAGGATCTCAAGGGAGGCAGTGTGTACCCAAGGTGTGACCCCAGGAAGCACAAGACAGGGAACATAGAGCCGGACAATAGTCTGCTGGGCACTTAAAGTGATTTATCAACTGAAACCTGCTCCCCCAGCTCGCGGCACGGTGCCAGGCCAGGGTTGTGCTGCTCCGCTGAGCTTCAGCTGCTGTGCCCACGGGGCTGGGCTGTGCTGGGGGTGCTGGCGGTGCCATCCTGCCAACGGGGAGCTGGTGGCAAAGCCTGCAGGGTGGCACAGGGACACATCCTGCAGCTGGACATGGGGAGCTGTGGGTGCCGGGGGGCTGTGGGTGCCAGGGGGCTGCGGGTACCGGGACGCCCATTTGGGTACGTGCTGGGAATCGTACTGCTGACGGACCAGAAATGCGGGCAAAATGCAAGGAAATGGGTAAACGCTCTGCCCAGCCCTCAGCCAGCTCTGTGCTGGTGCTGCAGAGTGGATCGCCCTCTCTGTTTTGCTCTGCACGCCGGTAGTGCGAGCTTTTCCTGGGCAGGGGAGAGCCCCAGCTGGCAGCAGAGGAATTGCAGCCCTTTCGAGGGGAATCCCCGCGCTAGCACCGGCCGTATTTTTAATCCACGAGCACCAGCTGCTGGATGTCGGTGGAAACTCGCGGAAACCTGGCAGCCCGTCCAAAAGAGAGGCAGCTGTCAACGCAGAGGGGGCCTGCAAGAATAAATCAGGCTGCCTGGGAGACGCGGTGCGCGCCGTCCGGTTTTGGTGGGGTTGCGCAAAGAGCAGGGGACGGGACCCAAAACACAGGACCCAAAATACAGCGCCCTGGCTGTAACCGGAGCTGTGCTGGGGCGAGCGAGGCGAGGTCGGGGTGACCGGGGAACCTGCACGGCCACGGGGAGAGGCGTGGGGTTCATCTGCTGAGGGTGGTGGGAAGTGTTGCCTGATAAAGCGTGGAAACACTCCGGGCTTTGCGGGTCCCGCTGCCTGGCTGGGAACGAGGACGGTTTAAAAAAAAAAAAAGTATGGCCTCGGCTGATATGGATTCATATATATTTTTTTTTAATGTTAGAGGCTGGGTTAGGTTGTGGCATGCAGAATATGTGGGGTGCAAGCTTTACCATGGCCACGGGGCAGAGAGGGTCACCCCGAGAGCCACTGCTTAGCTGGGGGTCCAGCTGCAGCCGCAGCACGCCTTCACAGGGTGGGTGAAGCCGCATCCTCGCAGGACGAGGACAAGCTGTGCAGGATCTTCCCTCCTGGGGCTCGTTTGCGGGTGAAGATGTTTCTGCCCACCCTGCAGGGAAGCAGAGAGGTCCTGTGGGCGACCCGCATACGCAGCCCACTCAGTGCCACGGGTGATGGGGGTGTCCCCACATGTTCCCCAGCTTGTCCCACGCAGCTGCCGGACACCCCGTGCCCATTCCCCATAGCCCCATCAGCTTCTCCCCCTCCTTGCTGCAAACCCCACGCTGGGGGGCTCCCGGGGCAGCCCCCACGCCCTGCTCACCCCACCAAGGGATGCTCTGAGGGGAGGACCCATCCCCAGTGCCACTGCCCATCACATCCCCCTGCTACCTGGTGGCTTTCCAGTCCTCCTCCAGGGACCCGACAGCTTCTCGCAGCAGCCACGTGGTGCTCAGCACCTCCCTCCCGCTTGCCTCCACGAAGCACTGCCCAGCGAAGGTGGTGGTGGCATCTGGGGGGGGGAAGCAGTGAGGTGGGAGGGGGACGGCACCCGATCACTGCCCCCCTTTGCTGGGGTGCCCCGAACCCTGCCCCCCCTTTTCCCCAGGCAGACTTCCCGGAGGAGGACAAGTCCAGCCAGCTGCTGGAGCAACTCCTGGTGCCGGCCTTGTTGCCCCAGGACTTACTGGAGAACACGTCCCACCGCACGGTGAAGGCGAAGGTGGGCGATGCCACCTCGCTGGGCTGCTGCTGGGCTCCCTTCAGCAGGGAGACACGGGGACAGCCGCCAGCGAGGGTCACCCGGGTGAGGAACTCGCCCTGGAAGCCCCCGTCATCGGTCAGAGCTGAAATCTCCATCAGCGAGTCCTGCTCATTCCTCCACAGCCCGCTGAGCTGGCACTGCGGGGACAGGGACACAGGCCATGCACCATCCCCAGGCACAGACCCCTCGCCCCATCCCCTAGCCCCCTACCTTCCTCTCCGCAGGGCTGATGCACACCACCAGGGCCAGGAACAGGGCCAGGGCGAAGGAACCGCTCCCCATGGCCGCGGGGCTGCCCATCGCCTGGCACGGCTCCCCCTGGCCCCTTTATAGGGCTGTAACTGGAGCCAGGGCCAGGGCAGCCCAGGCGAGGTCGGGGTGACCCGGACAGGGCTGCGGGGGGGCTGCACACCCCGTGCCGGGGGCTCGCGCCGCCCACCGCCGTCCCGTGCCACCACCAGCTGTGTGGCGTCAGCACCTGCTGCCGGTCCTGAGCCGTCTCCACTGGAGCATGTGGCTTTGCTGGGAGATGGGGCTGCAGGCACAACCCCAGTTTAATCCCTCCGGTACGTGCAGAAGGGATCTTCTGGAAGACACTGAGGTATTAAAGTCTGTGCACCCCAGCGGGAAGCGACGCTGGTCGCAGTCCTGGGGTATGGCCCCCACCAAGGATGAGTGGTGGTCTGCAGGGCTGGGGACCTGGCTCAGGGACTCCTCTGTCCTCCCAGGATGACAGTCCGTGCTTGGCAAGGCTGCAGAAAGGGCAGAGCAAAGGGGAGCAGCAGAAGAGCAGGACCAAGCAGCCTTCAATTGCCTGGTGAGATGGGAGCTCCCTGGCTTCATCCGCTTGGGAGAACTAACACTGGGTGAAGACATTGGGCACAGAGCCATTGGGTACTGAGATGTTGGGTGCTGAGATGCTGGGTACTGAGAATTTGGGTGGTGAGGTGCTGAGTGCTGAGCTGTTGGATGCTGAGAATTTGGGTGCTGAGATATTGAATATCCATGTCCTGAGGTGCTGAGATGTCGGGTATTGAGATGCTGGGCATTGAGATAGTGGGTACTGGGATATTGGATGTTGAGATGATGGGTGTTGAGATGTTGGGTATTGAGATATTTAGCGCTGAGACTGAGTGCAGAGAACCTGGCTGCTCAGGTGTTGGGCATTAGGTGTACCTGTAGGGCTGGGAAACAGGCTGGGGAATCAGGAGGTACACACTCGTTTTGGGTTTCATGTGCGTATTTCGGTGAGGAAGGATGTGTCTTTGTGTGCAGTGTGGGTGGTGCCAGTCCAATACGACTCCCGTGTGCTGCTCCAGCGTGGAGGATGTGGCCAGGAGGTAAGGGAGCATGCCCTTGCTGGCTCACCCACATGGCACAGCCCACGGGCACGCTGTGGTTGGTGACGTCCTGATGGCATTGAGGACAGCAGCCCCCACCCTGGGGACACGGCTGGCCCTTCCAGAAAGCTTGGTTTTGGTGTGCAGCTGATAGGGAGCCACGTGAAAGGGCCAACCCTGGGGTGCTGCAGCCACCTACGGAGCCCTGCTGGCATCCGAAGTGTTGGGTGCTGAGGAGCTGCGCGTTGAGGTGTTGACGCTGAGGTGTTGGGTGCTGAATAGTGGGTTTACGTGGCAAGGTTTTGGTAGCAGGGGGCCATAGGGGTGGGTTCTGTGAGAAGAATCCAGAAGCTGCCCCATGTTTGGTAAGGGCCCCACTGTTGACCAGAGCTGAGCCAATAAGTGATGTTGTTTTGCACCTCTGTGAGAGCATATTTAAGACAGGGAAAAAAA
>CM021797.1:10106507-10119011 GCA_011076525.1 Nettapus auritus | reverse complement strand
GACAGCAGCCCCCACCCTGGGGACACGGCTGGCCCTTCCAGAAAGCTTGGTTTTGGTGTGCAGCTGATAGGGAGCCACGTGAAAGGGCCAACCCTGGGGTGCTGCAGCCACCTCGGCCAGCCCGTGGCCCCTTTTCCTAATTCTCGCCTTCCTTTGAAGCAGATGCTCGGGCCGAATGCTGTGCCTGGATAGAAGTGGAAGGAGCGTGCAAGAGAGAATTTTCCACTGGAAGCATGCAGCCCCCACTGCCCACTGACCCAGTTGCTGTCCCTGTTCTCTGTCAGGCTGCAGGCGCAGCGCCCTGGCTGCTGGCACCGGGGACCTTGTCCCCACTGGCATCAGGGTGCTGTGCTGCAGACAGCGCTCAGTGGATGTAACAGAGACACACAGGGCAAAGTTCTGCTGAGCGCAGGAGGGTTTATTAGTCTCGTGGTGTGGGGTTGCTGGGAGGTTCTGGGAAGCACTGGGATGGATCCAGCAGGCAGCAGGACAGCGGAGAGCCCCGGGACCGCGGGGTGCAGGCGGCTGGGTCCCCGTCACTTGACGCGAGTGAAGACCGAGGTGCCAACCCTGCGGGGAAGCGGTGTCAGTGGGGTGGGAGCGGGCGCTGCCGGGTGGCAGCGAGGGCCAGGCTCACCTGGTGGCCTTCCAGACGTCCCTGCGGGAGGGGACCCCTTCCCGCAGGAGCCAGGCGGTCTCCAGCGTCTCCTTCCCGCGGCGGTCCACGAAGCACTGGCCCACAAAGACGGTGGTGGAGTCTGCGTGGGGTGAAAAGGGGGCAGAGGGGGGCTCAGTGCTGGTGGCTCCGAGCGGGGGAATGTGGGCCACCTCCCTCCGACAGACAGACCCCCCTGCCGCGTGCCTGGGCAGACAGACGGACCTCCCTGCCATGTGTCCAGGGTGCAAGTCTTCCCCGTCGCCCGGGCAGATGGACGGACACCAGCCCTGCCCTTTCCCATGGACAAGCAGAGGAACACCTCAGCCACCTTCCCCAGGTGGGCAGACACCCCTTCCCGTTGCCAGGGCGGACAGACAGTCCTACCAAAACCCCCCAACAGACAGACAGACAGACAGCTCGCTGGCTGCCCCGGGACCATGCCGGTGCTGCCGTACCTGCAAACTGCCACTGCACGGTGAAGCCGAAGGTGGGCTGCTGCCCCTTGGTGCTGGGGGGCTGCAGGGCTCCTTGCAGGGGGGACACCAGGATCTGCTTGTCGGTAGCTGCCACCGCGGTGTGGTAGGAGCCGGAGAAGGTCCCGTCCATGTCCAGGGCCAGGAGGGTCATGTTGGAGCCCAGCTCGTTCCTCCAGAGGCCCTGCAGGTCACACTGGGGGCCGGGGGACAGCACAGGGCGCTGTGGCACGGCACGGCACAAGCATGCAACCCCAAAGCCATGCAACCCCACAGCTGCACGCGCTGCACCCCCATGACAGCACAGCCCAGCTTGGCACGGCACGGCCAGGCAGGCCCCCAGCAGCCCTCACCTTCCCGGCAGCAGCAGGGTGGAGGCCGAGCAGGGTCAGGGCGAGCAGGAGGCAGCAGCGGAGGATCCCCATGGCCATGCCTGCCGGGGCCGGGCTCTGCCTGCGCAGCTCCAGCCGCGCTCGGCCCCGTTTATAGCGGCGGGGGCTGCGCGGTGCCTCTGGGCCTCCTGCCAAGGGTCACCCGCTGGTGACGGGCCACCGCCTGTGGTGGCACAGGGGACGCCGTGACGTGGGTGCCACTGCTGGTGCCGCCAGGCCACGGGGCAGGGGTCACAGGAGCCAGCACATGGGCACCAGCCTGGGACCCCACAGGTCACCCTCACGCCCAGGGGTGCAGGGAGGTGAGGAACCACACAGCAGACAGCTGGACAGTAGTTTATTAAGAACTTAAAATAATCATCCTCTAAAACCTGCTCCCCTGCCCGCCCCAGCTCGCGGCACGGTGCCAGACCAGGCCGGCTGCTGTCGGGACTGGGATTGTCACCGGCCCCCCGGGGATTGTTCCAGCCGGGACCCCCCCAGCTGCGGGGGTCAGCCCGGGGGGCCGCGCACTACAGCATCCACGTGTCTACGTGCGGGTGGTGGGGGCGGCCGCATCCTGCGCCGGGCCCTGCAGGCTGCCGGAGCCCCGGGGAGGGGACAGCACAGGGCACAGCAGCACCTCCCCATCGGCCGCGGGGGTGATGGGACGCAGTGCCTCCAGCCCCCTCCTGTGCAGTAGGGAGGGCCGGGAGCCCCCCAAGGTGAAGGGCAGGTAGCTTAGGGGCTGAGGAGGTAGGGAAGGAAACGGCAAGTTGAGCATCCTTAAAGAGAGGGAGGCACAGGACAAGGTCCCTGCCTTCCAGCCGAGGCCACCGGGCCCAAGTTATCCCCATTGCTTTGCTCGGTGCCATTAGGCATGGCCCTAGAGGGGGCTGGGGGGGCACGGGGTGCCCGGCCAGCTCGGCTCTCCAGGGCCAGCTGCATGCTCCAGATGCTGAGGGGCCGCATGTAAGCCAGCGAGCGGTAGACTTTCTTCTCACAGTAGGCTTCGGGGGTCTGGAAGGCCATGCCCAGCTGCTCCCACACCGTCCGGTAGCAGCCCTCGGCAGTGTGAAAGCCCTCCTTCACCATCCCCTAAGGGAAGAAGAAACCATCAGTGCCTGCACCGCTTGGAGAGGACACCGGCCACCTCCACCCACGGCACCTCCCCTCACCTCCTGGATCATGGTGGCAGCCAAGGCGTAGACGACACCGATCCACACCTCGCTGGACTGCACGCTGCAGGTGTCGGGCACGCCGTTGGGCCTCATGCCGTTCACCGCCCCCATGGTGCCGCCGGCGAAGCCCATGACGTTCTTCTCGAAGATGGTCTGCAGGGCGCTGACAATGTGGCTCTTGGGGAAGACCTGCATGGAGAGAGAGGCTTGGTGACCCCAGGAGCAGCTTCCATGAGAAAGGGGATGGAGAGTGCACCAGGACACCCATATTAGCCTTTTTCTTCCCCAAAGAGAAAAGCAGAACTTTGTGCCCACTTCCTGGTGGTGACACCTCCACCATGCACGGTCCACAACCCCTTCCAGCCACTGGCCAAAACCAGTGACAGGCTGTCCCCAGCAGGACTTGCCATGTCTGAATTCCTGGTTATGGACATGGGAACTGAGACTGAGTTCAGTGGAATAAGGGAAAAAAAAAAAATCAGGGCTCATTTTTCACTGGTTTCAGGAGGACTTCAATCCCTCCAGCAGCAACGCAGAACAGCGGCCCCAGCCGCTGCTGGAGAACAGGGGAGGAAGCACAGAACCTGCCCCGCACCCCCACCTGACGGGGGGTAAAACAAGTTATTCAACAAACCGCAGCCAAAAGCTCACAACACTTCGGAGAGCTGAGTAAGCTCTTGCAAAACCAAACCCAAACAGAACAACCCGAGCATGAAGAGGCCAACGGCCCAAACAGCAGAGACGGCTGCAGGAGGACAAAGAGCCCCTGCACGCAGCTGAGGGCGAATAATGCTTCTCCACGGTTTGCTGGGGATGAGAACTGAAATGATTTGGCACAGGGGTGGTCACTGCATGGGAGCAGGGTAATGCAGTGGCTTCTGTGGACTCATCCAGGGAAAGGCAGCGGGTCCCTTTTGTCTGTGCTAAAGCCAGGCATCTGATACAGCCATGCTTCTGGCGTGGCTCTGGATCTGGAGATAAGCACGAGGCTTGTTTGGGAAGCCTCTTCTCCTGCGGGATGGTTTGGGGCAGAGTTTCTTCAGGGCTGAGGTCACTGATTTTTCTGACTTTGCATTCTGTTACTGACCTGTACACACAGCAGGAACGTGTTACGAGCAGGAGTGCTGCCAGCAGGGCAAGGGTTCAAAACGTGTGAAAAAAAACAAACAAACCAAAAAAAAAAAAAAAAGGCAACAAAAAAAACCTGGATGACCGTAGTAAACAGAGAAGTTCACCAGCGCAGCCTCCAGCAAGCTCAAAGCTCACCGGACAGCAGAGGAAGCAGCAAAGTCTGTCGTCAACAAAAACAGAGGTGAGATTTTGGACCGTGCCAGGTTTTCCACATCCAAAAACGCTGCTGGAGCACCGCGGCACAGGGCTGGAGCAACCGCAGGAGGGCAGCTTCCCAAATCCCGCAGGCTGCTCGCAGGGGAGGGCGCTTGGGGCAACCTCTCGGCACCAGCAGAGGCAACCCACGGCCCTCAGGCACCCGGGGGGTTGCTCCTTGCTTCCACCACCACCGGCAGAGAGCAGGGCTCTGCTCTCCAGCAGCAGGGTCTGCCACGTCTCTGCTGCTCGGAAACAACCCGTGGCAGGGCTCTCTGCCACCCCACTGTGTCCCCGGCACTACAGGACCATGGCTGCTCTCGCTGCCCCCTTGTTGCATGCGAGCGGCCCCCAGCCAATTCTTCTCTCACAACGAAACAGCTGCGGCTTTTCGGGCCCCAAACCGAACTCCGTCTCTTCCAACACTCACTTAGGACTTCATACCGGGCAGTGCACAGCATGTGGGAATGCGTGTTTTCTCCTTTTTTTTTTTTTTTTTTTTTAAACAAATACCATTTTGCTGAGAACAGCGCCCAGCGGGACCTGGCTCGCAGTGTGCCAGGCTCGGAGGAGGCTGCAGGCTCCTGTTCCTAAGCACTCATTACCACACTGATTCACCTCAAACAGCCTCCACCCCGTGGCACAGGAGGTGCTGGAGCCCCTCCAGACCCACAGCTCAGCCTGCTGCAAGCAGAGCCTCCCCCGTCCCCCCTCTCACCTCCAGCTCCCCCTGGTCCAGGCCGCAAGCCCCCAGGAACCACTGCCCCGCACACTGGTCCGACATGATGCTGCTGGAGGTGTCGCTCCCGCTGCTGTCGTAGTTGTAGTATTTCCCTGGAAAACACACAAAAAAAATGGGTAAAAAACAGGTAGCTGACCCCAGCACCCCTCCCGGCGTGGTTTCCCGCGCACCGTTCCACAGCAGCCTCTCGAAGGCCTCCTTGCCCTTCTGCAGGATGCCGCTGTACTTCTGCAGGGTCTCCTCGTCCCCCAGCACCTCTGCCATCTTGCACATCACCCGGACGGCCGCCAGCCACAGCCCACCGCAGTAGGCGCTGCCGGAGCGAGAAGGACAGCAGCATCAGCATCGGTGCACGGAGCTCCCAGGACGGACGGGGAGCGCGTCCCCGGCTCCTGCGCTCCCCAGAGGCCGCCCTCCGCCACCCAGCCTCCTGCTCACCTGGCTCCGTTCACCACCCACGCGTCGTACGTCTGGTCGGCGAAGCCCCCGTTCTCGATCAGCCCGTCGTTATCCGTGTCAAACCTCAGCTCCGACTCCATCACGGCCTGCGGGAGGCCGGGGGAGGTCACGCAGCCCTTCTCGGGACGTCACCCACCTCCCCGGTGGCAGGACGTCCCCCGTACCTGGCAGACCGGCCACATGTCCCGCAGGTACAGCGCGTCGTGCGTCAGGTAGTAGTCGCGATACACCTGCAGCACGAACTTCAGGTTCAGGTCCCTCCAGTTGGCCGTGTCGTGAATCAGGTAGGCGTTGACGCGCTGCCAGGGCTCGTCGTCTGCGCGGGGACGGAGAGGAGGCAGCAGGACAAAAAAAGTCCCCGGAGTGCCACCACCGAGCAGCACTGCAGCAGTTCATCGCACCCCCTGCAGCCCTCCTGCTGCTGCTCACCATCCCTCCGTCCCCACTGCATGGGCTCCATGCAGAGCACATGCTGCCAGCCCCATCCTGCACCTCCGGGGCCACCCAAGCCTCTTATCACCCCAGCCTCTCATCACTTCTGCCTCTTACAGAGAAAGGGCCGTGCTGCACCCCTCACCTGGGTCTCCGATGTCGTGGGGCACCACGTTCTTCAGCTTCACCTGGGCTGTCTGGCCGCTCATCAGGTACTGCCGTGGCTCCACGTCCTCGTTTACCACCGTGACGGCTGGAAGGGATGCAGGGTGTTAGCAAGGTAGGAAGCGCTGCCCCACGGTCCCCAGCCCATGCTACGAAGCCAAGCCTGAGGACCCCAAGTGGCTGTAAGCAAGGCGGTGGCAGCAGCCAGGGAGGGGAGGGAAGCCCAGGGGGATCAGCCCCTGCTGGCAGAGCCCACCCAGAGCATCGGGGTCTGCAGACAGCCCCACGCTTCTCCTCGAGGGGCACGAGGAGACCTGTGGGGATCAGGGACTGCCCCAACACAGCCAGAGCATGTCCCAGTGTTACACGGAGATGCCAAGGGGCACCAACAGGGCATGGCACGGGGGATTGCAAATCCCAGGGCTCAGCAGAGGGGCAGGAGGGGGATGCTGGCTCCGCAGCACCAGCAGAAGCCATCCCAAACCCCCTGGGCGGCTCACCGATGTCGTACTGCAGGCTGATCTGCAGCTTGGGCCACAGCATGACGAGGGCGAAGGAGGCGTAGAAGTGGACGTCGTAGGTGTTGTACATGCGGTACTCCTGCCCTGCAAGCACCGGAGAGGCGGTGAGGGAGGGGAGACGTGCCGCGGGGACCTCGGGAAAGGCAGGTCCCCCCCTCCCTGTGCCACACAGGGCTTCGTCCCACAGGGGATGCTAAAAAAACCCACAGACAGCGACAGGGAGGGTGCATTTGGGACCATCCGCATTGTCCCTAGGAGTTACCTTCTAAATAAGCAAACCTTCCGTACTCCCGCAGGACGGGGAGGAGGTGGGACAGGCCGGCCACCCCCGGGCCCTGCAGCTCCTGGGGGAGGCGGTCGTGGGGCAGCTCCAGCCAGACGGTGCCCCCGTCCGTCACGAAGTACAGCTCGTTGAACAGCGCCGACTTGTACCAGGAGGGCAGCTGGCTGCGGGGACAGAGAGAGGGGAACATCAGCCTCCACAGCCCCCCGCTGTCCCCTCCGGGGTCACCGTCCCCATCCGTCCCACCTATTCTCCAGGACCGGCTTCTGCCACGCTTCGATCTTCCTCTCCCACTCCTCGTAGTGCGCCAGGGCGTAGCGCGACAGGGCGGGAGCCGCGTCTCCGTCGCTGCCGAAGAAGCGCGTGTACCGCCTGCCGACAGCACATCGGGGTCAGGGCTCAGCCCAGGGGACACCCCCGGGAGCCCGGCCACCCCGGCTGCTGTCCCCAAGCCGCCCACCTGAGGTGCAGCTTCTCCTTGGAGCCAAAGTGCACGCGGGGCATGTCCCACGCCAGGGCCAGCTCCAGCGTCCGGTGGCCCCGTGCGGGCACCGTGCAGGTGGCGCACACGGCGGCTGCCGTCACCTCTCCCTTTGCTGTCACCTTGCTGCTACCTGCCAGGAAAATTAGGTTACAAAAAAATGTCCACGGGTGTCCGGGGAAGCCCACAGAACCCCAGGGCAACAAGGCTTTTGGGGTATGCCCCAGCGCCCCGCAGGGTACGTCCACTGCGTACAGAGACGGCGCTAAGCGCACGTGAGCAACTTCTTTTTGCAACCGGGGCAAAAATACCTGCTGTGGGCGGAGGGGGTTAAAAAAAAGTCATGGAAGCCGAGGAACAAATGAGGCAGGAAAACCAGCAGGCACGCGTGGAATGGCTGGCACACCCGTCACCGGGACCGTGTGGCTGCCAGCCCAGGCACCGGCACTTTGTGGTGACAGCCGTCGCCTCCAGCTCTCCGAAGGGTGCTTGAACTGTGCCCTTATTTAAGAAGCACCCTCGGGCGAGCAGGTAATTATATGCTGGTCCTGACATGTGTAGCAGGTAAACTCATTAAGGCAACAATTTTCACAGAAGCACAGATCCTGCCGATGATAGCGCCGAGCGTGCACGAAGGCGGACGGCCGCATCCCGGTAGCTCCGCGTGCCCTTGCAGGCGGCAGGTAGCAGAAATATTTATGCAGCTTTCCAGAAATATTTATGCAAACGATGACATAACTCAAGCTTCACGAAATCCCGCAGAGGCCCGGTGCCAGCGCTGCAGATCCGTCAGCGTTATCTCGTCTGCCGGCTGGCCTCGGTGGCGGCAGCCGGTTACCAGCACGGGCTGCCAGGCGCTGCCCCGCTCCCAATCAGCCCGCTGCGGGAGCAAGCAGGCAGCTGAGGATGACGCAGAAGCAACAAGGAAATACCAGAGACCTTCAGGAAACCCTCGCAGCAACCAGAGGGCAGCACGCCGTGAGACTGAGCGCTCCCGAAACAAATGGGAACCGGCTCAGCTGGCGGCGTGAGCTCGAGGAAGGCGGCCGGGCACACAAACCTCAGGTGGATGGGACATGGGGATGTGCAATTCATGCAGCCCGAGAACTGCCCTGAAATGGTGCAAGCAGCTCGCGGGGAGCCACAAGGTCAGCACGACAGACACCGGGGAATTTGGATTCCGACTGAACCCTGCTTAAGTTCCTTAATTCTGGAGTCGGGAACAAGCCCCAGCCACAGCTCAGTAGCCCCGTGGAGCAGCTGGGAGCCTCAAAGGCACCTCCGTGCTCTCTCTGCACCCTACAAGGACAGGAAGGACCTTTCCGTGGGGACTGATTATCCTTCGACTCCTGGGGGAGCTTCCTGCAGACACCATGCATCCCATGGCCACGACAGGATCCCCAGGAGAAGGGAAGCCCACCCTTGCCGAGCTCGGCTGGCACCCTGTAGCCCCGCCAGGCCCCCACGATACAGCACTCACCGGAGGGGGACTCCAGCTTGCCGTCCTGCAGGAGGTCTTGCCACACGTCCCTGCCCGACCCCGCGGGATCAAACGCGGTGAGGTGGGTGACGACCGTGCCAGCCTGGGGACGAGGAGAGCATCAGGAAACTGCTCCCACCCCAAAGGGGCAGGCGATGCGACCAGATCTCCCCCCGAGCTGTTCTTTTGGCAGCAACAACCCAACAACGATCCTACACCCCTCAACTCGCTCCCCATCGACGCCACCTCCAAGCCTGCTCTCCTGGTGACCTGCGAGCTTCACCCACAGCTTCTCTTACCGCAGACCCCACTGAGCACCCAGCTCCGGGGCTGTCCCCAACCCACGAGCCGCCCTGCCCACGGCACGGCCCCATCCCTGCTGCCAGCCCTCACCTTCTCCCGGGCAGCCACAGCAAGCGTGAAGGGGTTCGTGGGGGTGCAGTGGTGCAGCAGGACGCCGGCCACCCGCTCGCCGCCCTCCTGCAGGGCGAAGGGCTCGTTCCAGTGCCCCCCGCTCTTGTCCTCCTTGGCGCCCGTGCCGTTCTGCATGCTGAACATGATGGAGACCTCCACGGGCTCCTCGTTGCCGTTCTCCACCTCCCAGATGAACACTGCCGCCGGCAGGCTGGAGTCCTGGGGGGACACAATGCCGCGTGCAGGGCTCGCAGTGCTCGGGGGGGTTTGGGGAGCATTTGGTGCCCAAATCCTGATGCCGGGCAGAGCAGTGCTGCAGGCTCAGGCGGGTCTCAGCGCGGGCTGCTGCCAGCCTCCTGTGCCTCGCTGGGGTAAGAGCGAGGTCAGGGCTGTCGGCAGCTCCCCACCCTCGCCTGGGGCTGGGGATGAGCAGTGGGGATGGGAAAAACACTGGGAAAGCCCAGCTGGGAAACCCCAGCTAATGAGCAGCCCTTCCCTTGGGGACGTCAGGCAGAAGGCAGCTGAGCGAGCACCCAGCCCGGATGACCCGCACGTGAGGGTGTCCTGAAGCCTTGCTGCTGAGCCTGTGGGCAGCAGGAGCTGGGACTGTCACCCAGCAAAAGCCAGGGCAGGGAACAAGCAGGACACAGTGTGAAAGCACAGAGCAGCTGCCGGGGCTGGAAGGGACAACCCCTGGCAGCACCAGTCAGGATTTCACAAACCCTGCCAGCAGCTGGCAGCAGGGATGGGATCTTAGGACAGAAAATTCCAGGCTGGGAAAGAGAATTAACACGGAGGAAAGCCTGGCTGACTTCAAACAGTGCCTCGGCAGCATCTCCGCGAGCACTGGGGCCATCACCATGAAGACATCACCTCGTCCCCATGCTCCTCCCAGGGCAAGGACATAGCCGCAGCAGCGTGCCAGGGCACGGAGCGGTGCTGGGGGCTCGCCTCACCTTGTAGTCATGGGGGATGACCGGGGAGACCTGCCGGCACGTGAGCACCACGTTTTGCCCCGGCAGCTCGTAGACCATCCAGGCGCGGGGGTACAGCGCGTGGTAGAAGGCGTAGTGCCCGCAGTATCCCCAGTTCCAGCCCTGCAGCGTGCTGGGCTTCTCCACCGACAGGACCTGCTGGTAAACCGTCTGCCCCTTGCGACGCAGGCACACGGTGAACTGGGGAGGAGAGGAGCACATGGGGGGCGAGATGAGCCCCGCTGCGGGGGTCTCGGCGGCGCAGCATGCGGCCCCACGCTGGCCCTGATCCCAGAGCTCGGCATTTTGGGGAGCAAGCGCCAGGGAGCCCTACCTGGTCGGCGATGACCGTCCCGTAGTGGTACTTCCCGGGGTTCAGCTGCCAGCGGCAGAACGCTCCCCGCCAGCCGCGCGTGATGGTGCCGCCGCCGATCCCGCCCAGCGGGCAGCCTGGGGGACACAGGGATCAGCGATCCCCTCTTCCCGGCCACCTCACCACCCCCTTGTGCCTACGGGCTCGGGGAGGTGCCCGCGGGGTCCCCTCGCCAAGGGTGGGTGCTGCCATCGCCTCCCACGGCAGCCGGGAGCTCACCGTAGATCTGCTGTAGAGGGACGGCACACAGGAGGTCGATGAAGGCGGATTTCTTCTCGATGCAGGTTTTCTTGTACCACCATCTGAAATACCTGCAAGGACACCGGGAGGAAGGGTGAGGCACGGCTGAGCCCGGCAGAGATCTCCTGGCTGAGGATCCGGCCCTGCGTGACCGGGCTGGTGCTTGCTGCTGAACCACCTGCGTGCCTGTGCAACCAGACAGGACAGACACACAGCCACGCAACATGATGCTGAACAGGGACAGCAACGGGAAAAGGCTTTCCCAGCAAATCCGGGGGCAGCCTGCTCCCTGGTTTGGGAGGCTACGGCCAGCGGCACCAGGAGAACCGGCCCGTCCCGCCGCTGCTATCTGCGGCTGCATCTGCTGCCGCTGCTCCTCTCTCGGCAGCCTCGGTTTGGCAGCACTCCCCCGAGGGAACGTGCCTTCACCCAGCTGCTCCTGGTGGGTTTCTGGCTCGGGGAGGGAAGGAGCAGCCCCAGAGCTGCTGCTGCTGCCGCCCAGGGGCACCCGGGCCCTTAGGAGAGGGGTGGCAGGGGAAGCTGGGTTCTCTCCCGGCAGCACGAAGCGGAGAGGACTGGGATTTTACAGGCAGGAGAAATCCATCCTGCTCTGCAGCACGACGAGCCACGTCGGGTCCACAGGGCATTGCTTTCCATGCAGGCTGTGGGATTAAAACCCGTCCGGGCAGCACCCAGCCCGCCCCGGCACCCTGTGCCGTCAGCACATCCTGGTGCGTGCGAGGGAACCGAGCCCTGCAGGGCTGCACTGGGGCAGGCTGGGGGTCCCACCCCAGGGGGTGAGCACCCCACTTCACACCCTCCAAAGGTCAGGGATGTCCCCTTATGGTACCCCACGGTCACCCTGGGATGGTGCAGGAGCTTTCTAGGTGCCACGACAGCCTTCGAGGGCACCCTGCAGTGCGTCCCCCTGTGCAAGAGGCAGGGGTCTCCGCTTATTGGCACCCACATGCCGGGTTTCAGCGGCTCAAATCCACAGCCTGAAGCCCCAGTTCGTGCAGCAGCCCCCAGGATCTGACCAGCACCATGGCCAAACACGCCCTGAGCCCGCAGCACGGCCCCATCCTCCCGGCTGGCGGCACAGAGGGGACAGCTTTGGCCACGTCCTTGGCGCCGGCGGCTGTCGCGGAGCTTCGTGCTGCCGAGCGACCCCTCTGGACCCCAGCCCCTTTCCCCGTGATCCACCCGAGGAGCTGCCACCGAGCCGGGGAAGGGGATGGGAAAGCAGTGGCCTCCAGGGGAGGCCGGGAGCAAGGCCGAGCGTGGCAGAAACAAGAGACGGGCGGTGATGCCGAGCAAAAAAAACACCGCACGGGGCCCAACGGGTACCGGAGCGGGCACAGCCCTGGGGTGTGGGGGGCATCCCAGTGCCCCCAGTGCTCCCAGTGCCTCCCAGTACCCCCAGCACACAGCATCACCCCACCCTTACCTCCCCCCATCTCCCCGATCCCCCCACCCCGCGGGCGCCGCCGTACCCCCCAGCTCCGGGCCTCTCCCCCAGTCCCCCCCCGGTTCCCCCCCGGTTCCCCCCGGCCCCCCGTTACCGCAGCGCCATGCTGACGTGCCGCAGGACGTCGCGGAGCGGCACGTCCCCGGCTCCGTAGGGCCGCCGCGGCTGCGGGAAGCGGTGCGCCAGGCAGAGGCGCCAGCCGGCCCCCGGCACCCCGCGGCCCCCCGCCGCCCCCTGGTAGCCCCCCATCAGCGGCCCCGCGTCCGCCATGGCCCCGCCGCGCTCCGGGCGCGCCTTCTTCACCGGCGCGCCACGCCCTTTGGCCACGCCCCCTCACCGTCTGGCCTCGCCCCCTCCCTTCTGGCCACGCCCAGCCCCGAGCGCTGACGGAAGTTGCCGGAAGTTGCCGAGCGCCGCCCGAAGGTTGCCGAGCCGCCCCCCCCCCCCCCCCCCCCCCCCCCCC
>CM021797.1:10087720-10106407 GCA_011076525.1 Nettapus auritus | reverse complement strand
GCCGGGGGGGGGGGTCCCCTGAGAGCCCGGGGGGGTCGTTCCGTGGTTGGGGAGGCCTCTAAGGGCTGGGGAAGGGGAGTAGGGAGCGGGCATGGCTGCTCTCGGCCCGTGTGGGGGCGCTGGGCCTGGCTCACGGCGTCGGGCCTGGGCCTGGGCCTGGGCCTGAGGGGGGCTGGGGACATCCCTGTGCCCCCCCCACGGGTGTCTGCTTGCTGTGGGTATGGCCAAGACTACCCCTGTCCCCCTACCATGGGTGTCTGCCCCCTCTGGGTATGGCTAGGGCCACCCCTGTCCCCCTACCGTGGGTGCTTGCCTGCTGTGGGTATTGCTAGAGCCATCCCTGTGTCCCCCCTGCGGGTGTCTGTGCACTATGGGCACAGCTGGGGCCTTCCTGTCCCCCTCATGGATGTCCACCTGCTGTGGGTATGGCCAGGCCCAGCCCTCTACCCCCATCACGGATGTTTGCCTTCTATGGGTATGGCTTGGGCCATCCCTGTGTCCCCCGTGGGGGTGTCTGCGTGCTGTGGGTATGGCTAAAGCCACCCCTGTCCCCATACCATGGCTGTTTGCCTCCTGTGGGTATTGCTAGGGCCATCCCTGTGTCCCTCTGGGGCTGTCTGCCTGCTCTGGGCATGGTCATGGCCATCCCCACATCCCCCCTGTGCCCCTGCCTAGCCCTTCTGCTCCACAGCACCGTCCCAACTGTTTCTCTCTCCCTCTCTCCATGCCCACAGTTCCCTTTGCCCGGTGATCGTCCCAGCCATGATCGAGGTGGTGGCCAAGCTGGGCCGCGGGCCCGTGTTCCTGGCCGGGGAGATGCTGGAGTGCGTGATCACTTTCACCAACCCTCTGTCGGCAGCCTCCACCTCTGCCAGCAGGTACGGCGGCTCCGGGCCCTGCTCCACGCTCACCCCCACAAAGGCACGGAGCAGACAGGGGTACCCCGGCGGGGCCGTGGGGCCGCGGTGCCAGCTCAGCCCCCGGTGACCTCCCCGCCCAAGGTGCTCCCTAATGGTGCTTCGTGCCATCTCCATTTCGGGGCGGAAACTGAGGTAATAATTCTGGTTTTCTGCCCCCGAGGAAGAGAGTGGGAAAAAAAGCACGCAGGTAGAGGCGCTGGGAGAGGTGCTTCTAAGTGCCCCTCGAGTGGCAGCAGAATTGCTGGCAGAAAATGAAGCCAAACTGGCTATCAGGGCAGGATATCTAGTTACACCGGAGTGAGTCTCTCGGGGCAACAAGCAGGCAGCGTCATTATTTCCTACGTCCGTGGAGGGAGCTGATGCAGCAGTGTCATCCCCGCTTCCAGAGCTCGCCAAAGGGGCGAGCAGTGCCCGGAGGGAGGAAGAGGCCGGCTTCCACGCAGCCTTTCCTACGGCCCAGCCTTCGGGCGCTCCCCTCCCCTTGACTCAGCTGTGCCCAGAGCAGGCGCTGGGCAAAAGTGACCAGCTGAGGAGCTTCCTACCTTGTCTCACGGGAGTGACTCACCCGAAGCCTCAGTGTCAGCAGTGTGTGGCCTTGTCTGATGTTCCCGGGGCGGAGGTGGTTTTCCTGCCCTGTGTCCTTCCTTCCCGGGAAGTGTTGATGTCCCGCCCGGTCAGGTTCAGCACCTTTGCATCACCAGGATGACTTTCAGAGGTGGCTGCTTTGATGGAACCGCTTCCAGCGCTCGCCGTCTCAGCGAAGCAGCCTTGCGTTACCACCGGAGGACTCTTTTAAATTGTCTTCCTTAACTTCCCATCGCTTCATCCTAGTTTCTCTTGCCTGCTGAGCTAAACATCCAAATTCAGCCACGCCGTAAGCATCTAGCTTTCCAGAGCCTTGTTTCATGGAGAGGTGGTGGTGTTCTCCCCGCTTCTGGGAGCGTGGCGTGTCAGGGAGCTGCCGGCTCTGGGCTGGCTGTGCTCAGAGGGGAGCTGTGGCTTCTGAAACCTGTGGGACTGCACAGGTACGCGGTGGGGCAGTTCTGGAGGTTCTCAGCCCGGTTTTGGAAGGTTTATTTGGGAACCTCAAGCCTGTCGCGGTGCCTGGAAAACCGCCTCTTGAAAAAAAAAATTAAAGTTTTAAAAATAAAAAAAAAGCAAGCTACTGACATTGGCTGCATCATAGGAACGGCTAATGGTTTGGTGGTTAAAAGCTGAAGCTGTAGGTCGTGTCAGGGCAGCGGCCAGAAGAGCGCAGCGTGGCTGTGACACAGCTAGACCTGTCGGGAAAGAGAAGCTTCCAGCGCCAGCACGTGGGGCCGCGCGGGTGCAAGAACTGCGGCCTGTATTTCAAGCACAGGAACGGGAGGCAAGGGCAGTAAGTACTGGCAGAGGGTGAGCTGGGTTGTGTGTGAGGTGTTCGAGAAGCGAAGCTGCCCTGCCCCAAGCCGTGCAGTGTGGCTGGCGTGGGCTTCAGAAGAAGCTGCAGGGAGAAGAGAGAGGTGGCCTCGGCCCCAGCGCAGGATCCTTGTTGTCCTGAGGGCTGGGAAGGCACACACAGATCGTGTTTGTCTGTCCGGTTAAAGAATTAGAACAATTCAGCAGCGTGCCATCGGGCCATACTGGAAATAAATGAAAAATATTCAAAGTGCCGTGTTTGAGGGTGCTGTAATTATGGTAAGCTGACATAAAATCGTTAAGCATCGTCTCCTGTGTAAGGGCACTCCCCTGCTTCTGCACAGCAGACGCTTTATGGAAGAAAACCTGAGGGCAGCCCTGACAAAAAGCCACCCGGGTGCTTTTGGAGGCACAGAGCTGCAGCTTTCAGGGCTGGAGGTGTCTGGGCAGAGGATCCAGCGTGTGTGCAGAGGGCAGACGGTGCACACATGAGATCAGGTAGTGCATAATTAGCCGGAACGAGTGCAGCAAGGTCTTTCCCTGGTTCGTCTGCACGTTCGGCTGGTCTGATTAGTCACACCGAGGGATTCCCGTGTGCCACAAAAGGTCCCCGTAGCGCCTAAAGTTCTGGTGTCAGCGCTTACTAATCGGATTGTGATGTTGGATAACGCCGGGGGAGCCGGACGCCGGCTGAACTCACAAGTCTGCCATTGTTCCTGCAAGCCTCTAAGAACAGATACGGGGTCGGGAGCCTGGAAAATGTCTGCAGAGCCGTGGGAGCTGCCCATGGGGTGACCCGCAGAGGGGTCCTGAGGGGATTGGAAGGGTCCTGGAGGGGTTTTGTATCAGTGCCCAACCCGTGCTCGCTGCCACCCAGATGGAAGCACAGAGTGAGCTTTGCTTTCCTTTTCCCTCAGCGAGATGCTGGCGTGGGCCAGCGCCCAGATCCACTGCCAGTTTCACGCCAGCGAGAACCGGGTGGCGCTTCCCCCCTCCGACGGCAGCAAGCCCGACGTGCAGGCGGAGAACGAGACAGTCTTCGTCCCCAACAGAGGTGAGTGCTCCCTGCTACCCGGGCAGGGAAGCCGAGCAGGAGTCCAGCGGGCTGTAAGGTGTGTGCCCGAGCCCCTGCTGGCTTCCTGCTCTAACTCCCAGCTGCGCGGCCACCGCAGGACCTCATTAATGCTGAGATCACAGCGGTGCTAGCTCGGAGCAAAACGGGAGGGTTGTCGGTCCAGCTGTTCTGGGAGTGTCTCACGGTCTGACCAGGACGTGAGATATTTCCTCCTCGGCCCCTTCTCTTCCCCATTCCTCACCGCGAGGGCGAGGCACGGCTGGCCCCGGGCGCAGCGAGTGCCCCCCTCAGCTGACGCCCCGGGGCTGGCCAGGGGCAGCGCTCACGTCTGGTTCCTCTCTTCCAGGAGAGCGGGGTCAGTGCATCCTGTCCACCCCACCAAAGATCCTTTTCTGTGACCTGCGGCTGGATCCCGGGGAGTCGAAGTCCTGTGAGTCCTGTCTGCTGTTCCCCCGCTAACAGGCTTCGCGTCTGGGGAGCCCCGTGTTCGAGCTGGTTCTGCGCACCTGAGCGCTGCCAGCAGCCAGCTCTGCTGCTCGCAGGAGGCGAGTGCCAAGGAACACAGCCAGAATCTGTTCTCCACGGTGTCCCTCAGCTCTGCCCCTGGCCCGTGTCCCTTGGCACAGCCCCGTGGTGCAGCTGCGCGGCGTGAAGCGTTCCGAAATACCTGGCTGCAGCTGCAGGAACGGCCTGCCTTCCCCTGCCTTTGTTTCTTCAGATGCACTGGAGCACGCTTGGAATTTAGGCTGGCACCCTCTGCAGGCGTGTGCTTCCTCTTCAGGCTGGGGATGTCCTGGGGATTGCTGTCTTCTTCCTGCTCCAGTTTCCCTGACCTTTCTGCCAGGAAGGTCAGCGCTTCTCATCTTCCCTGGCTCAGAGCTCTCTGTGCCTCCAGAGCTCCCAGTGTTCTTCCAGTGGGCCCCCTTTAAGCTCCCCTCCATCGCTACTTTCCCTTTTCCTCTTTGGAGAGCTTTCTATCCTTTTCAGAGGAAATCTGCAGCAATTATTTCCCTAGTTCAGGGGAATGCTTTGTACCAGGGGCCTGACCAGGCAGCTTTGAAAGCTCAAGCACGCGCTGTCACCCCTGGGCTGGTGGCTGCTGACCCAGCCCGTCACCTGGTGCCAGATCTCTGCATCGCAGCCTGGCGTCGCGCTCTGCAGGCTGCACGCGGGCGTGTTCCTCGGGCTGTCCCAGCAGGGATCCATCCGCAGCGGGCCACGGACACCTCTCAAGCAGCTGGGACAGATCTAGGAGACTTCCATGCCTGGTAGCCCGGCACGTGGAAGCTTTGTTGAACGTGGTGCCGCAGCGTGCCACTCCAAAAGCCGCGCTGCACGGCCGGGCTGTGCCGAGCTGCTCACAGCAGTCCCTCCGTGTGGTGCTGCTCCCCTCACGCGGGCCGTTCCCGGGGGCTCCTGCCAGCTCCGTGGAGGCAGCGTTAGGGCTGCGTGGGTGTGTATCCTAATTCTTCATTTCCTGTTTTTCAGAAGTTTGGGGTTTTGCTGCTCAGCTTGGAAAGGGAGAAAGAAACCGAGAGATCTGAATTCTGCTTCGGCAGAGAACCGTGCTGTTAAACCGTGGCAGGAGCTGGCACTTGGGGCTGAGGCTGTGTGAGGCTGTCGCTTGACAGAAGGCCTTGTTTTCGGTCGCTTACGAGCTCCTTCCCCACTGTCTTCCCCGTGTTATGGTACCTGTACGTTGGAGGTGACTCACCTCCCGTCAGCCTGACACGCCGCCCAGACTGAGCTCTTTAAATTTGTCACCGTAAAACATTTTTTCAAGCCCTCAAGTCATTTCTGCGGCCGTTTCTGCCTCCCCTCTGGTGTTGCAATACCTCTAAATACTTGGTCGGGAGGGGAGGAAATGGAGGCAGCCTCCACGCAAGCCAGAGGGTACGGCGGGAGGGTCGGGAAGCATCTGAAGTGCCAGGAATGTGCTTCCTCCCGGGGCCTGCGGGGAAGCTGGCCTTCCGGAGGCTTCCTGAGACTCAGCGTTCCCGTGCCAGGCAGCAGGCATTGCCCATCTTCCTCCCCACATGCCCCAGAACGCAGCGGTCTCTGCTTGGGTTGTCCTCGCTGGGCCTGGAGACGCTCGTGAGGACTTCTGCTAAACCTGCTGCAGCGGTCTGCGGCAGCACTCCTGAGCCCTGCTGGGAAATCCCTGATTTTCCTCTCTGTCAGGGCAGTTCTCAGCTTTATCAGCACCTTGTTCCAGCCGTTTGTTCCGAGGTGTGAGAGCCTCTGGGCTCCGGTCACTAGCGCGGGCTTTTTTCTTTTTCTCTTTCCAGTCTTCTTCTTTCTTTCAAATCCTGAGGTTGTATTTAAAACGCAACCCTAGCGTTTGATCTCAGCCTCGGCATCTGGGATGTGCCAGGCTTGGGGAAGGATCTGTGGTTTAACAGCAGGACGCTGCCCTTCCTCTGGCAGCGTGCATCTGCGTCACGGTGGGCAAGCCGGAGGTGGAGACTTTCCACGGCCCGCTGCTTGCGTCTCTCCTGCAGTTTGGGAAGGCTGCGGAGGTGTTCGCGTTGCACGGGGAGGCACTGGGGGTTGTGCAGTGACCGCGGGGCTTTCAGAGGGCTGAGCGTGCTGCAAAGCCAGGCCCTGGCGTCTCGGGGGGCTCGGCACCAGAGGGTTTGTGTGCCGAGTCTCCAGACTGCACAGGGGCGTTACTCCGCAGGTTGCTGTGAAGGTCTCTTAATTGTTCCTTAGCCGTTGGGACCCAGTGGTGGTACGCTTCAGAGCAAAACACAGGAAGCAACTAATTTTTGTTGCTGTCTGGGGCTCGCTTGTGTAATCAGAAGAGGAATGAGGTATTGATCAGCATCCCTCTGCCCCGAGGACTGGTGCATAAATGGGGCAGCGCCCCGAGGAGGCCGTGGCACGTGACTGCTGCTTGGAAGCCGTGTTTATGCGGTGCACGAAGGAAGCGTGCAGAGGCAAATTCGGGTCAAACTCGTGATGAGTAAGTTCGGTTTGCATTCCAGGATTTTACACCTTTCACATTCTTTCGAGGCACAGTTTGTGTATGCTGGAAGCAACGGGGTGATGATGGGCGCGAGGTGAGGGGTGCTGGTGCGGGGGAGCTGGGGGTGCGCTTGGACCGCTCGGGAGAGGAACCCGTCAGCACAGCGAGGCAGTGACCGGGAGCCTCCTCGCCAGGGAATCCTTTTCTTGCTCGTTGCAGACTCGTATTGTGAGACGCTGCCCATAGACGGCCCTCCCTCCTTCCGGGGACAGTCGGTGAAGTACGTGTACAAGCTGACCATCGGCTGCCAGCGCGTCAACTCCCCCATCAAGCTCCTGCGCGTGCCCTTCCGCGTCCTCGTGCTGCACGGTAAGGCCACGCGCTGCCCTGCCCTCCGCACGGCCTGCAGCCCGCCCCGCTGACTCTCGCCTTCTCCCCAGGCCTCAAGGATTACCAGTGCCCGCAGGATGAGGCCGTCGCGCCCTCAAACCCCTTCCTGGAGGAGGAGGAGGGCTTGAAGAAGGACTCCCGCCTGGCGGACCTGGCCACGGACCTGCTCATGGCGGCCACCTCCCGACGCAGCCTGCGTAGGTCGCTTCCCCTGGCGGGCCTGCCCCCTTCCCCCCTCGGTGCTTGCTGCAAAGATTCCCCTGCTGGCAAAGCAAGGCTCTGTCTGCGGCTGTGGAGCGGCTCTTCCGTGCCAGTGTGGTTTGCTGTTGCTCACTGCTGACCTTTCCCGAAGGAAGTGCTGCTTCCAGGGCCTGTCCTTCATCCCCACGCAGCCAAGTTGTGTCTGATGGGCTCCTTGGGTAACCCAGGCTGCTGTGCGGAGCACAGCCTCCCCCTGCTGCAGCTCTGCCCCTCTCTGCTTTCTCCGCAGACCTGTACAATATCAGCAACAGCCGCGGGAAGGTGGGGACCTTCTGCATCTTCAAGACCGTGTACAAGATCGGAGAGGACGTCATCGGGACCTTCAACTTCTCAGAAGGAGACATCCCGTGTCTGCAGGTCAGCGCTGGCTCCGGGTTCACCGTGGGTGAAGCAGGGCTTGTGGGTGGGCAGGGGGAGAAGGGATCGGGGTGGCACTGAGCTGCTGGGGTTTTTTGGGGAGGTTTCAGTGGGAGGCAGCTGGGGAAGGGCTCTGGTTCTCAGCTCACTTGGACAGCGGAGGAAAACTGAGGACACTGCAGGTGTGTGTGAGCTCTCTGCTGGTTGCCCTGCAGTTCTCGGTGAGCCTGCAGACAGAGGAGAGCATCCAGGAGGAGTTCCAGCGCCGGCGAGGACAGCCCGTCTCCTTCAGCACGCACGCCCGCCATCAGGAGGCCTGCCTGCACACAGCCCAGAGCAGCTTCAGCCTGCCCATCCCGCTGAGCTCCACCCCGGGATTCACCACCAACATCGGTCAGTGCCCTGCTCGTCCCCGCAGCACCGCCCTGTCCCCAGCCCTGCCTCTGCTGCCGTGGGGCCGTGTGGGGTGGGAGGGAGCCGGCCCTGCGCGAGTGGGAATCAGCGAGGCAGCTGCTGGCCCCGCGGTGTCGGCCGCTGACCCGCCTCTCGCCCGCAGTGTCCCTGAAGTGGAGGCTGCACTTCGAGTTCGTGACCTCAGGGGAGTCAGCGGGGACCTGCCTCGTCCGGGGCAGCCAGCCCGAGGCCGTCACCTGGACCGGGGTGGAGCAGATCGAGGTGGACACTTTCAGCTGGGACTTGCCCATCAAAGTCCTTCCCACCAACCCCATCCTGGCCTCCTACGTCTCGCAGTTCTCCAGCACCAACTCCATCACCATCTGAGGAGGGGACGGCGGGTGGGACCCTGCCGTGCCAGCTGGGAACGGCGGGCAGGACCGCGACCAGCGTGCTGGGGGTGTGCTCCCCAGTATTCCCCGGGGTTCTCCTGCGGAGGAGCACTGCTCCCGCCGTGCCTTCAGCTGGGGGCCGGGCCCTGCGTGCAGGATGCGGGCGCGGGTCGCAGCGCTCACCGAAACGGGATCTGCCTCCCGCGGAGCGGCCCCGCGCGTACCTTGCCCCTGAGGGGCCTCCAGGAGAAAAGAGCCCAGCCCAGGCAGCGAAACCGTGCGTGGAGGTCCCTGCAGGCCAGCCTTGTGCTGCTGGCTGCTGCTGGGCTCCACGTGGAGCCAGGCGGCAGCACCGCAGCCATGACCCGGGACTGAGAGGTGCTGCGTGCCCGGGCTGTCCTCCTGAGCCCGAAGGCATCCTGCTGGTCTCGGGATCCTCGGGGAGCTGGGGCGAGCGCGTGCTGAGGAGCTGGGATGGAGGCCTCCCTGCTCAGCTGCCAGCCCCGCGTTTCTACCAAACCTTCCAAAGAGTTTTCCTCTTTGCATGGAAACTTAATAAACACCTGAACGTGCAAAACACCCTCAGGCAGAACGTTTTCCTGCGCCCTTCCCGGTGGTAGAGGCAGCCCGCGATTACCACAGTCACTGTCCGGAGACCTCTTTGTTTAATACTTTTATTGCAAGAACAGAAACATCTACACAAGGCTCTGCACAGCACAGGCACGGCACCAGCCGGGGCAGGCTGCCGGGCGGGTTGCTTCAGCTCCCCGAGCGCTCGCGGGGCACCCTGCAGCTGGGACGGGGCAGCGGGCACGGGGAGGCTGGGGACATCTCCCACCAGTTGTCCCCACGTGCCCGGCACGCTGCTGCCTGCCCAGGGCCGGCTCTGCTGCAGTGCTGCCCGGTGCTGGGGCTCCCTTCTTGTCCTGGGAGCTGCAGGAGCGGGGGCGTTAGTGGTTCCAGAGGCGGGTTGTGCCCCTTGCGCTCCGGGACGGAGAAGGGATGGGCCAGGGCACGTGGGTCCAGCTCGGAGGGCCACCGTGCTCCCCAGCGGCTGCCTGGCGAGGGGATGGGGGCTGTGGGGGAGCTGCTTGGCTCGCAGCTGGATGCGGGGTGGTTTGGTTCTGGGGGCTGGGGGTTCCCCGCAGCGCTGTGGGGACGTCCCCTGGGATCTGCGTTCCCCAGGGCAGCTTGGCTCAGGGCCCAGCCTCACGTTTCGGCCCCGGCTCGCTTCGGGGAGCTGAAGGCGGAAGCAAAGCCGTACTGTGGCAGCGCTAGGGTGTAAATGTTAGCTCAGTACAATAGTTACGGACAGTGGTTTCCCTGGAAGGTGGCTGCAGTGGTGTCTCTAGGGGACGGGGCAGGTCTGGAGCATGCAGGAGGTGCGCTCTGCAGGAGGGGGGCTGGCGGCGGGGGGCCTCTACCCGCTCAGCCCCGCGTCCAGCACCTTGTTGCTCAGCGGCTCGGGGGTGCCGGCCGAGCCCCACTCGTGCTCCAGGCTCTTCACGCACGGCAGGCTGGGGTTGGCCTTCTGCACCACCGAGATCTGGCAGGTCTGCGCGTCGTAGTGCGCCTCGCACCAGTCGGGGAAGTCGATGGGGTGCTGGGTGCTGCGGGAGAGGGCGCGGTGCCGTCAGCTCCCCCTGACGCGTGCCAGGGGGCTGCCAACGCGCTTCCCCGGCCGGCTGGCGTGCGTTTATTGCCCACGGACCCCTCCGTGGCACCCCACGCCCTGCTGCCCCTCGCTGGGCTGAGCTCCCCGCAGCCCCTGGGGTCCCCACCGCGCCTGCCGCCCGCAGCCCGTCCCCGGCACCCCTCACTCACGTCTCGCAGCACCCCACGCCGATGGGGTGCAGGCAGGTGCACAGCAGGCAGTTGGCGCTCAGCCACGACTCCCCGAGGGAGAACTGCTTCCCCTCGTACTCGCAGGGAGCTGCAAATAAAAAGGTGGGCGTTCGGGAGCCACCTCGGCGGCCCTCCGCCCCGAAAGGACACCGGGCCGTCCTGCGGGGAGGCGGCAGAGGGAAGCCGTGCGGCCCTCTTCCCCGTGCTGCTGGTCCCGCACGCTCGGCCCCAGCCGGGCCCCTGCCAGGAGCTCTCCGTGGCCCAGCGAGCTGTTTCTCAGCCAGCGCCCTGGGGAGCTGTTGTGTGGTTTATAGGCTGCTCCTTCCAGTCATCGCCGGCCCGCCATCGCGCTCCCCAGCTCGGCGCAGCCCGCGTCGCGCCTCGCCGGCAGGCAGGGCACAGCCCCGCCGCCCCGGGGGAAGACGAGGCCTCGTCCTAGCATCCACGACGCCCTCCCGGCTCACCTCCCCGCTCACCTTTAGCCTGGAAGTAGCATTTGGCCTGGGAGCCCGGCAGCTGGAGGAGGAGGGAGAGCAGCAGGCAGAGCCTGCCCCAGGCGCACGCCGGCTTCTGCGCTCTCATGGCCATGGCCGTCGTCGAGCTGGGCTTCCCCGCGGTCCTGCCGAGTTGCCTTTCTCTTCTCTCTCTCCTTTGCTCCTTTCCCTTTTCTCTCTCTCTCTCTCTCTCTCTCTGCCTTTTTAATGCTCTTCCCCTGATCCCAACAAGAGATATTTATAAAGTTCAGCTTTACGACCCTGGCCACCAGCTGTGCCCCACTGGAAAAGTTGTAAAACTCATTTCCTGATTTGAAAGGCATGAAAACAAGAGGTAGGATCAAGATTTTTAACAAGCTGTGAAAAGCTGATTCATGCCCTCCAGAAATGTCTCCAGTTGGAAGCCCCTGTGGGTGCAGGGCCCGGCAGCGAGGGGAGATCCGAGGGACCCCGGCGGGGTTGCCCTCGGCAGGGCGACGGATCTCCAGACCAGGAGGAGAGCTCCAGGCACCCGTCACGCTGTCACAGCAAGGTCTGCGAGCATCCCAGCGGGCAGGGACCGGAGCGGCACAAGCACCACGCTAAGCACCAGTGTGGGATGCGAAGTGGCACCGTCCTCGGTGGGCGCAGAGGGGGAGATATCCATCTCCGAGCCCCCAGTGTGGGCTTGTGGCCATGTGAGGGCTGAGGGTAAGGGCTGGTTCCCCCAGCTGAGAGCGTGTGGGGTGGTGATTCCCTCTGACACGGCGCCCTAAACGAGTCCCCGACATCCCAGGGCTCAGCTCGGTGGTTCTGGTGTGAGCGCGGGGCCGCCGGGGCTGAGCAGCCCCTTCCAGCACAGCAGGGAGGCGAGCAGAGGGGTGAAACCCAGAGGCACAGGTGGCTTTGGGCAACAAGTGGCCCGAGAGGGAAGCCAAACGCGCCGACTTTGCACACAGGTCACAGCACCGCGGCTGTTACCGGTGGCCGAGGACAGAGGACGGAAGATGCGGACAACGTCAGGGCACCATGAGCCACACGGCCCTTGGAGCTGCCGAGCAGGGGGTTGACATGCCCGGGGCAATTCGCAGCCCTTCCACAATTTGTAAGAGCAGCGCTACGGGCACAGGACAGCCCGCTGGTGGCTGCGGTAGCAGCGGCGTACGTGGGACGTCTGCCCCGCCGTTAATCTGCCTGCTGCTGAGAGCTGGGGCCGGGTTTACACCCTGACGCGTGAGGCTCGATATCCCTTCCAGAATTTGTGTTGGCACCCTCTGCTATAGCTGGATATTTTCGTTACCCGCGCAAATGTCCAATCCCTCCTTGAATCCCGCTACATGTTGGCCCGGGCGTTTTCCTGTGGCAGCCTAATTAAGCAGAGAGTGAAAAGAAATAAATAATAATAATAATAAAAAACGCTTCCTTTTATCCGCTTTGGATTCACCACTTTCGGATTCCAAGGTGCCGGGGTAGCCGGAGACCCGTGGTCACCTCGTGTCCCCATCCCCAGATGTCACCCAGACCTGTTATCAACGGATGCGGGGAGCTGGGCTGGGGCTGCCTCCCGTAAAGCACTGCCCTGGATGGACAGGAGGCGAAAAACTTGTGTGTCCAAAGAGGATGGGGAAAAAACACAGGGAAAAAAGAAACGGGGAGGCAGAGGGCAGCGTGCGTGAGCGGCTGGGGAAGGCTGGTGATAAATGAGAGCGGCTCGGGGCACCCCTGAGTAACCCAGGGGCCGCGGGACGACGAAGCGCATCAGCAACAGCTGAAAATCAGGCTCTGGAGCGGAGCTGTTACTGTATAAGGAGGATAAAAGTCCCCGTCGCCGGGGCGGTAAGCGAGTATTCCTATTGTGCGTTCGGAAGAAGGAGTCTGGCACGCTGACAGCCACAATGAACTAATCCGTCTTGGTTTCATCGCCGGGCGGAGAAAACGTTAAGCGAAAGCGGTGCGTTTCTTTTGGAGGCCACGGGCTGCCAGAGGGACGCCGAAAATTCGGGGTACCGGGGATGCTGCGGCTGGAGCATCCCTGCAGCACCGGTGTCCAGGTGGGCAGCCTCCAGCCCCGACAGCCCAGGGCCCTCGGTGAGCACCCACGGACGGGCAGGGGGTGCGATGCTCCCCCCGGCCCCGCAGGAGGTGTGTGGGTAATAAAAGCCGATGGACAAGTTGCCATCGGCAGGATCCAGGAGTGTTATAAAACCTGAATCTCCTGAGCCTTCAGCTCGGGCTGCAGCTGCAGAGCAGGAAGCAAACAGGATCCCGGCTGGCATTGTGAAAGCAAACACCATAAATCCAAGGAAGTGCTGCGATTGCTGTTTTAGGCACTGGGGAGCTTGGCTCCTGCTCCCCACAAGCACTTTATTTTCTCTCTAAACAGCAAAAATAAAAAAATAAAATAAAAATAAAATAGAAACAACACGACTTATCGCTGGGCCCAGCTGGGTCAGTGTCAGCCCCATCCCAGGGCGCAGGGCAGGGTGCCGGGGCGATGCCGGCTCTGAGCTGTGCCCGCTGAGCTGTCCCCATGTCCCCAGCACCCACAGGGGACCCCAGGACATCAGCAGAGCCTTCTTCTGTGCCACCGAGCTTGGAGCCACCCCACAGGGTGGAAGCAGCTGCTGCTCTGCTCCAGAAAGAGGACATGCAGAGGGGGCATGATGGAAACCTGGATGTCCTGTTAGCCGTCAGGCTGGGCTCTGTTGTCCAGGACACCCCACACTGTGATCAGCCTCCTGGGGAGCAGGTTTGGTGGGCTTGGTGGGCTCCCATGCTCCCTGGCACTGCGCTTGTTCCCTTGGGCTCCACCATCCTCTTGCACTTCCATGGCTTGCACTCCCTTGCTCGCCCTCATGCTCCGTCTCCATCATGCTCCATCCCTCTCCATCGTGCTCCAACCCTCCTCATCTTGCTTCATCCCCCTCCATCTTGGCCCGTCCTTCTCCATCATGCTCTGTTCCTTGCCTTCATGGTCCGTTCCTCTCCACCGTGCTCCATCCCTCTTCACCATGCTGCATTCCTTGCCCTCATTGTCATCCCTCTCCAGCATGGTCCTTCCCTTTCCATCACGCTCCATCCTTCTCCATCACGCTCTGTCCCTTTCCAACATGCTCCATTCCTCTCTACCATGCTCCATTCCTTACTTTCATGGTCCATTCCAATCCATCATGGTCCAAACCCTTCCCTTACTCTCCATCCTTCCCCACTGTGGTCCATTCCTCCCCAACATGCTCCATCACTCTCCGTTGTAGTCCATCCTTCTCTATTGTGCTCCATTCCTCATCCTGATGGTCCGTTCCGTTTCATCACACTCCACCACTTATCCTGATCATCCATCCCCTTCCATCATGCTCCATCCTTCCCCATCATGCTCCGTCCCTCTCCAACATGCTCCAGCTCTCTTCATCATGCTCCATCTCTCCTTCTCCATCCCTGCGGGTACTGAGGAAGCTGGTGGATGTGATTGCCAAGCTTCTTTCCATCACCTACCAGAGGTCATCATCAACCAGAGAGGTCCCAGATGACTGGAGACTTGCTAATGTGACACCCACCCATAAAAAGGGTCGTAAGAAGCATGTGGGGAACTCCAGGCCTGTCAGCCTGAGCTTGTTGCCAGGAAAGGTGATGGAGCAGGTCATCTTGAATACAATCACACAGCAAGTGGAGGACAACAGGGGATGAGGCCCAGCCACTGTGGGTTCATGAAAGGCAAGTCCTGTCCCTGATGAGGGAAAGGCTGTTGACGTAGTCTGCCTAGACTTCAACAGGCCTTTGACACGGTGTCCCACAGTATTCTCCTGGAGAGGCTGGCAGCCCGTGGCTCGGACAGGTGAACTCTTGGCTGGGTTAAAAACTGGCTGGGCCCAGAGAGTGGTGGTGAACAGAGTGAAATCCAGCTGGGGACCGGTCACTAGAGGTGTTCCCCAGGGGCTGGTGTTGGGGCCCATCCTCTTTAATATCTTTATGGATGGCTTGGGCGAGGGAATTGAGTGCTAATGGCTAAGTGCTGGGTCCTGCACTTCGGTCACAACAACCTGTCATCCCTCTGCACTCTGGTTCCCAGCTGGATGAGGTGATCGTCCCCCTGTGCTCTGCTCTGGTGAGGCCGCACCTCGAGTGCTGCGTTCAGTTTTGGGCCCTTCATGACAGGAAAGACCTCGAGGGCCTGGAGCGTGTCCAGAGAAGGGCTGTGAAGCTGGTGAAGGGCCTGGAGCACAAGTCCTGTGAGGAGCGGCTGAGGGAGCTGGGGGTGTTTGGTCTGGGGAAGAGGAGGCTTGGGGTAGACTGCATTGCTCTCTGCAACTCCCTGAAAGGAAGGTGTGAGGAGCTGGGGGTCAGCCTCTTCTCACAGGTAACTAGCGATAGGACCAGAGGGAATGGGCTTGAGTAGCTCCAGGGGAGGTTCAGGTTGGAAATGAGGAGACATTTCTTCTCAGAAAGAGCAGTCAGGCACTGGGATGCGTTGCCCAGGGAGGTGGTGGAGTCACCGTCCCTGGGGTGTCCAAGGAAAGGTTGGACGTGGTGCTTGGGGACAGGGCTCAGTGGGTGACGTTGGGGTAGGGGACAGTTGGCCCAGAAGATCCTGGAGGTCTTTTCCAACCCTAATGATTCTTTGATCCTTTCCTCTGCCCTCCCCAGCCTGTTTGTCCCACTGCTGGCTGCTCCGTGCCACCTCCCCATGTCACACCATCTGGCTGCCTACAAAGAGGCCCGGCCCTCCTTCCACTGCCCCACCATGCCTCCTGCACCCCGGTGCCACCCGTCCCAGCAGGGCTCCAGCACCTCCTGTGGTGCTCCCAGCGGCACCCGCAGGCACCCCGCTCCTTGCCCTGCCTCGGGCCAGCCTCCGGCACCAGGGGTTACCCCACGCGTCCCCCCCGTCCTCGCCGCTGGCACCGCTGCCCTCGGCCTCCTCTCACGGGAAACGTGACGGGAGAGCGCGGGGTGTTTAGGAAAACAGGCCTTGGCACCCGGCGGCCATCCCGGGAAAATAAAAACATCCGGGCGGGCAGCGGTGCCGCGAGCGCGAGAGACCGGCACTCCATAAATCCCCCGGAGCAGGTGCTTTGTAGTCGGCACAAGGAAATGAGCACATTATTCATCTCGGCTTAAACCCCTAAACGCTTCCTGCCCTGTGAGTCAGAAATAACCCTGGGAGATCGGTCCCAGGCCGCGCAGGAGCCGCGCTGTCCAAGAAAGTGCCACGAGCCTGCCAGGCCTGGGGCCAAGGCGAGGGCGGGCGCACGTGGCAGAGAAAGTGGGGACACCACAGCAGGACCTCTGGGGCTGGTGGCACCAATGGAGCTGGTGGCACCAGCAAGGCTGGTGGCACCAATGAGGCTTGTGGTGCACTGGGGCTGGTGGCACCAGTGAATCTGGTTTCACCACTGAGTCTGGTGACACCAGTGGGTTGGATAGCGCAGCTGAGGGCACCGATGAGGATGGTGGCACCAACGGTGCTGGTCACACCGCTGGAGCTGTTGGCACTAACATGGCATCAACAAGGCTGGTGGCATCAATGGGGCTGGTGGCACCACTGAATCTGGTGACGCCTCCAAGGCTGATGGCACCAATGAGGCTGGTAGCAACAATGAAGCTGGTGGCACCGCTCGGGCAGGTGACACCAGTGAGGCTGGTGGTACCACCAGGGTTGGTGGCACTAATGAGGCTGATGGCATGATCAAGGCTGGTGGCACCAACAGGGTTGGTGGCACTAGTGTGGTTGATGACACCACAGAGGCTGGTGGCTCCAATGAGGATGGTGGCCTCGCAGTTAGGGGCACCACCGCAGCACGTGGCACCACTGGGACTGGTGACTCAAGTGATTCTGGTAGCACCACTGAGTGTGGTGGCACCAAAGGGGCTGGTGGCACCATTTGGGCTGGTGGCCCCAATGCAGCTGGTAGCAACACTGAGTCTGGTGACAGCAGTGAGGCTGGTGGCACCGCTGGTCCAGGTGCCACCATGAGGCCGAAGGCACCAACAGAGTTGGTGGCACCACTGCAGCAGATGGCACCACGGGTGCTGGCGGCACCACCAGTTCAGCAGGGTGCAGGGAAGGAGACACCCGCAGGGGACACTGGAGCTTTCCGTGTACTGGGTGACTCCCACAGATGTTTGCTGGCCTTCTCCAACAGCAGAACCACAGCTGCTCCACACATCCCTTCTCCAGCCACTACCCCCCTCACAACCCCACACCCGTAGGGCCCCTCCTTGGCTCTGGGGCATGGTGGCCCTGAACCTGCCCTGAACCCGAGGAGCAGCAGAGCTGCTGCATTACCCACGTTTTTCCCTTTAAAATACTCGCTTCTGCTCCATTTTTTCCGCTGTTGGCACGCCAAACCCAAACACAAACAAGGAGTCCTCCGGGTTACCCTGACAACTGCAGCACACGAAGCCCGTAAACGCAGAGGTCGCCCCGCGTGCCGGCGCCCGGCCCCGCTGACGCCGCGGCCCGTGACCTCCTGGCCAAAGCCACCCCAACCTTCTGGAGATGTTCCTCACCCAGCAGGGACCGGGTGCCCTTTGGAGCTGATGGGGAGCAGATGGGGAACCCAAAGCCGTGTTCCCTCCACCCTCACCGCGCTGCGTCTCCAGAGGTCCCTGTGCCATGGCACCGTATGTCCCTGGCGTGGTGGCTCCTGGTGCAGCTCCTCCACCCAGCCAGGTGGAGCTGGCGGTCCCGGAGGCACCCACTGCCGGTGCCTGGTGTGCTCCTTACAGCCACCTCCTGGGGCTGACAGGTTTCTGGCCCCGCTCTCGGTGCAGAGGTGAAGGCGCTTGGCAGGGGCTCTGCAGCCCGCCAGCTCCAGGAGGGGGAAAAAACATTTTGTTTTATTTTATTTTATATATTTTTTACACTCCACGGGTGGTGGGGGAAGAGGGGTGACAAGGACAAGCCCTTCCCGTTGGGACACGGGGGGCACCCTTTTGGCAGCGGGCGCATTTCGGCACAAACTCTCCGGGTCCGGGACGCGAAGCTCCGAGGGGAAGGCGAGGCACAAACACCCAAAAACCCACTTGGGTACCGTCCCCACGTGCCCGAGGGAGCTGGCGGGGCACGGAGCCCACGGGTGACCGGCCCCACGCGTGGGCAGCCGTCCCCTGTTCCCCCTTTGCGGTGCCACCCGTGGCAGCTCCGTGCGCCCTGGGCGCACGAGCCGGTCCCCGGGCCCCCTCTGGCGGCCCGCAGACGCCAGCACGGAAGGTGCCGGGGGGGGGGGATTTTTGGCCAGGTTTCGGATGCTCCCGCTCGGATTTCGCCGCCCCGCGGCTATTTATACCCGGCAACCCAATCCCCCGGCTGCCCGAGGACGTGTCACTCATCGCGGGGACACCTGCGGGGTGGCACCGGCGGGGCGAGCGGGGGTGCCGCGCTCGCAGCTCCGCGCTTCGTCCCCCTTCTTTTTCCCCCAAAAATCTGCACGGTGACCCCGCGGCTCGGCACCGGGCCCCAACCCCTTTCAGGTGCCCCCTGCGTGGGGCAGGCACGGGTGGGGGGCTGCGTGTGGAGGGGGGGGACGGGGCTCCCGCTGCCCGCCCGCCCCACGGGACCGCGGGCGGGCCGGGAATGCGAGGAATGCGGGGCGGGCACGCTGCCCCCTGCGGGGCCCCGCCGCCCCCCCGGCCGCCCCCTGCCCGCCTGCCCCGGCCCCGCAGCCATCGCTCGCCCCCCCGAGAGCCCCGTGGGATCCTGCACCCCCAATCCACGGGGAGCTCCCCAGGGGGACACCAGAGCCGGGCACCCCCACAGATCCCTATGCTGGGGACCCCACAACCCACACGCTGAAAACCCCCAGAACCTGGACACCCCTTCCCTAAAATCCCTGTGTGCTGGAGACCCCCAGAACTCAGATACCCTGTCCTCAATCCCCCCACAGTTGGGACCCCCAGAACTCGGGCATCCCCTCCCCAGTGCTCTCATGCTGGACACCCCATCTCCAATCCCCACATGTTGGAGACCCCCAGAGCCTGGAAACCTTTTTCCCCAAATCCCCTTGGGCTGGAGACCCCCGGAGCCTGGACACCCCTTCGCCAACACCCCCGCTCTGGGGTCCCCCACAACCTGGGCACCTCCATGCTGGAGACCCCCAGAGCTGGGGTACCCCCTCCCCAATCCCCCCATGTCCGAGACCCTTGGAGCCTGTACACCCCTTCCCCAAATCCCCTCACACTGAAGACCCCCAGAGCCAGGGCGCCTCCTCCCCAATCC